>CM065433.1:33727500-34357500 GCA_033030585.1 Hippophae rhamnoides
TTCATTTATATTTAAAAAGTTTGTAATTTTAATTCTATAAATAGGATTCATAGTATATATATCAATGAATTCAAATTATAGTTAATAATTTTACTTTTTATTGATCTAAATCTCTCATCTCAATTCGTCTATTATTTATCATCTTTCGTGTATCTTTCTTATTTTTCTTTATTATTGTGCATCACATTTATATCAAATATATGATTGATATTCTATATTATTATAAAAAAATCAAATAAACGTTATTAAAATATATACATATTTTTATCATCTATATTTCAAAATTAAACTAATTCTACTTGTATTTATATATTTATCATATTTTTACCATATCTTTCGTATTTTTATCATATTTGTATTTTGTGATATAAAAAAAATTTATTGCATCCGTTTATACTTATTTGCCGAGTATGATAACCAGGGACAAAACAATATGTCATCCCAAAATTTTTTAAAGTAATTTATTTTGCTTTAGTTATGTAGGAGATAATATAAATTGTTACTATACAGTCCTTTTAAAAGTAATTTTATTTTATTTGTTTATTAAAATTATCTTTTAATATAATTTTAGGTACTAGCTTATACAATCTATAGAAGTAAATTAATAACCAATTTGATCTTGAATGATAACAGTGAAAATATGTTTTAAAAAAAATAGATATTTTTGTTAAACAATTGAATTTGAAATTATTTTCACTTAATAAAATTATAATTCTAGATTAAAGTTTAGAATATGAAACTTTATAAACTTTATTTTCAAAACATCTTAGATGTTTAACATAATACAACTATAGTTTTTTATTTAACTAATTAACCCCTTAAAATTTCGTACCTCGTTCCGTCCTGATGATAGCCATATAACAACTAATTTATTTTCACATTTCATAGCAACCACATTAGTAAATATTGACTCAGTATAACTTTCATTTGGTTATCGCTATCTTTGGGGCTTGTATTTGTTACTTTCTAAACATAACTAACTACTTGAACTAACAAAGATCCTTTTGATTGTATTACTTTATTGTATTAGAGCTTTACCTCTTGAAATTTGAGACGTGGCCGGACAATATATTTGTATTTTAAGTTTATTAATATAATGCTATTGAGTATTGCCTTCTAGTGTATTAATTTATCTTAATAAGTGAGACTCCTTGTAATACTTAACTCAAAAGGAGAGAGAGAGAGAGAGAGAGAGAGAGCTTTGCTTTTTACTCTTTGAAGTTTACTTTTAGAAGATTCAAAGTAAGCTCCATTGTGTAAAGTCACCCCTCAGCAAAAATGCTTAATATAAATGGAAGGGTGAACAAACAGCAGGTGGAAAACATCACCATTTAGAACTTAAAGGTCATTACCACAATTTTCATGTGACCAAGATTAAGTTGTATTGACGTCTAGTCAAATCTAGCACAAACTTTCTTTTTACACAAGCCATCAGGGATATCTGTTTTGAAGTTCTTATCCAATTCCCTTGCAAAACCATTCCGGCTATTGCATAAATCAAGGAAAGCTCAACTTTTCCGTCCTTAATGCTCTTCTAATACATTCTTGTCATACCAAACTGAACAGTTCCAACCTTCCGGTGAGCGGCTGCAGTTGAAGCAGTCGCAGTGGCAGCACCTATGCCACCATATGGAGCATTTGGCTGCAACAAGTTTGGATCAATAGCAATTCGGTCACCATGTTCTGCTTTATTGATTCCTGCCCGGGTCATATAAAATGGATTGCTGTCTATGTTAATGGCAATTTCTGGGGCTAATTTGGTCGTCATTCCATACTGAGGGGCCTGTTTAGCCTGTGATGAGTAGTCCTTCCTGGTTTCCGCTGTTAACCTTTCTTGATTTCCTCCGGTAGACCTGTGATAACTATAAGCAGGAGGGACAGGCTGAGGCGGAAGCATAGCAGTTCTAGTTAATGTCCTTGAGTCGTATACATCTTTACCAACACTTCCATTCTCATAAGGCACAACGGGCCCAATAGCTCTTCCAGGCTTAGCTGAAGACAAATGAAATTGAATTAGCACTTCTTAATAAAGAAACGTAACGTGATAGCTGATGAAAGCAATTTGAGTATACCTAGTGGGATTCTTTGAGGTGCATGAGTAGTCCTTGATAGATTTGCATTATATGCTTCTGGATCTCGCTTGCACAACTCTTCTACAGTTTGCCTATCTTTTAAGGATGCAATGTTATTTTGCTCCTTGGCAGTGACTGTATTTGAATGCACAATCGTAGACCTGTGAATGAACAAGATTTGGAAAATCATATCATAGTTATCGTCCAATCTGTGTTATAAATCAAACATGCAAGCATTCCAATCTTGAAATGTTAGGACCAATTAGAACCAATTACATTCAAGCATAGTAATGTAAGGTTAAAAGTGAGAAAGGTAATAAGCTCATTGAACTCAACTACTACGTTCGAACATGCAAGCACACATGCGCACTCGTTCATATCTCTCTATACATAAAGAACTTTACCACACACTAATGAAAAGTTAAGTCCACTCTGTTTTCAGTAGAGCAACATAAATTTGAAATAAAACCTTCAATAATTTAGTAGAGAGATCCAAAATTCAAAAATTTGAACATCTAATTTTTCTCAGAAGCTCATCACCAAATCAATAAGTCTCCAGTCTGCTCGTGATATTTATGCATATCCTTTGTTTTCTTCAACAAATAACCTTTGCATTAAATTCGCATCCTTCCTTCCATCAAACTCATCTCATTATAAGTTCTTATTTTTTTTGTATAAAAAAATTAACCCCTTTATCAGACAAGAAAACATCATTCTATCATTGACAAATTTGAACTACCGTTTTCAAGCAAAGCAACACCGGAAGTACAAGTCAAACAGAACTCATCAACATGTTTCTACACCAATAGGACAATAAGCACCAACGGAAATTAAAAGGTAAAACTGACAGAATGTCCAAGAAATAGTATCTGATTTATTTACCTAGGAAGAGACACGTGCTTTCTTTCAAGTGGGATAACTGGACCGCTTTTACCCCCATTTTCCTCAAGATGTGCAAATTGCTTTCTAAATTGATCAACAGCACTGTATAAAGAATTACCCAGGATCAGTTAAACAAGCATAAAATAACATATGAATGTAATATCTGACCAGATCCTATGTCAAGAAAACAAACGACTTAAGAACCTTGGATAGAGAAAAGTAGTTCTCTCAGTTCCACTCATGTAGTCTTTCAGCAACTGGGGATGATACTCTAGTATCTCCCTGAAAATTAACTCCCTTATATCCTCCTTTGTAACTCTCCGTCTCTCAAATTCAAACTCCATCTTTGTAATTGGCTGGCAGGAAGGTTCCCTCTCTATTCTCGCCAATCCCCTAAAATAAGGATCAGAAAGAGCCTGGTAAAAACAAATCACATTAGTTCAACACAAAGAAATACTTTGAGTGTCAAATTAAAAAACAACACTTTAATCTCGTGAAGGAAATCCTCAAGCATGCATATGGCACAAAATTCATAAGGCACTCTAATTAACAATTACAGACCTCTTCAGCAGTTGGTCGGTCCTTTGGATCGAAAGCGAGCAGCCTAGCCAATAGCCGTAGTGCTAAAGGATCTGCATTAGGAAATTTTTGTTCAAATGGAATAGGCTGCTTTTTCCTCATACTAGTCAAGTATCTCCTTGCTTTTTCATTTCGAACCTGCTTGTAGTATAAGAAAGATTTGATACAAGCATACTTGAAGAAACAACCTATAATGACATTTATGATTGAATTGCAACAGATAAAAATGTGCTTACACGAGATATGGTGTCTAATAATGGTGTCCCAAGCAGATCCGTCATTAGGTCCAGCTGGTGAACAACATTTTTTCCAGGAAAAAGTGGCTTCCCAGTTAACACTTCAGCAAAGATGCAGCCTATACTCCATATATCAATAGCTGGTGTATACTGCCATACACAAATTTCACTTCCAATGACAAGAAATTCAACTAGAGTCTAAATGAAAAGGAAAAGAATAATCAAAATGACAGGACATGCTTTATCTAGTATATACTCTAGAAGACGATAAGGAATGTAATGGGTCAGTTCGTGTCGGACGCAAACAGATCCGATCTAGATTGACACTCTGGACAAATTGAATTGAGACATTTTAAGTGGTTTCATGTTCAAATCGGATATTACCCCAAGGGTTAGTGACCCGAAGCAATAACCCATTTCAGATACCATTTCATTTTTTTAATGTAATTAAAAAGATAAAAATGTATAAAATCTGACCGACCCGACTTGGTAATACAAATAACGGGGCAAGGAATGAACTGTTTGGGATCCGAATTGATTTGCCCATAACTGACCAGATCAGGACGGTACCTGCAGGTCACTGACCTGTTAGGTCACATTGCCATCCCTAAAAGGCAACATTATATTAGACCGACTTAATATGTTACGACAATATAGCCCCAGATGTTTTGGTAAAGAAAAAATTATGTGGGGTTAAGGGCCAGCATGACAAGATCCAGAGTTACTGGGAGCTATCAATAACATAACTAAAATATCATTGCAAGTTGCACATTAAGTTCGAAAGTTTGTTTAATAGTTTAGGCTTTTTAGCTAGCACAATTTTATGGGTAAATATACTAATCCTTTTCGAAAATTAACCAACGTTCCAACTTAGTCCTAAAATGCTTATTTAGAATACAAATACATAGCTAATTAAGGATAACTGATAAAAAATATTTCAAAGCTCTGTTGTACGCTACCAAAATCTTGAATTTCTCATCTTCCTATGTACCAACACCTATTATTTACTGTTTCCTTTCCCATAGTTTATTTGCTTATTTGGAAAAGGAAAAAAAAGGGGGGAGAAGGGAGTTTGAAAAGAGGAAAGATAGAACTCCAAGGTGATTATAGAAGATAAGTGAAAGTGACCATTTTTTATAAGTTCACAACATTAAATTTTGATTTCCTTGATCGGGATAAACAATAATGATCAGTCACAACAAAAACAATTTGTCAAGTCAAATACAAAGCAAACTTCAAAGGATTATTGCAAGTTACCTCTGAATAAGTGGCTGACTAACTTACAGTGACAATAATTAACATAGTACATATAAGCCAAAGATGAACGGTTATTGTCTAAGCACTGTGAGACAATACTGCAGTATCATTGTGTTAATAATTACTTTAAACCATGCATAATGCCACAGACTAGTCTACTAACATGATAGACTAATTTATCTTTTATAAACAACCAAGGAAAGATTACCCTAAAAGTCGCTTTGTTTGTCATTTGGATATTTTGGTCACTTGACTTTTGCAAAGAACACATAAGTTACTCAATTTTTAAAATTGAAACACTTTAGTCCTGTAACTTTAAAGTTAGATGACCAAAGTATCTTTTTTATTGTAATTAATGGACACTTTAATCACATAATGAAACTTGAGTCATAGTTATGTAACTAAAATATCTCAATTTTAAAAATCGAATGACTTATGTATCTCATGCAAAAACTATATGAGCAAGGTGTCTTAATGACACAAACAAAGTGACTTGAAGAATTAGTCATCCACACAAATGCAAACTACATCTCGACACCAAAAAGTTTTTCTTGGCTTATTGCCATTTACCATCACTAAGATTGATCAACATGGAGAGGCTTATGCCAAGTTCATGCACTCCCTTGAAATTGAAAAAAGTCCAAAATAATCGCTGCAAGTCCATACCTTAGAGTAAAATGATCCACAAAGCTCTGGAGCTCGATACCATCTGGTAGCAACGTAGTCCTTTTGTGTATCATAAGAATTAGAAGTAGAATAAATAAGCAACTCACCTTTTTCATAATTTATAACTAGGTTTGATTTAAATAGAGATAACTAGATAAATCTAATTAACACCTAAAACAGGTCTATAATCATAAAGATATACCGTCCAAAATATAGTTGTGGGTGTATCACTGAATGCAACTCTGGCTAACCCAAAATCACAGACTTTAAGCTTGCAATTTGCATTTGCCAAAATATTCTTGGGCTTTAAATCTCGATGATAGACGTTTGCTGCAGCCGCATAAAATTCAAGTCAAACACAACATACTTGCAATTCATATTTTAAAAATATTAGGAACATAGGCAAAGAAACAATACATTTGGAGAGCTTTTTTTAGTTTCTTTTTTTTTTCTTTTTCCTTGAACATTAGGTGTGTGACCATACCTGTGTGAATATACTTTAATGCACGAAGAAGCTGGTAAAGGAAAAACTGATAGTGCTCTCTCGTTAAGTCATCATTTGCTTTGATGACTTGATGAAGATCAGACTCCATCAGTTCAAAAACAACATAAATATCAGTAAAATCTCTTCTAGAAGGTGGCAGCATAATGTGCTTAATTTCTACAATGTCGGGATGTCGAAGAAGTCTGAGCAACTTTATTTCACGTAGAATGCGAGCAGCATCAGAAATATGTTCAAAAATATTATGTATTTTCTTTATTGCCACTTTTTCACCGGTATGAGTGTCGACTGCTGAGCATACAATACCATAACTTCCTTTTCCAATAACTTCCAGAATTTTGTACCGACTGGCATCACCATACTCAGAAAAGAAGTCCATCTCCGTTGAATTCTACCGAATTTTAAGATTCATCAGATGAAATCATAAATTTTATGAACAAATTTAAGAGAATTCAATTAGTCTTCATCCACCAAAAAAGAGTATTATGCGCTATTTTGGTTTAGTAAGCAACAGTAAGAACAACCAAAAGATTGAATAGGCTTAAGGAATCCAATATGAACACACTGACACAAAACAGCACGGTGAATTTTTTTTTTTTTTTTGCAGACTTGTGTAATCAAAATATGCATATTAAGTGGCATAGTTCATAAGTTACATGCAGAGAAATAACATTTTCAATAACAAAATTATCAATAGGATACGATGCAATTAACAAAGTTAGATATCATGATTCCAACATATCACCCCACATTTTCCACCCAACCAAATCAAACTTCTTTAAAAAACACATAGAAGATTCGGAGGCAATGGTACTTTTAACTAGTAAGGAAGATAGTATTTCTTAAACTCAAAGGCCGGAGAAATAATATAAAAATGATTCATTAGGACTCTCCATAGAGTCATTCCGCAAAAACTATATGACATTTTAATGTGATCATGACCATAAATCTATAGGCTTATATTTCTACATCTCTTAACTTGTGATCATGACAATAAAAACTTGACCAACTAATACCTCATGTCCACAATCACAAACCATCCCAGGAAATAGTGGAGCAGAAAGCATCAGATACAATCAGCAACACAATAAGAATAACAAAAAAAAGGAAGAAAACTGATGCAGTAAGACCATAACAATATAAGAACCCCAACATATTATACTTGCAAAAAATAGAATCTGATCCAATATAAATGGAAATGGCATATAATGAGCTGAATGGAAGAAAAGCATATGCGTCAAATGTAAACAAAATAAAATAGCAGAATAAGAATGAAAAACCACTTCTTTATAAAGAAATTCGCATTAAATTATTCCTTTATCCATTACACCTCTAAGAGCATAAACACAAAAGAAAACAATTTAACTAAAAAATGATGTATGCATTCAAGGATCATTTCAGTTCAATCTCAGTTTGCATTGATCAGTAAATTTTCACTCGATCAGAAATCCGAATACCATTTCTTAGAAATCTGAGTTCATATAAAACTTTACCTATGGGTATATCTCAGGTCCAATTTTCTCATGAGAATAGATAAGCAATCGTACAATGTTTTCATTTAATCAAATAAAAACAAATGAGAAACTTAAGAAAGGGAAGCCAAAAGTAAGATTTCACCTTCTTACGGTTATCTTGCTGCATTTTATGCCAAATCAAGAAAATTCTGAAAAAAAAACTTTTTCCCAGAAGAGATCAGTCAAATTCTGAAAAACACCCAGGTCACAATTCTTAAATTCAAGAAAGAATTAGCCACATTTGCCACACCGACCCCTGCTCTGGATCACAAAACCACCATCCCACCTTCCCAACTTCTTTACCCAACATTAAACCCAAAGAATCAAATCCCTCATGCACTTCTCCAATCAATTCAAATCTCAAAAAGCCTCAGACAATGAACAATAAATGACAACAACGCCACAACTAACTACCATAAAAGTTACAAATTTAAACCATCCAAAGAAAACTTTCCCACTTCTCCAATATAGATCCGAATACAAACCAAGTCACAATCTTTCTATTGTTTAAGTTAATGCGAAAGAAGAAGGATAAAGAACTAGCAGCACCTGTGGGAGAGCCACAGAGTATAGAAGCTGCAAGATCTGATTAACACCGACAAATTAGAGAGAGGAGGTTAAAGGGGAGAAAATGAATAAAGAAAAAATGAGGCAGGAGGGGCATGAATGAAGCTTAAATCTAGGGAGAGAAAATGTGGGTATCCAATTAGGCAATTACTATGGCTACGCATAAAAGGTATAGATACAGCCGTATAGGATACCAAGTGGTAATGAATTGTAATTTACAAGAGGACTCAGGGATAATTTTGGAAGGTGGTATTTTGAATCAGACTTAAAAAAGGGTGGCAGATTCTGTTTGGGATTCTTCTAATCTAGAATTACCCTACTGTTACTTAATATTTGATGGAACTAATCACACGTATATATATATATATATTAAAAAATAACATTAATTTCAAAACTAACCTCTATTATATTTACCTACCTAGTATATCAATTTATTAAAAAATATATGATACCTAATTTTATTTTAAAATTTATTTAAATTAATTTACAATAATTTAAATCTATTTAATATTAAAATTATTCAATTAAATCTTGTTTAATATTATTTAAATGTTATTTTTATTATTATAAATTTTACTATTGTTATTTTTTTTAAATATTGAAGTGTATTAAAACTAAAAATTATAATCATGTAAGATTAAATTGTATTTAGTTATATTATAATTAGTTTGTATAGTATTTGTTAATAATAATATAGTTAAAAAATTAATAAAAATATTTATAATAATGTATAATTTATTTAATGTCTTTTTTTAACTATCAAATAATTTTATTATAAAAATGATTTAAATATTATTTTTAATTTGAGTTAAAAAAATTAAGATAAATAATTTTAGGATTAAACTCTTCTAGAGTAAATTAAGTTTTCAACGGACGAATTTATTTATAATTTTATAATCTTTATTTTATATAATTAATTTAACTTTATAATCAAATACACGAAGATAAAAAAAAATTGTATAACAATCTTAAGAAATTATGGTTACTTTTAGGATGGAGGCAGTGCCCCCAAGAAGTTAAATATATATAAATTTATAATTATTTTTTGTATTTTATATATTTTATATTCTGTAATATATCATTACTATTTAAAAATATATATTATTTTTTTAATTTTTAAAATAATTCATATGTGTGTTATAATATAAAAAATGTATTTAATATATCATTACTATTTAAAAATATAAATTATTTTTTAAAATTTTTAAAATAATTCATATATGTGTTATAATATAAAAAATGTAAATTCAAATTGATATGCCAAATTAAATAACACAAGAAGTAAGAAATAGTGAGTTTTAAAAGAAAGAAAGAAAAAAATTGTACCTTCATACATGCACAAGCGATGAAATGGTTAATATTGGCAAAATAAGCTTATAACTGCAGATTTCTCGTCGAATTGTATTTAGCAATAAAAGTAAGTGACCATCGGAACATAATGTTTTTATTATTAAGTTTTTTTTTTAATACATTGGGTACAAATTACGATGTATATTATATAATTCTAAATTCTTAGTTAATAATTTTTCGTATTTTTTACTCGTTAAACTTATTCGATATTATTGAATTATTATTTTTATTGTTATAAATTTTAAGAGTTATTTTTTTAATTTTCTTGAAAACATTCGTATTACTATCATAAGAGAAATATACTAAAATTATTATTTTTAATATTAAATTATACATGTGTTATGTACTGATTGTGACTCAAATAGAGGGAGGATGTGACTCTTATTCACATACAGTATTCTATCAAGAACTTGAGCTCTATAACTTCGTAACCTCTGAAATTAAGACTCAAATTAAAAACAAGTGGCAAATAATCCTCCAGATGTATATTTGTATAGTTTTTTGTCTGGTTCGGTGACTCAAACTTGAAAGCAAGCCTCTCACCCATCAACGCTGATGTTTTATCCAACTTAATTGAGCAGGTACATCTGTAGAATATATTTAGAAATAAAATATGGTAAATGTATGTAGCTCGCGTCTTTGATTTTTATAATTGAATTTATAAATAACATAAAACTATTTATTAAGACTCATAATTATCACGGTTAAAAGGTCATCTTATGGGATTATTTTACCCAAATACCTTATCCAGGATCACCCTTGTATTTTGTCTCTAGATTTTTTCTTCTATTTCTCTTCTTTTTTATTTGTACAGGTATATTATTAAAATTTAAAAAATATCAAAAAAGTTACAACAAATCTTATTAAATCTTAATAAAAATTGATAAACAATCATTTAAAACACATACTAGCCAAAATCAATGAAAGAGTAACCAACTATTGAGCAAATGAATTCTCTTTCTTGTGGTTGTATTAGAATACAAACTCTCTATCTTGTCTCAACTTTCATATTTTCTCAACTAAGATACTATTAGGATCAAAACAATGCTAGAATTTGTTAACTAAACTTATTATATTCATACAATCAAATGCAAAAACAACATTAAAGTAACCAACATTAATGGCACTTTACACGCAAGCACAATAGCATGCATTTCAACAACTAGTAGAGATAAAACTTACAAAAAGGTTGTGCAACAATTCACAATAATCTTTCAAAAGTATCTCTAGCCACTAAACCCAATCCAATTTTGGCTTTATCAATTCTAATAACAGTATCAATATTAATTTTGATCCAATCCTTTCTAGGTTTCTCCTATTTTTTGTCCAAGCAAATGATAGTCTTAAGACTATCACAAATGATCCCATTTTTGTTTATAATTTGAAATTTAAAAAACTCATATGTCAATATATTAACCCAAACAAGAGTGCTTAGAGCGTATCTTCCATGTGTACCATGAACTATATCGTTTCGATTATGCCATAAAGCCTAAGCTAAGAACCAAAAAGGACTAATTTTCTTAGGGGAAAAAATGATCTCATACAAATCCAGATATCAACAAAAGACAGATTCACACATTTAGAAAAAAGGTTATGAAAAATTAAAAGCTTTCATACCTCTTGAGCTTTATCACATTTCTAAAAAATCATATGAAACATCCTCAAAACAGTCATTGTCGAAACTACATCAAGGAAATAGGACTATTTTTCTTCTATACAGATTGGCCTTTGTTGGGAAAGCTTCATAGCATGCCTTCCAAATGAACAACTTTACCTTGTTCGAAGTATTTATGCTCTAGATATCTTTCCATTAAGTTTGACTACTTGCATTACTACATCTAGCCCCTAAATCATCCTTATAAATCAATCTTTGATATTCCTCAACCAACCAATGAGTACTTCTAGTGAAGAAATTACCATTCACATTGCTACCTTATATAACCATATCTTTATAAGGATTAGTAGCCAAAGAAATTCTCAAAATGCCACATCTCGAGGAGTACATAAGGAGATGTAACCTTGCAATAAGTGGAATAATACAACCAAGGATCTTTATAAACCCTCACATTGTCTCTTTTTTCAATCCTCTACTTTAATCTAGTTTTACACTGTTCATTTCTCTAATACACACTTCTCCATAAATAAGAGGAAAACCTAGGTATAGAGACATTCAAGAAATCTACATAGGAAAATACTTACCCTTTAATACTTGTGCCACTAAAATTTTGCCTCCCTATAAGAGTCTCTAACTATGTCTTGAGACTAAGGCTTGATTAAAGGACGATAAATTCCTAAAACCAAGTCCATCCAACATTTTTGGCTTGTAGAGCTTTTCCCATGCCATCCAATAGATTGATCTTTTATCCAAGTCATATCTCCACCAAAATATTCCATCAAATTTTGCAATTTGATGCACAAGCTTAAAGGTAACTTAAAACAACTCATTGTATAAGCATGGATAACTTGTATTATTGACTTCAACATAACCTCATTTCTAGCCATGGATAAGCATTTCTCCCTCCAACCTTTCAACTTCCTTCACATCCTGTCTTATATCTCTCCAAATAATTTATTTTTATTTTTACAAGTCATAGCAAGAAAACCCAGTTACCTTTCATGGTAATTAACAAAAAGGATACCCAATATATCAAGAGATAACATTCTGGTTCCCTCATAACTGTTAAAGCAAAAACACATAGATAATTTCTTCAAATTAACTCTTTTTCAAGAAGTAGCCTCATAACATTCCAATATCTCCTTCGGTTTTTTATAAGAATTTCCATTAACTTCAATGAATACAAAATTATCATCAGCAAAGAAAAGGAGTGGAACTCTTGGACTTCCTCTTGCTACGCTAACACCTACTAATTTGACAAGCCTTCAGCATATAAGATGAAAAGATATGGGGATAAAAGATAACCTTACCTCAATACCCTTATGCGTCTAAAAGGATCTAAAATTTCACCATTAATAGAAAGAGAATAAGAGACAAATTCCACACAGTTCCTTATTACGTCCACCCAATACTTAAAAAACCAAGCTTGGTAAGAATAAACCTTAGAAAGTTTCATTCCACTCTGTCGTAGTCTTTCATCATATCTAGCTTGCTTGCTACTCTCGCTTTTTTGCCCTTCAAAATTCTCTTGATTGAGTGCAGTGTTTCAAATGCCATCATTGAATTATTAGAGATTAATATTTCAGGTATGAAAGCGCCTTGACTTTCAGCAATTATAATAGACAAAATGAACTTCATCCTATTAGTAATACACTTTATAATAATTTTGTAAAGAACGTTACACGAGCTAGTAGATCTAAATTATGTTACTTTCTTAAGTTCCTTCACCTTTGGAATCAAAGAAATGATAGCATTATTATGCTACTAAAGCTAGTCATGATGATTAAGAACTATATGTCTTGTTGTACTTTTGTCTATGTGTTGGTTTTCCATCTGTAAAACACGATGTCTGTTTTATTTTACTCAGTATGATGTCATCTTCTTAGTTATTGCACATCAATAATACACACACGTATATAGTTGGAAACACTTTTTTCACTTGTGTTTTTGGTTCATTTTGGGTGCGAGTATTTATGAAAAATACTCGATAATCTTTGGAAGGAAAAAATTTAAATTTTTAGCACCTCAACACCAAATTTGTATAATCACAATTTCAATGGTGTGTGTCTCTACATAATGAGTTTAAACTTTGATTATTTATTACCATCTTTTTTACTCTTGAATATTGCTTCTATTTTATATTATAAGTTTGTAATTATTTTTTTACTACAACTATGATTATTTGTTAGGGGTTTATCTTTTTATTGTTTGCCTATTTGGATTAAGTCCTTAAAAAGTCAGTATCTCTTTAACCTGATTGTGTATCAGGTCTTGGACTCCTTCTTTATAATCATGCAGATTATAATATGTGTTAGTATAATCTACCTTTTTAGTTGCATGTGAGTTTGGTGTGAGTCTCTAAAGAATATATATCTCCTTACCTTGGAAGTGTACTAAGTGTCATATCTTTATGAAGGTTTTCTATATATGTTTGATTACATGCTGTGAAAGTACAATCATCATTTACCAAATATAATCTCACATACGAGGTCTTGAAGTAATTGGAAATCCTATAGCTTTTCGGTATGTATACCTGTATCATAAGCTGTGTATTGTTTGTTAGGTATGCATGTTGCTAGTTTGGGTAAAAGCCTGTGAGGCATAGCGTCACTAGTGTGTATTCTTGTAGATTGTTAGTATTGCATCTACTCGTTATTTTTATTGTGTATTAAATCGACCATATTTTTTTGTACCTATATTGTGTTAATTACTTAATTCAAATTGTGAGGCCTACTTGGCCGAATTGATATAGAGCTCAAAACAATATTCCTTGGGTTGGCATTTTCATCCCTCATATAGGTCATCGTTATCTATTTGAGTCAGAAGAACAATTTATCTTTATGTAATTGTTTCTATATATGGGAATCTTTAAGAACCCTTAAGCTAGAAAACCACATCATCTCCCACAATATCCCAGTATTTATGGTAAAAAAGAGTTTGCAATCCATCAAGTATAAAAGCCTTGAGTAAGTGCATTTTCTTAATTGCACATTCAATATCTTGTCTAGTGAAAGGAATTGCTAGCTGCTTATTCATATCATTTGTAACTCTCGCCTTAATACGATCAACAAAGAAACAAAAATTATGGGAACGCTCACTTAAGAATAGATTTAGATAAAAGGTTTGGAACATACAATTTATTTCTTCTTCTGACTCAATCCAGTTTTTATCTCCGTACTGAGGCCAAAGTTTCCTAGAATGTTGTCTTTATATTATTTCATCATACTATAGTAAGGAAATGATCTTATTTTCTAGAGCCTCAATCTTCTCTAAATTATTCAGAGTTTGTACCTCTTGTAACTATTTCTCCAAAGTTGATAATCTCTTCTATACATACCCTACAGTGTTCCAGTTCTAGTTTGTGAGAGCTAAAACACAATCTTTCATCTTCACTTTCACTATATGTAGGTTTCTTCTACTCGAACCATCTACACTCCAAAAGTATCTAATAACATCATCACAACCATCAATCCTCATCCAAAATTCCTCAAACCTAAAAAGCTTTTTCTTTTTTATTTTTTAAGGAATAACACTTCCAATCTTAGTTACTTCGAACACAATTGCAAGGTAGTCAGACTTTGAGATCTCCCAATGTAACACCCAATTCAAACAAAAAGAATTGAGTGATAAATCATTAACAAAAGCCCTAACCAATCTAATATAAGTAATATCCTTTTCACATCTTTTACTGCTCCAAGTGAATTTATACCCTTCAAAACTAGCATCCTTTAGGGCACAATCTCTTACCATCTCTCTTAAAGCATTAATTTTCCACTCAAGCCTTGAGTTTCTTCCCAACGGCTCAAGTTAATAGGTCACTTCATTAAAATCTCCATAAACCACCGATGAGAGGTGATTCCCATGTGATAATCTCCTCAAAAGTTCCCATGACTCCTTTCTAAGCATACTGTTTGGGTTCCAATAAAAACCAATGACTCTAAAAGTGCCAAACTCTATACGTCTCACAATACTATCAATATGTCTACCTCCATATCCCAAAATGGATACATCAAGATCACTATTCCATAGAAGTAATAAACCTCCACCTTTATTTTGTCGTGGAACTTCAAAGTAACTATCAAACCTCACCGGACTTCTTATCCTATCCCTTTTCCTTTTTTTCCCAATTGAGACTCCATTTATAAAATTAGCTTGGGAACTTGAACATTGATTTCTCGTAAAGAGCTTTCACGCTTGTTGGGTGCAAACATTAATTATAAACACTAAAGGAAAAAGAATTATAGATTGTGATCAACTTATATTAGTTGCAATTCATATATAATCCCTTTTGACTAGATGTTTTATTTATACATTAGGACAAAAATATTCTTAAATTTTTTTATTAACCAATTGTGATTGAATTTGGACAACATATTTGTTCAATCTAACTCGCCAGGATTGAATCGATATCTAATTGATTGGAGTTTGATCAGTCGGTAGCCTGATTGACCAATACCGACTTGACAAAGATGTCCAACTAAACATAACATTTGGACACATATTTCCAACTAAACATGATATGTATCCAACTGTTTGGATTTTGATCGATCAATAACTTAATTAATAGGAGTCAAGTTGGACTAGACTAAACATTAGTCCAACTAGTTAAATTTTGATACGTCAAGGACTCTACTTGTAAGAGTTAAGTTAGATACATATCCAATTAAATTGCATAATTTTTTAACTGATCAAATTTTGATCGACTAGTGATCCTACTATTCAAAGTCAAGTTGGACATATATTCAATTAAATTGAATAATTATCTAACTAGTTGGATTTCAATTGATAGGTAACTTAACTCGTTAAAATCAGATTGAATATATATTCAACTAAATTTAATAATTATCCAACTACTTGAGCTTTATTTGAAGAATTATAAAGTAAAATGAAAATTTGAGATTTCAAATATAAAATTCTTTGTAAAAGATGCAATAGAGTTTAGTCAATATCATTATATGCAAACTAAAAATCAAACAAATATAGTGAAGAAATCAATATTTGAAGAAATAATCAGAAGAGAAAATCAATGTTTTCTGAGTATATTTTCTTAATTTGTATCGGATATTTACATTGTTTATATAGACAAATATCAATTACTATTTCACCAACCACCATGATTGAATTGCATGGTTTACGATTGTAGTACTGTATATTAGAAGAAATGTTTAGGCGTCGATGCGATGTTTGTTGAATTGTGTTGCGGTGATTGTTGAATTGTATTGCGGTGTTTGTTGAATTCAACACTCCCCTCGAGTTGGTGCATAGATGTCTTTCATGCCCAACTTGACTGAAACTTCTGTGAATACTCGATATGAGACTACTTTAGTGAGGATGTCAGCCAATTGATCTTCTGACTTAATTTTTGGCAATTTTAATGAATTTTTTTCTAACTTTTCCTTAATAAAGAATCGATCAACTTCAACATGTTTTGTACGATCGTGTTGAAATGGATTATGAGCAATATCACATGCTGCTTTATTGTCACAAAATAACTTAATTGATTCTTTAGAAGGATATCCCAAATCTTTCAAGAGAGATTGTAACCACAAGGCCTCACAAAGCCCAAGTGCCGTACCTACCATATTCGGCCTTCTTGCTTGAGCAAACAACATGTTGTTTCTTACTTCTCCATGTTACAAGGTTTCCCCCCTAAAAAAGTGAAGTAGCCTGATGTTGATCGCTGCAAAGGAAAGATCTGGCCTTGTGTGTGCCAAATACATCAACCTTCCAACAAGCCTTTGGTATCTTTCTTTATTTGTTGGAACTTGATCAACCTTGATACATAACTTTAATCCTTCCTCTACTGGTGTATTAGCTGGTTGACATGCCGACATACCAGTTTCTTTTAATAAATCTAAGGTATACTTTATTTGAGACAAGAAGATTCCTTTTTTTGATCGAGAAACCTCAATCACAAGAAAATATTTTAAGGAACCAAGGTCTTTCATTTCAAATTCCTTGGACAAATAACTTTGGAGAGCTTTCCTTTCTTCAAGATCATTTCCTGTTACTATCATATCATCAACATATACAATAAGAGCACTGATCTTACCATACCCTTTTTTCAGAAATAAAGTATGGTCTGAATTGCTTTGCTTGTAGCCAAATGCCTTCATTGATTTTGTGAACCTACCAACCGTACGCTTTGGGGTTTGTTTCAATCCATACAGTGATTTTTTTAATTTCCACACCTTTTCATCATGGATTTTGAATTTCTTGATTCCTAGTGGTAAATCCATGTAGACTTCTTCAATTAAATCTCCATGTAGAAAGGCATTTTTTACATCAAACTGATATAATGGCCAATCTAAATTTGCAGCTAGAGATACCAAAACTCGAACAGTGTTAATTTTGGCTACAGGCGCAAATGTTTCTGGATAGTCGATCCCGTATATGTCCGAGTGTATCCTTTTGCACGCACCAATCTTGCTTTATAGCGTTGATCATACCATCGCGATACTTTACCTTGAAAAAAATCCATCGATATCCAACAATTTTCTTTGTTGGTGGACGATCGACAAGTTCCCAAGTTCTATTTATTTCTAAGGATCTTAGTTCTTCATTCATAGCATCTTTCCATTTTGGGTCAGCTAAAGCTTCCTACACACTGTTAAGAATAGATACAGCAGATAATTGATTCACAAATGATACATTTGATTTTAACAAACGATGTTTAGACATATAGTTACTCGTGGGATATTTGACTTTACTAGAAATCTTAGGTTCATACATGGCTTTAGGAATACCTTTGTTAGGACTTGATGGAAGTATTTTTCTGGCTGGTTCAATAGTTGGAACATTCTCAGCAAACGATTGGTTAGGTATATCAGCAATTTGTGGAGAAGGAAACTCGTACTCACTTTGTGGTAGTAAGGAACTTGCTTGATGATCTTGAAGTTGATGAGGACTTGATTCCATTTCCCTTGAGTCTTTTCTATAATGAGAGTTATTACCATCCGAATTCAAGTTATTTATATTTTTCCTCGCACATATAATTTGTCTTTCTTCATAAGGAAACAATTTATATGTAAAGTCTAATTCAATGGTTGTACTCTGAAATCTTGAAATTCGGGTGTAGATGAAATACATTGTATCTTCATGAAAAATAACATCCGTAGTGGTAATCATTTGTTTTGTAGGAGGATGATAACACCGCTTTTGTTGTATGGCGTATCCCTTAAAAACACAACGTATTGCTTTCATGGATCCGACTTGCTACGTTGTTGTTTATGTAGGTGTACAAATGCCACACAACCAAAGACATGAGGAGGTAAATTGGGAACATTTGGTGCAACAATTGCTTGATGTGGCTTGTAGTGGTGTTTGGAAGTTAATGGGACTGGAAGGTACCGATTGATCAAATATGCAGCGAAGTAATTGCTTCTCCCCAATAAGATAATGACATATTAGCTTCGATCAATGAGGCACGGACAACTTCCAGCAAGTGTCGATTTTTCTTCTGCAACTCAGTTTTGTTGAGGTGTATCAACACATAGTAGTTTGATGAATAATCCATACATTTTAAGATATTCTTGAAGCTCGAGAACTTTTATATTCTCATAATTGTCAATTCGTAGAACTTGAATCTGTGTTTTATATTGATCTGAACCATTTTATGAAATTTTTCTAAATAATACATTTACCTCACTTTTAGATTTCATTAAACACGTCATTTTACTAAAATCATCAATAAATGTAACAAACCAACGTGATCCTCCCAAAGTAGAGACTTTGGAAAGACCCAATACATCGAATGTATAACCGTAAATAGAAATGGACTTTTATTTAAAGTTACGGAAATGAGGAACGATGACTTTTGCTAGTTCACAGACATCACATTTTAAAGTAGAAAGATCGTAAGCTCGAAAAATAAACTTGAAAATAATTTCTTTAAATATCCAAAGAAGCGTGATCAATCTCTACTATAGCCATATATTTGATTCATCCTTGTTAGATCCAATTGCTACCAATACATGATTTGTTGAATCTAAGTCCAAATAATACTGAGGTTCCTTGCCTAACACCACGACCAATCGTTTGCTTTGTTTGAATGCCGCCGAACACACAAAAGTCGAGGCAAAAAATAACAAAACAAGATAAAGTAGTGGTTATTTGAGAAATAGATATAAGGTTATACTCTAAAGAGAACAACTAGTACTAGTGAGTCTAAATTCAAAGTACTAGTGAGAGACAAAGATCTTTCCCCGATAGTGGGTTGTGTTACCTGCATTAGCGGTGACAAGCAGTTTTGTGTGAGGATGGTTTTGAGATTTGTCTAGAATCGAATGTCATATGATTAGTTGCACCTGAATAAATTATCCATGTATTATTAAAAATAGGAGAAAAAGCTTGAAGTATCTTACCAACATTTGCTGAGGAGTTTGCAACCTGATCTTTTGTTGTTTTAGCAATGGTGGCAGTAAACATCGGTCATGGATTTTTCTTCCGAGAGTCACGGTTGTGATCCCACCAGTCAGGATATCCCACAAGTTCAAAACATCGTTCTTTAGTATGACCCGTTTGATGACAATGGGTACATTTAAATGATGATTTATCAGTCACCCTTCGTTCTTGCTGATTGGAAAAAGAACAATTTTTAGAAATCATGGCGGAAGCATCAACGTCTCCAGATTTTTCCTTCAATGAGATTCGACGTACTACCTCCCGTCGAATCAAGGAATAACAACCTTCTAAATCTGGTATAGTTTCTTTTCGCAAAATTTCTCCATGAACCTGCTCAAATTCATCATCTAATCCAGCAAGAAAAATATGTATCCTTAGTCTTTCAACAGACTCTTGATATGATATTAGATCATTAGGGTCTTTCATGACCACCTTATCACGATGGTCTAGCTCTTCGAAAATTTCAGTCAACTTTCCATAATACTCTGAAAGTGATTTTCCATTTTGTTTGGAAGTAAATGCTTTTTGGTTTAAGACAAATACATGTAATTCGTCACTTCCATCATAGAATGCTTTTGCCAAAGCACTCCAAATTTCAAGAGCAGTAGGTATGTGTAACTATCACTTCATGATTTCTGGACTCATTGACATAAGGATCCATCTCTTCACTTTTTGATTTTCTGCATACCACTTATTATAATTGTTTGATGTTTTTCTAGTTGTAAATTTTTGTCATGAATATAAGAGAGTCTTTCTCTCTCTGCAATATACATTTCCATTATTTGAGACCAAACATCATAATTAGTCTCAGTAAGAACAAT
Source organism: Hippophae rhamnoides (assembly GCA_033030585.1). Classification (NCBI taxonomy): domain Eukaryota; kingdom Viridiplantae; phylum Streptophyta; class Magnoliopsida; order Rosales; family Elaeagnaceae; genus Hippophae; species Hippophae rhamnoides. The sequence goes on from CM065433.1 coordinate 33,747,965, forward strand.
TCCAGCATTAAACACACCTTCAGACTGAACCGATTGTACAATAGTTGGAGTTATTGCTCCATAGGTAATGAAATTATACCCTCTGTCATGATATTATGGTAAACAAACTAGAAAATGGTGTAATAATTTTATAACTAAAATTTTTTTTCTGTGTTTTTTTTAATATATATTTATACTAAACTGGATAAAAAAACCGGTTCAAAATTGGATTAAAAACTTGAAAAAATGAACCAAACCGGTTTTAGAAATCCAGAACCAGGAAAAAAATCAGGTTCACACCTTTAAAATGGACCGAACTAGCCAAAAATAGGAAAATTGTGAAAAACCGAGAACACTGGGTTCAACCGAACCGCTAGCCGGACCAACCTGAGCCAAACCGAGGTGACCTGAGCCGAACTGAGCGCGTCCGACTACGCCTTCGAGCCGGACCGAGCCGAGCCGAGCCGAGCCGAGCTGAATCGGATGACACATCATCATCTTCAACCTCCAGACGGCGCATGACGGCGCGTGGAAAATGAGCCTTTACTTCAGGCGGCGCGTGAAGGCACGTTGGTAGCTTTTCTTCTACTCTAATTTTACCAAAATGTTCAGAATTGTGTTTAGAGTAATCTGGTAAAATTAGATGGGACAAATATTGCTTCAAAAATGATGTTTATAATTAATATTTGTACGGGTGTTTGAATGGGAATTTTTTTTCACGAGAAGAAATATTTTCAGATAAAGAAATCTCTATTTTAGATAACAAGAGTTTTAAATTTGTATAAAGCAACGACTTGGCTCTGATATCATGAAGAAATCAATATATGAAGAAATAATCAGAAGAGAAAATCAATGTTTTCTGAGTATATTTTCTTAATTTGAATCAGATATTTACATTGTTTATATAGACAAATATCAATTACTATTTCACCAACCACCATGATTGAATTACATAGTTTACAGCTGCTTGGTAGGTGCCGTGTATATTAGAAGAAATGTTTGACGTCGGTGCAGTGTTTGTTGAATTGTGTTGCAGTTGTGTTGCAGTGATCGTTGAATTCAATATATAGAAGTTTAATTTTTGAAGGTTATTAGTTTTTAATATTTTTCTCTTAACCATTTCAACAAGCAACATGTGTAATATAGAATTTATACTTCTATATTATATTTCTCTATTTTCCGATAACTAAGCATATAATTATAATCAATAAAGTAATAAATAAACCATTTATTATTATAGCAAAATAAATTGATCTTTTCGTATCCAAAGTAAGTCCTACAATGGTCATCATTATTGCATGTCATCATTATCAACCTCTTTGCCTTTCTCTACCTCTTTTCCTCCTCCAATTAGAGCTCACACTTCCTCTACGGCCACTATTAATAGCTTTAGTATTGCTACCGTTGGATGAAGAAGAAGCAGCTGACAAAGATGAAGAGAACACAAAGCAAACGCAGATGATGAACGCGACGATGGTGAGGAAAATTTGTTGCTAATTGTAGTAGTTCTCTTGATTTCTTTATAAAGGGTTAATTTTAGAATATAAATAGAGTTGCAAGCGGAGTGTTCAATTTAGATTAAAATTAGTTAAAGGGGTTATATCAGTTTATTTTTTTAAGAAAAAAATGGGAATATTGAATGAGATGATCACTAACCCTTTAAAGGGTTATTTTATTTTTAATCGCCTTCTATTATTTTCTAATACATATCCAAAATTTTCTCTTTTCCTACTAGCATTCAAAAGCATAAAGGTTGTCAAATCTTCATTAACTTCAAAACAAAGAGCCATTAGAACAACAACAAATCATGCTATGAGTTTAGAATAAATTTAGCAAAATACTATTATTGAACATGTGATCAAATGAGTTTTCTTTTTAGACATGTAATTAATTTTGAGTGTAAATTTAGATTTTCAAAAATTAAAAGAAGTGTATAAGAATGGTAAAAAGGAAAAGTGCTAAAAAATTGATTTTTGTTGTATTATCGTTCTAAAAAAATGTTGGATGAAATTTCACAGAATTATGGTGAAGGTAGTGTAAGGTTTATATGAGTGTTACAATATTCGTGGACAAGACATATAATTATAATTTTAGTTTCTAGATGTGTCTTAGAACAATATCTTTAAGCTAAAGAAATTGTCGAACCTAAACGATTACATCTCAGGTATATCTCTGTTCATGTGCACGTTAGATTACATATTAGACACATAACAATAATATGAAAATAAACTACTCAATCGATCGAGTTATACTATATGTTGAATTAATTACTTATATGACCAAATCAATCAAGAAAGTAATATCCAATTGATCGAGCACTAGATCGATCCATATTTTTGAGAATTAATCAATTGATACACTAAATTGATCGAGAGTACATTCGATTGATCAAACACTTATTTATATTGATCGAGCGAACGGGGATTTGATTTTAAAATTATTTCTAATACAAATTAGATTGGCTTTTTACTATATTGTCTTTATTCCTTAAAACTCATTTAATTGATTTTATGGATAACGTGGTAATTTTACTTTTACCTAAAATACTTCAAAATATTTTATAAATATAAACCTAAGCATACAATTTAAACTAATCACAGAATAGCTTAATTGTATTTATTCTGTTTATCTTTTATTCTTTCTCTTGCTTTGTTAAAAAATTTCAAGTATGTCTTTTCATTTAGTTAATTTATAAAACATATATAGTTGTATTTGATATATTAACAAGCCTATAATAATAATTGTGTGATTATGTTTTTAATTGAGTGTTCTAGAGTTACTAGTTGTTTTTTATTTATCTGGTATATTACTTAAATCAACTATTTAGGGTTATTCATTATGAAATTTATTCAAGGACACAAACTTGCTCTTGTGTTTATATGCTAACTTTTAAGGTTATAGTTATCCTAGTTTGATTAACTTGTAGGACTTGAGTTTATTCAAACGTGGGTTCAAATCTGAATACTTTTCTTATAAAGACTATATTGAAAGTAGTGGCTTGTAAATAGGTTACTTAGGGGGTATTACCTGGGTAGATAGTTTGAGTCATGGCCTTGTAAATGGATACTTATTTTTCATAGTGGATAGTTAGGTGATTCAGTGGACTGATGGTTTTTCTTTTAGGTTATTGGTGTGGCCTTGGTTGTTTTCATCTAAAAATATTGTGTGTTGATATTTAGTTCTTGCATTATTTTATTTATACATTATTGCATATCTGGCCATTCTACAAATTTTTAATTTATCATACTTTTATTGATATTCTGTTACTTAGATAATTAGATCCAAAACTAAATAAACAAACTTTCAATTGATATTAGAGTCATCACTAAATACACTTAGTGTGCATTTGACCTTGTAATGGATCACTTAAGAGAGGATTCATCCACAACCCGTGCACCTTAATTTGATAGGTCTAATTACCCATATTAGAAAGCTCATATGAGAGCCTTTATATGATCTTTAGATGAGAGTGTTTGGAACTCTGAACTTTATAGTTGGGAACTACCTACTTTTACCAAAGATAATGTAGTTACTCCAAAGCCTAAGAACAAATAGACCAATCAGGATAAAATTGCTAGCAACTGGAAACAAAAGGGTACTAACGTTATTTTTAATGTTGTGTCTACTGATGAGTTTCATGGTATTTCTCATTTTGATTTTGCAAAGCATGCTTGGGATATTTTAGAGGTTTCTCATGAGGGAACCACACAAGTTAAATGAACTAAACTTCGCATGCTTGGTAGTCAATTTGAAAATCTTAGGATGAAAGAAAATAAAACTTTCTTTGAATTTTATATTAGATTATATGATATTTCTAACACCTTTACCAATCTTGGAGAGAAAATTTATGATTTTAGGATAGTTCAAAAGATTCTCTACTTTTTACCAAACCGCTTCCATGCAAAGGTCATTATAATTAACGAAAGCAAGGATGTGGACACCTTCAAAATAGATGAACTTGTTGGCTCACTTCAAACCTTTGAGATGAGCTTTAAAAACCTCCAAATAATATAGGTATTGTTTTCAAAACTATTATGATTGAAGATACTGACAATAATGATAAATAATTGGTACTCTTAACTAGAACATTAAACAAAATTCTCAACAAAAATAAACCTCAAAATAAAGGATAATTAAATTTTCAGAAGGATCAGAATCTAAGTATTGGAGATAAAATTAAGGAGTGTCAAGAACCTTAATTTAAGGAGTAAATCAAGAACCTTAATTTAAGGAGTAAATCAAGAACCTTAATTCAAGGAGTAAATCAAGAACCTTAATTCAAGGAGTAAATCAAGGAGTTGTGATCCTTAATTTAAGGATTAATTCAAGGAGTAAAACAAGGAATCCTTAATTCAATGAGTAAATAAAGGAATGTTTAGTTCAAAGAGTAATTCAAGGAGTAAATCTCCTTATATATAGCTATAGAATTGTAATGAAAATATGAAAGAAACAATACAACTTTAAGAGAGCTTGTTTTATTTAGAAAGGCCTTTGGCCTTGACGTTTTCGACACTAATTTTCAACATGGTATCAGATCAAGTCGATCTTCTTGGACAAAAATTGTTATTCCTCTGCTCAAAGTGCGTTTGACACTCTATCAGAGTGATTTCTTATTCTATTTGTTTTTTCAAACCAAATTTTCTTAGTGATGATGGATTAAATCTCTCCTGCAGCTTCTACCTACCTGATGTGGAGGAGGAGTATTGTGGTAAAAGGAAAGGTCCCACATTGAAACCAAGCTCTTGGCGATGATGGATTAAATCTCTCCTGCAGCTCCTACCTGCCCGATGTGGATGGGAAGTATTGTGGTAAAAGGAAAGGTCCCACATCGACAACAATATATATATATATATATTTTTGCTATCGTAATCAGCATTTTTGTTAGTTTTACCTTTGATGTCTTGGCTTCTCATCAGTTTTAATGACTTCTGTGAAAGCTTAGATCCATAAACCTTATGGATCCAGCTTGAGGGGGAGTATTGGAGATAAAATTAAGGAGTAAATTAAGGAGTGTCAAGAACCTTAATTTAAGGAGTAAATCAAGAACCTTAATTCAAGGAGTAAATCAAGGAGTTGTGATCCTTAATTTAAGGATTAATTCAAGGAGTAAAACAAGGAATCCTTAATTCAAGGAGTAAAACAAGGAATCCTTAATTGAAGGAGTAAATAAAGGAATGTTTAATTCAAAGAGTCATTCAAGGAGTAAATCTCCTTATATATAGCTATAGAATTGTAATGAAAATATGAAAGAAAGAATACAACTTTGAGAGAGCTTGTTTTAAAAAAAACAACACTAAGAGAACTCAAATTTGTGATATGGCACCAACTATGTGGCATTTGCTACAACTGTTGGTGAACAATCTAGTAAGTCTAACAATGATTCAAATGATGAAGAAAGTGATGCTAAATTTCCACCCAATAAATTTAATGTCACTAGTATTGATGAATGTTTATAGATGTAAGATGACAAAGGAAAGTAGCTAAAATAAATAACAAACTTAAATCGATTGAAATAAATACCTCAATTATAGAAAAATAAAAAATGGAACTGTCTGATTGTGCTAATGTTTTGAATTCAAATCTTGCAAATCTTAAATAGAAAAATAAGAATCTTATGTAGAAAATTGAACAATCAAAGGAAGCAGTAAAAAGGTTAACAATTGGAGCTAAAAAGTCGAACAAAGTTCTAAATTATGTAAAGCCAGCTAGAGACAAGAAAGGACTTGGATATGTAAATGAGCACACTACACCATCTTCGTTAAAATCAATTGAATTTGTCAGACCTTCAAAAATGTGCTCCTTGCATAATACAAATGACATTGGTTATAAAAATGAGAACTCCACTCCTTCAACATCAAAAACCACAATTGTAAGGCCTTCTAACCCTACTTCTTATGATATCCATTATATACAAAGAATAGTTGCACCTGTGATTGAAAAATCTATTAAGTTTGTGTATGTCTATCATTATTGGGGTAGGAAAAGTCATATTAGACCCAAGTGTATATTTTTGATAAATGCGCTTAAATGTAAAGCTTTACATGCTTCACATAGGAGGACTAATTGCCATCATCCATCTATGCATATTTCATCATATTCTAGGATGAATGAAAATTATGGTAACATGTTCAAAAATCATACTAGAAAGCATGAAATTGTTGGTCCAAAGAGTCAAATAAAATTCAATGCATTTAATTCTAGGACTAATTATCATTATCCTATCATGCATGTTGCATCTTCATTTAGGATGAATGAAAAATATAAAGGTAAGTCCAAGAATATGTCAATGACAAATAAGGTAGTTGATTTCCAACCTGAAGATATAAAGAAACCAAAATTTAAGAAAGTTTGGGCTAAGAAAGATTATCTCTTTCTAGTTACCTAACTGTTGTTCTTTATTGTATCACGTAAATACTTTTGTTTGAATGTTTAATTGACCCTAGGTGAACATCTTCAATTTGTTGTATGTTTTTATTTTTATTAGTGTTTCCTTAGTTTTTTAAAAAATAAAAAAAACTAAAAAAGAAGGAAAGTAGACATGATTTAACACTGTCATGATCATTACATACTCCATTTATATTTGTTTTAGTTTATTATACTCCATTATACAAATTAATATTGGGACATGTATATTTACATATTTTTCACATCCGATGATCAATATTGACATAGACCTACTCATACACTCATTAAACACATAGTATATCATGCTAGAAGTTTATGATTAATTATGTGATATTATAGGGAATGAAATAATCTTAATTGCAAAGTTATTTTTGATATATATGTTTTACTATATAAAATGATGCTATAGAAAAACACATTGTTTTAAAATAACTAACTAACGTGAATTTCAAAAGCAAAATGATATAAAATTAGTTTCTTAATTATCATTTCATTAGATTAAGAAAGTTAAGAATTAGTTTCTTACCCTTTTATGAAACGTGAATTTCAAAAGCAAAATGACAAACATATAGATTATAAAATTGAATCATCAATGTATAAATTAGAAACCATAGTATCATCAATTTTTGGTGAAACTAAAAACATTAATATCACAAAAATAAAAACAAAAAAGTCCATATAAAATGCAATAATAAATTAGTTTTTAAAATATCATCTTGCCGTGAAAACTGCAGTATCTAGACAATGAACGATTGAAAGGATATAATTTACTGCAAAAGTTAGGAATTAAAAAGATAAAAAAAAAACAAAAAGTTAAAGGACATAAGATAAGAGTGCTAATCCTATCGCAATCACACAAGCAAAAAATACATGGAGCAAATTAGGTCCTCAAATTTTCTCAACCAGAAAAAAGAGTCGTCCCAATAATTAAATTATTTATTTATATTTCAATTCCCTAAAAGATCGATCCTTCACATTATTAGGAGAAAAAAGGGTGGTCCCTAAAATTAATAAACAACTAAAGTGGAGCTTGTTCTTACTTGTAAAGTGGTGTTCATTTCAAGATAATTAGTGCAACACTTGTTGGACACTCACCAGTACTAATGGGACCTTACTGTAAATTATATTAGGCTCACTATTATATATTTGGTATAGAAAATGAATACACACTTTTAATTAGCTGACTTTATATAGTATATTGTTAGTATATATATACTCTAATGGTATATATATACATAATCAAGGGTATGCTAATTTATCTCTTTTAAAAAAAAATTATTTGATTTAATGACACAAATTCTATTCTAAAACACGTTGAAGATAGTAAAAAATAATACCGGCAAATAACATTAGTGGACTAGTGAACACAATAAATAGGGGTATAAATACTACTCCCTAGTTAACTTAATAGGTATAAATTTTTAATTTTAAAATTATATATTTTGATCTTTTCTTTTATCTTAAATTTAAAATAATAAAAACAATACATAAAAATATTACATATTAATTTACATAAATTTTTATAATAAGATTATTTTAATAAATAAGAAAACTATCTAAAATAAATTATATATTATATTAAATATAAATTAATTTATCAAACTATCTATTATTAATTTTATCCTATTATATTATTAAATTAAATATAATATAGATTAATCTAATAAGTTATCATAAATACACAGCTAATGGCATATCATATCTATACTAGATATTTTGGTAATTTTGACATAGAGTTAAACCCCCAATAGAGTATGGATGTACGTCCAACATTCGATGAGGAAGACGTGCCAACCCATAGTCCCATATAAGATAAAACCTTGACTTTAAAAAATCCCTACGAGCTTTAAAAATAAATAATAAATAATAAAAATATTCTTAGGTAATTAAATTACTGATAGAATGGCATACGTAATTGACAAATGGACCGCAAAAAGGCATATGTCAACCATCCCATTGGCCTTTTTCTAATTTTGATCAGCCATCACGTTTTGCACGGATCCGTAGATTATCAAAAGAGTCGAATAAAAACCTAAATCTGATTTACAGTCTTGCCCCTCGAAAAGCTATCTTTCTCTCTCAAGATGTCTACAAAATAAGTGTATACGTTGGTGTGTATGTTTAATAATTTAAATTTTGGTACGAGTTTATATTTATTTAAATAAGTAAAAGTTATAAAATTTAAGTTTGAGTTTGGAATTTAAAAGTAATATAATTTGAAAGAAAAAAAAGTGTATACATATATGAGAAGTAATACGGCAACGTACATACAGAGAAATGTACATCCGCTTAAAGGTAGTACTTGTAGTTATAACTTAGCCACCGAGCAAAGAACAAAGATTGAAAAGGGTCCTTTATTCTCTTTCTTTAGTAAGTTTTATTGTGTATCATCCTCTTCCTCTTCTACATCTTAAAATAAAATCCTAAGATCATATAATAATATCATTAATCGTGGTAGCTTTGCCTCATTTTTCCTTTTTCTTTTGCTCTCACTATTCTATGTAATAGCAATTCAGAGCCATCCGAGGGAGAGAACAATAACTCATTTGATATGCATATAGTTGAAAACATTACCCTGACTTGACTTTCCTATCCCTCGTGAATCGCTTACAACTTTTGAGCCTAGGTTTGAGTATTCTTCTTTCTCGCTACCTAATACTCTTACAGAAGATCGATTGGCGAGAACCAAAGGCATTGACGATCAATTTCTTATTCCCCAAAGGGAATTGTTGCCAACCCAACCATCATCATAAAGAGAATCAAGATATCCCAAGAACCAAGCTAGGGATTCACGACTAGCGCGAAAGCCTAGCAAATAAAGAAGCGTAGCCCTTTTCTTGCTCACTTATTGCGCATTAAGAACTTATTCTAATAGCCTGTAGTATTAGTTTAAAAAATATATAACATGGTTAATCGAAAATACTTGTAACCTCGCTTAAATTAATGAGAGTGCTAAATGAAAACTAATATGGGCATTCTTCGTTACAATGTCAGCTCAGGATCATTATCATGGTTAAAATCTTGCTCACTAGACCCTCTAATTCTCTTTGCATCTTTAGGTGTAACTTGTAAGCCTTCCCTTCTTTACGTTTCTCTTTTTCTCAAAACATTACCTCGGGAAGTTAAAGGAATCATATCAACAAAATATGTTTTTGATCACGTATAAAGACTAGATGAAACTTTGCCTATCGTATGATAAATATTTGAAGAATTCTTACTACCTATATGCATTAGACTGACCTAGACCAAAATCTCATCTTCCATCTATAATATCATAACGTAAGAAAATGCATAAGCTTTGGCAATAAAGCGTGACTATAATACATTGACATTATCAACTAAGCTCACCATCTCATCCAAACACAAGTTTTTCGTGTTAGAAACCCAAGCTTAACTCAACCCAATAAGATCTCATTGAGTTAAGGGTTACCCAAGATTATAAGTAGCATTGTTGCCAAACTCTTGGCTAATGTGAGATTGAATGAAATTTAACAGTCCTTCTCCACACGGACAAATGTGGTCTCACAAAGCCACGGTGAGACTATTAAGGATAAAACCCAAGTCACCAATCAAGCCAGGCCCAGCTCTGATACCAAGTTAGAAACCCAAGCCTAACTCAACCCAATAAGATATCTTTGAGTTAAAGGTTGCCTAAGCTTATAAGCAACACTACTACCGAACTCCTTGCCAATGTGGGACTGAAGAAAACTTAACAATCCCTCTCCACAAGGACAAAGGTGGTCTCATAAAGCCACGATGAGACTATTAAGGACAAAGCCCAAGTCACCGATCAAGTTAGGCCCAATTTTGATATTATATTAGAAACTTGGGCCTAACTCAACCCAATAAGATCTCATTGAGTTAAAGGCTACCCAGTCTTCTAGATTCACTATCAACATCTCCCTCACTGAACTACAGAAGATCATAACTCAGGCTATTAGTATGACTGGTAATGCATCTCTTTCCACTACTCTCTCAGTTCTGCACGTAAGTCTCAAACTTGACTTTTTTATTCTACCTGTTGTAATCACATGACACCTCACTCATCTTTATTCTCCAAACTTGACTATGCACCACATCCTCTTAATATTCATATAGCTAATGGTTCCACCATGCATGGGAATAGTCTAGGTTTTGTTTTGACCTCTAACCTCTCTATTCCTAGAGTCTTCCATGTACCTGACCTATCCTATAATTTATGCTCTGTGGGATAATTAGTTGAACTAGGATATCGCCTTATTTTTTACTATTCTAGGTGTATTATGCAGGATCAGAGGACAGGGCAAGAGCTTGGGACCAGTCCTAAGGTTGGGTGTATGTTTTCTGTGAACAATCTTCATCTTCTATATGTTGCTCTTGTCTCTGTTACTACTGTAATTTCTTCCTTACCATCTCTCACACTTTGGTATTATCATCTTGGCCATTCCGCATCTACTAGGGTACAATAGTTAGCTTCTAAAAGTCTATTGGGTTCTGTGTCCAATGACAATTTTGATTGTACTTCATACCAGTTAGGAAAATAGCCAGTTTTACCTTTCAATAATAATGAATCTATCTCTAATAGTATTTTTGAGTTAATTCATTCTGATGTTTGGGGACCTTCTCCTATTACTAGTATTGGTGGATCTCGTTATTTTGTTATTTTTATTGATGATTATTCTCGTTATAGTTGGATTTTTCCTATGAAATCTCGTTCTGAAATCTTACCAATATAAAATAACTTTGCAAAAATGGTTGAAACATAATTCTCCAAACATATCAAAACTTTTTGATCTAATAATGCTCTTGAATATACTCAATATACTTTTCAAGCTCTGTTACATTCCTATGGCAATGTACATCATCTAAACTGTCGAGGCACCTCTCAACAAAATGGTCGAGCCAAAAGAAAACTTCGTCATATTCTTGACACTGTCCATACTCTTCTTCTTTCTGCCAAAGTTCATGTCCTATTTTGGAGTGAAGCCGTTCTTCATTTATTCATGCCATTAATCACATTCCAAGCACTATCATTCATAATCAGACTCCATATGAGCGCCTTTTTAGGTCATCCCCTAACTATCATTACCTTCGCTCCTTCAAATCTACTTGTTTCATTCTTCTGCAGCCTCATGAGCACAACAAACTTTGTTGATTTATTAGTTATGGTGAAACTTAAAAAGGGTATCAGTTTTATGATCCTGTCTCTCATTGTCTTTATGTTTCCCGTAATGTTGTCTTTTGGGAACATCGCTTATTTGTTGAACTCTCTCACTTTTGTTCTTCCCTAACTAACTCTTCTATTTTATAAATCTTTCTAGATAAGCCTCATGTTCCTTCCATAGATACCCTTGATCCTCATTTGGACTTCTCTATTTAAACTTTAGATATTTTTGATGATTCTCCTAGACATGTTGTAGATGAACAGGTTGATGACGAGCTACCCCACCTTGAGCCTATGTTCCATGCTCCTGCTCCGCCTGAGGATCCTTCATAAGACATTCCACCTCACCATTTAACCCAAGTAAGATCCATTCCTATACATTTACTTGACTATCATTGTTACATTTCCCTTGCTACACTCCATGAGCCTCACACCTATCGTGAGGTATCTATTGACCTTTTATGGAAGATTGCAATGAAAGAGGAAATTGATGCATCAACCAAAAACCATACTTGGGATTTGGTTTCTCTCCCTCCTAGTCATTTTGTGGTTGGTTGTAAGTGGATCTATAAGATCAAGACTCGCTCTGATGAGTCCATCAAGCGTTATAAGGCTCGTCTTGTTGCAAAAGGTTTTACACAAGAGTGTGTGATTGAATATGAAGAGATTTTTGCTCCAGTTGCCCGTATCTCCTATATTTGTGCTCTCTTAGTTATTGCCACTGCTAGTAAATGGGACCTTTTTCAGATGGACGTTAAAAATGTCTTCCTAAATGGGGATTTACATAAAGAAGTCTACATGTAACCTCCTTCTGGTCTTTTTGTTGAAACAAACAAGGTTTGCCACTTTTAACGTGTACTTTATGGCCTTAAACAAGCTCCACAAGCGTGGTTTTTCAAGTTCAACTCCACCATCTTTTGCTTAGGTTACACTGCCATTCCTTATTATTCTGCCTTATTTCTTCATCGCAATGATAAAGGCACCATTTTACTTCTCCTATATATGGATGGTATGATCATAACTGGTGATGACCTTAGTGGCATTCAAGAACTCAAGGATTTTCTTAGTCAGCAATTTGAGATGAAAGACCTTGGACATCTCAGTTATTTCTTAGGTATTGAGATCACTCATTCCATATATGGTCTTTATATTACTCAAGCCAAGTATGCATCTAACCTTTTATCTCGAGCTGGACTCACCGATAGTAAGACTGTTGACACTCCAATTGAACTTAATACGCATCTGACACCCTCGGGAGGGAAACCATTGTCTAATCCCTCTCTTTACATATGATTGGTTGGTAGCCTGATTTATCTCACAATTACTCGTCCACATATTTCTTATGATGTTCATCAGGTGAGCCAGTATCTGTTTGCTCCACAATCGACTCACTATGTTGTTGTTCTATGCATTCTACGATACTTGAAAGGCACTCTCTTCCATGGCCTTTTCTACTCAGATTAATCTCCTCTTGTACTCTGTGCATTCTCTTATGCTGATTGAGTAGGAGATCCCACTTATCGCAGGTCCACTACAGGTTATTGTTTTCTCCTTAGTTCATCTTTGATTTCTTAGCGAAGTAAGAAACAAACTTTTGTGGCCCGCTTCGTACTCTTGTTGATACCACATCTGAGCTCCATTGGTTACGATGGCTTCTTAAGAATTTGGGTGTGTCCACATCCTCTGCTACTCCCATTTATTGTGACAATTAGAGTGACATTCATATTGCTCACAATGATGTCTTCCATGAACGGACTAAACACATCGAGATTAATTAACACTTTATTCGTTCTCATCTTGTCCATGGTGCTCTCAAGTTTTTTTCTGTCTCCTCCAACGATCAACTTGCATATATCTTCACCAAGACACTTCCTAATGAATGCACTCATAATTTGATTGACAACATCAAACTGGTCTCATATCCACCTTGAGTTTGAGGAGGATTGTTAATATATATTATGTTATAGGCTTTAAGTACATCTAATTTACTTATACCTCATATATAAAGACAATATATATATTCTTAAAATATAGAATATAATACAATTATTAAATATTTCTAACAATTAAACCTAACGAAAAAAGAGAGTAAAGAATCACATTAAAAATAAGCACGTTGATTGTTCAACAATACTTGTGACATTGTTGTATATTGTAAAGGGTTTGTCTTCCTTTCTTTTCTTCTTGCTTTCTTTTAGTTCTCTTCCCCAACCCCCTTCTCTGTTTGGGCGAGGTGTGCAATTAAAATGATAGCTAGTTTATATCGAACAAATAGCCAATAAGTCATTTAGACAATGTTCTATAATCTCTAGTACAATCAATTGAGCAAAGCAAACTATAAGATATCTTATTAATTGAAAGCACATTATTAAAGAACACCAAAATGCTTGCAGATGACGTTAGAGACATGATAACTTCTTTTTTAAAAATGTAAATAAATAAATGAAAATGCAATTTAACAATTTACATTGGAGTGCACTTTTTTAATGCATAGTAAAAATTCAAAAAAATTAATAGAGAAACCCACTAGCAAGAGACGCCGTAAAGAATAGCAAGAACGTTGGAATTGTTTGGAAATTTTGAATTAAAATTTTAATTTTCAGTTTTTTTTTTCTCCTCCTAAATTTGTAAAAACAACTCTCTTTTTTTTCTTTAATTACATTTCGGTTTTCTCCTCATCCATTTATAAAAAAGCGACTCTTTATTTCTTTAATTTTAATTCGGTTTTCTCTTCATCCGTTTTAAAAATGGCTCAAACTTCGACTCCGACTCCGACTTATTCTTTTTTTTCAATTTCATTTCGTCCGTTAATTCTGATCTGCGCGAGCTTATTATAAAAATCACAAGAATATGAGAAATAAAGGTGTATATTTTTTAATATAAAGTTAAGTTCTTTTAATAGACTCAAAATATTTTAAAGTTCGTGTAATAATAAATTGTGGTATAAATTTATTATTGTTTAATCATTATATCTTGTGAGATAAGTTTTCGTCGTTTTCAAATACTAACGATAGGCAAAAAAATTATCTTAAAAATACTAAATGATACAAAGTTCTTGATTATTATTTATTTAAGTTATATATTATTTAAATTTTGTATTTATAATTTATAGATATATTTATATTTATATTTATATATATTTTTAATTTTTTTAAATAAAATAATTTTATTCTTAAATTATTTATCCATATATTTTTTCCTATAAAAAAAATTAACAAATATTTTGGGACATACATATTATAAATAATATGTTATATTTACCTATTTTTGATATATATCTATTATGTTATATATCATAATTACCATTCAGTTTATATCTCTTTATTAATTAATTTCAACATTTATTAATATTGATTTTATTACTTCATAATTTATTATATGTTTCTATTTTTTACGATATATTTGTTTCTCTTATAATTATTACATAACTTATTAACTATCATTTACCATTTCTTAATTTTCTTTACTTTATATTTGTATTTTATTTTTACTATATATCTTTGTTTCTCTTGTAATTATTACATAATTTATTCACTATCATTTATCGGTTCTTAATTTTCTTTACTTTGTATAATTTATTCACTATCATTTAACGTTTCTTAATTTTCTTTACTTTATATTTGTATTTTATTTTTATTATTATTATATATATATATATATATATATATATATATATATCTTAATATATATATTTTTTTATAATTTTATAAGTAAATAAATTATTTTATTTTAAAATTATTTAATCACTATAATTAATGAAATTATAAATATATATGTGTAAAATAACATATTCTATCATTTATTTATTTAATAATTTTTTTAATCTAAAATTGTATTTGGTGATTTTTAAAACTTATGTTGCTATTTGTATATCTAAGAGAAAAAGAAAAAAAAATCATGTAATCTGAAATGATCACTCTAGTGTCCCGAGCTAAAAGTTCAATTGTGAATATTGTTAACCCTACTATGAACCAAATGATGAGGCTTGTTGTGGCTCATGGGGTAACCTCAATGCTACCGGTTTTTGTTCCTATGAACTATACTATGGTAGAGAAACTAGAGAACTTTAATGGCTTCAACTTCATGAGATGGAAGAGTAAGATGGTGTTCTATCTTATCATCTTGAATTTGAAAAGGTTCTAGACTAAAGAAAATCCCAATCAACCTAAGGGTACGTGTACAAGATTTTTAGTCTGCTAGTGCTATAGAAGCATGGAAGCATTCTGATTATCTATGTCGAAACTATATTCTAAATAGTCTAACTAATTCTTTGTACAATGAGTACAATAAAGAGAAGACGACTAAAGACTTGTGGGAATCATTGCATCGAAAGTATGAAACTGAAAAGACCAATACCAAGAAATTTTTGGTTGGTTATTTTCTTGATTATAAGATTGTGGACTCTAAATCTATATGTAGTCAAGCACGTAAAATCCAAGATATCATAATAGAGATGTATGATGAAGGGATGATACTTAGTGAAACCTTCTAAGTTGCAACTATTATTGAAAAATTGACTCTTCATAGGTAGGGTTCAAGGCCTACTTTAAGCACAAGTGAAGTAAAGTATCTTTGAAAGACTTACTAATAAGATTCAAAGTGGAAAAGACAACAAGGCTTCTTCTAAAAGAAAGAATATCCCACTAGTACCTAAGGCTAATGTGATGAAACATGGTCAAAGTTCCAAACACAAGAAGAATAAGAGCAAAGGGAAAGCTGGTAAAGGGTCGAAATTGGGACCTAAAGAATAAACTTTTAAGAAGTCAAGCTTAAGAGGGATTTGATTTAACTGTCAGAGGACAAGGCATAAAGCCCCAAATTTCAAGTTTCCAAAAAGAAACAAAAATCATGAGGCAAACATGATTGATGACATCACTCATGATATCTCTAATATTGACTTGTGTGCAATCATTTTTTACGTGAATTTGGTGGGATCAAACCCAAAGGAGTGGTGGATTGATACTAGTGTAACAAGGCATATATTCTTAGATAATGAGTTATTCACTACTTTTGAAGCAGAGAAAGATGGAGAGAAGCATTTCATGGGAAATTCTACCACATCAACCATTAAAGGACAAGGCTAGGTCAAACTAAAGATGACCTCTGGGGAAGAGCTTACATTAAACAATGTACTCTATGTGCCTGACATCCGTAAGAATCTTATTTCTGGCTCATTGCTAAACAAGCATGACTTTCAGGTAGTGTTTGAATCTGATAAAGTCGTTGTGACCAAAAATGGGATGTTCGTAGGAAAGGGGTATATAGCTGATGGGATATTTAAGTTCAATGTAATGATTATAAAAGCTATGAATATTAATAAGATTAATTTTTCTGCTTATTTGCTTGAGTCTTTTAACTTATGACATGGTAGACTAGGTCATGTTAATTACGATATATTGGGTAGATTGGAACATATACCCGCATTCCAAATAGATTCAAAGCATAAATGTGAGACTTATGTTGAGGCAAAAATGATTAGGTCATTGTTTCATTCGATTGAAAAGAACACTGAACCCCTTGGTTTAATCCATAGTGATCTATATGATTTGAAATTTCTTCAAAAAAGGGTGGTAAAAAGTATTTTAATACTTTTGTTGATGATAACATGAATTATTACTATATATATTTACTTAAAAGTAAAGATGAAACTATAGAGAAATTTGTTGTTTATAAAACAGAAGTTGAGAATCAACTCAACAAAAAGATCAAGGTACTACGCATTAATCGTAGTGGTGAATATGAAGCATCATTTGGTGAATTCTATGCACAACATAGATTTATTCATGAAACTATAGCGTCTTATTCACCTCAGCAAAGTAGACTTTTTGAGCGTAAGAATTGTACGTTGAAAGATATGATGAATGCAGTGCTTGGGTTGCCATAAAACTTATGAGAGGAAACTATTTTTTTAGCTAACTACCTTTTAAATAAGTTACTCCTAAAAAAGACACATAACACACCATATGAATTACTTAAAGGAAAGGTACCTTCCTATAAATATTTGTGGGGTGTCTTTCAAAAGTGGTTATACCTATACCTAAGAAGGTGAAGATAGGTCCAAAAACAATAGATTGCATCTTTATTACATATGCGCATAATAGTAGTGCTTATCGATTTATTATGCATGAGTTAAAGATCCCAAACATACACAAGAACACGATAATGGAATCAAGAAATGCATCATTCTTTGAACATGTAAATCTCGAGGAGAATCAAGTTCATCTAAACAAACGTATGAAACTACAAATGAAGATAGTCAAAACAAAGAACCTAAATAAAAGGTTGAGGATGAGGTTAAGGTTGAACTCAAATGTAGCAAGAGGGCTAGGATAGAAACGTCCTATGGTCCAGATTTTTTTACCTACTTGCTAGAAAGTGAACCTCAAACCTATGAAGAGCTATGAATTCTTTTGAAGGTCCTTAATGGAAAGAAGCCATTAATAGTGAAATTGAGTCCATTCTACAAAAGCACACTTGAAAACTAGTTGATATACCTCAAAGTAGTAAAATACTAGGGTCCAAGTGGATTTTCACAAGAAAACGTAAATCAGATGGATCAATTGATAAGTACAAGGCCAGGGTTGTAATTAAGGGATATAAACAATGACATGATCTTAATTACTTTGATACTTATTGATCACCACACAAATTGTGTGTGCAATGAATACGCAAGTATACATATCGCAACAAGTAATATAATAATAAGAAAATATCATTCCCACATAGATTATTTTATTAGAAACTAATTTTTAAAACTAAAAAAATAAAATAATTTTTTTGTGCTTTTGTATTTTAAGGAAGCAAAATTAAAATAACTAAAAGTAAATAGAAATAATTAATTAAATAAGATTTTGTAACTAAGAAGGTATATGAGAAAATATCTAGGAATACTTAATTCCTTAATATTCTAAACATGTGAATGGCTAAAATCCTCCAATATAATTATCAATTAATTACATAATCAATTAAACCTAACCTAGAATGTATTCCTCTCTCAAGTAAACTACACTTCATAGAGTAATTAATTTAATCTCACTCTAATGCTAATTAAATTGCATACTACTCATTAAGTTCATCAATTATGGATCACATACATAAAAATCATATATCTCTACCTAGAAACTATGCATGTAATTTAATCAATACAAACAATTAAATAATATTCTCAAATCTATTTAATTTCCTCTTTATATAAATTGTTGACCAAATAATTAATAGCATAAAAATCAGATTAAATAATATAATTAAATTATAATTATAATTGGGGTAAAATATTATATCATTACATGGTGAAAATTGGGTTCATAAGATCCCTAGAATAATAAATTAACTACACATAATTGTATTCATAAAGCTCATATTTTTTATAAAAAAAATACATAAAATTGATAAAGAAAAGAGTAGAAGAAAAAATACAACCAATCTCTTGAATTGTAGTACTAATTTTCTCTTGAATCTCCACCAAAATTGTATCACCTTTTGAATTTTTCTATATTTTTCTCTCTTTTTAACTCCAAAAACTTATCAAAATTATGCTAATGGCAACTCATTAGGGTTTATGGGGTGATTAGGGGCTTAAATATATCTCAGGTGGAATCTAGATTATTGGATTATCTTCAAGTCAAAGGCTTAGATGAAAAAGGAAATTTTCCAATGCAAGCCAATTAGAACACGACACGTGGCACACAAAATTCATTTGGTGAATCAGAGAATGATGTATGGTAAGGGAGATCAATCCGAGTCAATACCACACGGTACAACATGATTCATGGATGCAAATGGTGTGGCATGCAGGTGGATTGTAGGGAGAAATCGAGTGATGACACGTGTCAGTGTTTTTTTATCGCACTTCAAACTCATATTGAACACCATGCTGACACCTAGCACGCGTTACTTTGCTTCTTACATGCAGCAATTTATGATTTGTTGTCCCTGCTTGTGTGGTATCTGCATGGCTTGTCCAATTAGCTCATCTGCTTGCATGGCAGGCCATGTGGTAGCTTTTGATTGATTCTACGATAAAAATTCATAAAAATCCATACAAATTCCAAAAAAAATCACAAAAATTTTCATAAATTATATTTTCACCAATTTTCACTAAAAAGTTTATATTTTAATATTTTTAGCCCCAAAATACAATTTATTGAATGAAACAAGTAAATATTAAGTAAAAAAATTGTGTTAATAACTCTACTTTCATAGAGTCATCACTTATTCTCATGTGATTTGAATAACATATATAAGAATGATGATTGCTATTACCACTTTGCAAAAACTTGAAATACACCAAATGGATGTAAAGATAGCCTTTCTAAATGGAGAGTTAGATGAAGAAATCTACATGGACACCCAATGGTTTTTCATGCCTAGGGTAAGAAGGAAAGGTCTATAAATTGGTGAAATTTTTATATGGCTTGAAACAAGCACAAAACCAGTGGCATGAAAAATTTGATAATGTCATGAGAAAAAATGGCGTTAAAATCAATGAATATGACAAATGTGTATATGTCAAGGACAAAAAAGATGATTATGTTATCTTGTGTCTTTACGTTAATGATATGCTAATTATGGGTAATAATGATCAAATAATCGAATCTATTAAGTCTATGTTGAATTGAAGGTTTGTTATAAAATACATAGGTGTTGCGTGTTTTTCAACACACGAACTCGTGCAAGTATACACGGTCGCAAGTAATAACATTTATAAGTAGAGTATCGATCCCACGAGGATTTGTTACTATAGTTTGTTGAGTACTAAAATTGTATCTCTCTGATTTTATCCAAAATAATCTTTGATTTAAGAAAAAGGTAATAAGAAAATAAAA
Organism: Hippophae rhamnoides; assembly: GCA_033030585.1. Lineage (NCBI taxonomy): Eukaryota > Viridiplantae > Streptophyta > Magnoliopsida > Rosales > Elaeagnaceae > Hippophae > Hippophae rhamnoides. The sequence continues at coordinate 33,768,317 of CM065433.1, forward strand.
GAACCCTAGGATTGCAATTCTTCACCAAACTAATCCACTCCAATCATATTCTTTGGATTTATATTTTTTGGTACATTTAATTTGTCAACCGAAAACTTCTTTTTTTATTCATACATCTCTTCCGAGCTCCGTACAAACACACCTCGTTAAATTAATTCAGTATATCTCTATGAGAATTAAATTCAATAAGATTCATTAAGTTCTAAGTTTTCAATAGGTCACACATATAATTAGGGTATATTCTACGCCCGTCATTAGTACATGTCATTTTATCTACAAGCGATATACCTGTAAAAATGCCTTTCTCGAAGTTTATTTTTATGCCACAAATCGTTTTGATAAAATTCGTAAATAATCAAAAAGCATTAAGCGCGAAGATAAAACGAAACAAATCGAACGTCTTATAAATCTATCAAAAATAATTAAAATCAAAGCTTCGTAAATTTGAATCAAATGCAACCACTAGAAAAATTAAATTACTTCGCAAAAATTAAAATAAAAATTACAACGAGATTAGGAAAAATTAGAAGAAGCAAAGAAGGAAAATTAAAACATCAAAAAACGAAAATATTTGTTATGGCACACATGAAACAACAAAAGCCAAAAAATGTCTTCTGCGTGTTCTGCAGTCCAAAACCGAACACTACTAAATTTCTAAACTCCAAAAACTCTTCTCCAACCAAAAAAACTCTCTCTACAACTAAAAAAACTTTTTTTACAACTAAAAACTATCTCCTATTTATAGCTAAAAAATACATCTAAAATATTACATTTTTATTTTATTTTTTTATCGAAAACGCGTAATACTTTTTTATCGAAAAACAAAAAACACGCGTATCGATTTTTGTATCGAAAAATATAAATTAAAATCACGCGTGACGGTAATAGTTTACCTTTTTTTATTTTCTCCACGCGCCACGTGTCGCTTTACGGATTCGGCCGAAAAGATTCCACACAAGGCCACGTGGCGGCCACGTGTCGTGGGCTGCCTTGGCCGGTTGCAAGTAGGAGCGGCACACGAGTTGGGGCGTCGAAAAGTGAAACGGCAGTGGAAACGGGCGTGATCCGGCGCGGTCGCGCCCATTGTAAATAGCTACGTGTCGGCCTTTGATTAGGCTGCAATGATCGTGGGGCCGTGTGGCGGAATCTTATTACCGTAAATGCGAGGATGCAATCTCTGTCCATAACGCGTCGCACCGAGTTGTACACGAGCGGCTCGGTGCCGGCAACCGATGGGCGGCAATCACGGGCCGTCGATCGATCCGACGGTCGTCGATCGCCTCGGGGAATCTCACGCGCGGCGTATGGGGCCACGAACTCGACGCGGCTGCGCGACACGTGGGGCCGGCGTCTTCGAGCCGCGCGAAGAAGATACCTCTGTACCCACTCTCCTTGGTCGGGCTTGATGAGCACGCGCGAATCCGAGCCGTTCATCCTTCGATCGGACGGTTCACGTTTGGCGTGTGTAATATTGCGCGTGGACTTCATCTCCCTGCGCAGAAAATTCAAAGTTTTATTAATTATATTTTGACCCACAAAATTAATCCAAATTACATTTTTGTACGTTCTTAAATTACACTTTAGCCCTTTTCTAATTTTAAATTAAATTTTTAACTTTTAATAATTATAATTAAGCCCAAATTTAATTTAAATTATATTTTTGATTTATATAAATTGTAATTAAGAAACTATATTATCATAAATTATATTTGTGGACAAAAATATGAAATTAAGTACATTTTAGATACAAATTATTTAATTTTATTAAAAATGTATTTTTAGCAAATAAAAGGAAAATATTAATTTATTTAACAAAAATTAATAAATATTAAACGAACATAGCAATTATCATTACTAAAATTGATGAAAATAACTGTATAAAATACAGTTATCAATAGGCATGGTGATGTAATTTTGGGAATGAAGATATCAAAGATATCAAGCAGTTTCATTCTAAATCAATGTCATTGTGTTGACAAAATACTTGAAAAATTCACCAAAGGGTGATTCTAGAATTATGATAACACTAGTAGATATAAATCTACACCTATCTAAGAATAAAAGTGAGAGTGTGTCTCAACCAGAATATTCTAGAGAGATAGAAAGTCTTATATACTTGATAAGTTGTACGAGACTAGACATAGCCTACACTGTAAGCAAACTAAGTGGATATACTAGTAATCCAAGATCTGATCACTAGAAAGTTATTACAAGACTACTTAGATACTTAAGATATACATATAGCTATGGACTACACTACATAAGATATCTAGCTATATTAGAAGGATACAATAATGCAAATTAGATATCTGATACGAAAGAGTCAAAGTCTACCAGTGGAAATGTATTCATACTGGGTGGTGCAACTGTTTCATAGAAGTCCTTTAAACAGACCTGCATTGCTAGATACACAATGGAATCTGAGTACATCGATTTGGATAAATGTGGCTAAGAAGCCAAATGGCTACGTAATTGTTTAAAGGATATTCCTAAGTGGGTGAAACCTATACCTAAATTATGCATCCATTGTGATAGCCAATCTGTCATTGGTGGGGCACAAAGTAATATGTATAATGGTAAGTCTCAATATATACGCCGTGGATATAATATTATTATCTAACTACTCTCAACTAGGGTTATCTCTATTCCATGATAGAAATGCAAGTATTGCGGTCAAATCTATCAAAATAGATATAAGAATGGAACAAGTACTTTCAAACACGATTATAGTAAGTGTGATATGAGGAACATGGGTGATATAGGTCAGATGCTTATTAACCAGTTATTATAACAAAACAAGTATATTTGAGGAGTAATATTATCTCTATGGATTTTGTTGTGTATGTGAGTTTCTGATTCAATGTTAATTTACTATTTGTTCAAAAAATTAGTTATTGTGATATTATTTTCTTCATTTTTGATGTTTCATGTAATATTATTTAAGCCAAAGAGCTTTACTCATTAAACATATTTTTTGATTTATAAAAAAGTGTTAAATTAAATAAAAAAACATGTAATTAACAATTTGGGCTAGTTTATGCCAGTTTGGGCAGCTCGTTTGTATTTAGTTTAGGTTCAGGCTCACATTTGTTGGCTCACATTAAATTCGAATTGAGTTAGGGTTGGATTAATTTAGGTTGATTTAATTCAAGCAATCTTGAATTGTCCCAACTCGCACAAATTTTCACCCGTGTAACACGTACGCCTTGGGAACTTTCAAGTTTCCCGTATTGGTCAAAGGATCCATGGTAATGATGAACTTTATAATGGTTGATGCACTTGCATATTACAACATGATCATAGGCAGACCATAGATACATAAAATGAGGACGACCCTATTTACTTATCATCAAGTAATAAAGTACCCCATCGAGGTTGGAGTTACAAAATTCTGAGGAGATCAAGAAGAAGCTCTAGCAATTATCGTTAACTTGACAGTATCAAGTGCCAATAAAGGCTAATCCTAATAAAATCCAACCTCGACAAATTAATGGGAAAATCATTGCCTTGAATAAGTTCATATCAAGGTGCATCTATAAGTGTTTACCTTTTTTTCAAGCTATTAAGTTAAACCCCTCAGTGAATTGGAATGAGTAGTGTGCACATGCCTTCCAAAACATCAAGGCCTATATATATGCCAACCACATATCCTTCTTAGCCCTCTCGAGGGTGAGCTTGTGTATCTTTACCATGTCATTACTACTCGGATGGTTAGTATTGTATTACTTTTGGAAATAGAAAAAATACAACATCTGGTGTATTTTGTTAGTCAAGTCTTAACATATTCTAAGGGAAAGTACTCAGTGTTAGAAAAATTATCGTTCATACTCAAAGTCATAGCCCAAAAATTGAGACATTATGTCAGGTCATACATCATTATTGTTATGACTTCTTACATGTTAAAGAATGTTCTCAGTCAACTAGAAGTCTCTGGTAGGCTCGCCCATATATCTATTAAGCTTGGAAAATATGACATTAAGTTCCACCCTCGTATAGCTATCAAGGCATAAGTTGTGAAAGATTTTGTAGCTAAGTGTAGCAAAAGAAAATTAACACATTATGAAAGGGCACCAAGTCGAGCATATGTAGTCTGGAGTTGAAGGACAAAGTGGTATGAGGGGTATACGTGGATGGCTATAGTAACTTCAAAGGAATAGGAATCGGTATGGTCATATGGGATCATAAACAAAACATCTATGAATATTATATCTGAATAGCTTTCTCGATAACGAACAAGATTGCAGAGTATAAGGTTGCCATTTTTGGAATAATGACCTCTAGGAAGTTCAGCACCCAAAACTTGTTGTTGTTTAGTGATTCAAGACTCGTCTTCAATCAATATGCATGATTTTTTGAGGTAAAGGACGACAAGATGAGAAAGTACTTGGAAAGGCTAAAATATGAGTGCTCATAACTCGATGATGTCAAAATAGAGCAAATTTCTCCTAACAACAATAGCCATGCTAATGCTTTGGCAACCTTGACTTTAGTAAATGATACCAAATACCAAAGGACAATGACCATAATGGTGTTATATAGAGCCAACCATCTAAGGCAAAAAGGTGATAAATCAGGTAGATGATTTACGTGGTGGTTCGATCTGTTCACCAGATATATGGGTAATGTACTACTTCCTAAGACAAAAGGAAGGCACACTCGATTTCTAGCAAGTCAAGCAGCTACTTTCTATAATAGGGCAATATATACAAAAAAATGCCTATGAAGATTGGAATTCTTTATGTTACGAATAAGGCCAGGCAAAATCTCATCAAAGAGGCATACAAAGGTGAGTATGGATCCTACACCAATGGGAGGAAACTATCATAAAGGATCATGCATTAGGGACACTATTGGCCAACTATATTGGAAAACAATATAAAGCAATCGTATGCATGTGACAAGTGTTAGCAATTCAGTAGACTCATCCATATTCCCACTGTACCGATGACAGTTGTGGTTAACCCTTGGATATTTTACAAATAGGGATTGGACATTATAGGACCCATGCCACAAGCAACCAGTCAAACTTTTTTTTATCTTGGGTTCCACAAACTACTTCACTAAATGGATAGAGGCCGATGCCTTAAGTAAAATACGATAAGAGGAGGTTGTAAACATCTTATGGAAAAACATTGTGTGTCGGTTTAGTCTCCCCAAAGATATCATCATTGATAATGAGAAATAATTCATTGGTAGCAAGTAAAGACATTCACGCAAAAGTACAGTATGGTGCTTTGTCATTTCCCCATGTATCATCTACAAGTGAATGGAAAAGTAGAGTCATCACACATAATAGTTCTCACCTTACACTCGAATCGTCAAAACATAAATGGGTTGAGGAGTTACCAAGGTACTTTGTGCTTTCCTAACTAGTCTAAGAGGATCTAACTAATAAGACCCCATTTTCCCTTATATATGGTACCGAGGCAGTCATTCTAACAGAGGTGATTACACCGACCCACAAGGCTACCATCAAAGAATTCAATAATAATTCATAAATAACCTTAGACTTGGTACTGGTATAGGAGCTTCAAGATAAGTTATAGGATCATAAATGAAGGGTAGGAAGATATTATGACAAGGTTATCTAGTTAAAAGCTTTTATAGTAAAAGAGTGGGTCCTAAGGAGGAAGTTCTCGAATAAGAAAGAGTGGATTGTATAAAATCTTGGATCCAATTGGGAGGGGTCATACTAGGTTATATGCCACACTGACTAGATCATATGCCTTAAAAGATATGGACAGATAACCAAAAGAGATAAACTAGAAGAAATATAACTTTTGACCAAGATCGTTTTCCACACAAATTCCGATATGTAATAGATATCAGGGTGTCAAGTAATCGATTTTGATAAAGTAAAGATATATTATGTACTACTCTAGAAAGCATTATTAAAGTGAGTTGATTACCTTAGTAGTGAATAAGACAAAGCACTAGGGAAAAACCTTGGGAGCCATGGAAAGTTGTCATTGTCCAGTTCTAGGCCAAAATGGAAACATCTCATTATAAAAGAGTTAATCGCCTCGATAATGAACCATATAGAGTATTCGGGAAAAGCCTTGAAGGCCTTAGAAAGTTGGTATTGTCCAATTCCAAGCCAAAATAGAGACACCTCATTATACCTGAACTGATCACCTCAATAATGAATCAGAAAGAGTACCCATGCAAAGCCTTAGAAGCCTTGGAAAGTTGGAATTGTATAGTTCTAGGTTGAATTGAAACCACCTCATTATAGACAAGTTGATCACCTCGGTAATAAACTAGGCAAAGCACTCAGGCAAAGCCTTGGGAGCCTTGAAAAGTTGGCATTGTCTAGTTTTAGGTTGAAATGGCACCACCTCATCATAATTGAGCTAATCCCTTCGTTCATGAAATAGAAAAAAGCACTCAGGCAAAGCCATGTGAGCCTTAAAAAGTTGGCATTTATCAATTCTCGACTAAAATGATGCTACCTTATCACAACGAGTTTATTTCCTTGGTAATGAACCAGACATATCACTCAAACAAAGCCTTAGGAGCCTTGGAAAGTTAGCATTAACTAGTTTTAAGTTGAAATGACACCACTTCATTAAAACAAGTCAATCACCTTGATAATGAACCAGATAGAGCACTTGGGCAAAGCCTTGGGAACTTGGGAAAGCTAGCATTGCTAATTCCAAGCAAAAACGACACCATTTCATTAAAACAAGTTGATCACTTCTATAATGAACCATGTAGAGCACTCGAGCAAAGCCTTAGAAGCCTTTAAATGCTAGAATTGTCCAATTCCAAACCAAAATGGTGCAACCTCACCAAAATAAGTTGATTTCCTCAGTATTAAATCAAGCACAGTACTATAAGAATTATTTTGGAGCCTAAGAAAGCTGACATTGTCCAATTCCAAGGCAAAATGGCACCACTTAATTAAAACAAGTTGATTACCTTATTAATGAGCTAGGTAGATTACTTGAGCGAAGCCTAGAAGCCTTGAAAAGTTGGTATTATTTAGTTGTAGGTCAACACTCAGGCACAGCCTTGGGAGCCTCGAAAAATTATCATTGACTAGTTCTAGGCCAAAAAAGTGCCATTTCATTATTAAAGAGCTAGCATTATTTTTTATTAGGCAACATAAAAGAAAAGAAAGAAAGAAAAAGAAGAAGAAGGATATAGTGTAACTGTACTAGAATAAAGATTAATTATTTATTTCAAAGTAAGAGTTTGTACATTATATCAGTAAGAAATATAATTCAACATTCATAAAATCGATCAGAAAGTCCAATAGTTATGAGTCTAAGCACCTCTCAGTTTTTTGGCTTTACGGTGGCTATTTTGTTGGACACCTCAGGATAGACTAAGGGAAAAAACTCGACCTGAATTATGTTGATAATATGAGGTAAGAACTTTAAAACTTCAACCAAGGTGAGCTTAGGATCCCTAAGTTACCTTTTGAGGTTTAGGGTAATCCTTACCACCTCTAAAAATACTGCCTCTCCATGCTTCAGATATGTGTAGGCCTAGTGAGTATAATCCTAAACACGACTGGTCATCATAGTCGTTGCATTGTTATACCGATGTGCTCTATCTTCAACGCATGCCCATCAAATGTCAATTTCATTCATGTAGAGCTCATTAGACTTGTTATGATTATTCACCTCGAGCTTGAGCTTTTCAACCTCATTCTTCAATTTTGAGCTATCTTTCTTAAGTGAATGAGCTCAAAAATGTGAAAATCGGTCAATGGTCACAATTGACAAGGAATAACGATGAGGCTATAAAAATAACCAAAGGGATAAAACATGCAATTCACTCCCTAATGTGAGCATTCCTTTTTTTATAAGAGTCATTGGTGGTCCAATATATCCCTATGATAACTGTATTTTATACAGTTATTTTTATCTATTTTATTAATTATAATTGTTATGTTTTTGAAATTTTTAGTTAATTTTAATAGAATAAATTAATATGTACTGTTAGTTTCTTAAGGAATATATTTTTAAAAAAATTAAAGAATTTGAATCGAAAAGGACTTAATTGTAGATAATAAATGTCCAAAAATATAATTTAAAGTAAAAGAGTGTTTAATTACAATTAACTTTGTAATAAAAGTGTAAAAGTTAATTTATATTAAAAAAAGGCTTAATTGTAATTAAAGAAAGTTTAAAAGTTAAATTGAATAAAATTGGAGGGCTAAACTATAATTAAAAAAATATTTTCTATGCAAGGAAATGAGGCCACTCGTGCCATCACCAACGCGCAACACTTACCATTCCATCAGGAAATCAACGGCTAGGATTAAGCGAGTGAAGCCAGACATGAAAATCTCAAGTGGACCTAGGTTTTCAGGTGACACGTTGCTCAGCGCTGAGTGGGGCCCACCTGCCGTGTAGGGTGGGACCTAAGTGTCTGTTGCGTAAGCAATGTCCCGTGCGACGCGATCCACAGAAAATTCATGCGCCCTAACCATCCAACGAATGATACAATGCCATGTGTCTCAAATATTCCTGCAGCTAATCTAAAGTGAACATGTGGCACGTATTGGTAAAAATAAAAGCACAGAACTAGCGCATGTGGTTCCAACTGTTTATATGGGACCCATGTGTCTCGCGTGCCATGATCTAGTACGGCACCACCACGTGGAAGCTCTCCCTCCCACCATTTAAAAGCTGCCACTGTCCCATTATTTCTTTGACCAATCAAATACTCACACGTGGCACACGTTTTGAATTAAAAAGAAATCAGAAATGGCACACACTTTCCACTATTTTGCATGATAAATTTCTTTTACATGCGTCTGACAAAAGAATAATTTTTGTTTTCCACTCCGAATATTTTTAATATTTTATTAGAGTTATAAATATGTGATACAGAAAGAAATATGGAGGTTCATTTTGGGGTTTGGTTGGAGACTTGGACTGTGGAACACATAGAAGCCGTTTTTGGCTTCTGTTGTGTTCTGTGTGTGCCAAAAATTTAAGAGCATAAATTTTTTTAATTTTCTTTGTGTTCTGTAACTGAAATTCCTTAAATGCTATAATTTTAATCTTTTGTTATGAAATAATTTAATTTTTCTAGGGTTGCGTTTTAGCTAAATTTATGAAGCTTGGATTTAATTATTTTTGAACGATTTATTAGACTTTTAATTTGTTTATTCTATTTGTGCTTAATGCTTTTGCTTATTGGAAAATTTATCAATTGATCTGTGGCATTTAAATAAACTTAGAAGAGGCATTTTTCTGTATGTTTCTCATGGATAGAATAACATGTATATATGAAGGATAGGAATATACTTTTATCGTATGTGTGGACATTTGAGAACTTAGAACGTAATGAATCTTGGTAAATTTAATTCTCATAGGAATATAGTGAATTAATTTAGCGAGATGTGTCTATACATAGCTCGAAAGAGATGTATAGATAAAATTAGAAGTTCTTGGTTGACAAATTAAATTTACAAAAAAAAAATCAAGAGAAAATAAGATGATTCGAGTGGAGTAATTTGGTGAAAACTGTCATCCTAGAATTTTCTTTTATTTTGTTATAAAACTTTTAGTTAGTTAAACATCTTCTTTCGTTTGTTTTGGATAAAATCAAAGTGAAACAATTTTAATACTTGACAAACTGTAGTAACAAATATCCGTGGGAATGATAACTTACTTATCAATTTTATTACTTGTGACCATGTATACTTGCACGATTTTATGTTCTCCTAAAAGAAAAAACACCCCATAAGTCTCCCAAAAGTGGAGAGAATTGGTCATTTTCACATAAGACAAAACTCATACACAAACATAAAAATCTATGCAATGCAATTGTAATTAGAAAACAAAAATTCCTTATATTTCCAAAAAGGATGAGCTATTCTTTACATAATTATAAGGAAATAAAAAAGAAATACAAAAAAAATTAATTAAACAAAAGGAATAGCCAGCTTGAAAGCCTACTAGTTTGCTTCATGTTGATAAAATGGTAGGTTGGTGTCTACCTTATCTCTAGCTTTGGGCTCTTACTCTTCATTTTCAACGATTGCATGGGAAGACTCGATCAAGATGGAAGTTAGGTTGAGGATTCAATAGTAATCATTGACCTTACCTTTGGCCACATGCTTTAGCTTGAAAGACTCCATGGCTTTTTTGAATCCAAACTAGAATACCTCCCGACTCTTCAACTTGGAAATCTTTACATCTTGTTAGGCTTGCGTCTTAATAGCCTTGGACTGAATGAGCTTCTTCTTAAAGTCTCAGATATGCTTCTCCATATCCTTCTTGGCCATTAGGGTCACATTTTGCCTCTTTACCAAGTCAATTGTCTATACATGGAGGACCATCACCTTGGAAAATGTGACCTTGTGGTCTTTCCTTTCCTTTCATAGCTTGTTCTTTATCCACTTAACTTCTTGAACTTTATCATAATGGATGAGAGTCATCCCTACAACCAACAAAAAATTCATAAGTTTTTAATTCACTTAGTATGATGCATATATGAATAAATAAGAAGGAATGTTAAACTCACCTTAAGTATTTTTCTATTCGCAAGCGTGAGGGTGTTGAACTCCTTGCACGTGTTGACACGATAATTTCTTCCTATTATGTCAGAATCATGTTAATAAACTTGCCATGGACTATGGGACTGCCTATAACAAGCTCATTAAATGAGAATGGTATATCTGTGAAATTCATAGATTTTTCCTTGCCCATCACAACTGCACTCTGATCTCGAGGCACCACTTTCCTCCTCTTCAACTTGAAGGTAGTAGCGGTATAAACTTCTTTGCTGGATTGGAATTTGGTGAAAAGGTTGTCTAAATACACATCACTAAAGTCCATATCTGCATAATATAAAGCAAAATAGGTTAGTCGAGCTGTAACATGAACATATCAACAAAGGCAATCCTAACAAAAACTATAACCTTTAGGTATCAACACGAAGTTAGAACCAAATTCACTCGAATAATCCTTGCATTTTATGATTTTATTTTTTGAGATAAAGCATGGCTTATGCACTACTTTGGTTTGTAACAAGCTCGACCATTGTTGTATCATCCCAATAGCTACCAACCTGACCTTCGATAAGACTTACTTCCATAGGGTTGGTGTAGATAAGCATTATTGAAGCTAAGGTAGCCTAAAATTTGCCTCCTAGCTCAAGGCCTACATATGAAAGCATGACCTCCTCATAATGGCCTTCACATTCCCCCAGACTATAGGAATTAGATTGCTCTCATCCTCAGACTCTCAACTACAAGAACAAAAAAAAAGAATTGCTTCCAATTGTTGTCCTTGTTCAAAAGTTCGACATTTATATCTCAATATTGTTTGGCTGATATATAAGCTTATAGAGGCTCTAATAAGTTTTGTTTGGGAGCATATGTTTCATTAAACTCGGGCATACCTATTATCACATCGAGCTCTTTCCCTAACAATATGATACATAACAAGTACCTTCATCTATTGGGGAGAAGTTGACAAAGAATTATTTACATATGCCTCAAAAAGTATCTAATAAAGTTGGTAGAGGAATAATGAAGTCAAGCTAAAGTGGTATTTTGTGGAAAACAGGTCAAACCTCAGAAGGAAGGTCATTGTCGATAGTTATTGGGCTAAGGTTTTGGATTTGTACAGACTTAGGAATGTCGTACACCTCCTTGAGTTTATAAGCATATTCCAGTCTAAACTCATAGGGTATAGACTCAAACCTCTACCCTTTAGTTTGATACGTGGGTTTACCCATACATTTGCCTACTTGAGTCTTTTTTTCTGCCAAACTCGAGAAACTACGATGGTTCCTTATTCATGGGCAAGTCAAGTTGTGCTTGTCGAAAGCACATTAACTATTACACTGTAAGAACCTCCACATCTCTCTTATGAGCTCAGGTCGAATGTCGAGATAGAGTCCCTGGAAGACTTAGAGCCTCTAAAGTCGATCGACTTCTATTTTCTCTTTGGTATATGAAGGTTTCTAAGTTATTTATCAGTTATATCTATTGGGGACCTTAATTTCAACCTGAACCTAAATAAAAGAGAAATAAAAATAGTAAGGAGATAGTTTGCAAAGAGATACCTAAAGGTGAAAATGAAGTAGCAAAGAGTATAATAGGAGAGAGAATCCACTTAAAATAGAAGAAAACTATTAGAACTAGTTTGAGAAGAAAATAACACTAACTATATTACGAGGAACTGAGCTAATGAAAGGTTATTACTGAATTGAAACTTAAATGTTGGGGAAAAGCAACATAGCATTTTTAAAGCAATGAGCTAAAATATTTGAAAGTGAATGGGACCTTCAAGACTGTTGACCTATATTTATACTTTTTTCATCCCCTGCCAAAGTTTGAAATTCAAAATCAAGTAAGCATGTGTGCCCTAGAACATGGCTTTGATGCCCTACAAATGGGGTCTTTCAACTCAGATGGAATGAACACTTTTTTACCCCAATCCTTGCGTTCAAGCTGAAAGAGTAGAAAACGCGATTTTTGAATGTAGTCTACGTGCTTATGTCAAGGTAAAGACCAAAATGAGTATGCATATGGTCAAGGTAAAGACCAGATATAGGTCGATATTTATGCTTATTTTATATATGTTTTTGAGCTGATTCTTATAAAGTTCATATGAACCCCCTATATGAATTATATGTGTATGTATACTCTATTTATACTCAATGAAAGACCTAAATTCATCATCATATCTCTCTACTTTCTCTCTCTAAATACAATACGTGCCCTAACACAAAAAATCTCTTAGCTTTCCAAGATGTTTTGGCTTTTGAACTTAAACCAAAACATTTTGTTCTTTAATTTTTTGTGACTTTTAAGCCACTTTCTTAACAATCTCCACCTTGGCTCAAAAGCTACTAACACCAACCACTATGACATGTTCACACACGCATTTGTTATACCCTATTTGCAAGTAGGGTACACCCATCACTTCATCTTTAACAAAAAAATATTATTTGGGCTTATTCCACCTTGAAAGAAACACTTTAATACCATACTCTTATCACCAAAACTCGTAACCTCTTTATTAAACTTTACATGTTTCTCTTGCCTTACATTATCATTACTAATGCAAGATTTCAAGTTTGATTTGTCACCGATATTCACCTTATTATTGGCGGTGGCTATAGCTTTACCTCAAATAAGATCCTCGATCAACTTGTATAAGTTATCTCACTTTTTTTCTTACATAATAACCAAGGAATCTTCAACAACCTCTATAGATTCTTTCCTTATATAAAAATCACAATCCAAGGTATACAACCTATACAACGAAACAAAATTCTTTCCCAAGCTGGGTATGTGTCTTACATCACTTAATGTCCTAACACCATCAAATATTTTCACCTTTAGAGTACTCATACCAATTACCTTGCTTGTTGAACCATTTTCCATCACAATGTATCCATCATTACAAAACTTGTATCTATCAAACAACTCCTTATTTGCACACATGTGAAATGAGCAAGCTCGATCCAAAATCCAATTATTGCAATAACCATCATCAGTCGTCACACAAATAACATTATTATTAATATCACAAGTTGTAATCACCTTTTCCCTTTTAGCACTTCCTTTTTTATTCTCATCAAGGTAATTTATGTCATTTAATCTTTCTTTACAATACCTTTTGATGTGCCCATTTTTGTGATAATAGAAGCATTTAATACCACATATTTGAATAGGTTTGAACCAATTTTTATCTCTACTGGGATAATCTTCTTAGATTTTCTACTTCCAATATTCAAGCTTGTTCTTGATTTACTCTTCATAACAAGACAATCTCTATATGCTTTCTTCTTATTACTAGTTTCCAAGATAATTGTTATCACCTCATCCACTGTCAAGGTAGTTTTCTGTCAAGGTAGTTTTTCTATTAAGCAGTGAAGGCACCAATACATCATATGATCAATAACAAAGTCATTTCTTAATTATCATCTTGTATCTTCACTTCAAAAGTAGCAATTTAGAAACACATTGTTTGAATTGATCTACATGACTTAACGTCACCACCTTCATCCATTTACAAGATATAAATGACTTCTTTAAGTGTACCTTAAGAAGCTCTTTTATTACCATATACCTTTGACATTTAAGTCTCAAATTTTCTTATTGTCATATCTTTTATAAATCAAAACCTCCAAACTATTAGCATTGATACCACTTATTGTGCACATCAAAAGCGCAAAAACAACCAAATGCAACAAAAGAAAATAAGATACAATAAAGTTGTGTGGTTAGATAAATTAGCCTAGTCTACACCTAAAGTCATAAATAACTCCACTAATATCACTTTCTTAGTACAAGAGTCTTAACCTAATATCCAATTCACCCTACATCCTAAGAATAATATTATGATTTCAAAATAACACTCAAATATAAAGTCCCATTACACCTAAAAATCTCACATATACAAATCCAAGAACCGAAAACACTAATTATATTCTTTGCTTTTAACTACAGATCATCTCATACACATAAAAAGATAACCAATTTTTCATCCTTTGTTTTGGGTGCTTTCATGTGCTTTCAATATGACTCACTTATGTAGCAATCAAAAAACCTTTTAATTTTTATCTATGTAATAAAAATGTATAATGTAATTAAGCCTACATTGATTTCATAATAAATATACTTACCTTCAAACAAACTAATCTCTTGGCTTTCCAAGATGTTTTTCCTTTCCAATTTAAACTAAAATTTAAAAAAAAAATGTGGCTTTTGAGCCACGTCCTTAATAAATTACATAATATCATAGTTTTAATTGAAAAATAAGAAAAATAAATAAATTAATAAGCCTCTCACAAAAAAATAAAAGATTATTACAAAATAAAGAAATACAAATGATTCAAATAAAATTAAAACATAATAAAAATATGTTAAAGATATTAAGTCAAACCACCCACACTTTGATTATGGATGTTAGTATATAAAAAATATATCCCTATATTGTTTTAAAAAGAAACTAATGTAATTGAAACTTATCTTAATTTGAGTTTAATATTTTTATAATTAATCGTATATAAAATTTATAAAATGGAACTTATATTACTTTGAGGTTAATATTTTTATATTTAGATGTCTCATTTCTTTATACAGCATATAAATTTTATAAAAGGGATATATTTTTTACTAGAGTATTGATAATTTGATTAGTTGAATAGATTGCATCAAATGGTTAGTTATTTTTATGCTCATAACGTATAGTATAATTTATAAAATATTTAAAATGTTTATTTTATGCTCATATATTTTTAAACTTACAATTATATACATATCTTATAAATAATGATGTAATTATATTTAAAGTTAAGTATATTTTTATCATAATTCATACATTATGAACATAATTATTATAAAATATATATTTTATAAATATATTTTAAGTTCTCACGTATGTTTATCGATACTTATACCAAATTTTCAGTTTCGATTAAGTAATTGATATGTAATTAATTATAGGTAAAGTTAAAAATTTAGAATAAATTTCTTTATAAAATGTCAAGAAATTAATCACATTATATTATATGGATGGATGGATGTATCAAATAACCATAAAAATTCATATTGTTTGAATTCGGACGCAGACAATCACTTTCATTCAACTGGGCTCTACCCATAAATCTTCTCCGTTAATGCTGCAAAGGCATCCGGAACGTTATTGGGCTGGGATTTATTGGTGTAGAATTCTTGGCATAATATGATAGGAAGAAAACAAGTATCCATATTATTATCTACTCCATACAATATCTATATTTAAAAATAATTTATTTATTTTTATTAATTATAATAAAAAAATTAATTTTATTTATCATAATTAATAAAAAATAAATATATTGATAAAATAAAAACCCATATATATAAACAATGCTATATAACATTAATCATAATACATCAAATGTAAAACAAAATTAATATAATAAAAAAAAATTGTAAAATTTTAACATTTAAATTATATTAATTAATATAATTACAATAAAAGCACTTTTTATATATGGGATGAAATTACTCTTACATTTATTTTATTGTTTGCTTAATATATTTATTATTAAATTTAAAATTAATTAAAAATATTATTTTATTTTTAATATATTTATTTTATATCAGTTAAAATTTATTAAGGATATTTTTAATAATTTTAAAATTAATAATATGTATTATAAAAATAATAATATAAGTTGGGAAAAGCAGCGGAACCCACCTATTTCGCTGACGCAATATTTCGTCAATTGTCAGTAACCCCGTACCAAAAGAGTAGCGCAAGAATAGAGAGAATACTACTTTATATAGCATAAATTAGTCATGCCAGTCAAATTTAAAATTATTTTAATTTAAAAAAATAAAAAAAATTAATGTAATTGATAATAAATATATATTATAAAATAATAAATTGTATTGTTTCTATAAAATAATTTTATACAAACAAGATCCCATCTGTTAGTTTGTTTTTGTTTATTTGTACTTTTTTATTAATAATTTTGAATAAAAATATACATTTATTTTAATTTATAACAATCTAATATAAAATAAAACTTGATAAATAATGAATTTGTATCTCTCCAGAACTATTTAAATGTGATACATTTTTTATAACTTAATTAATTTTATGTAATTATATTAATTACACTATTATTTTTATTTTATACTAACTTTTATTTGTAAAATGTTTTTTTTTCAACAATTATCTTAAACATAATTTTTATTATTGTAATCTAAGATGTATATAAAAATAAATTATTTAATTTAATATAAATTTAATAAATTTATTACTTACTTAAAAGATAAAATATAATAAATTTATTAAATTATAAGAAGAATCGTTTCATACTTAAATAAGAGACATCCTTAATAAATATTTTCTCTCTAGTTTATTTTATAAACTTAAATATATTAATTTTAAAAAAATATATTTAATATAAAATATATATAATTAGCCTATAGTAAGCAACAAGAATTTAAATAAATTCAAATTCTTAATCTCATTTTAAAATATTTTACATTTAAATTTAATTTAATTTAATTTTTTTACATATATAAATTGTGAAAAAAATTATGGTATCTAAATATAAAAATAATCAATCATCTTCAATTTAATAATTTTTAGGATTAAGTAATTTAATAATAATTTTTTGTTTCAATTAATCAAAAAAAATATTTTTCAATTTATTATTAAATAAAATATTATTTAAAATAATTTAAATAATAATTAATATTAATATATGATCGTTGTTACTTGAAAATATTTGAACTAGTTCTAATTTTAAGTTCATATATTTTTATTTTTACCGTAAAAAAAGTTTTTACTTAATAATTTCGTATTAAACGTTGATTAATTAGATATTTTTTAAATTAAATTTTATATATTTAAGTTCGTTTAATATTAAACTCAATTTAATTCAATATCATTCAATATTATTGATGTTATTTTTATTATATAAATTTTAGGATCTTATTTTATATTATTTTTTCTAAAAAATTTACCTAAAACTTTAATATTTTAGAATTTTAAAAAATAAAAAAATATGGCATTAGGTATGATAACATGACGACATACTTAATAAATGGTAAATGATTATTAAGCTCTTATAATTTTTACCAAATGACCACATTAATTACATAACTATTGATTTATTCATATTAAGTTCCGATAATTTTTTAAAATAAACATTTTAATCTTAAATTTATGTGTTCGTCAATACTATATTTGTTATTATGAAAAATAATGATTTTCATCTTATAATTAATAAAAGGATCACTTTTTGACCATCAAAAGTATTAACTTTTGTTTTTGTAGTCTTATAATTTTACACTATAGTATCTAATTTTTATAAATAATGAGATCATAAGTGCTAAACTCAAAAAATATTGAATTAAAGTTTTTATTTGTAAATAATATTGAGATTACTATGATATTTAAAAAAAAGACATGAAAACTTTGGTGCTCAATACAATAATTAATAAATTACATCACTTAAATTAAATAATTATGAATTTTATGTTATTTTTCTTCTAATAATACACTCAATTCACTCTCATATTGTTTCTCTAAGTAATTCCTCAATTTCTTAGTAAATTTACTTTTAGGAGTTTTGAGTATTGGTAAATAAATAATTCAATAAATTAATTTAAATTATTAATTTTGATCTTTTTTTAATAAATTGGATTAGATTAAAATATTTTATAGTAAAAAAGTTAGATTTAAGATTAAGGTACACCATTTGTCCCAAATTTGAACTAAATTCACACATAAGTCTCCAAATTTTAAAAAATACAATTTAATCATTAAATTTTTAAATTATACGATTTAATTTTTAAATTTTTAAAACTTCACACATAGATTTTAAATTTTTTATTCACAAATATGTAATTTAGAAGCTAAGTTACGACTTATGTAAAAACTTTTAAAAGTTTTGGTACTAAATCGTAAGACTTAAAAATTTAGAGACTAAATCATAGAATTTAAAAATTTAAGAATCCATCTATAAAGTTTTAAAAGTTTGGAAACCAAATTGTATATTTTAAAAGTTTGAAGACATATGTATGAATTTAGTTAAAATTTGAGATCAATAATACACTTTAACCTAAATTTAAAAACATATAATTCATTGGATTCGTACCGACAATTTATGCTATCTGATTTTCCATTTTTTAGAAAGTAAATTTTCATTAATTAATGATCAAAACCTACAAATTTATAGTAAAAAATTATAAATATATCAATTAAACATTTAAACATACTACCAAATTAGAAATCTAAAAATCATCAATATTTTTATCACTTATTTGTCCCATTAAAAATAAAAAATACAAAATCTTTAAATTTATTCTTCATTGTCTTGCACACCAATTTTAAAGCAACTAAACAAAAAATATGATAAATTATTTATTTTTTAGAGTATATAATAACGTGATATTTTAAGCTAATGAGATTCAAAATTAATGAACTTTTTCTTTGAAAAATAATACATAATGATACGAACCACACCAACTTGTGATGAAACCCATAACAAAATTTAGTTCTTAAGATCTTTCTACTACATGTTTGGATGGAAAATGCAACCCAACACCTATAAAGAGATGCGAACCTTGGTACGAGGAAGATGCCACAATCAAGGAATGAAGACTTGATTGATAAGTCAAGGTATGAACGCCACAGAAAAATATGATAAGTTCAAAAATCTCTTCAAAGAATCAAAGATAAATTTTACTCTCACAATTTTGATCTAAAATATTTTGATTTTTATTGAATTGAAAATGTCTTTTTATAGGTTATTACATGCCTTACACACCCATATAAGAAAAAGCATCTACCAAAAATAGAAAAAAAAATTGATGACTTTATAAAAAATAGAGTTATTAGCGTATTGTTTTACTTAATATTTACTTGTTTTATTTAATAAATAGTATTTTTATGGCCAAAAATATTAAAATATAATTTTTTTAGTGAAAATGGATGAAAATATAATTTTTGGGATTTTTCTAAAAATTTTATGAATTTTTAACGCAAGACCAATCAAGAGCTACAACGTGGCATGTCATGCAGGTAGAGGAGCTAACTAGGTAAGTCCTGCAGATGCTCTGCAAGCATGGAGAGCAAATAACGTTACACCGCGTGTGAGGAGGACAAAACACATGCCACATGTCAACATGACGTTCAATCAGAGTTTGGAAATTGGTCAACTTGTCATGCCACATGTCGCTATGCCATTACTCCATGCGTTCCACCCGTGCACCATGCCATCCATATTTGCAAATCACGTTGCATCGCATGTCGCTGACTTAGCGAGTGTTGACTCTGACTGGTCTCTCATGCCACGCGTCACTCCCTAATTCACTTAGTGAATTCCTGATGCCATGTGTCGTGCTGTAATTGCCTAAAGTTATCGATTTTATTTTTTTTTCATCGTAGCCCTTGATTTGAAGTTGATTTGACGATCCATATCACACTGGAGCAATATTTAAGCCATAATTACTCTATAAACCCTAAATAGCCTCCATTAACATAATTTTGGTCAATTTTTGGAGCTAAAAAAATAAAAAATTACAGAAAAATTCAAGAGATGACACAATTCTGATAGATATTCAAGAGGAGATTAATACTACAATTCAATAGATTGATTGTATTTCTTTTTATATTCTTTTCTCTATCAAATTTGTCTTTTTTTATGAAAAATATGAGCTTTATTAACAAAATTATGTGTAATTAATTTATTAATACAGGGATCTTATGAATCCAATTTTTAGCATGTGATGATCTAAAATTTTACCCCAATTATAATTATAATTTAATTATATTATTTAATATGATTTTTATGTTATTAATTATTTGGCTAACAATTTATCTATAGAGGTAATTAAATATATTTGAGAGAATTATTTAATTGTTTGTCTTGATTAAATAACATGCATAGTTTTGTATATGATCCATAATTGATGAACTTAATGAGTAGTATGCAATTTAATTGACATGCGAATGTGATTAAACTAATTATAATATGGTACGTAGTTTAATTGAGAGAGGAATATATGTTAAGTTATATTCAATTGATCATGTAATTAATTGATATTATATTAGGGGGATTTTAATGATTTGCATGTTTAGAAAATTAGGAGATTACGTATTCCTAAATATTTTCTCATATATCTTTTTAGTCACAAAATCTGATTTAATTAATTATTGCTATTTATTTTTAGTTATTTTAATTTTGCTTCCTTAAAATATAAAAACACAAAAAAATGTTTTTATTTTTTTAGTTTTAAAAATTAGTTTATAATAAAATAATCTTTGTGTGAACAATCTTTACTTATCATTATATTATTTGTTACGATACGTATACTTACATATTCATTGCACACACTTCGTATATGGCGATTAGAAACATAATTAAAGGAATTGTCTAGGGTCTTCCCCCTTAAACTACACACTCAAAATGGTAAAAAAATCAATCATATTTATTTCTCTCCAAATTACACCAAAAATAGTAAAGAATTAACCAGATTTCTTTCTCTCCAAATCACACGCCCGAAATTAGAAAAATGAAACTAAGCTAATTATTTTGAATTTTCTTGCTAAATTTGTGGCATGTTGAAACATATTTTATGAACATATGTCCTTCCTCCATAAGTTTACACGAATTGGTTTGAGCCTAAACTTCTTGCTTCAACTCATTCAAAGAATCCTTGAAACTCTTTGCTCGTGCTTTTGTAATTGAAACATATTGTACTTCAAGCGGGTCCACACTCCATTTAGTAGCCATATTTTCATCATTCCTCTTCTCTTGAAAAAGATTTATTCTCAAATATTCACCTATATCAAAAAGACTCGTATCGGAAACGTTAAAAGTAGCATTGATAGTATACTCATCAAGTAAGTTTAGTTTGTAGTTATTGTCATTAATCCTTTCGATGACTTGAAATAGACCATCTCTTTATGGTAACAATTTTGATTTTCTTTATTCTAGAAAATGTTCTTTTATTACCTGCACCCACACCATTGCTTGTGTTTCCAAAAAATGTTGGTCCCAAAATTCAACCTTATCTTGTTTATTAGTTACATTGCCCAAAAAAAATTTATTTTTTTAAAAAATCCCATCAAGAATTTTAACGTGGGTTTCTCCCTAAATTAAGAAAATTTTTAATTTCAATGAGAAACTTTAATATTGGTTTCTTATTGTAGTGTCATTTGCATTTGATGAGTAGGATGATCAATAGTGAATTTTACAATTTTATAACTTCTTATTTTTTTATTTTTAGTGATATATGGACAAAGAGCAAACTTTTATAAATAAAACTTTTTTAGTACGATGATAAGTTTGTAAAGAAATTTAATTTAATGATATATTTGAAATATATACAATAACTTGTGATGTAATTATATGTTTATTCTAATTAAAGTTATTAAATCAAAATTTAAAAAATTTCTTAATTACAGAAAGAAATTTAAACTTTCATGTATTTGATATATTAATTTTTTTTTAGAAAAATAAAGACATAATAGATATGCATGAAAATCCAAATCCACGATAAAACATAAACTTAATGAATATAAAATCATTCTAAATAACATAAGATTACATTAGAACTGGATATAAGTAAAAAAAACATAATTATATATATATTTTTAAATTAATTAACAAAAAGAAAGAAGATGAATAAAACAAGAGGTTTGTTGAATCACCTGGGCCTAACTCTACCCCTGAAAACGCGCTTACAAGGGTGAGGATTGTTCAGGCTTATAAACCAGCTCTTATGCTGGTCCTTGGTCGATGTGGGACTCCTCAACACTCCCCCTCACATCGACTGTGTCGACGGACGGTGGTGGTCTTATGGTTGCCACTCGTGTAAGTGTAGGGTAGTTCTCCTCCACCGCCTGAGGTCGATACCGATCTGTGTTGAATCACCCGCCTAACTCTACTCCCGAAAACGCGCTTACAAGGGTGAGATCACAGCTTATAAACCAAATTTCTTATCTTTGGTCCTTGACATGTGGGACTCCTCAACAAGGTCTTCTGTAAAAGAGATTATTTCTCTCTAGAAAGTAAATTAAATTCTTGAATGTTTTGAAAAAAGGAACAAAAAATTTCAAATTATTATTAAAATAATAAATAAATTCATATTTTATTTTATAGTTATAATATTGAAATTAAACATAATATAAATATTAAATTATTATTTGAATTTAAAAAATAAAATATAAATTTTAAAATTTTAAAATAATTTAAGAATTCTCCGTACATATTTGTTATTATTGTGATTATCTTTGTTGTAACTATCAATAATAAATTTTGCTAGAAAAAAATTAATTTAAAATTAAAATTTTGTATATATTGTGTTTTATATATGATAATAATTTATAATTAAGTTATATGCTCAATTTAATGTTATCTGATATAAAAAAAATTAATATGTTTATATTTAAATTAATTTAGATTGATTATTTTAAATAATCTATTTTGAAATATATATTTTTTAAATTCAATTTAGATTGATTTAGATTTAAATTAATAAAAAATAGACAATTTTGATATAAAGATGATAATTTAGATTACAATCTAAAACACAAATCTAACAATACATGATGAGTTATTTTTTAATTAAAATTTATTATTAATTATTTTATGATTGTAAAAATATTATGTTTTCTTACCACTATAAAAATATAAAATGATTAAAAATAATTTTTCTTCTTCTTAATATTATAAACAATATAAATTTGAGACATAAAATATAGTACAAGCAATACAAAATAAATATGATACCAACATTAATAGATTTTAGAAATTATCATTCTAAATAACATTTATGCATAATTTTAAGTATTATGGATTAGAGTGTGTAAAAAAATTTGATCATTCGATTAATTTAATCAATTCAATTCAATCTGTTGATTTTTTTATGGTTTTAATCCGACTATTAGAACGAATCGAATGATAGATTTTATTATATATCATCTGATTCGATCAAAAATAATTAAATATATATTTATACATTATTCATATCTTCATTGATTATTCCTATTTCTATTAAAGTTTTTTAATTTAAATAAGTTTATATTATGTAAAAAATTAATTTTTTATTTAAAAATATAAAAAATAGAATTAGTTAAATTTATTGGTCAGATTCAACCAATTTAATTTGAATAGATTATAGATCGGATTTAAAAATATGATCGTATTAATTATAGATTATGATGTTTTAATCCGATTGAAGTTCAGATAAAATCAAATAAATATAAAATTAATGATTTCAATGCATATCCTAATTGTGAACTGATTTCTTTTCCTATCAATTTCCCCGTTGCATAAAATATCACAAGCTTAGTGTTTTGTGATGTGTTTTTATTTATGCATTCTCTCAACGGAAACGAATGATACATTTTATTATATACCATATGATTCTATCAAAAATAATTAAATATATATTTATATTTATACATTATTCATATCTGTTGGTCCAACTAATGTGGGCCATCCACAAAGAAAAAAAAGGGGAAGAAGAAAGGAAAGTCCTTGGCGCCGAAAGAAAAGAAGAAAAGAAGAAAAAATCAAAAATCTCTCCGTATAATCCTATAGGTAATGATAAGTTTTGGCTTTATAAAGCCTTAGCTTCAATCTCAAATAACATCAAATGAGAAATCAACAAAGCAGAGAGAGAGAGTTTCAAAGATTTTTTGAGAGAGAAAAATTAAGAGAGCCAATTTTATAAGTTTTATCCACAAATCAAGATACATATTTTTTGTATTTTTGGCAGAGATCCACTTGAAGCGCGGTTGTAATCCCATCTTATTATAAATTGGAAGTTTAAGTTTTCTACTTGTCCCGTGGTGTTACTTTCATTTTGAAAGGTTTTTCCACGCTAAAATCTTGGTGTCATTTTTATTCTATTTTGATTTGGGAAATTATCCCCATGTGAAATTTATCTCTTTAAAACCATCCATTTTTCCTAACAAAGTGGTATCAGAGCCAAGTTATTTTTAGTAAGAGACTGTACACATATACAATACTATTCATATATACTGTATTGTACTATTCACGGGTACTATTTGGCGGGTACTATTCATTGTCAGAAAAGTATCAAGTTCGCTAAACCCCGCGATCGACGATTCAAACGCGAGGAAAGCACATGTAATATGATAAAATTAACCGCATTTAATTATGCAATTGGAAGCCGAAGACGGAGGATCTTTATACATTAAAGATCTACTGGAAGCCAATTATAATGCCGGGGCGGAGAAAGTTAGTGAACCGATGCAGACATTGAAACGGCCGTTCGAATCGAAAGGTGTCCGCTCAAATCGTACAATGGATCGACAAAAGCATTTTTCAAAATTTTGCTAATGAACACGATGCTTATGTTCTTGGCAAAAGTCGAGAAAATGTATGCAAGGACAACCGCATAATGCACAAACAAATCACGCGACGATTAGTCAATTTGAAGTATAAAGACTAAGCTACAGATCAAACATATGAGCGTAGTTTTCAAGGCATCGTAGATCAACTCAACTCTATTAAGATGATTGTAGAAGACGCTAGCTACAAGCGTTTGTGATGTCGTAGTTCTCTACCAAAAAGTTGGAATACTCTAGTCATTGTCGCTTAGCAACCTCACTCTCGACAAGAAGCTTACCATGGATACGTGTAAAGAATGTTAAACCAAGAGTCTCGACGAAAAGACGGGATATACTGACACTGAAGCGCTATTACGTAGAAACAAGGCAAGCAAGAATGGCTAGGAGAAGTAAAAGTAAAAATCCCCGTAACCAAAGTCAACAGAGGACGATCAAGTCTAGATCATATGACACGTAAGGTCATCATCAATAAGTTCGACACTTCATTCGAGAACGTAAGGTTAAAGGCGAACAATCCGTAAATCGTAGCGTAAACCCGAACAAATGACACCACAACCTGCCACCGAAGAAGTTGTCATCGTTCGAGATGCCGATTATATCAATCTTGTACGCCAAGACACTACTGGGTAGTCGACTCGCGCTTCCTATCATGTCACCACGACGGGAATTCTTCTCAACCTACACTCAAGGTGATTTTTTGGACGCAGGACGGGAAATGATGATGCATCAAAAATTGTCGCATTGGAAATATTTATCTGTAGACTAATCTTGGACGTTGCATTACTCGAAAGACGCGAGGCACGTTCTCGATATCCACCTCAATTTAATCTCTACCCAGACGTCATTGATGACGACGGATACAATAATTATTTTGAATGAGGAAAGTGGGAAGCTCACCAAAGGCAATCCGGTAATAGCTAAAGACAAGAAAGATACATCACTCTACATCACCGAAGCCAAACCGTATGTAGGAGAAGTAAATGCCAAGGAAAGAAGTTTCAGCCATGCATAAGCGACTCGGCCACGAGTGAAAAGGTCTCAATTCTTTCCAAAACGTAGGTCTCGCCAGGAATGAAAGGTACACCCTTGCAAACTCGTGTCGATAGTGACATGGAAAACAACATAGAGTTGCATTTCGTAGTCTCGCACCATCTAGAAAGGAAAATATTCTAGATTTAATACAATAACGTATGTCCTGTACAATAAGTTGTAAGTCATTTGCAGGTGCACTATTTTCAGTGACCTTTATCATGACCATTCTAGAAAAGTACTGACTTTTGCTTTGAAAACTAAAGATCAAGTTGCATGAAGTTTTCGCGCTTCATGTGTGAGAGAGAAACCGGCAGACGTGCTGTACGTGCGTATAATGCGCGTATGAAGTATCACGGACCATTCGAAGAGTAATCGGCGAAGTTTTGGCATCAGTCGGAAAAATCAATACCAAAGACACCTCAACATAATCTGTCGCAGAGAGAATGAATAGAACCATTCGTGAAAGAGTCGATGTACGCTCTCAAATGCAAACCGCCAAAATCCTTTCGGGAAGGCAAATGAGGACATCGGGCCGATTTAATCAACCTTTCTCCATCGGGCCCACCGAACTACGACGCACGGAAAGAGTTTGGACGGGAGAGACGTTTTACAAACACTTGAAAGTATTCGGAATAGAGCATTCTACCACATCCCAAGAGACGAGCCGGTCCAAGTTGGATGGAAAAACGAAACAATGTATCTTTACGATACGCCTACGAAGAATTTGGCTACGATTGGGATCCTATTAACAAAAGGATTGTCGTAAGCGCAGACGTGATATTTCTCAAGACCAAACAATCGAGGACTTCGAGAAATCCGAGAAACCACAAGCCGATGAAATTCCAAGACCGACCAGCTTCTCCACCAATAAATCCCGATGACGGGAGTCACACCAGATAATCGATGATGTCAATCCACCACCGGCGCTCGAACCGTAACAAGTCTCTCGAACAAGTCCAACCGTACGCACATATCGAGATCTACCCGAGTACGACAACCTAGTCGTATATATTCTCCTAACGAGTACGCGTGACGCTCACCGAAGCGGAGTAACTGCAGTAGTTACGAAGCTATCACCGATCAACATAAGATCGAAGTGGCTTAAAACCATGCAGAAGAAATGAAATCTCTGCATTTGAGAACCACACATTCAACCACAAACTACCAGGAAGAAAAGCTCTCAAGAATAAAGCCAGGGTGTGAGAATCAAAAGTGAAGTTAAAGGCACGCAACCACGCTATAAAGCAAGATTGGTCAGAAAGGATCTGGCGTAAGAAAGGCGTTGACTTCGATGAAATATTCTCACCAAGGTTAAAATGTCTTCAATCCGAGTTGTTCTTGGTTTGGAAGCTAGTCTTAATCGAAGTTGAACAACTTGATGTAAAGACGTATTCTTACGGTGATTCTTGATGAAGAAATCTATATGAGCAGCTGCTGTTTCCAAGTCAAAAGCAAAGAAACGTTGGTACGCAGACTAAAGAAAAGCTTGTATGGTTCAAGAAGCACCAAGGCAAAGGGTACAAAAGTTCGACTCATTCATGGAGAAAATGACTACAAATCCAGTAACGACTACTGATCGCGCCTTCATCAAGAAATTCTCTCCACGGTGATTTTATTATTCTTTTCTTTTACGCTGATGATACGTTAATCATGTGGGTCAAAATATTGACAAGATTAACAAGTTAAAGAAGGAGTCGAGCAAGTCCTTTTAACGGGATTCTTAGACCCTGGCGTATTTCTTGCACGACGACACCCCGCACCAGTAAAAGCAAAAGATCCGCTTTCCCAAACTACAGATGTTGAAAAAGTTCTTGAAAGATTCAACACGAAAGCAAAGCTAAACCTTAGTTGTCCACTGCAAGCCACTTCAAACTTAATGCGAAGTCAACGTCCCCTGGAGCGAGGATAAATCGAGATGAAAGCAGTGCTCCTTACGTATCGGCTAATGCGCCCAACGTACGTACAGACAGTACTCAGACTGCACATTGCACATACGTCAGAGCCGATTCCTATCAAATCCTGGAAAGGAACATCGGGCGCTTGTCAAATGGATACTCGTGTAACTCGTAGAACCTCCAGCCATCGTTTACGCTGTAATAATAAACCTCAGACAAGGATATACGTATTCATATACCGGGCGCACGTAGCATACGAGGAAATCTATATCCCAGTGCACCTAATAACATTCGGAGGGAGTCGTTTTCATGGAAATCACGATTACAAAAGCGTGTTGCTTTAAGTACCACGTACAAGAGTACATTGCAATCACCAAGGGTCAGAAGCGAGATCACGTGATGAAAAAGTTCCTACAAGAATCGTGCATCAAAACCAAGAAAATTACGTTTCTTTATTGCGACAATGTGAATTCATCTTGAAGAAGAACCCAACCTTCCACTCAAGGTCCAAACACATCGACGTAAGGTATCATCGATTCGTGACGTGTTGGAACATAAACCATCGAAAGTTGAAAAGGTTCATACCAACGATAACTACGATACGTATGACAAAGACCGCGACTGTATAAAAACTTCATATCTGTAGAAAGATTCACAGGGTATTTTAAGAAGCTACGTCCCACATAAGGTGGAGAGATTTTTGGCCCAACTAATGCCATCCACAAAGAAAAAAAGTAAGAAAGGAAAGTCAAGGTCAGAAATAGAAGAAAGAAGAAAAGAAGAAAAAAAATAAAAATCTCTCCGTATAATCCTATATAGGCGATGAAGTTTTTGGGCTTTATAAAGTTCTTAGCTTCAATCTCAAATAACATCGAGCGGAGAAATCAACAAAGAAAGAGAGAGAGAAGTTTCAAAAGATTTTCGGTAAAAATTAAGAGCTAATTTGTGAAGCTTTTATCCACAAATCAAGATACATATTATTGATATTTGTAGACCACCCCCTGGGTTACAGATCTCATCTTATTATAAATAAGCTTTTGTTTTACTTACGGCCCGCGATTACATTTCATTTCAGCGTTTTTTCACGCTAAAATCTTCCATTTTTATTCTATTTTGATTCTAAAATTATCCCTACATATTAAATTTATCTCTTTAAAACCATCCATTTTTCCCAACAATATCTTCATTAATAATCCTATTTCTATTAAAGTTTTTTAATTTAAATAAGTTTATATTAGGTAAAAAATTAATTTTTTATTTATTATAAAAAATAGAATTAGTTAAATTTATGGATTAGATTCAAACAATTTAATTTAAATAGATTACAATTTGGATTTAAAAATATGATCTTATTAATTACAGATTATGATGTTTTAATAATATTGAAATTTCAGATAAAATCAAATAAATATAAAATTAATAATTTTAATTCATATCCTAATTGAGAACTGATTTCTTTTCCTATCATTTTCCCCGGTACATAAAATATCGCAGGCTTAGTGTTTTGGGCTGTGTTTTTATTTATACATTCTGTCAACGGACTCCAAATAAGATTCAAATACCGCATAATTCCAGTTTAGGAGTTTTCTTTTTAATAATAGTTTTGGAGTTTAAAGGTGGAGTGTGAAAAGGAGGAAATTAATATTTGTTTAGAATCAAACACTTTAAACAATATTTTATTACATAATTTAATATATATTATATTTAAATTTAAAAATATTATTGTCGAAACTGCCCAATTTTCATTATATAAAAAAACTCATTAAATATTTTATATTATTTAATTCTTTAAATAATAAGTAATGTTATCTAGTTATTTAATATTTATTAATATATATTCTTACTTAATTATTTAAAGATAAACATATATTTTAAAAATTTATAAAAATATATTTTATTTTTGATTAATATTTTTTAAATTAAATAATAATATTTATAATCTAAATTACCAAATAATACACATTATATTATTTATGAGAGCTTTGCGACCCCGCTCCTTACTATATATTTTCAATTTATTTATATTTTTGTAGAGATTAAGAAGAGCTTGTGAAGGAGAGAGAGAGTTCGGAGTTTCGCTGCGGTTGAATGTTTTTCCAATAATAATTTTTGATTGTAGTATTTAGTAGTTTACTTGGCTTGTCTCCAATCATTCAGTCTCATTCACTCTATTATGCTCTGAGACCGTAAGAAAAAGTTTCAATTTTTAAGCCTTCTTTGTTTATTCCTCTCTTCTTCAGCTTTCCCGGCGATAGTAGAGGAAGTAGAAGAGTATAAGAAATAAATTTCTCTACTTCTACGAAACGCCCTCAATCTCGTGATCAAGATAAAGACTTTATTTTGTGTCTCAGTTCGTTTAACATTTGTATTCTCTCTTTTTGTCTTCTTCCTCTCTCTCTCTCTCTCTGTGTGTGTGTGTGTGTTTTAGGTACTATTTCTCTTACCTTTCTTTATGTTTCAGAATTATACGGGGTAATTTGTTACTGGGTTCGGAGTTTGATGGGTTGATCTTTCACTTTGATCTTCTCTTTATTGTCTGATATGGGTTAATGGGATTCATTTAATCATTCTTTCTTTCCTTACTCTTTGTTCAAAATTAGGTTCTTTTGTTAAAGAAGAAGGAAAAAAAAAAAGAAAAAAAAGGAACTTTGTGGTTTATTGGTGGTGAGTGTCATGAAATTTACCGTCTTTTGTTACATCATTGTGCTAAAATGAAAGTCAGAACTGAGTTGACTAGACCCCAGTTGAATTGCATGAGTTATTGAGTTGTATTATTGCATTTGATCTTTGTTTGACTCATCTTATGGGTTTTACTTGATCCAATTTAGTGTATGCATTCAGTTTAACTGTTTTTAGTACTTGGGATTTTTCTAGATCTTTTCCTATGGATGTATTCTGATGCGTTCAAACTTGTCTGTCCGTTTGTTTGTTGATTCTCGTGGAGTTTGTGCTATGGATATTTTTAAGTATCGGTCTGAGATGCAATAATTATTTTGCTTGCTTAAATTCACTCGCACACCGGTTAGTTTTCCAATAACTAGTCCATGTGCATTTTTGCATGTGTATCCATTGAAAAGGCATATCCCAATTATTGATATTGTTTCTTTAAGGACATTGCTTGGGAATTTATTTTCACATAGAGCCAAAAACTGAGTAAGGCATGTAGTTATGATCAACTCACATAAGAGAAAGTTTAACTTTCTCTTTGATGGGATCGGGGTCCAGGCAACTGGATCAATTATGTTCACATCCAATAATGGCATTTGAGTCTGTCAAAATATGGAACGCTCCTATGGAACACAGGAGCTATTGTTGTAATATCATGAATGCTCATCATCTTAAAGAATTTGGACAATTTTGCACATATCCTTGTTCTATCTTTCTGTTGGCCTCAATGTTTGCTGATTTAATGTCATGCATATCTCCCCATATTTGCAATTCAATAGCCTTGCCATTTTCTAACAATTTGCATTTTTGTATTTGTTTAAGCCTTAACTTACAGATTTTTTTTACTTCCCTTGGCTAGCCAGAAAGTAAATAAAATCCCGATGAAGAATAATGTCATAGATTATACCTCAGGTGAGGTTGAGGGTGCCTTCTTTTCATTGATAAATGAAGCATGGTGCAAATTTACTGCCTTAGATATTTGTCTATGCTATGTGGGGTTTTCCTTAACTCAGCATTGATTTTATAGGTCTCTCTGAGTTTCCATCAGCTAATATTCCTAAAGAAGTGAGAAGTAGTGCATGGGGGATCCAACGTGGAACTGGTGCATATCATGCATCAACTGATGTCAGCTTGTTTTCTAGCTCATTGCCTGTTCTTTCACATGAGAAGTGTATGTGCATGTACTCTTTAAAAGATACTGTGAATATTCTCTGCTAAACTGTTACTAAGATTACTTTTCACCCTTTTGGAGCAGTGAATTTCCCTGATATAGAGCATTCTGCTCCATCAATTGATGATAATAGCTTGCCTGATCTTAAAAAGCATGACCATGAAGAAGAGGGTAAGGATCCCCTCGAAGATGTAGAACCAAGTGAAATTGGAATCATGCTTCCTGATGATGATGAGCTTTTAGCTGGAGTAGCTGACGATTTTGACCTAAGTGGGTTGCCTAGTCAGCTGGAAGATTTGGAAGATGGTGATCTATTTGGCAGTGGAGGGGGATTGGAAATGGAAATGGATTTTGAACCTCACGAGAGCCTCAGTGTTAGTTTGTCCAGAGTGAGCTTAAGTGATGGGTTCCCTGTAAATGGGATTAGTCATTATGCACTTCCTAATGGTGTCGGAACTGTGGCCGGAGAACATCCTTACGGGGAGCATCCATCAAGGACCTTATTTGTCAGAAATATTAACAGTAATGTTGAAGACTCTGAACTGAGATCTCTATTTGAGGTATTGAGGAATAAGTCATAACACATTTGCCTGATTTGTGAAAGCAGATAATTATAAAATTTGTCTGTAGGTTGCGCCACCCATTTTATATGATGGTGTCAAAGCTGTGGCAAAAGCATTGATTGTGTAACTTGTGTTTCCTGTTGTTGATGGTGACACGGTCTTCCTTCAATTTTAACTTAATAGTCTTCAAACATAATGAATTATGCTTGGATTGAGCTTTTTTCTAACATTCCTATTTGTATAAGCTTTCTGTCTAATGTCTTTTTAATTGAATGATTGAGTTGATGTTTAGTTTCTTAGCCTGCTCCAACATGATAGTTTCCGTTGAAAACAAATTTTGTTGATACTACTTATGGTTAGAGTTTAGGCATTAGCTTATTTTTCTCTACATGTGCTTCTTTGTGATTTTTCTTTACTGCACTAAATTTTTTCTACTAATTTTTACTTTCTAATGCTCCGATAATGGGACCCGCTGTTTGTTTATTTCTTGGTCAGCAATATGGGGACATCAGAACTTTATACACTGCATGCAAGCACAGGGGCTTCGTCATGATATCTTACTATGATATCCGAGCTGCTCGCACTGCATTACGTGCTTTACAGAATAAACCATTGAGACGAAGAAAACTTGATATTCATTTTTCAATACCCAAGGTTTGAATTGAAATGCATGTTCAATCAAAGTTTGACACCAAGGATTATATCAGATCTACATAATACATCCCTTTTTTTTGCCCTGCTAAATTCCAGGACAATCCATCAGAAAAGGATATCAATCAAGGAACTCTCGTAGTTTTCAATTTGGACGCATCTGTATCTAATGATGACCTTCGTCAAATATTTGGGGCTTATGGGGAGGTGAAAGAGGTGCAAGTTTCATAGCTTTTCCCTGTACTTTCCCATGCTTGAATACTTTTGCATAAATTTGGCAGTTTCTGAAAGGCAATTTCTTGTTTGAAATGCAGATCAGAGAAACACCACACAAGAAACACCATAAGTTCATAGAATTTTATGATGTTCGAGGGGCTGAAGCAGCTCTTAAATCATTAAACAGGAGTGACATAGCTGGGAAACGTATTAAGCTTGAACCAAGTCGTCCAGGTGGAGCACGCCGAAAGTGAGTATCAATTTTCCTGTTAATTGGCAGTAAATTTATAGAAGTTAGACACTTGCAATTTATGAGTTTACAAAATTTATCACATATTGAAGAAAAAAAAATACTTGTGCGTCTCATGATGATTTTGGGCTTTTGATTGGAAAATATAAGGATTCCTTAAATTGGCTTATGTTAAAAATGTCTATTTATTGTTTTTAATTGCTTGTGTCCTGATAACTAAAGGGGGAGCAACGATATTCCACCTGAACTATTCCTGAAACTTATTCATAATTATATTATAGGACATCTTCGCGGGGAAACCTATGGAGCAAGTTATTGCTTAGTATTTCTTAACAACAGGAAATAAAATGGTCATCGCCCAATAGATATTGAATGAGGAATGTCTAGCATTAACTAGCGTTCTGATCTGGGACCAATGCTCATATGTGCAAAAACAGTTCTGCATAAATTTCTTCATGGTGCTAGAGATGCTTGTTATAACACTTGAATATGCAGTTTAAATTTCTTACTTGATCTAAACAAAAATTTAAAAACAAACTGCAAGTAAATCTTGACACTTAAATATGCTTTGTCTAGTTGCTGTCTTATTATTCCATAATTTGTATTTTGTATGATTATATATTTTATAGATTTGTAATGCATTTGGTCAATCACTCTCTCCTCTCTCACAATCTCATATGTCTCTTGTTATTTATCTGTTTTATCTGAATTTGGTGACATATATTTGCTTAGTTCAGTTTTTATCTTGTGTTTACTATTTATTTAATGATCAATCCAGTGAAGTAATTAATGTGTAATTCTTGTTATATTAAAGCTTGATGCAACAAATAACTCAAGAGCTTGAACAAGATGATGGTCGAAGCTTCAGACATCAAGTGGGTTCACCAGCGACTAATTCTCCTCCAGGTTTCTATTACTTTATATTTTGATTAATGAGGAACTTGTTCCTTTGTGCGTAATACTATCATGTAGACATGTAATGGTCCTATTCTTTCTGTGGGAAATTATAAACTGTGAGTTCAAATATATTCTTCAATGGCAGGTAACTGGCATTTTGGCAGTCCAGTTGAACGAAATCCTTTGCATTCTTTTAGTAAGTCTCCGGGTCTTGGAGGTCTCAGCCCTGTAAACAGCAACCATTTACCTGGGTTAGCTTCAATTCTTCCCCCACATGTATCTAACTCGGCAAAGATTGCACCAATTGGAAAGGACCAGGGAAGGTATAACCATGCAAATCAGATATATGCCACTGGATTAACTCATGGATCACCATATCATCATTCTAATTCGTTTCCTGAGCACAAATTGAGTACAAGTCCTGCACCTGTTTCTTTTGGTGAATCAAAGTCAAGTTCATCTGGCATTGGAACATTAACTGGTCCCCAATTTCTTTGGGGAAATACCACTTCTTACTCTGAGCGTGCCAACTCTTCTGCATGGCCTCCATCATCCGTGGAGCAACGTTTTCCATCTAGTGGGCAGGGCCAGGGTTTCTTGTACACTGGTCATCATGGCTCTATCATTGGATCGCATCATCACCATCATGTGGGTTCTGCTCCATCTGGTGCTCCTCTTGAGAGGCATTTTGGCTTCTATCCTGAGTCTCCAGAAACATCTTTAATGAGTCCATTTGCACTTGGAGGCATTGGTTTAAATCGCAGCAATGGGAATTTCATGATGAACATTGGTGGTAGATCGACTTTGAATGCTGGTATTGGCCTCCCAGGAAACATTGCTGAAAACAACTCATCTAGCTTCAGAATGATGTCAATGCCAAATCATGGTCCAGTGTTCCTTGGTGATGGTTCCTATTCGGGATCACTGCCAACTAGCAGTGATGGCTTAGCTGAACGAAGTCGAAGTCGGCGAGTCGAAAACAGTGGAAATCTGGATAGTAAGAAGCAGTATCAGCTTGATTTAGATAAAATTGTCAGTGGGGAGGACACAAGGACTACTTTAATGATAAAAAATATCCCTAATAAGTAAGGATGAGTTTTGTTTATTCTTGTGATGCAAATAAGTCTTGTGTTAGGAATTGCTGTTGATATAATGAGTCCATTGACCCCCTCTTCTTTTCTCATATAAGGTACACTTCAAAGATGCTGCTGGCTGCTATTGATGAAAATCATCAAGGCACTTATGACTTTTTGTACTTGCCAATTGATTTTAAGGTATTTCTCTTCCTATGTTTCTTTTTGTTGTCGAATAACCTGATGTTGTAAAGGTCAGATGGACTTGATAACCTTAAAGACTCATATTAACTAACTCTATTTGCAGAATAAATGTAACGTGGGTTATGCATTCATCAATATGGTTTCTCCTTCACACATTGTATCTTTCTATAAGGTTTGTTTGGCCTTTTTTGTAACTTCATGCTTGAAAAAAATCTTGTTGGCAAATAGATTTACTTAAGATCATCTAACTCGGTGTAGGCTTTTAATGGGAAGAAGTGGGAGAAGTTTAACAGTGAAAAAGTTGCTTCGTTGGCATATGCTCGTATCCAGGGGAAGGCTGCCCTTGTGACACACTTCCAGAACTCAAGTTTGATGAATGAGGACAAGAGATGCCGTCCAATTCTCTTCCATTTAGAGGGGGAAGAGACCAATAATCAGGTAATATATATTGAATTGTTGAACTTTTAAAATTTTATTCTTGTTTTTCTTTTCTTCGACAATTCCAATTTGGTTTTATGCTTAAGTTGCATTGATAATTATATATGTATTCGCTTTGTTGTAAAAGGCTATAGGTTCGTCTCAATACAGCTTAATAAAAGTTCTGAGGTTATAGCCTCATGTTTTAAAATAAGGCTTGCGCATTTTTGGTATGATGCTTATGCCTTAATGCTTTTATGATTTAAGATGATCAAGGTTATAGCCTCAATTTGCTCCTTTTTAAAGTTGATTTCATGGGTTATCAATAAAATTTTGACCGAATTTTATTAAAATTAAAAAAGGTAGAAAGTTATAGATTTATAAAAAAAAATATCCATAATATGAACAAACACTCTTAGGGTTGTTACCTATACATTCTTCATTCTTCTTTTGCCAATCACCTTCCTTTCCTTTGCTCCGATCTTTGACAACATCATATTTTGGCTATCACTAAGTTGCAACATAGCAAGTTGCATTTTTCCCTCTATTTGACTATGTTTATTTTTATTTCTTCTTTTTTATTAAGTCTACAATTGCAATTTTTGTACACATTGTTCAAATGTTGTTCTTTTGTGCTCTGCCTCCATTATTGATGCCTCTGATAGTTCCAAATTGACATTTGAGTAAGAGTTACAATCCATACGATGATTCACTTTGTATGTTTTATACTTATTTCTAAGCATAATTGCTTATTAGGTTAATTTTTTTATTAACATTTGAAGTTTTTTTAAAGTTAAAGTTAATTTATGTGTTTTACTGTTATTTCCATGCTTAATTGTTTATTTGATTAATATTTGCCTTTATCAATATTTTTAAGGTTTTTAAAGTTAATGTTTAATGCCTTACGACCCAAACCACTTTAAGGCTTAAGCTTGCCTGACTTGAGAAAAATGCCTCAATACTTGAAATCGAGG
The DNA here is from genome assembly GCA_033030585.1 of Hippophae rhamnoides. Classification (NCBI taxonomy): domain Eukaryota; kingdom Viridiplantae; phylum Streptophyta; class Magnoliopsida; order Rosales; family Elaeagnaceae; genus Hippophae; species Hippophae rhamnoides. The sequence continues at coordinate 33,805,142 of CM065433.1, forward strand.
TTCCAAAAGGTAGAAACAGGTATTGAGGCGCTTCTCTCAAATGAAGGCCAGGCATAAGCCTTAGGGCGGTGTGAGGCGTAAGTCTCATTTAAAATCGAAAATAATATATAAAATTATTAATAACCTATTGTATAAAGTAAAAAATACACTGAAAGTTAAGAGAAATCATAAAATGTGAGAATAACATAAATAGTTTAGATATAAAGTCACAAATTATATGAATAAATATTTAAATCACGAGTTAAGATTCAAATCAAGTAAAAAATGAACCACAAATAAGTCACAAAACATGTTTTAATATATTGGTCAATGTTAGTTTCTTCCTCTTCATCTCGAGTCTATTAATTCAAATCCTCATTCGTCACTTATCAGCCCTCTCACGATGATCATTGTTATTTTCTTCCTTTTCATTTCTTGAGTCTACTAATTCAAATCCTCATGCATCACTCATCAACACCCTCGTCTCTAATGGTTTTATCATTCGTTGGATTATCATCATATCTAATTTTAGTGTGTTGTTCATATTCATCTTCATCTACCCATTTTTCCTCTTCTTCATTGTTATGCATGCTTCTATCTTCTAGGAGTCTTTTTGTTTCTCTGTTTTGTTTGTATTTTGTTATTTTCATTTAATGGGCTATTAGGCTTTTTATTAAAAAAAACTGGACCTAGCATAAAAAAAATACAATTTGACACTTTATGGTTTAATAAAAGAGGCGTATGTTTCATGTTACCTTAAGGAATACGTTTCACCGTAAAAGGTGTAAGCTTTAAATTAAGTAGAGGATAAGAGGAGACGCCAGCATCAAGGCCCTCATCAGCTGCCTTGTCTCGAGGCACAGCCTCAATGCATTTTTTTGGAACCTTGCTTAAAATAGCCTTTTACTTCGTAAATTTTATTTGTTAGAGTCTTGAAGCTTAAGCTTTATGGTACAACTAATACGACCCATGCATTTTGTCACAATTTTGTGTAGATAACATTTACGTAGTTTTAATCTATGTTCTATTTGTTTATTTATTATATGTTGGTTCTCCTATGCACATAGTTTTTTTTTCTAGACAAGTCACTCTTTGATAGGAATTTTGTAATTCTTCCAAGGGATTAAAGTCACCGATACACCCCCCCTGTATATTAACTTGGTTTGGAAAAACTATGAATTGTGATAATTTCTAAGTTCTCTGATAAGACAATCCAATTTGAAAACTTTCTGAGCCTGGTTTTTGTGTAGTTGTAAAGTGAAAATGTATGTAGAGAAAAGTGCAAATTTAAAGTTTATTGATTATGTCAGAGTTGCTTTGGAAGTATTGTTCATCTGTGCTTCTTGTTGATTTAAATAGTAAATATGGATTTCACAGGAACCTTTCATTTCGAGCAATTTGAACATACGCATTCGTCAGCCAGACGGGTCTTATTCGGGGGATTCACTAGATAGTCCCAAGGAGGGGATTGTGGATGAGCATGCAGAAAAAATTTGGCTGTCATAATTCTATAATGACCTAATCCTTCAAATGAGGGTTTAGGTATGCTAACTTTTTTGATGCTGTTTAACGTGTATAGTGTAGATGAAACCAAGGAACGTGCATATATTTTAATAGTGTCATGGCAGTGTTGACATCAAAGTTGTGGATGCTTTGTAGTTCAAAGGGAGTTTTATCACGAGATGAGCAGAGAGCGTTTGTTAATATTTAGTGCAACAAATTGTCATTTCTCGCCGGTTTGTGCAGGATCTTTTTTGGGTGGGTGGGGGTTTTGGTCTTTGTTTTAGTTCTTATGGATCATTCAATTCCATCTGCAAATGTAATTACTTGTTTATATGGTTAATCGAGTTGATAGGCTTTTAGGGGCTGTTCAAAATATTGTATAGAAGGGAGACAAAATTAAACCGTCTTTCTATCATCCTTTAATGTGGAGGAGATGTTAACTGGATTTATTTGTTTTTTAATTTATTTATTTATCGAAAGTATGTTGCTTGTATGGGGTGGCAATCCTAACTCAAAACATAAACACAAAATTATACGATCAAAACATGATTTTCCTAGAATTGTTTTGTAAATTTAAAGGTATTATTCATCGTTATTATTATTATTATTATTATGGATCATTTATTTGACAACAAAAAATGTTTTAAAAAATAACTCTTATTTCGGGATACAAGTCATTTTGATTATCGTCTCTCAATTTAATCAATTTTGTCCAAAATATTAAAATTGTTGGTGATTTTGATCCTTACCTTTCACTCGCATTCATGGGAAACAAAAATTAAATGAAAAGAATTGAACATTGATGTATTCATTGCACAAAAAGAAAATAAAGCTTACATTGAATGGGCCATGTCCAGGAGGTAGATCAGCCAACATGTGCACCATTCATCTCTTGTTTTGTATCAGAAAAACAAGGCTTGTGTTATAAAAAGAAGAGCAACTATAGCTCTAAAATGTTGGGGAACATTGCCCATATAACCATTTAACACTTGAGTAACCATTTAAAAAAAAGCTCCATATTCAAATGCTTAGCATAAAGAGTTTAAAAGAAAAACAGGTAAGAAATGTTAAAGGACAACTATCCTTCAACGAGCCTCTGGATCAATGCCACACGTTCTAAAAGAAGGGGCCAACGTCAACAAGAATAAAGATCACGCTAAGTGAAATGTTCTGCAATTTCAGATGGTAAAACCAGTATTCTACATCTTTATTTATATAATTAGTGAAATATGCGTCTTAGTCTTAACTGGTATCAGCCAAAGTTGTGGTTTCTTAACCAATACCATATAATATGCATGTCTTCACACCATTTTCAGAGTCCTGTTCATGTGCTATTCAAGTTTGTAGAGCTTCGGCAATAGATCCTGCAAGACTCAGAATTTCAAAAGGAGCTTTATTGCCTATGGCTTTGACAGTTTGTGGGCAGGAATCTGTTATCCAAAAGTAGGTGAATGGCTTCTCCAAGTTATCTGAAATCAAAACAAATAGCACTTGAGATATTGGAAGTTAGAGGTTTTCGTCATTATGGTTTACAAATACTTTACCATCCTTGTGAACAAACCGCTCCCATGACCTCTTAGGAAACACGCCATGGGTGACATACGCGCTGACTTTTGCTGCACCATTAGCTGCTAAAACTTTCTGGCAGAAAGGAAAATGACACTTTAGTTTCCGAAAAATTGGAAGATTATTACTACATTACTCAATACCACTTGGATATCAAAATCTTTCAAACCCCCTCCTAGTCATGTTGACCTCACCACCATCTATTATGAATATACAACAGGGTTGTTTTGCATCCTACTGGAGATATATAGCAGTACTTAAAAAAGATTATATGATGATATTTTTTTTTGAAGTATTGTCCATTTTATGCCTAACAAGATGCAGAGTCATATTGATTCACTTCTAAGATGCAATCATTCCACACAAAAGAAGGGAAAAGAAAAATGGAAAATAGTATATATTTATCATATCTTTTCTTTTAAAAGGTTGGGTTTGATGTAGAAAGGAAGAGGGAAGAATGGGGATTAGGGATTGAGAAATACAGAACATTCAAGCAAATATTAAAGTTAGTAGAAATCAACATAATAAATGATCTTTTCAAAACTTAAAAAGTCATTCTGCTCATCTCAAATTAGGGGGTACATCAAATATAAAGGTAAAGTCCTTGAAGAAGAGAAACAAAATAAGCACGTTATTGGACGAAATGACATGACAGGAAATATAGAGATCACGCACTTACCACACCCATACACACTTGTTGTCAAATGCAAATAATCATCACTAATCACACAAGCTCCACTTCTAGAGAGAAAAGAAAAGAAAAGAAACTAAGCCCCATTAAGAAATAATAAACAGAAGCTATTCCAATCTTTATGTGATCCATTGGATTTACATTTTAGTATTTTCTTGTGATTATATCCTACCGATACAATCTGTTATATGAGAAAAGAAATAAATAAGTAGAGCAAGCAAAAACAAAAGAAAAGTTAAAAACACAATAAAGCTTCAAAGTTTATCAGAGTGATGGCACATTTGAATAATTTGAGAACTCATAGTCCATCAGTAGATACCTGGCACTCAATCAGGGTACCTCCAGATTGGACCAAATCATCAACAATAACCACATGGCAGCCAGAAGGGTTTCCCTCCTTAAGCCGAACTATTCTCTTATCGCCTTCACGAACCTTTGTGCATACCACCTGCCATTTGAATAACATTGAAATAGAATAAAATTTATGATAAAAGATAGAATCAACCATGAATACTTTGTAAAGCAAAGTCTGAAACAAACCATAGGAAAATGATCCAACTGCTTGTGATATCGCTTCCAAGCTCCATCATCAGGAAATGCAACAACTATCTGGAGGAGACCAATTAGAGTGGATGCAATGAGCATCAATAATGTAAAAGGTCAACAAAGCATAAGAACCAAAGAAGTACTGGCAGCTAAAACCGCGTAAGCAACTTTTATAGAGTGAAACCAGAAATTTACCTTATCAGAGTCAGTAAGTTGGTGTAGACGTTGCTTTAAGAGAGGGATACCAGTCTCGAATAGAGGCAAAACATGGTCTCCAAAGTAAAACCTTTCCTAGGTAAAATAAAATACAATATTTTAGGAATAAAACAAATATAATCATGCAGCCCAACAAGTTAAAAAAAATTAGATTGAAAATTGCAGACATCTCTATCTCATATCATGATCCTAACTATAGGCAATAATGACAGTGGTCATGCATCACTAAAATAATACATAAGAAAGAACGGGCCTTAGCAATATAGATCACTTTGTTCACTTTTTACAATGTGTATGTTGAGATAAACATTCTTAAAATTTCTTGTAATTTCACGTTAAGTTAAGTCAATGCAACCACTAGACAAGATGTTTGAGAACATTTGTGTTGAGCACAGCGGGTACAAATAAAATAAATTCAACAGAGTAAAATAATGATACCAACAATTTAACGTGATTCACCATTTAATTTGAGCTTAAGTCTACGGGACAACATTATTAATGGGTATAAAGTGAAAAACAATACAACAAATTGAGATAAATCTAAAATAGTGTCACACAAGTATTTCCCAAACTTACTATTTTGTCACTCCCCTTTTATAAAAATATCCCAATATTTTTCTAAAATATTCTCTCTATTCTTTCACATACACAACATTATTTTTCTTTAAAGGAAACTGTTCTTTTGGCTTGACTTTGCTTTGCTTCTCTTCTTTTGGTGTGTTGGTGTCTCTCTAAGGTAAAAACATTGCTTATTTATAGGCAAAATTGCTTATCTTTTATGTGGCCAGAAATTGATTACATAGCTAGCCAAATTTTAGTCACAAAAATATTTGATGTATTTGTCGAATGTGGTTACAACTAATATTTTTATTTTCTTCCCCTTCCATGTGGGCGGGACCTATAAATCTCACTCTCCCGACTACATGGAGGGCTCCACCAATCCAGCATCTAAACGACAATATTCAAAATTCTGTCTTGGAAGATTTTCGTCAACATGTCTGATCCATTTTCCTTTGTATAGATCTTCTCAAGCTGTAGTAGCTTCTTCTCCATTACATCTCTAATCCAGTGATATTGTTTTAATCTCGAATGAAAAGAGGCATTCTTTCCAAGGTGGATAACATTCTGACTATCACAAAATAACTGGTAACTGTCTTGTTGTAAACCAAGTTCTTTCAAGAACTTTTTCATCCATAGCAACTCTTTATATGCTTTCGTTGCTGCTATAAACTATGCTTTTGTAGTGAACAGTGCAACACATTTTTGTAACTTTGACTACCATGACATAACTTCCCTTGCAAATGTAATTAGGTAACCTGAAGTAAATTTTCTAGAATCCACATCGTCAGCCATATCTACATCTGTGTATCCAACTAACACATGTTTGTCATCTCTAAAACATACGCATATTTTGGAAGAACCTCGAAGATACCTGAAACTCCATTTCACTGTAGCCCAATGTTCTTTTCCAGGATTTGAAAGGAATCTACTCACAATTCCAACTGCATGAACGATATTTGGCGTGTATAAACCATGACATACATCAAACTTCCAACTGTTGAAGCACATGGAATCTTTTCTATCTCTTCCTTCTCTGTCTGTAGAAGGATTTTACTTAGAAATTAACTTAAAGTGATTAGCAAGAGGACAACTAATCGCTTTAGCCTTATCCATATGAAATCTATGAAGTATTTTTTCAATGACCTTCTCCCGTGACAACCATAATTTCTTGGCGCCTTTGTCTCTAGTAATACTTATGCCAAGAATCTGTTTTGCTAGCCTCAAGTTTTTCATGGAAAAAGACTTACTCAATTGCTTTTTCAAGTTGTTGATTTTAGAAATATTTTGGCCAACAATCAACATATCATCCACATAGAGCAAAAGAACAATGAAATCATCATCAGAGAATTTATGCACAAAAACATAATGGTCTGAAGTAGTCTTTTTGTAGCCTTGCTCTCCCATAATAGACTTAAACTTCTTGTACCATTGTCTCGGTGCCTATTTTAAGCCATAGAGGCTTTTCTTCAATTTGCAAACATAATCTTCTTTTCCCTTTTGCTTGAAACTCTTTGGCTGCTCTATGTATATCTCTTCTTCTAAGCCACCATGTAGGAAGACAGTTTTAACATCCATTTGCTCAACCTCTAAGTTAAGACTTGCTACTAACCCCAGCACAGTACAAATGGATGTCATTTTCACAACTGGTGAGCAAATCTCGTCAAAGTTAACTCCTTTTCTTTGGCTAAATCCCTTGATAACCAGTTTGGCTTTGTATCGCGTATTGAAACTGTGTTCTTCATGCTTCACCCTAAACACCCATTTATTTTTCAAAGCTCTCTTTCCTTTGGGTAGCTTCATCAGCTCAAAAGTTTTGTTCTCATACAAGGACTTCATCTCATCTTACATGACTTTAATTTATTTTTGTTTGGATTTGTTATCCATGGCTTCTTCATAACTCTTAGGTTCTCTCCCATCAATGAAAGTTACATACTCATCTAGAGAATATATGATAGAGGGCCGTCTCAGTCTACCATTTCTTCTTAGTGGAATAGAAGAAACCGCAGGTGTTGGATAATGAACATTATAATCTCCCTCATCTTCAAAACCAACTTCTATAGAAACATCATCTTCATCAAGTGGATAAACCTGATCTTCATCTCCAACTTGTCTTGGCAATGATGTTGGATGAATTAATTCCAAATCTGATGAGTCACCATTGGAATTAGGAACATCCTTCTTCATTTTGACAATATCTTCATTGGTCTCATCTTCAACAAATACAGCATCACGGTTCCTGACAAGTCTCTTTGCAACTGGATCATAAAATCTATAGCCAAATTGATCTTGACCATAGCCAATAAAAATTCACTGTCTTGTTTTGGCATCAAGTTTGGATCTCTCATCCTGCGAGATATGAACAAATGCTTTGCAGCCAAACACCTGCAGATGATCATAAGAACATCCTTTCTTGACCATACTTTATCTGGAATATCCATCTTGAGAGGAGTACATGGTGAAAGATTCAACACATGTGCAACTCTGAGTATGGCTTCACCCTAGAAAGTTTTAGGCAACTTTTCATGTGAGAGTAGAAGTCTGACTCTCTCCATCAAAGTTCTATTCATCCTCTCAGCTAAGCCATTCAATCGCGGTGCCTTTGGAGGTGTAATATGACGTCGAATACCATGCTTTTTGCAGTAAGCATGAAAAGATCCCGTGTATTCTCCACTATTGTTTGTCCGAATGCATTTCAGCTTCTTCCCAGTCTGTCTCTCAACTGAGGTATGAAATTCTTTTAAGACATCTAACACTTGATCCTTTGTCTTCAGAACATATACCCACGTCTTCCTTGAATAATCATCAATGAAAGTCACAAAATATTGAACACCACCAAGTGACTTTGATATTAGTCTAGACAAATTTGAATGAATCAGATCTAAAATATTATTCATTCTGGAAGGAAGAGAACTCTTGAAAGCAACTCTGTTTTGCTTTCCTGCTAGATAATCAACACATTTCTCCAAATGTACTTCATCCATTCTGAACAGTATCTTTTTCTTGGCTAGACTTTTCGTACCTTTTTCACCCATGTGATTGAGTCTCCTATGCCATAATTCAGCTGCACTGTCTTTCTCCACGGCATTTACTGTGTCGGTGGAGAGCTTCGCTTGTATTATATACAAAGTTGTATGCTTCTCACCTCTAGTCACTACTAAGGAGCCTTTTGTAAGCTTCCATTTGTCACAAATGAAGAAGTTGTAATATCCTTCATTTCCAAGTATGCGTATAGAGATCAAATTCAGGCACATAACTAGAATATGCCTGACATCCATAAAAAATAATCTGGTTCTATTCTCTGTTTCCAAGAAAACATCTCCTCTGCCAACAACCTTTGACAGACCTTCATTTCCCATTCTAACAACACCAAAACTTCCAAGTATGTATAATGAGAAAAATTCTCTACGCGATGTAGCGTGAATTTTAGCACCATTATCAATCACCCAGCTGATCTCGTGTGATGCAAGATTGACAAAATCTTCATCATAAAAGATAATGAACTCGTCTATGGTATTTGTTTGCTCATCATCACTACTATCATCTTTCTTCACTGCTTTGCCTTTGTTCGTTTCCTGTTCTTTCTTAAACACTCGACAAAATTTCTTGATGTGACCCGTCCTTTTACAGTGATAACATTCAACATTGGCAAATTTGTTTGATTTACCTCTGCTCTGGTCTTTGGGTTTCTGTTCTTTGTACTGTCTCATTCCTCTTAACTCTGTGATAAGGGTTTGTGCTTCTAAATCTCTCTCCCATTTCTGTTTCTCATATGATAATAGGGCTTTTACAACAACTTCAAACTCTATCTTGTCATTCGCATAAGTCAGAGTTGTGAGATGATTATATGATGAGGATAGTGATGCCAACAACATCACAACTTTCTCTTTATTATCGAAACTCACATTGAATCTTGCTAAGTGAGAAATCTTACTGTTGAAATCGCTAACGCGTTACATCATGCTCACATTATCTTCCTTCCTCATCTGATATAACTCTTTCCACAAATAAAATTTATTGGCAAAATTCTTTGACATGTACACGTTTTTTAGAGTCTCACATGTTTTTTTTGTAGTCTTGCAATTTTTTGATTCAATATTTTATAAGATACTGTCTGAGAGATTTAGACGGATTGTACTAGCTGTAATCTCCTCTATCTTTTACCACTGTTCCTCGATGACGACTGCTGCCTTCTTTTCTTTCCCTTGCAACGCCTTATGGACCTTCTGTTGAATGAGAATATCGTTCATCCTCTTTTGCCATAAATAGAAATTATTATTGCCGTTAAATTTTTTAATATCTACCTTCTGGCTTGATATTTTTTTTACTATGTTTCTTTTTTTACAAATAAATACGCCCTAGACCTAATAAAATCTTTTCTGATGTAGAAGATCAGTCTATGCTACAACCACAAAGCATACTAAGAATTTTAGTAAATCAGGCTCTGATACCAATTGTTAGGCACAACGGGTACAAATAAAATAAATTCAACAGAGTAAAATAATGACACCGATAATTTAACGTGGTTCACCCTTTAATTTGGGTTAAGTCTACGGGAAAAACTCTGAAAAATATTTCTTCAACTAATAAAATTAATGGGTATAAAGTGAAAGGCAATATAACAAATTGAGATAAACCCAAAATAATGTCATACAAGTGTTTCCCAAATTCACTATTTTGTCACTCCCCTTTTAGAAAAATATCCCAATATTTTTCTAAAATATTCTCTCTCACTCTCTGACACACACAACACTATTTTTCTTCAAAGAAAATTGTTCATTTGGCTTTGCTTTGTTTATCTTCTTTTGGTGTATTGGTGTCTCTCTAAGGTAAAAACATTGTCTATTTATAGGCAAAATTTTCTATCCCTTATGTGGCCAGAAATTAGTCACATAGCTAGCCAAATTTTAACCATAAAAATATTTAATGCATTTGTCAAATGTGATTACATCTAACATTTTTATTTTCTTACCCTTTCATGTGGGCGGGATCTACAATTTGTTCCTGGAAAACAAATTCCTAGAAGCTCATTCATTATTTAACAATAAGTAATAGGCAAACGGGAATATTCAGCAATTATATCAATAATGAATCAAGATCTCGAAAAGTAAATTCAAATCTACCAAGCACTTTTTTAACGGAAGTGGAACATTAATGTAAGGAAGCTTGCTTTCTTATACTTATTTCTTCCACAAAGGTTTAAGATTATCTCAGAGCTGCAAAGAATGAATAAAGGATATCTCAACTTTCTTTTACCCTAGACAACCCCCTCATCCAAAATAAAAAAGTTAAAGAAAATCTTATCTGATAAGAAGCAAAATGTGCAATATTGTAAGAAAAGTTTGTCTGATAACAACGTTTCATACCCCACAAATAGTGCAGGCAATTGGTATAACAAGATTACAAAAGAAGCAAAGATAATCGTCGAACCTGCAGAGCATGTATATCATAAATGACCAAACTAGTAGGGCCTCCTCTTGAAATGGGAATATTTGATAACATCCTGGCCATGGTAAAAGCAGTTGCTACATCCCCTTCTTCTTCCATTCGCTCAAATGAACCAGTTGGAAAGAAAGGCAATACCAAAGTAAAGGAAGCAACAAACAACCGTGGGAGTGCATATATCACTGAAAGCTGTTCGAAAATAACTCCTTGGGAGCTAAAGGATGCCAGAAATGCAACATGTTGACCTCTGAGATCTTGTGCATTGTTTATAAAGATGTTTGGAAACCCATCATCAAAAGCTCTGTACATGAACAGAACTCAATCAGTTTTCTAACTTACATGACCACTAAGTAATAGTTATTGCTTCATTATTTTCAAACTAAATTGTAAGCTATTTCTATTTTCTGTGGCTTCTGTTGAAACCATCAAAAGCCTCAACAATGTCACAGACTTATATATGTAACACTTTTCATTGTTTGTTAGATATGTACTAGTTAGAGCAACCCATGAATATGTGAAACCCTAGGAAAGAACTTTAATTGACAATAAAAGTTGAATTCAGTACCCATGTCCATGATTAGTTTGTATAAATTGTGTAGCAACTCTACCGTGAAGGAAGGTAAATTATTTCTATGCCTTCAAGCCAGTGTTGTACATTTATGACAATCGGGCCATGTCCTAAAATTTCAAATGTAATTAATCTAATGAACATTCTTATCATCTAAGAAAAAATATAGCATCAAACCATAAAGTTATCATTGTTTTAAGGTTTCCACGGCTCACTCAAAGCAAGGCTCAAACAAAACATCAAGAGAAATCCCAGACATAAATGGAGCATATTGGTGGCTATGAGGTCAGTTGGGCAAAAATACAACAATAATGATAATCATTCAAATTAATTTTGGCCTAAAACGAAATGAAAGCTAATGTGTCCTTCAAATACAATTCCTTCAAGATTGCTGCTTTCTGCTCAAACAGCCACACATGTATAACGAAGTTCATAAAAACTACATATAAAAACAATTGGGCCATCAGAATTCTACAATTACTCAAGCCAATCCGCAAACGTGAACTTTGCCACAAATTTCAATATTCTGATACTGATGCTCTATTTTCACCTAACAATCTATTAGCCTTAAGAGTCGAGAAATCTTAATTATATCCAATGCAATATATCTATTTATTGTTCTTTGTTCTTTCCTCCTTAACCCATTCCTTCAAATTTTCTTAAACTTCCTGAATTGTAGTAGGTTGACGAGAGAAAGCATGGAGAATAATAAAAAAAAAATGAAAGAGAGAAAGAGGACCTCCATTTGATGGTCTGAAGAGTAATGAGTTTAGACATGGAGGCAACCTTACAGGCAAGGTCTTCGGACTCGGAGCAGTAGAAGAGGATAACCTGCTTCTTTCCAGAGTTCTCCATATTCAGCGTCAGATTTCAAACACACAGAGACAGAGTTGTCTGAGAAAGAGTCACCACTGATAACACTAGCAGAAAATTTGGAACATTTTAAGGGTTTTAAGTAGGGTGACGAGAGGATAAAAAAAGTTTGTATTTTTATCTATATTCGATCCGTGTATATATTCAATTCGAAAAAAACTAAATTCAAACGGATTGTTTAAATGAATAGAAATATACTCAAATTAAAATTTATTTTTAAATTATTATAATATATAAAACATAACTTACATAAATTTTAATTTTAAATTTATATTTTTATAATAAACATTATTATTTATAGTTATAACTAAAAAAATAATTATTAAATTATTATAAATATTTATATTTATTTTTTAAGTTAAAATAATAATAAAATATAATTATTGTATATATAATATTTAAATATAACATAATATAAAATAAAATGTGTATTTATTTATAATTTAATAATAAATTGATTCAGATACGATATACCATATTATAAAATCTGTAAATCCAAATGGATGATATAATTTTCAATTTGAATCTGATCTGAATATAAAATATATCAATCTAATTCGATTCAAATCTAACTAATCGAATTAAATTTATTAATTTAAATAAATTGATAAAATTATTTACCGAAATTAATTTTAATATCTAGGCAGACTTGCACCTGCATATGTAATGTCATTTTGTTTCTTGTTTTTGTGTTTATTTATATTCTTTATGAATAATGTCGTCTTGCTTTTCAATTACGAAATTTTCAATACTTTCTTTTAGCAACCGCTATTTTTAAATAATTTAATGTGATAATAATATGTATTGTTTAAAAATATCCATTATTATTGTTTTTTCCTTTTTTGTTCAAAGAATAGAAATCTAATTACTTTTTTTTTCTTTTCTCTTTCAAAGAATACTTCTTTACTTAGATGCATCAACTTTTAAATTGATAAGTATAATTATATATATAATTTTAAATATTATTTTTTTATGATTTTTATTTGACGTATTAATATACTTAGACATATTGTGGACATCTTAGAAAAAAAGAAACCAAAAATAACATCGTTTTAACCTTCTAATAAGTACGACATCCCTTGCATGTGTCGTTCGCTTCGTCCAATGCCTTCCCCTACATGACCTGTTGTTTGGTCCAACTCCAACTCTAGTCTATCAATGTGCATAACTGAATCCTAATTCATTCGAGTGACACATGTCATCATATATATGTGATCCAAGGGTGAATTTATCGAATTAAGCTTCGATTAAATTAAATAGAACTTGTGTTTAAACTTAATCCAATTTATCTCTTAAAATCGAATAACTTTGATAGATTAAATTTAGAAAACTTATTTTAGGTTGCCTATAAGAAAAAATTTGGATTAAAATCTTGTTTAATTCAATAAATAAGTAAAAAGAGGTCCAGATTTCTAGCTTGTAAATTTCTTGAAGTTGGTATAATCAAATAATATAATATTATGATATAATTTTGTTGATTTACAATATATACTAGTAGTAGAGAATGATCATGCAATTGTTTTTTATTCAAATCTTTATCATAATCTTTATATTTTGTTTTTATCTTCATTAATTTTTAGTTCTTAGATTTAATATTCAATTTACGAAACCAAAACACTCAATTAAATAAATAGGAGTTAGTTTCTAAAACTTTCTACGTGAAATACCCTTACTTGTTATATACTAAATAACAACATCTTAAATAATTTAAAACAAGGTTTAAATTGATTATTCATTTGAACGCATCAATATTTGCCACCGTTGCAAGATATTTTCGTTAAATTAACTATTTTTTACTTTATTTATTTTTACTTATTTTATATTAAAAAATTAAAATAAAAAAATATTTTTCTTTTGATTTATTTTTCTTTTGTTTTGTTTTATTTTTACTTAATTTATTTATAATCTTTATTTACTTTTCAGAATGATAGTGAATTAATTCACGCAACAATCTTAGATTAAACTCATATATTGCACAATAGTTGGAGCAAGTAATTCAAACAAATCTTGTAAGTTCAAGTGACTCATTTGACGATTCGGATCATTCCATCCACGTATAAATGGTTGTGAATAATCTCAATCAAACTCTTAGGAAGATGGCAATGGCTTTAGATCAACAATTATTATACATTCAATAATTGACAGTAGTGATGTTCTTGAATTGAAGGCGGACATGATTTATCTCTTTCTTACTTTTTGAGTTCTAGTTGATGAGGATTCAAACAAACATCTAAATGAATTTTATATGGTCTATTTTAGCATGAAACCTAATCGTATTACTAAGCAAAGGATAAAACTTATAGCATTTTCATTCTCTTTAGTAGACAACACTAAAGAGTGGTTGTACTAATTGTCATATATGATTATAAATAGTTGGAATAAGATAAAACAAATTTTCTTGGAGAAATATTTTCTAGCTTATAGGACCACTATGATCAGAAAAGAAATTTATGACATTCAACAATATAATGAGGAAAAACCATATAAGTATTATGAGCAATTTAAGAAACTCTGAAAAATTTCCCTTATAATCAAATATGTGAGCAGCTCTTAATCCACCAAAAGCATGATACCGATGGACAGAAGCGTGATAGATATAGTAAATGGTGGAGTTTTGGTTAATAAAGCTCTTAAAATTACAAGAAATTTGATTGTCATTATGGGTGCAAATGTTCAACAGTTTGGCACCCATTCTAACCCCCTACAGAAGGTCAATAAAATTGGAATTTCTAGTATTATTAAATAACAACTAATCACCCTTATTTTAATTGTGTAACAATTAACGATCAGACAAGTTCTTAATATTCAAGATCCTAATATTAAATAAGCAAATTCCATGGATGGATACAAAAGCCAACAAATGCCAAGATATAATCCCTACTCTAATACTTATAATGCAGGCTAGAGGGATCATACCAACTTTAGTTATTTAGGAGATAATCAAGTAATTACCATGCTAATTGATCAGGTTTTTTTTCTAAAAGGCGAACAACCTTATCAAGTGAGACCATAAAATCCTCCTTCATCTCAAGGTAAATTTTTGGAGGATTTGATAAGTTCTATAGCATCCAACATTACTCAGTTCCAACAAAATGCTATCAAGTTCTAATAAGACTCAATTAAATTTCAATAAGACACAAAATATACTATCAAGAACCTTGAAAATGATTCAGTCATTTAGCTACTATCATTGGGAAACTAGAAGCACAAGAATCTAGTAAACTTCTCTCTCAATCAATGGTCATTCCTAGGAAAAATGCCAATGTTATATCATTGAGAAGTGGGAAGCAACTTGAAGAAGCTCACAAAGAACCAACCAATGATGAAAAAACTAAAAATGAGCTAATTCAAGAACAAGCAAGTAATTTTGACAATTTCAAAAACAAGGAAGCGAAATAACCACCTAAGGTACAATTTAAAGTTAAAATTTCTACTTATGAACCTCCTATTACTTTTCCTATTAGGTTTGAAAAATCCAAGAAGGAGGTACATGAGCAAGAAGCATTGGGAATTTTTTGAAAAGTATAGGTTAACATTCCATTTTTGGGTGCCATTAAACAAGTGCCACGTTATGCTAAATTTCTCAAGAAATTATGCACCAATAAGAAGAAGATCAAAGGAAATGAAGTGATGAACATGAGAGAGAATGTGTTGTTGATAGTCTTACAAAGGAAACTTCTAAAAAATGTAAGGAACTAGGTAGTTTCACCATACCTTGCGTTATAAGTAACAATAAATATGAAAGGATTGTGCTAGATCTAGGAGCTTCAATTAATGTTATACCTTACTTAATTTACGTCACTTTAAATCTTGATCCCTTTAAAAAAATGATGTAGTTATCCAACTTGTAGATTGATATAATGCTTATTCAAATGGAGTTTTAAAAGATGTTTTAATGCAAGTTAATAAGCTTAGTATAGATTAACGAGCTTATCTTCCCGATTGATTTTATGTGGGTGATATAAGAGATGACTTCGCTAGTAAGTCCACACCTTACTTTTGGATAAACCATTCATGAGAATAGCCTGGACAAATATAGATGTGCATACATAAACTCTAATTATAAAGTTTGATGGAAGGTTTATTCACTTCAATATTTTTGAAGTGATGAAGTACCCTAGTGATTATAATTCTTATTTGTCTAATACTTTTTAGCATTATAAACGATTGATGTCAAAAGTACAAACCTATTTGAGGTTACCATAAGAGATAGTATGATAATCAAATATTTAAGTGATGAAGAAGGGGATATTGGTAGAGTAGAGGAATTGAAAGAAATTTTTGCCTCTCTTGAATCTTCTCCAAAGATAAACCCAATATATAATCTTTCATGTATTTCTTTTCTTGTGTCTAATGAGAAAATTTTGCCTTCCATTGTGTAGGCATCAACCCTAGAACTCAAATCCCTTTCATAACATCTCAAGTATATATACTTATGAGACAGAGACACACTTATAATGATTATAACATCTAAGCTTTCAGTTATTTAAGAAAAGAGCTTAATTTGTGTTTTGAGAAAATATAAATCAGTAATTGGGTGGACAATTGCCAACATAAAGAAAATCATTGTCTCTATATGCATGCATAGAATATTACTTGAAAATATGGGTAAATCAATGAAATAACCACAAAGGTGATTAAATCCATCAATGATGGAAGTGATTAAGAAAAAAGTTATCAAGTTATTAGAATTTCGTATAATTTTTTCAATTTCATATGGCAAGTAGGTTAGCCCAGTACAAGTGGTTCTAAAGAAGTCATGAATTGCACTAGTGAAGAATGAGGATAATGAATTAATTCCTACTAGACTTCAAACAAGGTAATGAATTTGCATTGATTTTCGAAAGCTCAACTTTGTGACTCGTAAATATCATTTTCCTTTACCTTTATCGATCAAATACTTGAGCTTTTAGCATGCCATACTCACTATTGTTTTTCTTGATGGTTTTATAGGTTATAATAAGAATATCAATGTGTTGGAAGACCAAGAAAGGACAACATTGACTTGCCCCTTTTTGAACCTTCACTTATAGACGCATGCCATTTGGTTTTTGTAATGCCCTCGCCACCTTTTAGAAGTGTATGATAAGTTTATTTTCCCTTTTTATAGAGAGTGTTATATAAGTTCTTATGAATGATTTTACAGTATATGGAGATTTGTTGATAATTACCTTAAGAACCTTATATTAATTCTAGAGAAATGCATAGACACTAACCTTCTACTTAATTAGAAAAATATCATTTTATGATAGATCAAGATATACTTTTAGGACATATAATATCATCTAAGGGAATAGAGGTTGATAAATCTAAGATAGATCTTATTCGTTCCTTATCACCTTCCACTTGTGTGAGCAAGGTTCATTCTTTTCTTAATCTTACAAGATTCTATTGAAGATTTATACATATTTTTTTAAAAATAGCAATGCCTCTATGCCAATTGTTCCAAAACGTATTTGTTTTCAATGAAGAGTGCCTCAAAACATTTAACAGATTGAAAGAACTTTTAACCACATCACCTATCATTCAGCCCCCTCACTGAAGTCTATCACTTGAGCTTATATGTGACATAATTGACTATGCAATTGGACTTGTTTTAGGACAAAAAGTTGATAAGATACAAAAATGTCATATACTATGCATCATGGACTCTAAAAGAAGCCCAACTTAATTACTCTATAATAAAAAAAAAAGATATTTTAGTTGTGAATTTTGCTTTAGAAAAATTTTGATCACATTTAATTGGAACTAAAGTAATATTTACTTTGATCATACAACTCTTAGGTACTTGCTCATAAAGAAAGATACCAAGCCAAGGCTAATAAGGTGGATTCTTCTTTTGCAATAATTTGACCTTAAAATCAAAGACAAAAAAGGAAGTGAAAATGTAGTACCAGACCACCTTAGTGATTAATTCAAGAAGAGGCACTTCCAATAAGAGAGGACTTTTTAGATAAGTATCGACTTGAGACCACATTGTTTACTCCTTGGTATGCAGATATAGTGAACTAATTGGTCACTAAAAAGTTCCCATAAGACTTATCACAGCCTAGCAAATTCAAACTCAAGAAGGTTACTAAACAATATATGTGGGATGACCCCTATCTTTGGAAGCATTACCCAGACCAATTGATATGAAGATGCGAAGCTGATACTAAGTTTATTTCTCTTTTAACTTTTTGTCATCCTTATGCATATGGGGGGAGTTTTGGAGTAAAAATAACTATTACAAAGTCTTAGAGAGTGAACTATATTGGCCAACACTTTCAAGTATGCCTTCATATTTTGCAAAACATATGACCATTGTGAACGAATAGGTAACTTAGGCCCTAGGATTTAAATGGCACAAACTTCAATTCTTATTGTTGAAATATTTAATGTTTGGGGTATTGATTTCATATGATATTTTCCATCTTCTTACGGTTATATATATTTTACTTATTGTAGATTACGTGTCAAAATGAGTGAAAGTTATAGCCACTAGAACTAATGACTCTAAAGTTGTTATGGATTTTTTAAGTCTAACATCTTTGTTAGCTTTGGAACACTAAGAGCTATAATTAGCTATGGCGGATTACATTTTTGTAATAGGAATTTTTAGGCTTGACTCAAAAAGTACAATATCAACCACAAAATCGTTACCACTTATCACCCATAAACAAGTGAACAAAAGTGTCCAATAGAGTGATCAAATCCATCCTTGAAAAGATAATCAAACCTAATAGATATGATTGAAGCTTGAAACTGGATGATGCATTATGGGCATATAGAAACGCAAACTAGGATGTCCCCATTCCGGTTGGTGTATGGTAAACCTTGTTATCTATCAATTGAGTTATAGCACCGAGCATTTTGGATGGTAAAACAATGTAACATGGACACTGAAAATTAAAAATGAATGAGCTAAAGAAAATTTGAAATGATGCCTATGAAAGCTCAAAAGTTTATAAAGACAAAACAAAGGCGTTTCACCACATTATGATATCAAGGAAAGAATTCATCATTGGTGATAAAGTCCTCTTATTCCATTCATAACTTAAATTATTTCTAAGTAAGTTACATTCTGGTTAGTTCAGTTAATTTATTATTACTAATGTTCTCTCATGATGTAGTTAAAATACAAAGTCCAAGTATCGACAAAGAATTCAAAGTTAATGGACATAGATTGGAGATGTACTATGAACCTTTTGCACCAATCAATATAGAGGAGATGATTCTACATGAACTAATAGATTTGAATGGTTAAAGAAATATATGAGACAAAGTTAGGCTAAAGACATTAAACCAAGCACTTTATGGAAGGTAACCTACCATATTTTTTTCTACTCCATTTTTACTTATTTTTACATTACATATATGCATGAAATTACATTGAGAATAATGTAAGAATTAGGTGTGAGAGAGTATTAAAAATTCACTAAATTTATTATTTTATGCTTTATTAGTTTAACATGTTTAAGGATGCATGTTTTAAGGATTCGTATGTTCTAAGTAACGCATAATTTTTTTCTTCTTCATTTTTTGGCATTTACTTATTGCATTCATTAGAATACTTAGGATTAATAGAGAGGCTCATAATCAATCATATGTTCTCTTTTTGTTTTCTGTCATCTGTGATAAAATTAGCTAAATAACGATAAGTCAAAAAGAATAATAAATGTTTATAAAGTCTTGATCTTGTTCCCAAGCGAAGATAACTTTATGATAATTTTACTCAAAATTACATACACAATAGCTAAATTGGTGATAGAATAATCTATGTGTATGAACTTGTGAAAAATATTGTGAATCCCTTATAACTTTGATACTTTGAATAAATAAGAATATGTTGTTAGAACTATTCTTTAAGTTTATCAAAGTGAATGTTAAATGTATTTATTGTAAAATGATTTAGACAATATGATTAACTTCTTTAGTTAAATTATCTCACCCATAATGCTATTGTTCTTTCAAGAATAATCATTTTAGAAAACCAATTTGAGTCTAAATGAATCAATTGTTTGTAGCCACTCTTTACCCTTTGAAATAAAGACATTAGCCATACTTTATAATTTAAGAAAAGTGGATTTGCATAAAAAAAGAGAGAATGAATTCTATGAAAATACTAAATTAAGATTTAAGAGTGTTAATTGTACTATAATTGATTAAATGACTAACGTAACCCTTGCTACAATATGTATAATGATTATAAAGGCATAAGCAGAAAAGAATTAAAAAAAATGATCGTTTGTTAAAAAAGTGGCAAAATAAAAGAAAAGAAGCTAATAATGATATTTGGATCCAAAACAATGAAATTTGATCTTATTTTATTGACATAATTGATCTTATGATAGTATTATTTATATCTTTTTATTTTATTTTATGGACTTATGAACTTTTGTTTCTTCTTTTTTCATTTTATTTAATTAAACCAACAAACATGTTCATATTATAACCAAATAAAATACCTTTTGATTTTAGGGAATACTTTTGATTAATGGATATATAATTTTAAAGAAAAGTCTTTGGCATCCGATTCAACTCTAAAAATAATAGTTATATTTTATAGGGAGGAACAATTTTTAATTTATTTATGTTAGATGATTTGACTATTATCAATTGATACTACATCACATGTAAATTTTGAGCATGATTATTGTACAATAGCTATAGCAAATAGATGACTAGAGACAATATCTAACATTTATTATAATTTAAAACCATAATATTATTAAGCCCCTCAGATAAAATATTAAAAAACTTATTCTCTTAATTATGATAATTGATTTTGCTTTAAGACTAGCAAAAAGTAGGTATGAAAGAGTTTGATAAGTGTTATTTTATGCATATTTTTATATAATAATTCATTTACATTTATATATATATATATATTATCATTATAAAGAGTTAATTTTATTTATTTCATATTTATTGAAATAATATTGATATTTTAGATTTTTATGATTTGTTTATGATTTTTATTTGACAATGAATGTATTTAGATAGGGGTGGATGTCTTAGAAAAAGAGAAATCCAAAAAACTCCATTTCAACCTCCCCAACACATACGGCGTCCCTTGCATGTGTTGTTCGTCAAATACCTTCCATTATATGATCTGTCATTTGGTCGAACTCTAACTCTAGTTCGTGAGCGCATAGAACCGACTCCTAATTCATTTGTGTAATACATGTCACCAGATATACTTGATCCGAGTATGAATTTTGCGTGTATCACAAATCCTAATACAACTCTCAAGCAGATCAATTCTTCTCAATATAAATATAAAATAACACCACATAAAATACAAAGAGTATCATAATTGTATGAAAATTAAGAGGACAAACAAATAAGAATATATAATTTATGGAACTGATTTGGAGGCAAAAAAAAAGTAGAAGAAGATTCAAAAGGCAATTAAAGAAATTGAATATCAAAATTAAAGATAACAATCATATACTTTGTTTCACATTTTTTTTTTATTTTCATGGATAATATTTTAAATTTATTATTTTTTATGTGTAACTAATTTTATAATTAATTGTCGGTGATTTCAAAGTCCTAAATATTGATTGTAATATCTAATAAGATTTGTTATATTCTATTCAATTTTTTTATTATGTATTAATTCTCAATTTTAATCTTTGTATATATTTTTTTATTATTTAAATGTGTAATTAAATAATCAAATTAATTCATCATTAATCAGTTTAATTTATTGAATACATAATAACTTGATTAATTTAAATAATTAGTGATAAACTACTTACAATGAGAATTAATACTCAAGATAATTAAACAAATATTGTGTGTTCAAGCTTGATCCAATTTGCCTTTTAAAATTAAATGCTTTTGATAACTTAAATTTAGAGAGTTTATTAAAAGTTGTCTATTTGAAATAGTTTAGATTAAAAGCTTGTTTAAAAATTTCATAAGATGTTGAGATTTTAGAACTTGTGAATCTCTCTAAATTGGTAATTAAATAATAAAAGATTATGATATATTTTTGTTGATTTTACAATACATGCTAATATATATGTCATAAATTTTATATTTTTTATCCTTATTAATTTATAGTTGTTAGATTTAATATTCAGTTTACAAGATAAAAACACTTATTTTAATAAATAAAAGTTAATTTTTAAAATCTTTTGTGACGATTTGGTAACTTAAAGTAAAGTTTAAGTTGACTGTTCACCTGAACGTATCATAAATCAATATGCTTTTTAAATGAATTATTTTAATCAATTTATTTTTTAATAACTTAACATTTTTAAGAAAATAAATTGAAAAAATATGTCACTTAACATCTCATATGACATACTTATAAATGGTTAATTAATAAATTTAGATCTACGTAGCTTTATGAATTTATTTTTGATTAAAAAGATTAAACTATACAAATCATCCTTAAATTTTTCTTTCTACATTATACACTTTGATCCTTTGCCATTTTTACGATGATTTGATCCTTTATTTTCAGACATCGATAATTTTTATAAATTGTATCCAAAATTTGAAGCTAAATTTAAGTTAACTTTAAAAAAAATTATAAAATGAAGAGAACCAAATTTAATTTTTTTTAAATATTAAATTGTAAGAAAAAAAATAAAAGGATCAAAAGTATAAAAATTTAAAAAATTGACTAAATTATTTGAAAAATAATAAGTAGAACTAAGTGTAGATTGTCAAAAAATTTAGATACCATTTATAAAAGGAAAAAAAATTGCTTAATTGTAAACATGAGATTGCAATGTTAAAAAAAATAAAATAAGAATGGGCAGCATAATCAGAGAAGGTTACCGGTCAATGCCCCTTTTCATGTGAAGGATTTTCTAAGATTTAAATGTAAATAGTATAAATTGAAATGATTTATTTTTTTTTTAAAAGCTAAGCGATCAATTTGGTTGAACCAATAAAAAATAAAATAATTAAAATGAATCAATTGTAAAATAAAATCACTTTAAAACCCCATCGTCCTCCTTTTTTTTTCTTTTTTTATTTTACCTAATTAAAAATTAAACACTTCTATTCATCTCAAATTAAAATAAGTTATCAATTTATAAAACAAATCCATCTATTATATTCTATCACGATCTACCACTCAAGTTAATAAATCATTATAGCTTAAGATGAAAAAAATTTCTTTTAAAATTAGTTGATTTCTTTTGTTGTCCCAATTAACATACGGCTTATAATAGGAATGTTCCCTTTATCTACTAGTTCTATTACTCTTAAATATTTATAATGAGTAAGGTATTCATAATAATCAATAAATTTATTTATTTAATTTAAATTAAATAGAGTTAGATAAAATTTTATAAATTTAAATAAGTTGGTATGTTAAGTCGATTAAGATTTTAAAGTTTACAAAATAATTTTTAATTAAATCGACCTACATGTATTAATACACATTTATTTTTTAATTTTATATATTTATTGTACATATATATATATATATATATATATATAATTTTAGTTAAATGTTATGTCATTTGAGAAGATGAAACAACTTACATTATTATTTTTTTATTTTTTTATGTTCATTTCTTTTAAATCTATAACTAATAAAAATTTTAAAATATTTTTTGCTCTCAATAATTTACTCATTTATAAAATTTATTCTCTATTTGAAAATTGATTAACAATTATAGTTTAAATTTCAATATACAAATTTTTAATTAAATAATAAATATTATTTATTAATTTAACATTAACTTAAACTAAAATTATTTAAATCAACTTAAAAGTAAGTATGTCTAAATCGTAAACCGAACATATCAAACCGGTATAAATAGGTCAAATATTCTATAATCAATATTTTATAAATTTATTTTAATTTTTGATATAATATCAATTCGATTAACATTTTAAATTAAAATTAAGTAAATCGAACTTCTCACGCATCTAGTATCGATGATTTGGTTAATAATCATGGTTATGACAACAATTTCTATAATAATTGATCAAAAATTCTCTACTTAAAATTGTCATCCTAAAATCAAAAATATTTTAAATTTATATTTATTATGATTGTTTTTTAAAAAATGAGAACTAACTCAAATTAATAAATTTAAAAAATCAATCTAATTAGAACAAAATATTTTGTTCTAGTTTAGATTAGATCAAGAAAATTTTATCTTTTATGATTTTGTTTATTAATATTTTTTTCTTAACTCTTTTATAATAATTTTTATTATTTTTAGTGTTAATTTTATTAATCCTTTAATTTAAAATTTCAATCACTCATCTAATATTATTATCCATTATCAATCATAAAATGCAAGAAAAATTTAAAAGTAAGAAAAATAAGTAATAAGAAATAATAATAACTTGTTTGATAAAATTAATTAATTTTTGTATCTAAATTATTAATAATATTTTTCATACGATAAAAATATGAAATATTTATAACTAATGAATAAATAATTAAATAATATAGAATTAATATCCTCATTAAAACTACTCTTTTGTGGTTCATATAGATGATTGGGTGAAAGGAGAGTATAAATAGAGTTGAGAAACAAGCATGGGCCTAAAGGCACCACTGTATGATAAATAATAATAAATAAGAAAAACTAAACATGTAAAAGCATAAATAAAACTTTAAAAAATAATAATATGAATATAAAATTAAATAATAATACATAAATTGGATTGTTTCGATTCTTATCATGTTTAAAAAATAAAGATAAAATCAAACCAATGTAAATTAATTTTTTAAAATTAATGACTATATAAAACCAATAAAATTTCAATACTAAGATTTTTTTTTTGTTTAACTTGGTTTGGATAATTTAAATTGAGTTGATTAATATTAATTTTACACATCCCTGATCAAGCTAGAGTACTGCATTACACCATGGTCACCGAGTTATTCTTTTTCTATTACCCTAAACATTTTAAATTATTTAACTTGTTGAATAAAAAATAGTTTTTATGCAAGTATTTCAAGTGTATTGATATAAGAGATATATTTTAGTTATATTTTAAAAAAAAAAAAATTTATAATTAAAGTTTAAAGTACATACTTATAAAGTCTTGTGCTATTAAAGATATTTCAATTAAAAAATTAAACGTTTATTCTATAAAAATTAAGTAGCATCATACGTCACTTAACCTATTATTAGTCAGCTAATATGCCTCCTAAGGAGAAGGGAAAAATAAATAAATCTACACAAGCCTCCACTGTCCACAGTCCACAGTCCACATCCACAGGTCAGTTGTCAGAACTTAGAAGATGAGATTGCTCCAGAACAAGTGATGTGTAACTGTGTATGCTGCATGACCAATCAAATTGGCCTGTGAGTTTACTTTTCATATAAAACGAGACATTATTGTAAGAAAAATTGTCGGTTACATTTGAAATATATGTATATATATATATATATTTAAATAGTAATTCGAGTTGCTGGGATTTAAGATAAAAACAAATATTTGGGAGATGTTGGAAGTACCATGCCAGCAGCAAACAATAATAGTGTAAAAACAAAATTGACTTTGAAGAAGAAGGGTGAACCGTAGAAATAGAAATCCTTCGTATATTTTGGTCCCATTTTTTTTTTTTTATTTTTAAGATTTATTCCCTTGTTTTTTAATCTTTTATCCTTTAATCCCTTTCATTTTTTTTAATAATTTAATCCCTTCATTTTTTTTATTTTAATTCTCTTACTCTTTTTTTAATGTTTAACTACACAAATTGTCTATATTTTTTTTTCTATATTCTATAATTTGATTTCCCATTATTACTAATTTTTATTTTTATTTGATTGCTTTATTCTTAATTTTTTTCACTTTAATAGTCTTATATTTTATTTTTCATAATTTAATCATTTTATATTTTAATTTTCTCACAATTAATTTAAAATTTAAGATCAACTTGAAATTAAACTTAAAAAAAAATAAAAAATAAGGAGATCAAAGTAAAAAAATATAAAATATAAAAATAAAGGGACTAAATTGTAAGAAAAAAGAAATTAAAAAAAATAAAAGGATTAAATTATAAGAAAAATGAAAAGATAACCAAAATGTAGAATATATAAAAAATAAAAGGATCACTTAAGGTTTCATCCGGAACCTTTTGAAGAAAAAAAAATACATATGATAACTTGTAAATTCTTTTGGCATTTTTTTCATAGTAGATGTACCACCCTCTATGCCTGGTGGCATAACAAGAAACATACAAAGAAGTGATCTACCTTCAAGCTTATTTGAGTTATAATATCTAATACATGTTAAATATAAGCAATCAAATACCTTTAACTGCTTGAAATTCATTTTTTTTATAAGAATTCATATGGAGATAAATTATCTAATATCTTTATAAGTAATCTGTTAAGAAGTAAACAAGCAATTTTAAAAGCATATCCCAAAAAGTCATAAACATTCTTGACTTATAGATCAATGCTAGTTCCCATTCAACAAATCTCTTGTAATGAGACTCCACAACCCCATTCAGTTCAAAAGGTGCGAGGGTAATTACATTTATGAATAACACCTTTTGTTTCTAATTTAATGATAAGAGGTTTATACTTCCCTCGACCATCTATTTGAATGGATTTGATAGAAGCAAAATATTACTTTTTGAACATAGTTTTTAAAAATTTATAAGATATAGACCTAATTAACCTAAAGGAAGTAGCATAAGACCGAGTTTGTGAACATTTGATTTTCATAGTGGAAAGTTAGGTGGTCTGGTGGACCGTTGGTTTTCCCCTTAGGTCATATTTGTGGCCTAGGTTGTTTCCACCTAAAAATATCGTGTGCTATTCTTTTATTTCCACATTTGTTTTTACACACGATTGCATGCCTAGCCGTTTTGTTCAGGTTATTAAATTATAAATTGATAAAAATAACCTATTCACCCCCTCTAGGTTAATCAGGTCCATATTTTATAAACTTTCAATTGGTATCAAAGTCGACACTAGACACACTTAGTGAGATTGATCCTTAGGGACACACACACTTATTTATGAACCAAATGAAAGAAGGTGGGTCATATGTTAGACCACCACTCTTTGATGGATTTAATTACCCTTACTGGAAGGCTCGTATGCAAGCCTTTCTCAAACAGGATGAAAAATTCTGGGATACTATTCCTGATGGTTGGGAACCACCTTCGGTAATGAAAGATGGTTTAACAATCATAAAACCAAGAAGAGACTTGACCATTGAAGAACGCACCCTTAGTGGGGCAAACCAAAAAGGTCTAAGCTCAATATTCGCTGCAGTGTCGATGGATAAGTTCCGTCGCATCTCCGACTATGAGACTGCTAAAGATGCATGGAATGCACTTGCTCTTGCTCATGAAGGAACTTCTCAAGTAAAACAAACAAAATTGAGATTGCTAACATTTGAATTTGATTCTATTAAAATGAGCAACAACGAAACCTTTGGTTAATTTTATGCTCGCTTCTGTGATATCACTAATGCTTGTTCTAACCTTGGTGAGAAAATTCCACAACCTATACAAGTGTGCAAACTCCTAAGCTCTTTAATAGCAGACTATAAGATGAAAGTTACAGCGATAGAGGAAAGCAAGAATGTAGACACACTAAAAATTGATGAACTTTTCGGGTCAATCCAAACCTACGAGCTTTCTCTTAATCCACCCAAGAAAAATAAGGATGTGGCATTTAAAAGCTCCAAAAAGGACATCTCTGATAGTGATGATGATATGAATGATGAGTCACTAGTCTTGTTAGCACGAAAATTTAAGAAGTTTATGAAGAAGAAGGGTCAACAGAATAATCATTCCAACAAGGGACAATCCAGTCATTCGAATGACCAAAAGTCAAGGGAAATCAAGCCTCCTAGCCTTGATGGTAAGAAAAGTAAACCCATTAGTCCCCAATGCTTTACTTGTGGAGGATTTGGTCATATTTCTACAAATTGTGCTAACAATAAAAAGAAATTTGGAAAAACCTTTAATGCTACATGTTGTGTGTTTTGGAACACACATAAAATCGTGCAAGTATACACGGTCACAAGTAATAAAGATTTGTAAGTAAAGATCGTTCCCACGGAGATTTGTTACTATAGTTTGTTGAGTACTAAAATTGTATCTCTCTAATTTTATCCAAAACAATCGTTGATTAAGAAAAGGTTTAAAAATAAAATAAAAGAAATCTAGGATTGTAGTTTTTCACCAAATTATTCCACTCCAATCCTATTATTTTCTCTTGATTTATATTTTTTTAGTACATTTAATTTGTCAACCGAAAACTTCTATTTTTATCTATACATCTCTTCCGAGGTCCGTATAGACACACCTCGTTAAATTAATTAAGTATATCTCTATGAGAATTAAATTTAATAAGATTCATTACGTTCTAAGTTTTCAAATGGCCAAACATACAATTAGGGTATATTCCTATCCTTTATCATACATGTCCTTCTATCTACAAGCAATATACACAAAAATGCCTCTCTCAAGTTTATTAATGTGCCACAAATCATTTTGATAAAATTCGTAAATAATCAAAAAGCATTAAGCACAAGATAGAATGAACAAATCGAACGTCTTATAAATCTTTCAAAAAAATAATTAAAATCAAAACTTCATAAATTCAGATCAAATGCAACCCTAGAAAAATTAAATTACTTCATTAATTAAAAATTAAAATTACAACAGATGCAGAAAAATTAGAAGAACAAGAAGGAAAATTAAAACATCACATATACAAAATATTTGGCACACGCAGAACACAACAAAAGCCAAAAAATGGCTTCTGCGTGTTCTGCAGTCCAAAAC
The DNA here is from genome assembly GCA_033030585.1 of Hippophae rhamnoides. NCBI lineage: Eukaryota > Viridiplantae > Streptophyta > Magnoliopsida > Rosales > Elaeagnaceae > Hippophae > Hippophae rhamnoides. The sequence continues at coordinate 33,833,816 of CM065433.1, forward strand.
CGAACACGAAATAATCTCCAAAACTAAACTCCGAAAAAAAACTTTTTTACTCTATCATCTTATCCCCTATTTATAGCTAAAAAATACATCAACAATATTTAAATTTAATACACGTGGGGGACAATTAAGTGTGGGAAAATAATAAATTAAAACGCGTAGGGGGACAAAATGTATCGAAAATGGAATCGAAAAAGTGAGTGGAGATGCTGCACGTTTCTGTTTTATTTTCCTTCCACGCTGCCACGTGTCACGTTATGATTCGCGGAAACAATTAGTGGGACGTGGCAGTATCTCATTCGTTGAAGGGAATGTGTGCACGCAGAACTTGTCGCACGGAATTGGGGCGCGCAAAACGTGAAGCAACGGAATGGGTGCACGCAGAACTTGCCATTTCCTGTCATATGAAGTTCAAATTATATCAAATGGATGTTAATTCTACCTTTTTGAATGGATTTTTGAATGAGGAGGTGTACGTGGAACAACCAAAAGGATTTGTTGATCCAAAATTTTCAAATCATGTTTACAAACTCAAAAAGGTTCTGTATGATTTGAAACAAGCTCCACGAGCATGGTATGAGAGACTTACCAACTATCTTTTGAACAAGGTATTTATTCGAGGATGAGTTGATAAGACTTTATTCATTAAAAGGAGTAGTGACGAGATCTTTATTGCTCAAATTTATGTGGATGACATAGTTTTTGGATCCACATCTAGTACACTAGTGGATGATTTTGTACATGTTATGCAAAATGAATTTGAAATGTCCATGGTAAGTGAAATGACTTTCTTCCTTGGTTTGCAAATTAAACAATCTAGTGATAACATATTTATTTCTCAAACCAAGTACGCCTGTAACCTTGTTAAAAGGTTTGGTCTTGAAACTAGCAAGTCATTACGGACTCCTTTGAAGTACCAAAGACAAAATTACAAAGGACACTCAAGGTAAAAGTGTTGATCAAACCCTTTATAGGAGTATGATAGGTAGTTTACTTTACCTCACTGCAAGTAGACCTGGCATATGTTTTAGTATTGGTGTGTGTACCCGTTATCAAGCTGACCCTAAGGAGTCACACTTCGAAAATGTAAAGAGAATCATCAGGTATATCTCAGGAACAAGTAATTATGGTTTATATTTTACTACTGACACTACTTGTGAAGTAAGTGGTTTTACAGATGTTGACTTGGCAGGCAACCAGGATGATAGGAAGAGCACATTAAGTGGTTGTTTCTATGTTGGAAACAACTTAGTATCATGGCATAGTAAAAAGAAGAACTCTATCTCACTTTCTACAACTGAAGCGGAATACATTGTTGTAGGAAGCTCTTACACACAAATGCTTTGGATGAGAAACATGCTCAAGGACTATAGTCAACCACAAGGTATGATGCCCTTATATTGTGATAACTCTAGTGCTATATGTATTTCTAAGAACCTAGTTCAGCATTCTAGAACTAAGCACATTGACATTAGACATCACTTTATTCGAGGATTAGTTGAAGAGAAAATAGTGACACTTGAGTTTGTACCTACTGAGAGACAATTAGCTGATATATTCACTAAAGCCATAAACACTCAAAGATTTGAGTATCTCAGAAGTGCCTTGAGAATTTCTCCCTCAAATTGAATTTCAAATTTTATTACCAAAAACACAAAAAAATAGCATCCTTGTTTGGCCAACACAGTATTTGACTTATTGAATACTTACATACACATAATCTCATTTTTAGTGACTCAACTTATTATGATATTTATTGTATAAATTATTTTACAATTTTGGCTTAAGTAAACACATATTCTTGTACATGTGATGATCGATGTTGACACAAACTTATTCACACACTCACGAACACACATATATGTTATGCTTGAAGTTTATGAATTTTTTTGAAAGACCCTAGGACTTCAACTAATCTTGATTGTAAAATTGTGTTGAGTTCTACTTCTACTTACTAAAATTTTAGTTGATGGAGGTACCTAGTATTGAGAGGGCTACCTACTGTGATGTGTGAAGCTACCGTAGTGAGTGGAGAGGGCTACCTCACAACTAGTGTGAAAGTCATCATGCTAGGTTTATGGCTCGTGCAAAAAAAAGGGGGAGGGGGGAAAGATTATGCAAAAAGTGATTTCTTATAAATCGTGTACTTGGAATGCACAAAAAGAAAGAGCTAATAGATGTTAAATATATATATATATATATATATATATAATTTACTTCATTTATAAAAAAAATTAAGTCCTCTTTTGGTAAATATATTTTATTTTGTAAGATTGAAGACTCGATTATAATTTTATATGATAGGTGATATTTTTTTTTCTTTTGAGTCTTTCTTGATAGGTCATAAATGATTAATTGACATATTTGTGGAGTTTAAACATGTATACTATTTTAAGTAAATGTCAATATGTCATTATGTGTGCAAAGTGTGTGTGTGCACCTATTCTATTCTATTTATTTATTTATATGATAAATAATCAAAATTGGAGTTAAGAAAATGACGAGTTCTTAATTGGTTGTGTGCTTGTTTGTAATTACATAGTTTAATACCTTATATGGCTATGTATGCAAATTTGAAAAAAAAAGTCTTTTTCATTTATTACTTTTTTAATTGGTTTCTAAGTTAGAGAGTTATAGAACTTAGGGGGAGTTTAAAGCACATTGCACTTTTACATTACTCTGATTTTACATTGTTATATCTTTAGGAGGAGTTTAGCTTCAATTCTTTGTCTAATGCTTTGTCCTTCTCGTATTTCAAAAAGAGGGAGAGAATATTTACTTCCATGTTTTTATTTTGTTATGCATATAAGGGGAGAACATAGTTTTATTAAGCTTCATTGATATGAATGCATACTACATGACTATTCTTTACACTTTGCTTATTTTTACGTAAACTGAACTAATGTACAATTAGGCTTTCAAGCCAAGTTGTTGTTTGCTTTACCTATGTCTTTTCAGTTACTTATAAGCTTATCAAGTTGCAGCGAAGATGGATTCACCGGACCATAGGATAGTTCTACTATGGAGTCTGGGACATCATTGTATTTTTATCTTATTCCTATAAGTGTCATGTAGTGAGAGATAGGTTTTGCCACACGAAAATGCCAAAGGGGGAGTTTGAAAGGACTATGAGTGTTGGCTATTTTCGTGGACAAAATATTTAAATGTAAACTAGTTTGTAGGCCTGCTATCAAGTCTATCAAGAAAATCCCAACAAATACTCGAGTTTCAGATAATCATATTTCAGAAGATTGATTAGTTGCACTTGAAGACAAAATAAGATTTTTAATATATATATATGTAGAAGATGGATTAGCGGTACTTGAAGACAATATAGGAGAATTTATATATATATATATATATATATATATAAATAAATATATATATATATATATATATATATATATATATATATATATATATATATAATGAAAAGATTCAAAAGCTGGGGGCGTCACATCAAGGTAGTTAATATATATATATATATTGATTTGCTTAATTAATTTAATTCTTTTTGATTAGATATTTAGATTAAATAATTTAATGTGTGTTCATGATTATTTAATTTAATTATTAAATTTTAAAGAAGTTATTTTTACTGAAATTATGTATAATCTTTTTGTCCTAGAATATTCTAGTTGATTTGATTTAAGTGATATATGTTTTGAATCATCTAGTTAGGATTATTCATTATTAAATCCGTTCTAGAACACACACGGGTACTTGTGTTTTTTTTTGTGCTAGCCTTTTTGCAGTTCATTTGTGAACGATTTGATTGGCGGGGAGTTCATTGGAACGTTGGTTTGGAAACCGCTCATGCTAATATTGAAAATTATGAAAACAGAGCAAGGGCTTGTAAGTAAAGTACATTGAGGCAGTATCCTAGGGAGGGTAGCATAAGATCGAGTTTGTACTTGAACATTTGATTTTCATAGTGGAAAGTTAGGTGATTCGGTGGACTGGTGGTTTTCCTCGTAGGTCATGTTTGTGGCCTAGGTTGTTTCCACCAAAAAATATCGTGTGTTATTCTTTTATTTCCGCACTTATTTTTACACACGATTGCATGCCTAGCCGTTTTGTTTAGGTTATTAAATTATAAATTGATAAAAATTAAAAATAACCTATTCACCTTTTCTAGGTTAATCAGATCCATATTTTATAAACTTTTAGTTTTAAAACTCATAAAATCTGAGTAAGTTTGATTCTTTGTTTTAATCAAGAAAATCAATATAAAGCGAGAATAATCATCAACAATACTTAAAAAATATTGTATTTCATTCATAGTTAAATGTGGTGAAGTCCACATGTCTAATATAAAAGTTCCATAGGAGCATATACTTTAAAATGAGTAGTATTACAAGATAGTTTCTGAAATTTAGACATTTGACACTCTTAACAAAACTGTGAAGTATCCTTATCATGCCTTACAACACACCATATCTATGTAGAACTTTATTTACGTTATCAAAAGATAGATGACTTAATCTATTATGCTACTTAGACACTCGACCAACAAAATTTCTATCAGCTTGCATAGCATCTATAGCATGTCCTTGAAGCTTTTAGAGACCATTTTCTCAATTCCACATTTAAGGATTATTTTCTTAGAAAAAAAGATCCTTAACATAGAAGAAATTATGATGAAATTCAATTAGAACTTCATTGTCAATGCATAATTTATGAAATGAAAATAAATTTGAAGCCGTTTATGGAACATGCAACAAATAATTCAACCATAAAGAATAACAATCAGTCAAATAAATTACTCCATTTCCTACCTGAGAAATAGACAACTTATCACTATTGCCTAACATAATCTCTTCATTACCTGAATAAGGAACTGAGTTTGAAAGTTGAGAAGCATCATCTGTCAAATGATGAAGACGATTGATTTGCAACAATCATAGCAGAAGAATTTTTGAATTTGTTAGATCCTTCATTAATATTCTCAGTTAAAATTGTTGAGACTGTAGGGATTATCTAGAGCGAGATTAGAGAGATTAATATAAAAGGCTGAATATGTGTATCCTCATAAGTGATCTCTACATTTATAACACATAAATAGTACAAGTGTTAGATAAACAATGTGTAAATGCAAATACATGTCATGAGGGCATGATTTGACTTAAGGTATAATGTATCAAGGATCCAGGTCTGATTCAACCGTGCTTTCCACGAGGTCATGCTATGACCGAGCTCGATATAACCTTGGGCTTGGTCTTTCTTGGGCTTGGGATGACATCGAGCTCAGTCTTTCTAGGCTCGACCTCAGTCTTGATAGGGGTTAAAGCTATATGTGATTGGTTTGTCCCATGGGTGGGATGTCTAGGGTGTTTCATCTTCCATCTTGGGATGGACTTGGAATTGGTCTATATAAAGCTCGGTATTTAGGCCGATTCAGATGTTCAAACATCAAGTCCCCCCACTTTTTAGCTCGGACTTTAGTTTGAGGTGGAAGAGTAGATACTGGTCATTGGATATGAACCATTCAACTTCCACCATAAATGTGTGTCCGTTGATTGGAGAGAGAAATCCAATGTACCTATATAAAGGGGTTCTTGGGCTGGGACTTTATTATTTGTTCACCTACAAAAATCAAGAAATAGTGAAAAACGCTCTTTCGTTTCTATTCTAGTTGTGAGAGATTTTTAGTTGAGTGGTAAGATTTCAGCTCGTGTTACCATATTCTATGTTCGACTTTTTAGAACTCAAGTGTAAATTTCCTAATGATCTGCTACTTTCTTTTTAAGTTAATTTGCGTCCTAACATTTTCTTTAATTTTCAGATCATCTCTAGGTAATCTCTTTTTTCGTATCTTACCACCTGCTACTGTTTTATCTTTATATTTTTTGTAGCTTTTATCAAAATACAAAGTGAAGAGACATCAGCTTCTAGCTCGAGCTCATGGGAGAGTCCTCAATATGCCAGTACAAGTGGAGACTCAGGGTCCTCTAGCCCAGGTTCTTCTAATGCAATGAGTAGGTCCTTGTCACGGCCATCTACCTCTGTCCACCATCCCCAGACCGTTCCAACCATGAGATTGAGCGTGCCTCAAACTCAGATTTTAGTATCTAGGACATAGAGAAAGAAAAACAGAAAAATAGGGTCTGGTGAACCAACAGGTCGTGTTAGAGGTTGGGTGACCGTTCCAAAAACTTATGGGTTGTTGCCTTAGACCGAAGAGAGGATAAGGAGGACCTATGACATCCCCTCAACTATTCATATAATGATTCCTCCCAAGGGTGCTTGTGTTGGTGATGCACCTCTAGCTGGGTGGACCGTTTTTCATGAGAAGGCTTTGTGGCTGGGAGCAAGGTTTCCTTTGTATCCTCTTATCAAGAGATTTTTAGTTAGGATGTAGCTTGCACCGGGGAAATTGATGCCTAATGGGTGCAGATGTCTTCTTTTCCTAACACTCATATGTCAAGAGCTTGGGGTGAATCTAGAGATGACCGAGTTTAATAAGGCGTATGTCCTTAAACAGAACCCCACAAATCCAAGGAGGATGTATATGTCGGTTAAGTAGGATCGTGGGGTAAACGTATCCCTTCCTGAAAATGAGAAAAATTGGAAGGAGTATTTTTTCTACATATCGAGTCGGTAGGATTCCCCTATAAATGACACGAGATTGGTTAAGAGTGTCTAGAATGACACTAAGTTCGTGATTAGAAATATGGCCTCTCTTATCACGACCTTGAGCCTTGATACGAATCAGAGGTTGGCTGATATCTAGAACTATCTGCCTGAGAAGACAAACTGGAGGACTTTTTTGAACACTCCGCGTTTTGTTGCATATGGGTTAATGAGGCATGGTGCTATAGAGCCTCCTCTTAGGTTGAATCGTAAACACCGAGCTCCTCCAAAATCCAGGGCTATGTTTAAACGTAGAACTCCTCCTGCAAATTTCGGGGGTGGGTTCAAAGTGGTGTTGGATGATGGTGACCCTTTCCCACCCTATAATATTTTTCCCTTTCTCTTATTACTATTTTATTTATGGATTAAGTTTTAGGGGCTTGCTAACATGGATAATATTTTTCATTTTTCAGCTCGTATGGAATTAACTTAAGCTCAACTTTTTGCTCGCATGAAGAGCAAGGTTGCGTTGGGGAGCACAAACTCACCCATGGGTCCCACTCCTACTCTTGGGGGAGGGGGTTCCTCGGTGGGTAAGAACAGGGGGAAATCCTCTCATGAAGGTCGTACCTCTTCCCTTAAGAAAAAAAAGAAGAAGGTTGGTGCTCATGAGGCTGGTCCTGACCTTGAGCCTTTAAATGTTTGTCCTCCTTTATCGCCTACGTGTGAACAGGGCAGGTCCTCCACTCCTCGTATGGGATCCAAAGAATTTGGAAAATCCTTGAAGGATTTAAGGAAGGGGAAGGTTGTTGTGGAGGATCTTACCACTAGGGGTGTCCATAAATCGACCCAGACCGAACCAAACCGTAAAACCATACCGAACTGGACCGGACCAAATGGTTTTACAAATGGTTGGGTCCGGTTTAAACCAGTCCGGTCCGAATCGACTGGTTTAATAAATATATTAAAATTTTTACATTATTTCTCATTAAAAAGTGTCCAAAAAATGAACCAAACGAGAAATCAAATCGGACCGAATGGTTTTATACATCAAATGGTCTGGTCCGGTTCGAGTAATATAAATGGTCCGGTCCGGTTAAATTTTTTTCCCAAAACTGGACCGAACCGGACCAGTGGACACCCCTACTTACCACTGAAGTGGACGAGATCGTCCTGAATCGAGGCTTAGCACCAGAATATCTTGACCGTTGTATGAGCCATATATCAAGTGCGTGGTTTTTTTTATATTTAATTTTTTTGTTTGTAATTGATGCTGCTTTTTTATTTTGATTGAGCTCAAAATGTGGGTTATTTGAAGTTCAAGCTTGTAAAGGAGAAGGAGGCTCACGTTTCGTCGCGCTCAAAATATGTTGTGTTGTTGGTGAAAACAACGAAGTGGGAGAATGAGGCGATTGATAAGGAGGAAAAGCTGAAGCAGGCTGCATCTGAACTAAATTTGTATGCTCGACGTGTGACTGAGCTCGAGGAGGGGATGAGGGATGTTCAGAGACAAATTGAGGCTTCTGTTGAAGAAGTGTGACATCAAGCGAAGTTTGATGTGGATGCTATGGCCCAGAAGCTGGAGTCTAGCGTCGAACGAGCCTATGAGATGGCGATGGAGACTTTCAAGATATAGGCCAAGAAGAAAGGTTTAGGCTAGTACTATTATCACATTCTAGATATACATGTTACACGGTATATAGCCAAGCCCCAATAGTTGAGGAGGAGGGAGTAGGATTGGACTTTTTTGATGGTGAGCATGACCCAGAGGTTCTTGACGAAGGGAGAGCTGATCCTTAGTTATATTTTTATTTTTATTTTTTTTGTCAGAGTATTGACCTACTTCTTGACCAAGGTGGGGAACTCGACTTCTTTCATTGTTGGGGTGCTTTACCAGATTTATAGATCTAAGTGATGAACCCTTGATGCCCATTTTTAAGGGAGAGAGCTTGACCTAGTTTCTGATCGAGGTGTTCTCTTTTTTTAGTTAGAGTACCAACCTGGTTCTTAACCGAGGTGGGGAACTCGACTTATTTCATTGTTGGGGTGCTATACCAGATTTATAGATCTAGATGATAAGCCCATGATGCCCATTTTAAGGGATAGAGCTTGACCTGGTTTCTAACCGAGGTGCTCTTTTTTTTGGGTCAGAGTACCGACCTGGTTCTTGACCGAGGTGAGGAACTCAAATTCTTTCATTGTTGGGATACTCTACCAGATTTATAGATCTAAGTGATGAGCCTCTGATGCCCATTTTAAGGGAGAGAGCTTGAGTAAATAATCAGGTGTTGAGGTCTTTTATTTCATAGATACATGTGTGTCGTTGTTTACAAAAGAAAGAAAGAGATGGGTAGGCTAATACATATATTTTTAGAAATAATATCTTTTTAAATGTCTGGCATTTCAGCTTGTGCCTTCCTCAATGCCTTCGATGCTTTTCAATATGTAGGCCATTTCTAGTGTTATTTCAATTATTTGATAAGGTCCTTCCCAACTGGCACCCATTTTACCAACCATCCATTCCCTTTTGTTAAGGAAAACCTTCCTGAGAACCCAATCACCTTGGGAAAAAGTCTTGAAGCGCACAGTTTTGTTGTAATATTTTGTTATTGTTCTTTTCTGTTTGATCATCCATCTTAAAGCTTCATCCTTTCTTTCTTTGGATAAGGTTAGTTCGGTTGCTCTTTTTACCTCGTTTTACTCCTTTGTTATGCTCGATCTGTGGGTAGGGATTGTAACTTCGGTGGGTGGGTATTACCATATCGGTTCCATATACTAGGGAGAATGGGGTTTCGTTGGTGCTCCCTCGGGAGCTTGTTCTAACAGCCCATAGCATGCCAGGCAATTCCTCCACCTATTTCCCTTTGGTTCTTTCTAGTTTTTTCTTTAAAAGGTTAATGATTAATTTGTTGGAGGACTTTGCCTGGCCAATTGCCTAGGGGTAGTAGGGTGTTGAGTGACCTATCTTGATATTGTATTTGAGAGCAAATACTTTGATCTTTCGACTAGTGAATTGGCGCATGTTATCCGTAACGAGCTCTTTGAGGAGACTGAATCGATAAACTATGGACCTCTATATGAACTTGATTACCTCCTCCTCTCGTATTCTGGCTAAGGCTTCTGTTTCTATCCATTTTGAAAAATAGTTAGTGGCAACAAGGAGAAACTTTTCGGCAGTTCACTGTGGGCGAGAGGTCTCTTATGTCCGATCACTGGCAGAAAGGCTGGGGACTTTACTCCCTCATATCATTAGGAGGTGCGTGGATCGAGGGCGAATCTTTATCATTTGTTGCACCTCCGAGCTTATTACTTAATGTCGATAAGCGTAGTGGGCGATGTAACCTTGTCACCGTAATTTGTTGGGGTAATCTTACCCCGAAATTTGAGCCTTGATACACCTACGTGTGCTTCGTATATTATTTTTCGGCTCATAAGGTGTTTATGCATAAGAGGCTAGGGCAGTGGCATTTGTGGTATAATTTTTGCACCTCGATCGTATGCCCAGAGCCCTCTTTTTTGCGATTTGCTTTGCGGTTGTGCGGTTTTCGAGTAGGTCCCCTTTATCCAAGAAATTATTGATCGTTGTGAACCATGTTATAAACGGATTGTCATCCACGCATCCAATCCTTTTTCAATTTCGTCGAGAGATGCTTCTGCCAACACCATTACTGATACCACCTGATTGTATTTGGTTTCTATGATTGATGCCAAGGTGGCCAGGGGGTCGGCATTACTGTTCTTGTTTCGAGTTATCTGCTTGATCTTGAACTCTGAGAATTTTGCACCTCAAATGTTCCCAGGAACTGATTGACCACGAGCTGGGAGTCGCTATGTAGGGTGATGCTATTTGCTCCGAATATGACAGCTTCATATTATGTGATGTTATTGGTTGCTTGGAAGTCAAGCCTGACAACATATTCAAAGCAATTGTCCTTTTCATCCCTTAGAACCACCCCTAGTCCTGAGCCATTAAAGTTGTGAGCACCATCCATAAATACCTGCCAGGTCAGTGCATTCCTTGGGTCAACTGTCCATACCTCCTCAGTTTCTATTTTGGTAATGACCTTGGGGCATTCAGTGAACTCGACCAAAAATTCGGCCATAGCCATGTATTTAATGTCGTACTCCCCTAATTCCACGACTATCTCGACCAGCCTTCCTACAACCTCTAGTTTTGTTAGTATATTTTTTAGGGGATGTGATGTGAGTATTATGACAGTGTGTAAGCCAAAGTAATGCATGAGCTTTCTTGTAGTAATTTTGAGGGCAAAGGCAAGTTTATCTATGGTAGGATATTTTCTTTGGGCCTCAGTTAAAATTTGGCTGACATAGTAGATGGGGTGCTGGATTTTGTGTCTTTATGTTATGAGCACAATGCTATATAATTGGGGTGTAACAACTAGATATAGATAAAGAACCTCTCTTGATAGTGGGTTGACTAGGACTAGAGGATTGCCGAGGTATTTCTTAATATCCTTAAAGGCCGTGCTACAATCCTCATTCTAAAAGACAATCTTGTTCTTTCTCAGCATTTTGAAGAAAGGCATACACTTATCTGTGCATTTAGCTATGAATCTACCCAATGCCCAGATTCTTTCGTTTAACTGTTGTATACCCCTAAGACTACTGGGCGGCTACATGTTTACCAGTGCCTAAATTTTATCTAGATTGGCATTGATTCCTCATACTGATACGAGATACCCTAGGAATTTTCCTGTAGCTACACCAAAAATGAATTTTTTGGGGTTAAGTTTCATGTCATACCTTCGTATCACTTCAAATATTTCATGTAGGTCTTTGATATGGTTCAAGGGTTGAACTGTCTTGACCACCATTTCATCAATGTATGCTTCCATGTTCCTGCCCAATTGTTTGTGGAACATTTTGTTAACGAGATGCTGGTATATTGCACCTGCATTTTTCAATCAGAACAACATTCTTGTGTAGAAAAATTTTCCTTCATCTGTTATGAAAGAAGTTTTCTCCTCATCCTCAGGATGCATTTTGGTTTGATGATACCCAAAGTATGCGTCTAAGAAACTCATTAGTATGAACTCGGAAGAGGCGTCCACCAATTGATCAATGCTTGGGAGGGGGAAGTAGTCTTTGAGACAGTCCTCATGTAGATCGGTGAAGGCTACGCACATGCCAGACGCTCCGCAAGTACCACTTTTGAGAGCCATAAGGGATACTTGACCTCCCTAATGACTCTGGCTTCTTTGAAGGCTGTTACATGACATTTGTTTGCCTCATTTTTTCTCTAGGGAATCTCCTCTTCTTTTTATGAACGGGTCTAGCCTTTGTATCGACGTTTAGCCTGTGCGTTATTACTCATGAATCAATTCATGATATATCCGTAAGGGTCCATACGAAGATTTCTGCATTGGCATTGAGAAATAATGAGAGTTGCTCCTTGAGCTCTGTTATTAGGTCATCGCCTATCTTTACCGGGTGGCCCTTTCCCTCTACATCTGTTTGGAATTCTTTTACTTTATTTAGAAACACTAATCTCGCTATAATTTTATTCCTTTTCTTTAATGGGAGGAATCCTCTCGATGATTACTATTTAGTGGCAGTTCCCTTCATTGTGGCATTATAACAATGGGATTGCTTTCATCTTGTGTATCCATGGTCTTCCTAGGATTGCATTGTAGTGAGCCGGGGTGTCAATGATGACAAAATTAGTCATTATTATTACCCCATTTGTCATGACCGGTAGGATCATCGTTCCTATTGCATTGGTGGTGTTGTTATTGAATCCTATGAGGGGAAGCTCGGCCTTGATAATGTCTGTGTCTCCAAGCCTTAAGACCTTCGCCTTGGTTTGAAAAAGGAGGTCAATTGAACTCACAGTGTCAATCATTATTCATTGGACGCCACAAGACCTAATCCTCAGGGTAATCACCAGTGGGTCCTCGTGATGGGATGCAATTTCATCCTTCTCTGTGAAATTTATTCTCGTAAAGGGTCTCGCTTTATCTAACGTGTAAACGTAGGGTGCGTTGTGTATCTCCCTTGTAAATCTTTTACGGGAATTGTTGGAAACCCCAATGACCCTTGGTCCTCCATGTATAGTGTGTATGGTTTTAATGCCGTGCCCATTATGAGGTCGTTTGAGGAGTATGTTGGTCCTCGCTCTCCTTGGTAGATTCTTCTATCGTCATTCTCTATGACAAGGTCCTTGAAATATTCTCTCGCCAGTAATGTTTCCAACTCTCTTTTTAGGTCTCTACAGTCTCTTGTATCGTGGCCCGCATTTTTGTGAAAAGCGCACCACTTGGATCGTGTTGTGATCGAACTCAAGATGACCTTGGGCTCGGTCTTTCTTGGGCTCGGGATGACATCGAGCTCTGTCTTTCTAGGCTCGAGCTGACATCGAGCTTGGTCTTGATAAAGGTTGAGGCTATATGAGCTTGGTTTGTCCCATGGATGGGATGTCTAGGGTGCTTTATCTTTCGTCTTGGGTTGGACTTGGACTTGGTCTATATAAAGCTCGGTATTTGGGCCGGTTTAGATGTCCAAACAAAAATGTCTATAAGAAAGAAACATGTAGCAGTTTTGTGACCCACTTTGTCACAAATTTAACAGGCAGGACGTCCCCCACTATTTTTCTTTTGGGATTAGATTGGCAGTTGTTGGGTCCATTGGGTTTGTTGTTGCTGGAACTACCTTTTGAAGGTTGATTTTAGTAAGAGGACTGATTCTGTTGCTGCAGAAATTGATGAATACTCCAAACTGATTTGTTGGAATTGTTTTGATTATTTAGAGATAGTCCACCACTCTGATTTCCACCTTTGTTTGGACGCCAAATTAGAAGGTCCTTTAGCCACATATGTTTGAACAGCTACATTGGCATGTAATGATTGACAGACATCCATATTGGTTTGATGTGCAATCATCCTATCATATCCCTCAAGATAGCTGCCAAAGGCACCAAAAGTTGGTGTGCGTACCATCATATCAAACAAGGTAGTGAAGGATGCATATCTTGGACCCATGCATTGCACAATATACATCATCAGATCTCTGTTATTAACAAGTTCACTGCTTGCTGCTAAATGATCATATATAGTTTTGGCACGCAGTATATACTCAGAGACAGATAGGTTATCCCTACGAAGTGTTTGAAGTTGTAATCTCAAATTCATAATTTGAGATTGATTGGTGGATGAGAAATTCTTATAAAGATAACTCCATTGTTTATAAGCAGTGTGACGTCTAACCAATAAGTAATTCATATTAACAGTGACTGACCCATATATTTAGCCTTTTACATAAGAATAAAGTTGTTTCTGTCAAATTATTGTTTCTATATTTTTGTATTTTTTCCGTTCTATTTCTCTATACACGAGTATAGTATTTGTATACTAAGATAATCAGAAAGTAAACTAATTATAACATTATTAATTAACACTATTATTCTTGTCTGCCACCTTTGCTTGTTATCTGCCATAATTTAATGCACTGTTGTCTGTCACACAACTCAATTGCCAACACTCCTTCTCAAGGTGGTGCGTATATGTCTCTTATGCCCAACTTGTCAAGTGAGTTGTAGAAGTTCTTTGCAGACACAGATTTTGTGAGTATATCAGCCAATTGATCTTCTGATTTAACAAATGGAAGTTGAATAATTTTTTCTTCAAGATTCTGTTTGATGAAGTTCCGATCCACTTCCAAATACGCTTTTGTGCGATCATGTTGGATCGGATTGCGGAGATGGCAATGGCCGCTTTGTTATCACAAAATAAGTTCATTTCAGTTGTTGGGGAGCAACACCAATCTCTAAGTTTTTTCAACCATGGGAGCTCACATATTCCTCGACTATTCCTCGGGAAATTCAAATAGATAAGTGCCACTACCTCGCTCCTCCATGTGACCAGACACCCCCACAAAAGTAAAGTACCACAAAGAGATTTCCTATCCTCGATATTTCCCCGCCATTAATCGTATATCCAACGACTTCCAATTGATCATTCGCTGAAAACATAAGTCCCTTTCCGTGGATGATTTTAAATAACGAAGTATTCGTGACGACGGATCATCCATATGGTCTTCACTGGGGCGCATGAACTCACGACACTCACGTACACCAAAGCAATATCGAGTACGAGATAAATATATGTAGTTTACCTACTAATCCGTTGATATCTTTGTTTATCTCACGGTACTGGGTCCACATATTCTCCGAGTTTACATTTTGAACCATCGAATATCGACAGTTTACAATCTGGTAGTCCTGGCCTCGCAATAGTCCAAAGTATATTTCCTTTGGGAAAGACATATGCCTTGTTTTGATCTTGTTACCTCAATACCTAAGAAGTATTTGAGCCCTCCCAAATTCTTCATTTCAAACTCATTCGACAGCTTGTTCTCAAGCTTCGAGATTTCTTCTTTATCATCCCCTGTAATGATCATGTCGTCTACATAGACTATAAGTACATTATCTTCCCTCGATCGATGTTTTAGGAAAAGTATGATCACCGCTTTGTTGGAAACCATATTTCTTCATTCGAACTCAACCTACCAAACCACGCCGAGGTGATTGTTTTAGTCCATACAATGCTCGCTTGTAATCTACATGCGCTTTCTTTTCTGATGTAACAAAGATATCCCTGATGGGATATCCATGTAAATCTCTTCTTCAAGATCACCACCGTGAAGAAGGCATTTTTACGCTCAAGTTGGTGCAATCGCCAATCTAAATTTGCATGAGAGATACCAAAAACTCTAACGGTTTTTAGTTTTGCCACCCGGTGAGAAGGTTTCTTGATAATCTATCCCGTGTTTTCGTGTATATCCTTTTCTTTACAAGCCTTGCCTTGTATCGATCAACTAACCCATCAGCTTTATACTTAATGGAGAAAATCCACTTGCGTCCTACCATCTTCCTCGAGGCAACTCGCTTAACACCCATGTTGTTATTCTTCGTAATGCCTCAAATTCCTCTTTTATAGCTCGATGCCCATTTTGGATCGTATAAGGCTTCTTCAATGCTACTTGGAATTTGACATGAGGAGAGTGTTTGTCAGGTAAATGCCACGATAGTTCGATAACCTTTGAGTAGATACATAATTTGATATTGGATACTTGGATTGTCGTTTCTTCTCTTCTCGGGAGTATCGATTTCGGGAGGTTTGCCTCGATTGTGAAACCGAAAGGTAAAACATAACCAATGTGATGTATCTATAGCATTAGTTTGTAAAGCGTGTGATAGGATAACTTACCTCGTGAGTATTCTCATGAGGAGGATCATCGTACTGTAGGGAGCTGGTGGTACATCAACCACTTCATCTTACGGAGATTCAATTACTACTTCGCTTCAGCTTCGAAGCTCAAACTCGGGTCTTGATCGCTCCTCCATATGATTGTACGATCCGAGTATGTTGGACTAGTGTCAACATCAAGCCAATTTCGCTCTTCACCATAACTCTCCTCCCGAAGCGGTGGAATCGACACCTGGTGATGGAAAAACCATTCGATTCGAGGAAAGTGACATCCATGGGTAATATAGGTTCTTTTAGTAATTGGATCATAGCACGCAGAATCCTTTTTTTGTCTATACTCCATACCCCAAGAATACACACACAGACATGGATCCAACTTAGTTCGTTGATTTTTATGGAGGTGGACAAAAAAGCAACACATCCAAAAATTCATGAAGCATCAAAATAGTAGGCAAGGGAAAATGATCGGATAAAGCACCTTTAATGGAGTCTCGAAATTGTAAGGTTTTTATGGGCGTACGATTTATCTTGCGTAGATACACCAGAAGAGCGTCACTCGGATTTATTAGCATATATTGCGCACCGATTAGTGCCCAGCAGTGTTTCTAAAATATGCCGATTCTTCCTCTCCATGATCCCATTTTGTTGTGGGGTTTGTGAACACGAGGTTTCATAGAATACCAGGTTGTCCAAGTATGTCCTAATTGTTGATTAACATATTCCCTCCATTATCGGGACCTAAGTATCTTAATTTTTCGTAAAATCAGTTCCAACCATGGTGTGAAATGCGTGAAATGTAGCAAATACTTCATCTTTGTATTCGAGAAGGTAAAGCCATGTCATTCGTGTATAATCATCAACAAAAATAACAAACCAACGATGACCCAGATGACGTAATGACGGAAGGTCCCCACACATCGAATGTACCAAAGCAAAATGAGTCATACTTTTATTCATGCTTCATAGGATAAGACGCCCTATGACTTTTGCTAGATACAAGTATCACATTTGAAATCTGAATGTGTGATATTTGAAAATAAACTCGGGAGCAGGTGCTTTAAATACCCGAACGATGGATGCCCAAATCTACGATGACATAGCCAAATCATCGTTCTTTGTTACCGAGTGTTTTGTACATGTGATTGGCTCTTCCTAAATTGAGGTCATCCACATAATATAGCCCTCATCTCCTAGTACCACGCCCAATGATCTCCTTGGTGAGAATATCCTGTAGAAGGCAAAAAGTAGAATACATTAGTACTACACAGTTAAGATCTGAAGTGACCTGACTTATAGACATTAGTCGGTTTGACAAAGAGGGTACAAGTAAAGTATTGGATAATGATAATGAAGGAGATAAGGTCACCGTTCCAGCTCCCGTAATCGGATAAGCCGACCCCATTTACGATTGGCAACACGACTCCGTCTTGGTCGAGTTGTATTGGAGAGATCATTGGGTCAAATGTCATGTGATCTCAGTAGCTCCGCAGTCCGTAATCCAATCCTCCTTATCACTACAGTAGAGATGTGAAATGCTTTACTTGAAATACTCCGGATCTGGAAGATTAAGAAGTAAGGATACCGAGGCATTATTGGTAGCCACAAGGCTCGTCCGCAGGTGTCCGTTTCTTCCGTGCAAGATCATTCCACCATTCTGGATACCCATGTAGTTTGAAGCAGTTTTCACGGGTGTGTTTGGAGTTTCCGCAATGGCCACATTTCATGTCAAGAGATGGTGGATTTCCCGTGGATTTCTTGTTACCCAAGGAAGTTCCTATTTTTGGTGTCATTAGGTTATGGTGCCCCTTGGCCCCTTTAAAAGCCATAACTACTCCGGGTGTCGTATCTACACCTGTGATCATCACGGCTCGTCGACTCTTCCCACTGCGACCGAATCCATGCCTGCTCCACCGTAGGGAATGGTTTGATCTGCACATCACTTCGAGTTTTATCCAATCTATCAAGTCCATCGATGAAGGCTGCATACACTCGATCTTCCCGTATGATGGAGTTGTATTTTTGTATATTATTCGCACACTCCATTGGATTAGGAAGACGAAAATCAATTTCACGCCACAACCCTCATGTCGTTCGTCAGAGTATTTTCAATGGATCCACCCGCCGCTTCGCATTTAGCAACTTGGCGACCGAAGATCATACACTTGAGACGTGTCCGTCCCATCATCGTAAGAAGCAGTAGCCACCGAGTCCCAAACCTGTTTTTGCATTGGGAATCGAATAAAATTTGCAATTGGGCGAGGGTCCATCGAATTGATCAACCATCCTTTTGACAATGGCATTTTCAAGACGCATCTTCTAAATAAAGGGGTCAAGCCAAAGAAAGTTGAGAAAAATCCCCATTAATATATCCCGTTTGTCTTTGCCGTAGATATACATCTCCACCACCCTGGCCATAAGGCATAGTTGATGCTCCCAACTCGATACTAACTGGAGCAATGGACGCTTTCCGATTAACGGAGTTGTGAGCTAATTCCTGAGCTCTAGTTAGAACTCCCGTCATTTTTGCCGTCAAATCTTCCAATATAAAATTGGTAGATAAATCCCTAGATTCCGCCATGAAATCTAAAAAAAAATTCCTTTTCTTTTTTCCTTTTTTTTTTTTACAATTCACACACACTATATATAAAAACTTTCGTAACCCTAAAGCATTTTTTTTTCACTTCGTAGCTTCCTGTCACAGAATCTTAATTTCCTCATTCAAATTTGCGTTAGCCTTTCCTCACAAGTATGACCGACGTTCCTTAGCGCAGCCTTTCTTCGCCGTTCCTGGTATTACTTCAAGGCTTGCGTTGAGTACGCCTTCCTTCTTCTGATGGAAAAACAAGATTGTCGAACCCTAGCCAACCACAACTTCCAGATGGAGCTTCCACCTTCAGAAGAGCCGATGGTACATCTTGTGTTCTCTGAGCCTGAAAAAATATTCACAGAAAGCAAAGCAGCAGAAGATGCTTGTTTTTTTTTTTTTACAGGAACTGATGAGTGCAGATGGTAACGCCTTTCATTATGTTTTTTCCTTCTATTACTTTCAATTTGTCGTCGATCCTTGGAACTATTCTCATCGTCAATCTGATCACTACAACAACTTTTTTTTCTGTTTTCTTTTTGTTTTACAGAATTGCAAAGCTGAAGAATGGAACGAGGAACTGTGATGGCTACCCCAAATTCTGGCCAAATAATCAGCCAACGAGGAACTGTGATGGCTATCCCAACGAGCAGCTTGAATGGCTACCCCAAATTCTGGCCAAATAATCAGCCAAATACCCACAGATTACCACAATCTGTTGAGCATATCATACTCAATCAGCCAAGGAGAACAGAATCAACGTAGCAGGCAACTTATTTCTTCCATTAGGATCACCTAACTCTGCTCTGATACCATGTCAAATTATTGTTTCTATATCTTTGTATTTTTTCCGTTCTATTTCTCTATACACGAGTATAGTATTTGTATACTAAGATAAGTAGAAAGTAAACTAATTATAATATTATTAATTAACACTATTATTCTTGTCTGCCACCTTTGTTTGTTATCTGCCATAATTTAATGCACTGTTGTCTGCAACACAACTCAATTGCCAACAGTTTCTAATTTGAATAAATTGGGTTCAATAAACCGTTTATTACAGGAGCACGTGCAATAACAGATTCATCAATGAAACCCTCAAGTCCATATGTTGTGATATAACTCAATGTTTGATCTTTTCATATTAAATAGTTATAATCATATAGCTTGACTGAAAGAGAGACACTCACTGGAGGAATTGATGAGAAACTCTTAGTATTTCAATCAACTGAGAATTGGAATCCAAAGTTAGTTCAGCCATTGGAGCAATCAAGCTTGAACCAGAATTCTGATTCGGAGAAGGTGAAGCAGAAATCTGATTTTGATTTTGATTCATAGGTGTATTCGGAGCATCCCTGTATGAAATAGGGTTGTTATGAGATGATAAATTGTTCCTTGACATGGAAGCTCAGTGAAGGTCGGTCCGATCATGAATCATAACTCTGATGTCATATTGAATGTTGTAGAGATATTGGAAAGCAATAAATTCGAAGCAACAAAATTCACAGTATGTGTTTGTGTATCTTTCCCTTTATATACTATTGAGTAACTAATTATATGTGACTGATACAATTATTATTCTGTTTGTAACTAATTACATCGTTACCGTAGCAATTTATGTTATATTTATACTGTTTTCATTGTGTTTCTTTCAAATTTTAGTTATTCTTCTAGATGTATTGTATTCAAAATCTTAAAGGTTATAATATAGTATTAAGATTTAATTTCTTTTGAAGAATATCTAATATATCAATTAAAAATAATTAAAGTTCAAGTTTTTCTCCGTGAATAAACAAATGTTATTAGTTTTGATTTATCTAATTTGATTTTTGTTATATTTAGATGGATAAGTTTTAAACTGATTTTTGTTATATTTAGATGGATAAGTTTTAGTTTAAATTGTATCATTAATCTTTATTAATGAAATTTAATTTTATAAAAAAAAACTTTGAAGCTAGAAAGAAAAATAACATACAACAATATAAGTTGACATTTATGACATATTTAGTAAGTTAAGTATAATTATATTTAATTATATTATAATTATTTCAAACAATGTTTGATGATAACTTGATAATACGTTTAAATGAAATTGATAATAAATATAATTTAAAAAATAAATTAAAATTTAACACAAATTTATAATATTTTTATTTATGATTTTAATTCTATAATAATAAATAATTATTATAATGATCATTAATATTTTAATTTTTACTTTTCCAGTTAAAGAAAATTATAAATTATAAATTTATTCATATAAAATTAATTATTTTAGAATTTTTTTGGTTGTTATTCATCCACTATAATATAATTAATTAATTATTACATTAAATATAAATTAAAAATAAAATTATTTAAATTTAAATTATAGTTGTATTATATTATAGAAGAAAATACGTTGATAATTATCATAGATTTTTGTTAAGCATGCTAATTTAGCACATACTTAATAGAAATTTAATTTTGGATTTCAATTTCATAGTAATATACAATTATTATAATATTTATCACTTTTTTTTTCTTTTTTTTCTTACTTTTTCATTTAATTAACTCTTTTATATATAATCAAATAATTTTTACAGAGTCAAATATTTTTGGAAGTTTTTTACCTTTTATTTTATTATTTTAATAAAATATTTATAATTTTAACTTTCTTTTTTAATTTTATAATAATAGATAATTATTATAATAATCATAATTATTTTTATTTCCTTTAATTTTAAAATTTTCATTAATAATAAATTTTAAATTTATTCAAATAAAATCAATTATTATAGTACTATTTTGATTTATCATTTTAATTCTCTTATTAAAATATAATTAATACATATAATCTATTATTTTTACACTAAATATAATTTAGAAAATAAATTAACTAAAATTAAATTATAATTTAAATATGTTTTATGAAAAATAAACTAATAAATATTTAGAAGAATTTTTATTTTATCTTTTAATTTTTTAATAACATAAAATTATTATAATATTCATGAGTTATTTGATTTTTTTAATTGTTAATGTTTTCATATAAAATCAAATATTCTTTAAAAAATCAAATATTTTAAGAATATTTTGATTATTTATTTATTTATTATTAAAATATAATTATTAATACATATAATTAATTATTTTATATTAAATATAAATTAAAATTTAATATATATTTATGAGTCTTTTACTTTTTTATAATAATAGATAATTATTATAATGATAATAAATTTTTTGATTTTTTCTTTTAAATACCGTCAAGAGATCGAAAGAAGATTTCTAAATTTTAAATTTATTCATATGAAATTAATTATTTTACGAGTCTTTTAACCTTTTCTTAAATTTACCTAGTAAAAGATAACTAATGCATATAATCATTTATATTTTTACATTAAATATAATTTATAAAATAAATATTTTAAAATTGAGTTACAATTGTATCATATTATATAATAAAATACATTAATATTTACAATAATTTTTTTTAATACAATAAATTAGCACAAATTTAATTTTATCTTTTAATATCATAATAATATGTAATTATTATAATATTTATTCATTTTTTCATTCTTTTAATAATAAATTTCATTAACTCTTTCACATATAATTAAATATTTTAAGATATTTTTATTTTTTTTAAATCTTCCACTAAAAAATAATTATTAATATATATAATCAATTTATTTTACATTAAATATATTTTGAAAAATAAATTAAAATTTAACAAATATTAATGAGACTTTTAATTTTCTATTTTAATTCTATAATAATAAATAATTATTATAATGATTACGAGTATTTTATTTTTTTTAATTTTTAATTTCTACTAAAAGAGAATTTGTAAAATTTAAATTTATTGACATCGAATAAATTATTTTAAGATTTTTTGGGTTTTATTTTTAATCCCTATTTTTGAAAATAATTAATACATATAATTATTTATTTTTTAAACTATGTATAATTTAAAAAATAAATTATAGTTAAATTATACTGTATGAGAAAATACTATTGATGATTATAGTAGAGATTTTTTAAGTATATTAATTTAATATATAATTATTATAATATTCATGATTCTTTTTATTTTCTTTTAATTTATCATTTTTATTAATTATTTTTACATAAAATCAAATATTTTATAAAAAATTAAATATTTTATAAAAAATTAAATATTTTTGACACATTTGTTATGTTTTTTTTTTATGATTATAGGCTGAGGTAAAATAATAATATTATCACATTATACTTATCTGAAAGGTTTAATCTCAAATCACCTCCGATATAACACTTAAACTTGCACCCTCATTCTATCGTTCAAGTTGCAACGCCTTCTCGATAGGATGATATTTGACAGAGGTTAAAATCATTACTCCCACTAAATAAGAATGCTAAAACAATAATGTAATATTTCTTGTATTTAATAAAATATGGATTTTAATGTTTTTTTTTTTTTTGAAAATAAGGATGCTAAAACACAATAGTGTTTGGATTTAATTTTTATTAATTTTTTGATCTTAGTCCTCAATCAAAATCAATGCTCCATGGCCTCTCAAATCAATTTTTAATCTTGTAACCAAACAAAATCAGGAAAGAAAATATTTATTAGTATGCTAATATCAGTAACGAATAAACTATTATTTATTTATTTATTTATTCTGCTAATATATTATTTATTTATAGTGAACATTTTTTATATTATAAGATATATTTTTAATAAATTTTATTCACTTATTGATATATTTAATGAAATATCAAAAATATAATACGTGAAGTAAAAAATATTATAGATAATGTGAATTTTAGTCCAAATAAAAATGACCCGATTTTTTTTTTCCTTGAATAACACCTCCTCTATAAGAACCACTTTAGGTTACCAATTAAAAATAAATAAAATAGAACCAGTACTTTATCTATAGTTTTAGTCCGTGATTGTATGGAATGAAGTGGATGCATCTAATTAAATATAGAGGAAAATTACTCCATTATTTTTATTAAATTGAGTTTAAATAAAATGATATTTATCTAATTAAATGTAGATAAACTCATCATTATCTTAATTCTTAGTCCCAGGCATCTTATATAATGATGATTTTGTCCAATATTTGTGGCATGCGTTTGGAATCATTTGTTCCGACAATGGGGCAAGAGAAGAGACATATTAAATCACCTTGTCCAATATGAAAGAATATAACGAAAATATACATCTTCCAAATTCAAACGAGTTCTAAATATAACTAAAAATGTGATCACCCATGAATCTTATATTATTATTTAAATTAAAGATGCCTAAATAATTTGAATGATTTATTTAAATTTAAAAATTTGATATAATTTCTTATATATTAAATTTATGAATTTTATAATAAAATTAGATTTAAATTAAAATATATACAATTTGTTCCGATTCGAATCGATAGATTTTATAATATAATGTATCATATCTAAATGTAATTACTATTAAATTATAAATAAATACATAATTTATTTTATAATATTTTATATTTAAATATTATAAATACATTAAATTATTATTTTAATTAAAAAATATAAATATTTAATATTTATAATAATTTAATATTTAAATGTTATATTTATCGTGTTTTATATACGATATTAATTTATATTTAAATTTTAATATCAATCAAACCTTAATCATCTGATTCAAAAAATTCAATATATTCGAATTCGGATTAATTATATCTTCAAATTGAATTCGAATTGAAAAATCTTTAAATTCTATTTGAATAGGATAAGATTTGAATTAATAAAAAAATAAACAATTTCGATACGTTGTTAAACTTTAATTTAAACTATAAAATTAAAAATAAAAATAATAAAGAAAACCCTAATAATTATGCCCTTCTTAGAATTAGGGCTTATCTATAAAATTTTGATGATTTTTTTTTTTCAAATAATCGCAACCTATAAAACTTGAAACGACGATGATTATTGCCCAAGTCATGCCAGGTAGGATAGCCAATAGCATGACATTGTTTATATCGGTCATGTCTTCCATTGTCATAGGATTTATATCGATCACAAAATCATTTTCCTTGCCAAAAGTGTTATTAAATAATAGATTAGATAACCTGAGGATGACGTGGTTGACCTGTTTCTTTGAAAGTAGAGAATACTTGTTGTCATTGATATTGTAGAGAAGGTGTTCGACGAAATTACTAGTGTTGAGGAGTATACGAGTTGCTGTGCCATTTGAGACGTACAAGAGGTCGAAGCGTTTGCCTAGATGAGAGTGTTTAGGTAATTGGTTAATGATGGTTGTGTCAAAGCCTTTGGATGCTTCATAATTTGCCCATATTGTGATAAATGCAATGAACATTATAAAGAAGAAGCTAATTATGATAACATTAATATTGTCATTTGTTGAAGAGAAGGTGGTGCTTTGTGTGGTGGTTGATATAAAGGGTTGGAAGACAGTGTTTTTATCCTCCATGAAATCTTTGATTTGATGATGATGTATATAAATAATTATAGATTATTGCTATATAATATTCACCGAGTAACATGTAACTTGATTAGATATAAATTCAAACATGTAACTTGATTAGATATAAATTCAAATATAAGATTGAATTTATTCATTAATTAGGATCAATTAAATTGTAATATATTGATACATGTATATATAAATTTTATGATTAAAAAATATTTATTAATATATAATTGAGAAAAACGTCAAAGGATTCATTCATATAAAGTTTTGGTGTGCTTTAATCCTTTGATTTAAAAAAATATTTTATGGTCATTAGGTTCGAAAAAAATAATAAATAATATTTTTTTTATTAAATTTTTATTTTTGTTAATCAATTATTAAAATATTTAAAAACTTATACCTAATTTTGAACCCAAAATAATTTATAAGTTAGAATATTGTACAGACTTATAAACAACATTTTTGACTTACAATGTGAGATTTAACATCCCTCTTCACATCTATTAGAGTCCGAATTTATAACACAAGTATCGATGGGATGAAGAAACAAGAGTCTAATTCTAATACAAACTTAAAAATACATGTCTAATTCTGAATCTAAAAACTAGTCTTTAAATTAAAGAATTATCTAGATTTATAAACAATATTATTGAATTAGTTTTTATAAAAGTGGTACTTAATAAAAACAAAGACAATATTAATAAAAAATGAAAATTAATATGATATTTCCAATCAAGAATTGAGGAAAGTCAGTACCCTACGTGTTCATACATAATACTATAGAAGATTAATAATAATGGAGCAGAATGAGTGGCTTCTAAAATTAAAAGCTTGGGGCCCTTTGTCATGTTGCACATTAAGTTTGCATGTGCTGGATGCTCAATATGTTGAGAGATCAAATATGTGAATATGCCATTTTCAGTTATTCGTTTTCACATGAAATAATATTTTTGTCCAATAAAAAAAATTAAATTTTCTTTTTTTTTTTTGGAGAAAACATAAAAAACGACCAAAGTACGAAGGAAAATTATAATAAGAAAAATTAGTATTTATTTTGCATTACAGTTCAATCAAATTGTTAAACTAATCTCTTTTATACAAAAACAAATGCCTACTTAAATTCATTGATTTATATGGGCTCCTCGTATCCTTAGATAAACGAAGTTGTAAAATCTTCAGAATATGCATAGCTTTAACAAAAAATACTATATATTTTACTTAGGGTTGTTTGTTTAACATGGTAGCTCAATAACATAATCGCATAGCTTTAATATTTAAAATATTATACTTAATATATAGTTTCACAACAAACTAATTCTATCTTCAAATCAATTATTACATCCCCACTTATTTACAAAAACAGTCCATAAGAACATCTTCCTATAATTATAAAGTTTATAATAATATACTAACTAAAACTCCCAATCAAAAATTAAAAAAAAAAAAAAAAGTTCCTAGAATTGCTAATTACTCTACAAGAAATCACACAAACTGGTTTTCACTCTTTTTTAATTCAAAATCAAGGTCTCTCTGTTTCCTCCACTTGGATCTCATAATATAGCTACAACTGAGATCTCACAATAGAAAACTGGGGCCTCAAATTAAGCATCTCCCCCAAAAAGTAACCAATATATGGCCAGGGTTGGCTTCAATTGTTAAGTACTTGCTAATCTTAATAAAGAAGACCCAATTTCTTTGCAGCAACTCTATATGGGTAGTAGCAATAAAATGATACATGTAAAGAAGAAAACATGTGGAAAGTAATCTGATATAGCAGTTGCAGCAGAGATTGGGGGTGGTGGGTCAGAAGGTACTACACCAAACACTGTTGATCCACTTGAACTTGTTGTGTCTAACACTGATGAGCTTGTGCTGCAGACATGTATTCAAGTCACATGTCAATAGTAGTTTTCAATATAATCTTTTTAATATATACATAGAGTAGTGAACAGTATCCAGACAGACAATTGCATATCCGTTTATTTAGGGGTGATAATTTTAAATATAATCTATACCACCAAATAACACAAATTATTTTCAATTAAAATTAACTATAAGTTTATATTTTATATTTAACGTAAAGATATTAAATTTTCTTACCATTATAAATAAATAAATAAATTAAAAATAATTTACTTTTTAAGACGATAAAAAATGTAAATTTGAATAAGAAATATAAATATACACAACACAAATAAACACGATACAAAAATACAATACAAATCCTATTCGGAAGTGTAACTAAAGAAAAAATTAATTAGTATAAGTGCTTGTCGTGCATTACATCTGGCAAGAGAACATAATCAAAGAAAATGTGGATGACAAACTTACCTAGTTGATGGGAATTGGCATGTCCCTGTACCTAAAAAACAATAGTGGGAGATCAGGAAAGGGAAAGCAAGTAAGTAGACTTAAAAAAAAAAAAAAAACTGTGTATGATTGAAATTTGTCTGCTACCTCAATTAATCTCATCTAGAGTGGACCTTCTACAACGAAATAGAGATGATGAAACATAATTTAAAGCATACTATATAATCAATTTTTTTTAAAAAAAAAGAAAAAAATTAGTAACATAAAACATCAGTTCAAAAGACTTTACAATTATAAATTTTGGGAAAATTCAGAAAATAGATTTTAGTTTGAATTAGTTTTATTTAAAAGTATGTTCGATCACTATTCATTTTACTGTTAATTTTACCAATTTTCATTTCTAGTACATATGTGTGAAAATTCCAAATTTTTATACTTATATGTAAAGTTTAAGCATACTTATTTAACTTTCCATTTCAACTGTAATGTAAAAAGTTTCACTTAAACTCTATTGTCAAAACATCTACTTAGCTCTTCCTCCTTTAGAAAATGGACTAAATTTGGACCCTAAATGGAGTGATTTCCATATAATTTCCATAGCATGGAAAAAGAAACAATAAACCAAAAATAAAACTAAAGTAAATCAAAGAAGAAATTATAATTACTTGGGTTAGTGTTAGTGGTAATAGCAGTTCCACCAAAATTGCAGCTATTAGGAACAGGATTCTTTTGAAAATAGGTATTGAATGCATAAGAAGCATGGTCACGTATTGAATTGGGATAATAACAACTACCACCAGACTGAATTGCTGAACAATCAATACCACCAAATCCACAAGCATAATCTAAAGCAACCTGTAAAGCAGTTTTGGAAGCACTTTGACTAGCAACACACCAACTTGCTCCTGAAGAAGATGTAGAAGTAGAAGAAGATGAAGAATTAGTTGGTGTGAAATTATTGGGTGTTATATTAACGCTGGGAGAGCTTGAATCAGGGTTTGAATTTGGATTTAAGATTGGTATTGATGAGGTGGGATTTGCAGGAGTTATTGTTGGAACAGTTGTGATTGGAGTTATTACATCCATTTGGGTTGTTGAAATTTGGAAAGTGAACTTCTCCTTTCTCGTCTCTTCTTCAAGTACTCTCATGTTTTCAAATACTAGTTCCCTCCCTTCTACTTCAAAACCTGTAATATATCAGAATTGTTTAAATGGAACAAATGAAATAATTGGGGAATATAAATGAAACGAAAAATAATTTAATAGCATGAACAAAAACAAATATAATAATTTAATTATATAAACAAAACAAATTTTTGATAATATTGACTAAAGAAATGTAATTGATAACTACTCAACAATACTTGAGTAACTGTGGATGTAATCGGGGTAAGTTAGAATTTTCCATCAAATCCATTTTGTAAAATCATAAAATTAATAAAAGAATCTTTGATCTTTTACTTTCGTAATTAATAAAAAAGATTGATAATTTTATTTTGTCTTCATGCAAAACATATTTTTGACAATTCACATAACATCAAAATCAATATCTTCTCTCCATTAGAAGGAAATAAGAATGTCCTGTTCATAAGGTTTCAAATACAAAACACGGACAGAGGGAGGCCGCATAATCATTTAGCCGATTGACTTGTTACACAGAAAGATTCAAATTTTATTTATGGATTTCGAGAGAAAATAGTTAAAATTTCCTGCAATTTTGTGATAGTAATTACAAAGATCAGCGAAAGACTGTTAGCTAAAGTTTTTGCTTATTTCAATTAACTGCAACAACAAACTCAGACAAAATCAAAAGGAAAGTTTTTGAAATTGAGCATGAATCATTTCTGAAATCTGAAAAATATAAGATTGAAAATAAAATCTTTTTGGTTAAAAAGAGCAGAACTACGTCGTATGATATTAATGTCTGAAAGTCCCCTCCAGTTGAAAAGAAATAAAAAAAGGGGGGGAAAACAAAATCTATGCAGAAGGCAGGAGCTTAGATTCTTTGAAACTATTATTAGTCTCTAAAGTGGATAAGGGAATAAATTCTCTAGTCAAAAGAAATAAATGAAAAAGAAAAAGAAAAAGAAGCTTATGGAACTATAACACACAAAACATAAAAATATATATGTTATGGTGATACTAGAATAGAAGATAACAAAATAAAAAAATAGAAACAAGTGAAAGAAGACAATTAGACAAAGCAAACAAGTCACCTGAACAGAGGAAATGGACAAATAGTACCAATACTATTTCACAATAAGCTAATTTCCCACTCATTCTCTCTGTTTTTTTTTTTTTAATAAAATCTTCTGCAAGCCTCCTGTTCTTGTTGAAGGATCCTCCTCTTGTTTATCTAATCTTGTTGTGATTTCTCCTTGGTTGATTGAAACAAAGAAAAAGAAGCAAATATGTCATAAACTAGAAAGTATGGATAAGCACAAGCACAAAATTGTGGTTTTTGGAAAGAAGTGGGTTGTTGAATTCACTGTCATGCTTATATGTACTTATAAATATAGGGTAGCCTTGAGAGAGAAGCTGATAAACTTGAAGGTTAGAGAGAGAACAGTGAAGACATGGGTTGTATGTAGGTGCAAGCAAGAGTCTCTGAGGTACAAAAAGGAGGGAAAAAAGTGGAGAAGAAGGTTGAAATGAAAGGTAGAGAGAGGGAGAGAGAATTGTTTGGAATTTAGGTTTGGTAAGTGATGATAGTAATGATGGTTATGAAGTGGGCATTTTGCCTTTTTTTTCTTTCTATCCTTACCTTTTTGTTGTATGATGTGATTAATTCTAGTAAATTAACCATGGGTTTGAAAACTAATCAAACTTTTCTAATTTAATTTAATTTTTAAGAAAACGAGATAAATAACAAATATGATATAAAGAGGGAGGACATTCTTTTTACCATCAAGACTGAGTGAGTGGCTAGAGCGGGTAGACCCACCCTTGTAATATTCTACTAAGGACACATACTTGTTTTCTGTGGGTGTTATGCACATATTTCTTTTCAATAATCATGGGATTCCCTTGAATTTGTTATACCATTAAATTGAATTTGTTATATTCTGAATATAAAGCCCTTGAATATAAGTGCTTAAGTAAGAGAAAATGAACTACACAAAACTAAGATTGGTCATTTGATCACCCAGTCAAGTATGTGTATATATATATAGTCAAGTTCAAGCTTGCCAAAGTGGGTTAAACCACTTGGTATCAGGACTGATATTACTTGTATTTGACTGCAAGTTTGTATCTTGAATTAATCAATTTATTAACATTTTTAATTAATTTATGTTGATATTTTATATATTTTAATAATTTAGAAATTAAATGCGATAACTGTCTGTAACGAGGCTTTTCCTATAAAAATAAAAATAAAAATAAAAATTCAAGCTATTTCTCACTCTCTGATATCTTTTTCTTTTCGCTTTGACAAAGCTATCTCTGTCTTATCATGTTTGTTTCTTTTTTGGTGGGTTGATTTTCTAATAGACATAGACTTTTTAGTTGGGCTGTTATGTACCTACCCATAGAAACCATGATGTCTCAGTGAGTTGCTATTCCATTTTTTTTATACTGTGCTAGCAAATATAGTACTTTCTCTGGTTTCCATAGAGCTTCAAAACCAAATTAACCCACATCTGAAGTCCGGCTGTAAAACACTACCCAAAAATTTGTACCATCTTTTTTAATCATTTTTAGGGATCATCATTAGTCAACCAACAATGACAATATTGTCAGTTTTCTAAGGCACCGAAAAATGTGATATATACTTAGCTGGATATTTAAAATCAATAATAAATTAAAATATGAAAATATCTTTTCAATATTTAATATATTTTTATTTATTCCTTCAAATTTTATAAAAATATATATAATGTTTTTAAATTTTATCATTGGTGTGATTCTTAATACATAATGGTGTTAAATCTAATAGTTTTAATTTATGTATTAATGATTCGATATTCATAAAATATTATCTTGATAAGTTATATATATATGAAATAAATATTATTTTGTTATATTCGTAATATACAAACATTTTTTTTGTGTACATATAATGTACTTATAATCTTCCAAAAAGTTGTATCCAAACATTAAGTTATTGAATTCATCTTCTTTTATTCTTACATATTTTTTACTAAAATATTATTTTAATATCTTTAAAACAAGATGATTTATGATGCTTGTAATAGTTTTAATATAATCTTTATAGATGTCAAAAAAGATGTTAAATCTTTTAAAATTTTCAAGACAAATTTCATAATATTCATCTTTAAAATAATTGTTTAAATGATAGAGATAATCTTTGTTAAAATTTTCGAATAGAATTATATTTTTATCATTAATTTCTTTTGGAATTAGTTATTTATTTTTAAAAAAAATTTCCATTTTTTTGTTTTATCAGTATTATGATTTGATGTAAGAAAATATTTGAACATTTAAGATTCTTAACTAGCTTAAAGTTATAATTATTATACTTGAATTTAATTGTCCATCACTGTCTTTCCTTATGTTCGTCTTCTTTTGTTACACATGTTATGCCTCAACTTTGCTCAAATCTTAATGCCCTTCTTGCAACGGTGAGCCTTCTGCATCCGTACATAAATGATATCCAATATTTGATTTACTCATTTCAATCTATTAATAAAATGAAAAATCTAAGATAAATAAGCTTGTCCCTTACTTTAATCTTCCTTCTAAAGTTCTTGATTGTTCTTTTGAGAAATAATTTAATTCACTTAAATTAATCACTATATATATATTTTTTATTAATCTTGCATGAAAAGTTTTATAAACAAATATTAGATCAGCTCTTTCTAAGGTATTGAATTTCCTTGTTTATGGTATAAAACTTCATATCTTCAATATGTTCATGACTAGACTTTGTGGCCAAGTTATAGAGACTTAACCATTGTGGTTTGCTGAGGTTTCTATATTGGTCTTTCTCATTTTCAATGATTGGAGCATTTTTTGGGAAAATCTCCTTGAACTGTTGAAAATCAACACCAATATAATAATTAAAGATGTAGATAAATAAATGAAGTAGTTGAAGAAGTAGAGTAATAAATGAAGTAGTTGAAGGTTGTAGAAAAGAGAAGTGTGGCTAGGATTATTTCTTAGTTTTATATTTGTGTGGTGTAGATTGCATGGTGAGGACTATAAATAGGCTACCTTGCATTTGGTTTCATCATTCCATCAAAAACAAATAAGTCTTTGTATTCTTAGTTTGAGTTTGAGTTGAGAGCTTTCTCTTTGAGTGTTTGTATTTCTCTTCAATTTGTGAGTTGCCTTTGAAAGGTGTTATAGTGAGTATAATACAAATAGTTTGTTTACTTATTTGGATCTAATATTAATAAATTTAGAGTTATTCATTCTAAATTTTACTTAACATGAACAACACTAAATGTTTTACTATTTTTCATGTTTCTGGAGAAGATACTTTTCTAAATAGCACTGGAGACCTTGCTATCTTTCCTAGGTTTGTCAACCTACTTGGAGCTATTGGTTATTGTTGTAATGTTGCAGAATAATTTCTTACTATCTTCTCTAGAGTTATTAGTTTTAGTGTTTTGCAGTTGACATAACTGCCTTCAGCTTCTATCTATTGGTGAAGACTATATGAGTTATTCCACTAATTCTTAGAATGTATTTACTAGCTTATGCCCAATTATTATAGATTTTTGGTTTTGGGCCATTATAGATTACATAAACCTTTCTCTATTTTCCTTTTTCTATCTCACCTGCCCAGTTAAGCTTTTTAGTTTCAGAAATCTTTCTTTCTTTTGAACTGTTAATTTCTTCCTTTTCTTTAGAAGTTTCACCTTCTTTAGTTTGAATTTTTAACGAAGATTCCTCTTTTAGGATTTTGGGCTCTAGAGGTTGTTTTTAACAATTAAGTTCTTCCTTTTTATTTCCTGTCTCTATAAGAGATTTCTCAAGGTATAACAACTTTAGCTGTTTCTGTAGGATTTTTATTTCCTTTTCCTTTATTTTGATCTTGATGTTAAGATATTTTATTCCTGAAAGCATAAAAATAGTTAGAGGTGTTAATTCTCTAATAAGAGCATCTCCTAGGTTATTCTTATGTTTTAGAAGATGTTCAACTTCAAAATTATAATGATTGAACCATTGTTACTATCTAACTAATCTTACTTGTTTGTAATCACCTAAAATATTAATTATTCTTATGAAATAACTAAAATTCTTGTTATCTATTCTAACAATGAATCTGGATCTTATAACATATATTGTAAATTTCTTAATAATTTTTTGACAGTTAAATATTATTTTTTATTACTATGATAATTTAATTCTTGACCTTGGAAAGATCCTGATGTATATCTACAATAATAATATTCTTTGTCATTTGTTCTTGCTTTCAAAACTGCTCTCTAATATTCTTGTGAAACATATGTTTCAATTATTATTTTATCATCTAGCACTAAGTGGTATAAAGTTGACAATTTTGTTTACCTATTCTTTTACTTTATCCATATATAGAGTATCTTATTATGTCCATTTCTAGATATGATCTTTCTTCAATTTTTCTTGTAAAGGTTTTCGTATTTCTGTAAGTTTCTTAATATATGCTTCTACATATGTTAAGCATCCTAAAAATCTTTATAATTGATTTTCGTCTTTTAATTCATTAGAAATTTTTTGAATATTATTTAGTATATGAGATTATAGATGATGTCTTCCATCTTCAAGTTACAACTTTTAAGATTTAATTTTATTTTTTGAATTTTTTTAAATTTCTTTTTTACTTGTTACTATTTTACGTGAAAAATATCATAAAATGACTTCTTATTATTTCTTAGTTTTTTTTTTCTACTTTCATTTTAAGAATATTACTATTCAATGTCGTTGGATTTAACTTTCGTTATATTTTAAGGATGTTTTTTGATTTTTTAAAACATTATAGATATTTTTAAAGATACTTCAAAACTCGAGAGAATTTTAGATATTAATCTAGTAGTTATCTTATTATTAGTAGTTATCTTATTATTACTTTAATATATTACATTATTAATTTAAAATTTAATTTAATATTAACATAAATATATCCCTTAAAATATTAAAAATATGCTGGCGGCATATTCTAGATCGGTGAAAATGGTGTTAAAAGTCTTACACTTTTGACCAATTGGATCGTGGAAATGCCTATTTGCTTAAGATATTCCTATTTCCTAGATTTAATTTTTGCTTTTTTCAGGCTCCCCTTGATTGTTGCTACCATTTAGTATTTAAGTGGGAATATTTTGATTGAGACTCAGCATTTTTTATTTCTATCTTTAATAATTTAGGATAATTAATTAGCGTTTTAGGATTAAGTTTTATCAGCCAAAACCAATTGCTTCCTACCCATGTGAGACATCTTCTTTTTCAATCTGATAAATCTCTCTTTTGTACACCTGAATCTTTGAAAGTTATTGAATGTTACACAACTTCATAGTATTTTAAACTACTTGTAATCAAGCAACGGCTATCATCCACTCTTTTGTAAAATGGAAGAAAAATTAAAGCTCATCTTGACCTCCACTTAGTTACTTCAGTAAAACCTTCTGGATCTAATAAACGAGTAATGCTACTAATTTCAATTGTTATTTCTCTCCATCCACGTGCCAAAACATCATTGGTTAATGCAGTGTAGGTCATGTTAATGAAAAGCTCTAAATATCACCATTGTTTTCTAGTACAATGGTTTGTATTCTTCATGGAGTACTAAAAGGGACTGAGTTTAAATCCGTCAAAATATATATATATATATATATATATATATATATATATATATTGAATTTTAGGTCCTTTTCTATTAAATATAAGGTGACGTATCATAATAGTAAATATGATTATGCATTTGGATGAATAAACTATTTTGTTTTGAACATTTATCTATTAGTTTTTTTAAAATAAAATAAAAAATGAAAACAAACGAAATAATATAATAAATGGTATTTTTGTAATATAGTGATATTTTTATGATATAATAATATTTTCTTTTTGTAAAATAATATTAAAAAAATAATAACTTTAAAACTTATAATTATAAAATTAATATGTGTATCTATACCATATATTTTCATTGCTAAAGAAAAGTCTATTATATCATTTTATTTTAAGTATCGTCTATTTGATTACTATTTAAATTGAATTATGATTATTTAAATCCGTAAATATTATTATGGTACTATTTTGATTGCAAGAAGTTTTAAATGTATTATTTTTTTAATTTCTTAATAATATTTTTCATAAAAATCATAATTTAAATTTTAGTTTTTTAAGCAATAATTTTTAAAAATTATATAGTAAATGCTGAACACATAATTCTAAGGGTATGAATCTAAGTTTTCAATAAATTTTTGAATTAAAAATTATTAAATATTATTTCAAATTGTTGGCCTTCTTAACTTGAGAAAATCCAAAATGAGACATTTGACGTTTGGTTCATGGAATAGAATCGAAATCGGAATGAGAATGAGGATGAGAAATGAATGAAATAGAAAAGAAATAGTTTTGTTTGGTTTGATTGCTGAAATCAAAGAAGAAATCAGTATTATAGTGTTTGGTTTATAACTGGAATTGAATAGAAAAAACTGTATATTACCTTAATACCCTTATATTCAATAAAATTTAAATAATATAATATAATTATTATTTTTTCGTCTGACAAAATACATTATTGAAATTATTATTTTTTAAATAATTATTACTTAAAAATAAAATATATTAGTAAAACTATTATTTTTCTAAATAAGGTTTAGGATTTTGAGGTTTTAGATTTAAGGATTTGGGGTTTAAGATTTAGTGTTTAGGGTTATACTTGTGGGTTAAAGTTTAGGGTTAAAATTATTATTTTTCTAAATAGGATTTATGGTTATATTTATGGGTTAAATTTTAGGGTTAAAATTATTATTTTTCTAAATAAGGTTTAAAATTTTGGGATTTGTGATTTGTGATTTGGAATTTAGGGTTATATTTGTGGGTTAAGATTTAGGGTTAAAATTATTATTTTTCTAAATAAAGTTTTGAGATATAGGGTTTAGAGTTATATTTGAGGTTGGGGTAAAATTGAAAAAAAAAATTAAGGTGAGAATGAAATCACGATTCCTTCTCTTTTAGGAATCGATTTCGTGATTTTATTTCATTCTCACGTTTCAATCCAACCAAACATAAAATTAAAATGAATCAATTCTAATTTTATTTCATTTCAATTAACCAAAAACAGGGTATAGACTTGTGATCTTTTAATCTTAAATATTAATTTTAATGGTGCGTGTTTTATATTAAATATTATTTGTGTGTTGAATAATAAATATATAAAAATAATATTAATTATGTTTTTAAAGATTAATTTTAAAAGAATTTCTTTTTTAAAAACTTCTAAACGTAAATGCTTTATTTATCATTAAAACTTGTTTTTATTTAAAATATATTGAATTAAATTGAAGTAATTACCCGATTCATTTTAAAAATATGTTTTTCTATTTTTCATGAGCAAATATTATTCTATTTTTTATAAGGTGTTCTCTTATTTGAGCCAAAAAAAATGTTAAAAAAAATAAATAAATAAGAAAAAGAAGAACATATACATAGAGTTTACAACCCGAGCATTTAAGATTTGATGAAAAGAAATTGTAAAATACATTTAAAGTAGTGATTTGATAAACAATATGAGAAATTCTAATTTTTGTCCACTAAAACTATAATAAGAAATAAAACCAAAATTAAAGAAAAAAAAAACATTTTCTAATTCCTTTCAAACAAATTGCATGGTTGTAGAATACAATCATTTAAGTAGGTTGTTGTTCTAAGTACCATAACCTTCATCTCTTCGATTTTTATTTCTTCAACAAAAACTTTTCATTTCCTTGACTCTCGTGTTTGCCTAGGGGTATCAAATTGGTTATCTCATAGCGAGCTAACCACCAGATCTATTAATAACTCAATCCATTATGTACAACAAGACTACTTAAAATTTAAACATGATATGACACAATACATAAATTTAAAAGAACAACACATTATAAATATTCTTACAATTAAAATAAATTAAAATTAATGTTAAGTATATTACTAGATGTGGACATATTTTAATAGATATGTATTATGCTTATAAAATTGAGATGAGAAGTTTTACTCCCATAAACATCTATTTTTTTAAAATAATAAATTAACATATAACAAAATATGTTGACAGTATATATTACAGTTCAATACGACATATTAATTAACGGATTAAATAATAATTATGAATCTTATTTATTTGACATCTCTAATCACTACTATTGATATAGTTAATCTTTGTAAGTAGAAAACTTATATAAACAACGTACTCTCGAGAATGAGTTAGTTGTGAATTTCTTGCCCTTTTTTTTTCCTATCTGAAGCCATACCTCATCTTACCTCACTGAAATATTAAAAAGACAATGTAAAAGGAAATGTGTGGACATGATTGATGGATATGCAAAGATTGAAAGTGTGCTTAAAGAAATAATTCAAAATTTTTATAAAAAATAAATAAATAACTTCACAAACAAAATCCCTGTCAAGAAATTAGTAAGTCAATAAAAATAAAAATAAATATTTTTTAAAAAATATTTTTTATTATATATAATCATGATCCATAATAAAAAAAACACAAATTCCTTTAATTATAAAAAAAAGAAAAATAATAGTCAAAGAGTATAAAAAATGAAAGAACAAAAGTTTTCCTAGATGAAATTAAATTAAAATCAAATCTAATAAATACCGTAACTTGAGGTTATGATGAAATAAAAGAAGAGAAAAAATCAAAAATAAAGTGATGATAAAATAAAAGAAAAAAACTAAACAAACTCAAATAAATGAAAAAAGGGATTGTCTAATTCAAGATGTTTGATGTTATATTCTGTGATTTTTTTATTAAATAAAAAAGAATTGAAATTGTATTTATGATAACAGAGGAGAGATTCACAACATTTGAATCAATTTCAAAATTAATTAATTAGATGGCATTTATCCTTGTTATTATAAGTACTTATTACTCGGTGATAATTGTTTTTCTTTTTTTAAATAACGTACACAATTTACACAAATGATGTAATAAGGTTTTGTCACACTTGTAACGCGAATAAATAATTTAATCAATTTATTTAAATTAAAATAAAATTAACCTAATTTATTAAATCACATAGATTTCGAAATTACAATCAAATCAAATTTAAATTAAAAAATATATGATTTATCATTTAGATGAATAGATTTACACTATTTTATAATTGATGAAAACCAAATTATTAATAAAATTATAAAAAATATATTTTATTTTATAATACATTATATTTAAATATTATATATATAACAATCATATTAAATTATTATTTTAATCTTTAAATAATAAAAACATAACTTTTAAATTGATATAATAACTTAATAATTCTTGAATTATATTTATTTTATTTTTTTTAATTGTGTCCATTAATTAAAAAGGGTGATGACATTATAATTATTATCATAATAAAATATATTAAATATTTATTTATATTTAATAATAATTTATTATATTATGTCAGTATTAATGTAAATAAAATATTCTAATAATAATAATAATAATTTTTATTGTTATAATATAGTTACTTATAATAAATTTTGTTAAAGGTTATTAATTTAAAATTAAAATATTATGTAAATTATGTATCATAATTATTCATGCATGTGTTTCCACCTCTGATTTTATTGTATAGATGATGAAATTGATTATATTATTAGATTAATTTTAAATTAAAATTTTTTAAATTTAATTTAAATTAAATCAAATTTGAATATATGAAAAATATGTTGTTTTGATTCTCTACTTCCGTTGCAAACATGCGGTCAAGGACATGTTGATAAATTGTTTCGACTATTGCACGCTGGGATAGTCAGCGTTCTTAATTAAAGACATACGATGAGGCAACAAAGAAAAAAGATGTCATTTTCTAAGTAATTTTATTTGTTATAAAATATTTTAGTTATTTTTTTAAAAAGTAGTTTAATCACTTATAAAATAATGTTATTTATTAATAAAAAATTTTTAAAATTAAATTTAATAAGGATAAATTTTTTATTTTATTTTAATAATTTAAAATTAAATTTAAATATTATAATATTTTATTTTATTTTTTGATCAATTATTTTCTCTAAATTACATATTTTATGATTTTTTGTATTTTTCAATCTAAACATGATATATATAAAATATGATACATAAAAGTGATTAAAAAATATAAAAAAATTAATAAATATAAAATTTTAAAAAATTGTTGGTAAATAAAAGGAAAAATTGTATCATCAAATTTAATTTTAAATTATTAAAATAATATAATAATTTTATTATTCAAAAAGTAAATAAGATGTAATATTTTCAAGAAAAAAATAATCTCAGTATTTTTTGGTTTTTTTGGTGAAATAAAATGATTAAAATATCTGCTAAGCAATTTAATTAAAAAAAAAAAGTCTCAACAATTTCCTATCGGTCCCAACTTACAGGTTTTGGAATGAAACGAATGGTGGGAATTTGTCCTTTGCTCCTAAGATTACAAATTATCCAAACATGTTACATAATATTTTTTTCCCCCAACGCAGCACTTAATGTTACTCATTAACTCAGAACACAGAGGATATAGATAAGATAGAAACAGAAAACAAGAACTTCAAGAACAATAAATGGCACCAAGTTGTTGCTCATTCACTTCCTCATCACCTTCTATTTCAAAGTTCATCGCAGATCAACCTTACCTTTCCATGTTAGAAACACAATGCACTACCATGAAAGACCTCCAAAAGATTCATGCCCAACTTATCAAAACTGGTCTAGTTACTGATACTATTGCTGCTAGCAGGGTACTAGCCTTCTGTGCCTCTCCTGCTAGAAACATGAACTATGCTTACATGGTTTTCTCACAAATCCAAAATCCCAATCACTTCATTTGGAATACAATCATTAGAGGCTTTTCTCAAAGCTCAACCCCTCAAGATGCAATTTTTCTTTTCATTGAAATGTTGGTCACTTCACCAATTCAACCAGATAGGTTAACCTACCCTTCTGTTTTTAAAGCCTATGCTCAACTTGGGCAAGCCTACTATGGAGCTCAGCTTCATGGAAGGATAATAAAGCTGGGTCTTAAAAGTGATCAGTTCATAAGAAATACCATCATATACATGTATGCCAATTGTGGGTTTTTGAGTGACGCAAGCCAACTGTTTGATGAAAGTTCTGAATTAGATGTTGTTGCGTGGAATTCAATGATTTTAGGCCTTTCCAAATGTGGGGAAGTTGTTGAATCTAGAAGGCTATTTGATAAAATCCCAATTAGAAATTCTGTTTCTTGGAATACTATGATTAGTGGATATGTTAGAAATGGAGAGTTAGTCGAGGCATTGAAGCTTTTTGGCAAAATGCAAGAGGAGAAAATCAAACCTAGTGAGTTTACAATGGTGAGCTTGTTAAATGCTTCTGGTCGATTAGGAGCACTTAGACAAGGAGAGTGGATTCATAACTATATAAGGAAAAATGAAATCGAATTGAATGCCATTGTTACAACAGCAATTATAGACATGTATTGTAAGTGTGGAAGTGTTAGTAAAGCTCTTCATGCCTTTGAGATAGCCTCAAAATTGAGTTTATCCTGTTGGAACTCTATGGTTATGGGTCTGGCCATGAATGGTTACGAGGTAGAAGCAATTGAATTATTCTCAAAGCTTGAATCTTCTTCAAATCTCATACCAGATGGTATCAGTTTCATGAGTGTTCTAACAGCTTGTAATCATTTGGGCAAGGTGGATAAAGCGAGAGACTATTTCTCTATAATGGAAGAAAAATATAAGATTAAACCGTCAATAAAGCATTATAGCTGTTTGGTTGATGTACTAGGCCAAGCAGGACTTCTTGAAGAAGCAGAAGAACTAATCGTAAGATTACCAATAAATCCAGACGCCATTATTTGGGGATCATTGCTTTCAGCTTGTAGGAAACATGGAAACATAGAAATGGCGCAACGGGCAGCGAAACATATGAATGAATTGGATCCTACTGAGAGCTGTGGTTATGTGCTTCTGTCCAATGTTTATGCTGACTTCTGTCAATTTGAGGAGGCAATGAAGGAAAGGCTTTCCATGAAAGAGAAAAAAGTAGTAAAAGAACCAGGGTCAAGTTTGATTGAAGTAGATGGAGAAGTTCACGAGTTTCTGTCTGTTGGTAAGGTACATCCTAGAGCCCAAGAAATATACTCTCTTCTAAATGAGTGATATAATATTGTCAATGGGATGATAGGTTAGTAAAAGATGGAAAACTTCAAATTCTTAAGTAGCTTCACAAACTCAACATTACCCTCTTCATCTGAATTTGATTTATATTACTTAAGAAAAGATACAATATACTATTATAGGATATGGAAAAATACAAAAAAGATACATTAATGGCATAAGAAAACCTACTCTTATAACGAGTAAAGCTACAAACTATTTCCCAAACATGGTTTTCTATTGCCTATAAGAAACAACAGAACATCTTGAGCATATGTGAAAGAAATTCTCCATTTGAGACTAGGTTTTCGACATGTTTCGGTTTGAAGTCCAGGAATAAACCTCTGGCGACATATTGCTGTGTGCGAGCAAGTTTTGTGGCATCCCATACAATTCTGAAATATCCAAGTGCTGATGACGACCATTTTGGTAATGATGATTCTGCTGATGATCTACAGCTATTTCATCTTCATCCAATGGAAGTCGATCAAAAGTAGCATTCATGAATGATGCTGCCATGATCACCACAGGTCCTGAAGCAATAAGTGCACCAACAATACCTCCACCTACAACCTGCCCTTGAGCCCCTGCTAAGTATATAGTCAGCCCTGTTATACCAGGTGGAGCAGGAGGGGGTAAGATTGATCCAAGCAATGAGAGTATCTCAAACCGACCATGGAGAGTCACAATTGCCCCGGATGCTGCTGGCTGTCGCAGTGTGACATTAGTTACATGCCCACTTCCACTAAGTATGCAAATGCCACGCTGCTTTCTTCTTGCAAAATTGGCCAAGCTTTCGCTCACATCACAACCCGAGCTCACCTCCATTGCATGAGCTCGTAGCGCATTGGCACTATCACGAGTGACAATGATTGGTGGCTTAGGCTTGTTTTTTGATCCAGCAGGCCTACCACGAGGCCGCCTCATGCATTCCCCTTCGGCAGTAGATGAAATTGGTAGTACTGCCTTTGGTGTCTTAGGAACCAAGATCGCTTCAAGGTCTGGCCTGTGATGACTACCTTTCTCAAGTTCTTGGTTTCTTT
This sequence comes from Hippophae rhamnoides, assembly GCA_033030585.1. NCBI lineage: Eukaryota > Viridiplantae > Streptophyta > Magnoliopsida > Rosales > Elaeagnaceae > Hippophae > Hippophae rhamnoides. Next base: position 33,876,260 of record CM065433.1, read on the forward strand.
CAACACTAGCTTTGCACACCAAAGAAGGAAGTGTTAGATCTCCACCTCCTACCATTTCATGCATCAGTGGAAGCACACTCTCTAAAGAATTACCAGAATCACACCCAAACTGTATTCTCGGCAAGAGTTTAAATACTAACAATTTACCAATAATTTTATCACATGAAACAATGAATGATCTCAGGTTAGGAGATGGTTAAGTAACAACCACCCAATATTCTTAGCATAAATTATACCGACCCTAAGTTTAATAACCTTTTCTGCATTAATCTGATGGCCAAACTCCCAACTGATTGATGGTTCATGTCAATTGTCTTTCCCAACAAATACAAAAAATCCAATTGATGTTATTCTTGAGACAAATCTTACGATTGAAGTACTTTTATTGTTCCGAATTACCATTTGACGTGGATTAAAAAAAAATTGCATAGAACAACAGTATATGTTGTTTATGAAATGATCATAATGCTTAGAAAAAAATTATTTAATATATTATCCCAATTGATGTGACAATTAATTATATATTAAAAAAATAGATCATATATTATAACCAATAATTATACAGAATTGTGATTGTTGCATAAATAAATGCTTAATGACAGTCTATATATATCATAAGTTGTGGTATTAGTACAATTAATGTGATAGTTAATTAAAGGCTAAAAATAAATAAATCCTATAATTATAACAAATAATTGTGATTGCATCACAACTTGAGTCATGAAGAATTATTGGGTAAGAAAAAAGTCTATTTATCACAAGTTATAATATTATCACAATTTATACAGTTGATAATGGTAAAACCAAAAGAGCCTTGGAAGATGCATAGTTAACAGGAAAGCTATAAACATATTAGCAAAAACAGGGTTATAATTTAATTTCACTCTTCAATAGATGCTTTCACTCCACTGGGAAAATTGGAAGTAGAAAGCCATGTGCCTGAATCCAAAATCATAACAAAATACAAAACTAGCCTAGGTTACAAAGTAATAGGATAGTCTTAACTATTTTTTTAGTATGTACAATTGCAGATCCAGGCACCCAAAAACAACAAAAGACCACGGTGATAACAAAATGTATCCTGATTTGACACACCCATATTCGCTGTAACTCCCACAAAGAAAAGAATCAGAATAAAGATAATAGTTAAATAACTAGTGCCTTCGATGCCAAATTTGTTGTAATTGCTCCTGCAGAAGGTTTTGAGTGTCATCTAAGGTCATATCATCAAGCCCTTGCTGGTGATTTTCTTGTGCCAACACACCTCGAGTAGGATATGCATTTGGGTATCCCAAAGCTCCATAATGTTGTGCAGGCAGCACCCGGCCCCCTTGATACCCAGTATGCCCAGCATGATATTGATTGTGCCCGAGTGAAGTGTAACCTGAATCATCTGGAAAAGGGGATTTAATTCTCGAAGCGGGTACATGATTTGAGGAAGATGAGATAGTACTCTGGGAATCATACGGAGAAAAAAAAATTAGAATAATAATGATATCAAAGATACAAGCAACTTTGTGTAATATCAAAATACAAGACATTTTATCATAAGCAAGGTCAAATGAAAAAAATACTCACAGAGACTCTTTGAAAAATTATGTTTGACTCTTTCTTTCTTTTCTTTTTTTTTAATATTTCCATGTAAAAGAAGGCAACGTTTGGAAGGCAAAGAATCTAAGTGACGATGTTTTTAACGCCAGACATGTTGAAACATATAACATACAATTCTTATTATGAAATAGAAATCATTGTTCTAAGGCATACTTTTTCAAAAAAAGTTGCATATTAACCAACCAGAGCAAAAATCATAACAGTAGTAAATGTCCGTTCCTTTTCCTCCTTTAATAATTACCTGTTGATTAGTGAAATGGTCTCCACCATTGTAAAGAGGGTGAAAAATGTCGTTATGTCCACTCCTGTTGATCATGAGAGAAGCAGACTGGGAGTGCAAATTGCTTCGGGAAATATTGAGAGAAGTTCCATGCCCATAAACAGCATTAGGTGACGGAACTGATCTGTTTATTAAGGATCCACTACTATATTGCGAAAGGCCATAATCTATGCCAGCCAAAGACTGTTGGAACTCACCACTGCTTTGGTGCACTTGCTGTTGAGTTGATTGTAAATGTGAGAAACTTCGAAGATGGGAAGGGTAACCAACCATGTTAAGTAGCTCTTCCTCATGAAATTTTGGAGAGTATTGACGACTTGTAAGGGGCTGAGAAAGTATAGATGACAGTTCAGACAAAGAAAAACCACTACTTTTCAAGGCCTGCATGAATTATACTTTTTAAATAGCAGAAGCATATTGAAAGCAAATTTCATTTAAGGAAAACAGGTACAAAAGTTCATTATAGATGCAATCAACCATGCTGAGACAATAAAGTAAGACAGAGAATAAAATAAACCAAACAAACCAGAAAACCAACAACCTAAAATGCAGGACTCTTTTCTTAAAAAAACCCACATCAATCATCTTCAAGATAGCAAATTCCGTTCTGCAGAGTAACAAACTCAAACTCCATGTCAGACATCAGATATTTCCAGTTCAGATCATTATACTAGAGACGATCATCAGATACACTACTGGGTAACCAAGAAATAACCCTAAAATGAAGCTGACAACTGAAAAATTAACCAATATGGCCAACAACCTAAAGTTGGATGCTTTCCAAAATATTATCTTGAAGGGTACGGATTCTGCACGTGCATATGAACGGATGGGGAAAACACGTTTGCACCAATAGATAAAATAAATAACACTAGAAACGCCTACACAGAATCATTTGGTATGCCAAATATGGTCACAAGATCTCACAATGGAATGGCACCAAATTAAAGATGTCCCAATAATTAGTTAAGAACTAAAGGTAAATTAAAGATGTCCCAATAATTAGTTAAGAACTAAAGGTAAATTAAAGATGTCCCAATAATTAGTTAAGAACTAAAGGTAAATTAAAGATGTCCCAATAATCTTTGATCACTATTTATGATCTCTGTCTGGATAAAAATGTCACAATAAGAATGTTGTTTTCTCAAGAGGGTTGGAATATCAAATTTAAGAGAAATTTAAATAGTCGGAAAGTTGATGATTTTATAAGTTTGATGTCAGGTTAGAAGGAGTGACTATAAGAACTGACAATATTGATAAAAGAAATATGAATTAATGAGTCATCTGGTAGGTTTTCTAATAAACCTTATTTTGAGCTCCTTGTAGATGATACCATTCACTAGATTTTGTTCAACAAAGTTTGGAAGTGTCCTAGTCAATTGTTCTTGGTAAGGTCAACACTTTGGATCGAATTCAATCAAAGATTTCTAGGCTTTATCTTTCACCTAATTGGTGTGTTCTTTGTATTGTTGTAAAAGGCTATTTTGAGGTGAGACTTAAGCTTAAAAAAAAAGTTCTGAAGTCTCGGGTGGTAAATTAAGACATATATTTTTTTGGTTTGAGGCTTAGGCTTTAACGTTTTTACGCCTCGGGGTGATTGAGGTATTAGCCTCAAATGGTTAACTTTTAAAGTTGGTCCATGGCCCACCATAAAATCCCGATTTGGTTTTACAAAATTAAAAAGACAGAAAATCATAGATAAGAAAGGAAAAAAAAGGAGAATACTATAATATCATGAACAAACGTGATTATGATTGCTTCCTTAATATTTTTCGATCTTTCTTCACCTATCATCTTTTTTTGCCTTTGCCTTTGTCTCCAACATTACAAATCACATTACCCCCTCTATTTGACTATTTATATTTGAAATTTTATTTCTATCCAAATTGATATTTAAATAATAGAGTCACAACTTATTATGTACTTTGCATGTTTATGATTATTTTCATGATTAATTGTTTATATTAATATTTTAGCATTATTTAAAGTTACGGTTAAAGTTACTTTCCATAATATATATGATTTATTAGATTGCATTAAAAATTATTTTTATTATATTTTAAAGGTTTTTTTAAAGTTAAGCCTCACCTCACTTCACTTAAAAAAACGCCTCAATTCTTAAAATAGCCTTTTATTACATAGGTTTTATGTAAGAAAAGTTCAAAAGACATTAATCATCCATTTCTACATTGCTCAATTGCACATAATTTTTAGTCTGAGCTACAAAGCAACATGGGTGTTCAATGGGCAATCCCAAAACCTTACCTTGCAATTCTTTGTTGTTAGAAAATTTTAACTTGCATGGGAATAGTACGAAGGCAAAGAAAGGAATAAAAGCAATTCTTTGAGTACGAAGGCAAAGAAAGGAATAAAAGCAATTCTTTGAGTGCTGTGGAGTGAGGAATAGTAGAATTTTTGAGAAAACTAAAAATTATAGCAATATTTTATGTTATAATTGGGAAGCTTGCTTATTTTAAGAATATATTTTGGCTATGTACAAATTATAATTCAGTATGTTAAGTTTTCTTTCTTCTGGATTGTTTGTTCACATTTTATACTTCTATAACTACTTTATATATAAATATATTATGTTATTTCTTATAAAAAAAGGGTAAATTAAAGACGTCTAAGATCAAATTGGAAAAATTATCTTCGCTAGCCCCTAAATGAGCAGAAAGCATATGAAGCACGGTTCACATCTAAAGTGTAATCTACATACATAAAGCTGCTCTAAGCCACTTATGTCTAGGTTGATAGCCACTTTAACCAATCTAACAAATATGGTCACACAAAATGAGCAAAGAACCACTGATCAGATTCAATTAAAAAGATAAGACTAACTGGACAGGAAACATATAAAATTTACTGCAAAGCTAAAACAGAGAGAGAAGGTAGGAGCATACAATTGTTTTGAAGCACACTAGTAAATTAAAGGCATAATAGGTATGACTAGTTATACCAACATACCGTTTCATAAGCCATACCCAAGCCTGCCCTAGTAGAAGAAAATCCAGAGCTAGAATAATTTGCAAATGATTTTGGGTATTCACGTCTAGGATTTGCTTCAAGGGCAACTTGCTTTATCAGCTCTGGCTGGAAAGAAGAAAGAAAATCATACTTCCTAGAAGTTGGAGGTGCACCACAAGCATTATAAATGGACTCTAGGGCTTCATCACTATTATGTTCTGCATTCCTGTATAGGCAGCAAAATACCATGAGATATTATACACGAAATCATACTTTATCAGAACTACTGAAAGCATCATACCAGGTATCAGGGTGACCACTTGATAACCCATACATTGCTCTAGAGTCTCCTTCACAATCATCATTTAACTGATCAGAGTCAATTTGCTCAGGCAGTACAGGACTAGCGCCTGATTTGTACGTACCAAATTTCAGATGCGAACAATCAACAGCCAAGGCTTGCAGATGATTTGGAAGGACTAATGCACAGCTATCTTCCTTCTCATCCTTCTCAAAACATAGGTTCTTGACACTTGAAGCAGCAGATGATGCAGCTACAACAGGATCACATGGCAGAGGCATGGAATGATTTGGAACCAACTGATTTGAACCACTACCTGCAGCTGCAGCTAAAGAAAATGGTGAACAATAGGGCCTAAATAATCTCATACTAACAATTAACAATACCAATTCACACCTAACTAGTAAATGAGCTGAGCTAGCTCATCTCACTTAGGTTCACACACCTCAAGTAAGTTGTAGCTCAACTTCGCTAAATTTTGTGTGAGCTTAGTTCATCTCAGATCACTCTAAAATAAGTTAGGGAAGTAACTCATGAGGTTCATTTACATTTTTGAAAAATAAAAGCAAATATAATTTTGTTTAGGAACAAAAATAGTACAAATAATATGATTTGATTATATTTTTGTAAAACAAACAAAAAAAATTAAAATTCAATCTTTTAATTGTGTTTTCCATAATGGGATTATGCTACTAATTTTTTTATAAAGATAATTTGTTAAACGAGCTACTCATAAGCTAGCTCATTTGAGCTCAACAATAACCAAGAATAAAATTTAAAATTTTCTTTTTAAAGTATACAAGTCACTTGCTTCTAAAGGTTAGATACCAAAACTAATGGCATATATTCACTTTGAAGCGGATGCTCCTGCTTTCAGCTTTAAAAAAAACTCATGTCCATGCAAAGAACATAGAGCTTAGAGTTTATGATTGCAGAAAAGACCTAACTGCAGATTCTAAACTAATGTGTTTCTTTGTTAAAGTACAAGGATAACTGACATCAATGAACTTTGTTTATTAACAAAAGAATTTACAATATTTATCATCATTTTTAGCTTCCACTCTTCCACATTTATGTCCTTGATACCAAACCAAATGCAAACCATATTGCACGACGTCCAAAAAGGAAGAGAGATTTAATGTCCATTGGTTCTAAGCACCCTTACACATACTGAGACACCAAAAAGCATTTTCCTAACAAAAGTTCCACGTGCTTGATTTACTTCTCACAGAATCTCAATTTAAAAAAGAGAAGAAAACTTGGAAGATTCCAAACACAAATGTAAGTATGTAACAGAGGAATTTACATACATACAGAGACCTAGGTCCAACTCCACCCCATAAGCATTAAAACTGATGATAGGTTATGGTCAAAGTAAACAAATATATCCATAGAGGAAATTATCAAAATCAACCATGTGTCTTAGAAGAAATAATACCAATTAAGGATTCTGATGCATTGTGATAATTTCTTATAAAAATGAGAAAAGAAAATAGGCAAAGAAAGATTCAAAATAACGTCAAAAAATACCTTCCACTTGTCCATACGTGGACATAGCATGATCATAACAGCTAGAATCCTCAATGTCAAGTGATCTGACAGCATTAATCAAAATAGTCTGTCCACTTGAGGTAGAAGCAGAAGCTGTTTGATCTGAATTGATATTTTTGTCAATATCACCTGCCTCCATTAACTGGATACCATCTGACTGGCAGTTTTTAGATATATTGAACCCCTCCTTTACATCTAAAGTGAAAGATTCATCTAAAATCAATGACTTGTTATGACCTGCCAGTTGATCATCCACAACAGGCCACTCATCAAGCGTAGAAGGATTTTGACAGTGTGAATCATAAAGCAATTCTGATTGACTATGGGAAACATGGGACGGTTTTGCAAATACATCCTTACACGGCAACCTACCCAATCTCACAATGTCAGCCATTGAAAGATTTCCAGCAGTTGTGCTGGACCAAACAGGTTGACATCTTGGAGAAGGTTGCATATCCCTATATAGGATATCACTGGTTCCTGTAGACTGAATTCTACTTCTAGCACCAGTAGTATCTAAAGCATCACTGGAACAGATAAACACTTGTCAAAATTCACATTTAGGTCGAAGAAGCAAAAGGAATGAGATCTTAACATTCTTGCATCATCTATTACTTAAATAGCTGACACATAAAAGACAATGAAACGTTGACATACTTCAGATTGAATCACAAACATAATAGCCAATGCTGGACTCGTTTAATATAAACGGAAGTGTAAGGAAAAAGTGGAAGAAAGTAATAGCAAGCATTGATTAAGGATATGCAAGACTAAGAGATGAAGATCCTTTTTGCATGCAGATAAAAAAGATAAGCTTTTTACTCAAAAGTATATCAACTTTCATAATCATAGCATTAGGATGTTGTTTACCTGGTTTTCTTTCTAATCTTAAAAGGCTAAGCCACTCAAATAACTTATACGAGTATGTTGGCTTCAAAAGAAACAAAAGGAATACCAAACATGAAAAAAATACTCCACATCATCCTTCAGCTCTATTTGAGTTACCAATTCCATCATTCCAAATAGCATAACCTTGTCATTGGACCAACAAAAAGCAAACGGTACTATGGTAGTACATAGTACTTCCATAGTTCCATGTAAGCAACCCAAAATCAAATGTAATTATGCAAAAGAAGTGATATTTTTCTTTTTGAAATCCTTCCCTCATCAGTAATCATAGATGAAAATATACTAATAAGCTTTTTAATCTATGTCACTACTTGTTGGGCGCAAGAGAATCAAACACAAATTTCGCAGTTCACTAACCTGTGAGATGATAAGTGCTTGTTAATGGTTTTTCCTGGCACTAGAGTTGCCCAATAAGAAGGTGAAGGAGCAGACAACTCACCATCGTCCTTGTATGCAACATTGCCAAACTCTAACAAAATGAACACGAAGTTGAGAATATTTCATTGTTAAATTGTCAAAAGAAGTTAGCCCTCCATGTGCAAATGAAAATACCATTGAAGCTAATTTGAGTTGATCCACCCTGTCCAACATTTCGTTCATTAACACTTCTAACTCCATAATCAGCACCACAATAAGTAAATCTTGATTCTTGTGCCTCCTTCATCTGAAAGGTAGAAGTATACAATTGTTGTAAATACAAAACTACCATAAACCATGCCAATTATGACTTGTACTAATAAATAACTCATTAAATATGCAAAAAATATCATCATTAAAAAAAATTAAATCAAGCTAGCCACATAAATTAGTGATTAAAAACCCTTAACAGTTGATCAGTCTATTTAATCCCTGTCAATACAGCTCAAATTATATTTTTAAGCACTCAAATAAAAAGTAAAAGACTGAACAAACCAATGACAGAAGCCGTAGACCCATATACCACAAGAAAAAGAGTAGAATGTACTTTTACAAGATACCTCTTTCCTTCTTTCACGTTTGCTCTTCACTTCTTGAAAAGTGTCTACACAATAATAAATAACAAGTTTCAATTATGCCTTTGAAGAACACTAAATGCACAAAAGTAAAACAATTAAAAGATGCATAAGTTTCCAGTAAAATAAGATCATACCAGTAAAAGAAAAGACAAACATAGATAACATAAATACAATTACTTATGAGCAATTATAAAGTCCATGTTTTCAAAACTCTCAATCTTACCGAGCTTATAGAAAAAAGAACCTGTAAGCAGACAGGGCGTGGTGAGAACAAAGAGGCAAATACATAACTAAAGAACATACAATTTCTAACTGCATTGGCATAATGCAGCATGAAAGGCCAAACAGAGACTTGGGAAAATAAATATTCAGTCAGCTGTTAAAAGTTACATGCCCAGAGCAATGAATTTTTAATCTTCAATATCCTTTTTTTTTCGAACAATCCATAAGACAACGATACACATCTACTTGGGAAAAAATCCATGATGAAAAATTCAAAAATAAAAATAAATATGATAGATACCATAATCTTTCCCTGCCATTGGTAAAACAGATACAGTTATCCCCGAGGACAAAAATAAAAGAAGAAGAATAAAAAAAAAAGAACTGACTTTACAACATTCCCATCAAATTCAAAGTTCTCTTCCCCCTGTTGTCGTCCGAAGATTTTCCATAAAACCAAATACAAAGGAAACTGAAACAAGTACTACTACTAGCCCCGAAGTAAAAACCTCTAAAATTCAAATAGAACCAAAAGGTAAAAGAAGTAAAGTAAGCAAAAGAACGAACCTTGAGAGAGGAGTCGCTGAACGGCTTCGTTAGGGTCCATATTACAATCTTTAAGAGCCCAATATATCTCCGACTCGGAAGAGTTGACAATTTCCTCAAGATTCTGTATTATCTTCTTTGTCTTTGGTGAAAGCTGTAGCATTTCAGAACCATCTTCTCCTTCACTACCCATCTCTCTCCTTCTCTCTTTGTCTTTCAGAAAGATGACTATTCGATTACTCAAAATTTTCCTATCGGCCAAACACAAATAAAACCCTCTGCCTTGTGTGTCTATGCGGCTATGCCTCCATTTATATATAAACAAAAACAACAAATTATTCTTCACTTTTTCGCACCGGATTTGTCTTTTTAAGTTTCCCAATTAGTAAAACTCTTTTTCCCCTGTAAAATTATAAAATTATATTCCTTACGACTCACAATTTTGTTTACAACTAGGTGGCATTGCATATTATATTTTTTTTTCCCTGAATATAAATATTATTCCATAATTTTGCTAGGATAAAATATTTGGAAATCACAGTAATTTAATAAAACAGACGATATAATTATAACCATATTATACTAATTTTAATTATAAGTAATTTAACAGTTTGACTACAATTTTTATTTTTTAATATTTATTTAGATATATATTTTGTTTAAAAAAATTTAATATTAATATAATTTTTATTTTACTATGTTATTTAAAATATTGATATTTATTTTTATTTTTCAACCTACATATCTTTAAAAGTAAAATAAAAATAAATAAAATTTAATTTAATTATTTTAAATTTTGTATGTTTTATCATTAAAAGTTTATTTTTATATGTAATTATATGCATATAAAAATTAAATTTTTTTAATATTTCAGTAACTATCTTTGTTCTATACTTTATAGGTTATTATTTTTTTTTTTAAATTTAAATTTTTATATTTTAATTATTTACATTTAAAATATTATTTATAATATATAATTATGATGTAACGAAAGAAAAAGGAGAAAGTTACACTGATTTATAAAAAAATTATATAAATTTATAACTGAAATTTTATGGGGTATATCATAAAAAAATTAATTTTTTTTATAAAATATCAAAATATATTATAATGTTGTTATTATTTTGTAAATTTGGTATTTAAGTTTAGCTCATATTATTTACAATTTTTTTTTTAATTTAATAATTTTTTTTTTTGAGTTTAAGGCCCATCAATAAGTCTAATATTTTCGATTGAAGCCTAACCCACTAACCCTACTAAGAAACTCAAGTCTAACATTTTATGATGATACGGTTAATTGCATCATCAAATTTGATGCATGCTTATTATTTTATATTAAATAATTTAAACATAATTATATTAAATTTAATTATAATTATTTTATAGTATATTTATAATAATCTGTATTATATAATTAGATAGAATTGATGATATATAATTTAGTAAAATAATATTTAATTTATTTTGAAAATAGTTTTTTAATTTAAAACGAAAGATAAAGTTAAAATATATAATTTTTAAATTAAACCTTAAACAAATTAAATAAATTTTACAATAAAATTTAGACCCACTTATTAATACTATACTTGTAAAATTTTTATTTTATAAAATATGATCTCAATTTATAACGAAGTATATTATTATATAAAAATTATATGATCCGAGTGTAAGAAATATGATTAAGAGTATTTTTGCTACCATCAATAGTATATTTGGTGTATCATATCGGATAGATTAAGAATAATTATATTTGATTAAATTGTATTAAATTTATTATGTATATTATTTAGATTAATAATAAATATTTTATGCTTAAAATAATATTTAATTTATTTTTATCTTTTTTTTTGTATTTTAAAAATAAAAATAAAAATTATTTTCATCTTAGATGAAAGAAAAAATCAAAATATAATTTTAAAATTAAAATTTCAAACAAATTAGATAAAATGTCAAATATAATATCGATCTATACATATTATTAGTATTAAATTTTTACATAATTATAAGATTTTTATTTTTTACTATTCTTTTCTTCTTATAATCAATTATATAAGTGTACAAGAATTAACAGGTAAAAATATTTAATGACATAGAACAGACATATCTTAATATCATAGGCTTATAACGATTACTATCACATATTTAAAAGTCAAGTAATGTTAAACCCCTTAAATTTATATATATGATTTATATTTTAATTAGTATAGGTATAAATTATTATATTTTCATAATATGTGTCATTGTAGAATCTGATGGAACAGCTGATTATGTCTTTGTGTTTGAGGGGTGTGGCAATCCATTGACCCAAATATATTCCGGACTTCATTAGCCACACAGCAGTGTATAGTTCACCATGTGGGGAATGTCTATCACTCCAACGCATCTTCTTCTAATAAAAATAAAAATAAAAATATTCGGTAAAGAGCTGTCGGTTTCAAGTTCATTCAATTTAGTTCAAATCATGAACCAATATATATATATATATATATATATATATTTGGTAAGCTTCCTACAATATATAGCTTTATTTACTCCTTCCCATTTTGTTTTTCATTAATTTCTCTGCAAAACCAAGATATATATGCTTGGTTCTTTATTCATTGGTGAGGTGAAAATCTGTTGTTTCAAGTTTGGTTTGGTCCTAGTAAGCTTCTTGTTTCTCAATATGTCTTCTTTATCAAAGCATTTTTCTTACACTTAGCTCAAGTATAATCAATTCAATTATGCCTTAATTATAATTGATTCCATAATTTTTTTTTTGGGAAAAGGGACCCTTTTCATCTTTTTGTGTTATATTCGATTCTGGATTTTATTAATGAGTCATAATTAGAGGCATATATTTTTTTTTAAAAAAAAATAATAACTAAAATTCAGATAAATTTATATCTGGTAGAGAAATCTAGTGTGCCTGCAAACTTTGATTTCATGTTTGTTCATAAACATGGACGCTTAACTGTATAGTGGGAGTTAATATGTTAAAACTTAATTTTTTTTATTTTTTTATTTAATATTGTTTGGTAATTAATTATTTTTTATTTTAAATGGAATAAAGAATTACACTTTTAGCCAAATTTTGTAACTTGCTATTATGGTTTTAAATTTCAGGTCACACTTTAATACTCAATTTTACGAATGCCATGTCCCATGTCTTTTTGCTCAGTAAAATAAATTAAACTTAAATTGGATATAAAAAAGCAAAAATAGTATCTAAGGGAGTTTTAATTTATTGTTCTAGTACTGTTGGATTAAAATGCTTTAATCTTGTAAAATGTAAATTTTAATCTTAAAAGCGTAGATATAATTCTATTAATTTTGGATTTTAGGATTAAAATTTACAATTTTTTTTAAAATAATGGAATTAAAATATTCAATTTGAAAATAAAGTAAGTAAAATATATTTTAAAAAATGAGGGTATTTCTACACCTCTCGCTCTAATGTTAAATAGGAAATAAAAATAAAAATAAAAAAACACAACCCGAAACACACTTTTACCGAACAATTTTTTCTTTCGAAATTCTTTTTTATTTAAAGAAAATTCGAAAACTGAAATCTCCTTTAAGAAAGGAGAAAACTGGTTTTAAAAGAAGAAAAAAAAAAACATAATTCATTACAAAATACACCATATGCACATATGGTGGGCTTTTGGGTTACAACAGGGTTTTAGAAACTCGGTTTATTCGAGATCACGCAAAATTACTCTTAACATTTAAAAAAAGTGTTTTTGTATTAAAGGAAAAAATTGGTTAGAATCACTTTTGAGCCCAAAAAACACGTTATTTTTTCCATGTATGAAACTTCTTTTATTATCAGAAGTGTAAGCAAAAGAAAATGGACCTAAATTTGTTAAAAATACTTATGTGAGCCAAAATTATCCATGAATGGATAGTGACCATGATTTCTAATTGGTTTTTACAAAATATCCAATTTGATGAATGCCTTCTTAAAAGTAGTAAACATTCTGCTTGCTGAGAAGTTTCCGAAATGGTAATAATAATCTCAGTTAGTTAGGAGTAAGTACTAATGGGACTGATGTGGACATGATCATACAAATTCTTTTGGATGTCAATAAATTTTCTACAAAATAAAGTTTTACGACCATTAGGTGAGTTCGGTTCAGACAAGGTTTAGTTGATATGCAGGGACATAATTTTTGTGGCTGACAGGAGGTTCTGGTGACTAATAACCAAAGAGATTCCTTGAGAATGAGAAATGAAATGATGGAGCAAGATAATCAAGAAAGTGATTACAATGATCTTTGGACTGATGGACTCATTTGTGCTTTTGAGCTTGTTCATGGATACAAGAAGGTGAAGACAGCACAACAGGTTGCTAAAGAGGTTGTTAAAAAGCAAGTTTGTTCATCTGATCATAATGGTTGGTCATCCGAAAAAATTAGTGAGAATAGCCTATGTGAATTACTACAACTTGAACCTGATGATAGTAATAATGGTCGCGACTGCGACCATAATTGTCATTTAGGCAATTTTAATAGCAGAGGTGGTCTTCCAAGAAATTGTTGGATGCCAATTGGTTGGGATAGGATTTCTGAGCTAGTTCCGACAGTGCAATGTTTGGCAACTGGAATTTGCAATCTGTAGAATTCATAGATCATGAAGATGGTATAGCAGTTGCAGATATGGCAACTCCTTATTGGGAGAGGCCTGTTGGTCTGACTTGGTGGTGTCATGTAGCTGCAGGTCATCCCTATATCAATTCATGGTTGAGTAGTGTCCACTGGCTACATCCTGCTATCAGTGTAGCTTTGAGAGATGAAAATAGGTTGATAAGTGAGCGAATGAAGCATCTATTGTATGAGGTAAATCAGTTGTTTTTTTCTCCTAAATGTATAATTGTTATGACATTTTGAGTGCCTATTTAGATGTGCTCCTCTTAGTGAAGTGGTTTCAATTTAACTGATTTTGAGTGTTACTTTAGTAATTATTGTAGAAAGGAGCATGCATTCAAAGTATTAGGGTCTATTTCTATTTCTACTTCTGGACCATGTAAAACCACTTCTAACAGCAAAAAAAATGCTTCATGATCAAACATGAAAAAAAATGGTCTTAAGCGCTTTTAGGGCTCAAAAAACACACAATTTGAAAGCAAGCACATTTAAGGACTTAGAAAACACATTTTGTCAGCATGCATGATTTGCTTCTTCCTCAAACTATTTTTTTTTTTAAATAATTGCTTTAGTTTGAAACCATTTTTGACAGAAACACAAACAAACAAACCCTTAGTATTTCTCAAAATTGTTGAAAACACTTATCTTGGAGATTGCCACGCAGTCTTAGAAGTGTTTTGTTCTATTTGAGAGTAATTTCAAGCCAAAGAAGAAGAAGCAGTTCCAAGCATGTTCTCAGTGACTGCTTTATCCATTTGATCACTAGATTCTGCATTGCTGAAAAGTAGAATTAGCAGTAACCCTCATATCAAACCAGAAGTGAGTGCAAATGAACCCTCTGGAAATTCTTAAAGCTTGAATGCACTCCAGAGCAATCTTTCCGTAGAAGTGGTAAATGTATTGGATTCTTCACCTGCCGTCACTGCACCAAAATAGTATTACACTCTAACTGTTACTACTATGTTAACAGGTTGCAAATGAACCCTCTGGAAATTCTTAAAGCTTGAATGCACTCCAGAGCAATATTTCCGTAGAAGTGGTAAATGTATTGGATTCTTCACCTGCCGTCACTGCACCAAAATAGTATTACACTCTAACTGTTACTACTATGTTAACAGGTTCCGGTTAGGGTTGCCGGTGGACTGTTGTTTGAGCTCCTTGGGCAGTCAGCAGGTGACCCACTTACTGATGGAGATGACATTCCTGTAGTTCTAAGATCATGGCAGGCTCAAAATTTTCTATTGACAACATTGCATGTCAAAGGTTCTGCAACAAATGTTAATGTGATAGGAATAACAAAAGTCCAGGTTTCTCTTATTAAAATAATTATTATAAGGATATTTTAGTATTTTACTCTTTTTGTTTATATTTCTTTTACTTCTCTATTTTTCATATTTTATTTTTGTATCTCTCCTTTTGCAATAGAACCGACCATTTCTCTCTTCTTCTTTGCATTTTTTTACTCTTTCTCTTTGTATTTGAGTAATTCACATGGAATCAGAGCTTTGATTATGGAAGGTAGTTTTTATCTTTTCAAGAACAAGGGCAAAATTTGAGGGTTCAAGATTCTCATTTGATTCAACTTTTTCACTTTGTTTTATGGCTTCAATCAATTAAGGATTTATTATTCTAGCATTGGGTAATCAATTTCTTTCAAGTTTCACAAAATGTTTGCATAGAGATTAATCCTAATTTTGGCATATTAGGATTATTTTTGAATTTGTGGTTGTATTTTGGATTGTTGCTGTTCTAGTGAGAAATTTGTTATGAAAGAAAAATATTCTGGTTTTGGGTACTCTATATTGAGGGGATTGGAAGATTTGTAAGAATATCTTGTCAAAATTTTAGCATTTTAGATAAATCTATAAATTGTATAAAGATTATGGTATTTTCTATAATTACTTAAAAGCTTGAGGTTTTTTTTTTGTAATTTAGAAACTTTTGGGATATATTTGTAATTTTTGAAACAATAAGGGTTCATTTGCAATTTCAAGAAAGTTCAAGGGTGTATTTGCAATTTCAAGAAAGCTCAAGGGTGTATTTGCAATTTTTGGAAAAATCAAGGGCATATTTGTAATATTTGGAGTTTTGTACTGTTTGTTTTTGCAATGGCTAGTAATAGAGATGACTCGTTACAATCCATTAGTGTGAGATTAGATGGAAAAAATTATTTGTATTGAAGTTATGTGATGAAAAACTTTTTAAAAGGCAAAAAGATGTGCGTTATGTTTCTTCCTTTTTATCATTTATCCATTGTCTCTTGAGCCCTTATCCTATAAAGAGGAAATTCTTGACCCCACTTGGCAGCATGTTATGACTGAGGAGCTTTCTTCTTTGTAAAAAATTGGTACTTGGGATTTGGTACATTTACCTTATGGTAAAAGTACAATTGGTTATCGTTAGATATATAAAATCAAGACCAAGTTTGATGAGTTTATTGAGTGCTACAAAACTAAATTGGTAGCAAAGAGGTTCTCTCAGTAGTATGGTATGGATTATGAGGAGACTTTTGCTCATGTTGCAAAAATAACTACTGTTCGTACTTTTATTGTAGTTGCATCTGTTCGTCAGTGGCATATATCTCAGATGGATGCTAAAAATGCTTTCTTGAATGGTAATTTACACGAAGAAGTTTACATGATTCCCCCACCTGGTGTTTCTCATAAGCATGGTGAAGTTTGGAAGCTTAAGAAAGCTTTATATGGTCTCAAACAGGCACCTCGAGCTTGGTTTAAGAAGTTTTCTATGGTTATCACTTCTCTTGGGTTTTCCTCCATTAATCATGACTCAACTCTTTTTGTCAAGTGCATCATTACTGGTCGTATTTTGCTTTCTTTATATGTTGATGATATGATTATTACTGGTGATGATGTTGATGGAATTACAGTATTAAAGTCAGAATTAACTCGTTAGTTTGAAATGAAGGATTTGGGCCCTTTACGATACTTTCTGGGTATTGAAGTTGCCTTCTCTCCAAAAGGCTATCTTCTCTAACAATCTAAGTACACTGTTGATATTCTTGAGTGTGCTTGTCTTACTCATACCAGAATTATTGATACTTCTTGTGAGCTCAACATTCAATATTCTTCTTCAGATGGTAATCCTTTGTTAGATCCTACCTTATATCGCACTATTGTTGGCAGTTTGGTCTACCTCACTATCACTCATCCAGATATTGCATATCCTATTCATATTGTTAGTCAGTTTGTTGCTTCTCCTACTACCGTTCATTGGACAATTGTTCTTCGTATTTTGTGGTATCTTCGGGGTACCATTATTCATAGTCTTTAACTTCCATCAATTTCTTCATTGGAATTGTGTGCATATTCTGATGCTGATCATGGTCATGATTCTACAAGTTGTAAGTCTGTTACTGGTTTTTGTATCTTTTTGGAGGATTCTCTTATTTCGTGGAAAAGCAAGAAACAAACAATTGTCTCTCAATCTTCTATTGAAATAGAGTATCGTGCTATGACATCTACTACCAAAGAGATTGTTTGGTTATGTTGGTTACTTGCTGATATGGGAATTTTTCTTTCTTCTCCCACTCCTATGTATTGTGATAATAAAAATGCTATTCAGATTGCTTATAATTCAGTCTTTCATGAATGGACTAAGCACATTGAAATTTATTATCATTTTACTTGTCATCACCTCAAGAATGGCACCATTACGTTGCCTTTTGTTTCTTGATCCTTGCAACTTGCCGACTTTTTTACTAAGTCATATTCTATTTCACATTTTTCGTTTTCTAGTTAGCAAGCTCTCGATGCTTCTTGCAGCTGCATCGTGAGTTCGAGGGAGGTATTAGAATAATTACTATAAGAATATTTTAGTCTATTACTCTTTTTATTTATATTTTCTTTACTTCTCTATTTTCCATATTGTATTTTTATATCTCTCCTTTTATAATAGAACCGATCCCTTCTCTCTTCTTTTTTGCATTTCTTAACGCTTTCTCTCTGTATTTGAGTAATTCACATCCCTAACTCAATTAGTTGTTCTTTTATTGATCATCACAAAGTTATTTCCAAAGTAAAATAAACTTGTGGTAGTCATTGTGATTGAATTTTGACTTATAATCAATTTTCTGCTTTCTGCAGGAAGTAGTCACATACCACAAACTGTTCAAGAGGTCATAGCACATTTAGCTTCCCGTCTTGCATCACTTCATATCATTTAATATATTGACAGTTGAAGTTTCTGTTATTTCTTTAGTTTTTAGAGATATTTTCTATTTATTTTCTATTATTTATGTGTAGAAAGTTCTCAGTATATATGTATGTGAAATTTTGGTATCATACACTGTAAATCAAAGTGGTGCAACGTTAGTGAACCGTGGTGACGGTTCGGTTTCATCGGAACCATACGTCGGTTCCAAAACCAAACGAGGTTCTTGATGGAAGAACCTTAATAAAGTATCGGGTCCTCTCACTATTAACTGCATAACAATTCAGATACACCATCAATACGCAGAGAATAAGTGTGAGAAACCAGTGAAAGCATCGAACAGAAAATCCATTGGAATTCCCGTGTAAGTGTTGAAAATTGATCAATGGCAGGAGGTATGTTTTCAATCCAATTTTGTTTCCGCTGCATTTAAATTATGAGTTCATATGGTTTTATGAACGTTTCTGGATTGAATTGAGACTCTAACATTTGGTATCAGAGCCATTTGAAAACAACTCTGTTTTGCTCTGTTTCACGAGAACTGAAATTTTGGGTTTTTTATTTTGATTGTTTTTGATGCATATGGAAATTATAAATTGTTTCACTATTGATTTTTTAGTGATTCTGTAAAATTAAACTTGAAAAACAACGAAGAAAATAAATTCAATTTGCCGTGGGTATTTATTTGCTTCATTAATTAACTTTTTATTTAAAATGATGTTTTTACTTCAAATTAATATCATGAATCACTCGAAAATCGTATTTTGACAATTTTGATAAAAAGAACGTCGGATTTCATCGCCGGAATAGAAATATACGGCCGGATATCCATTAAGGTCAAACCGGATCAACCCGGTTGGAGGTTGAAGATGAAGTTTAAAAAAAATAAAATTCCCTCCTTTTGCTTCGTCTCGGAATTGAACCCGGATAACCTTCTTAAAGGTATAATAAGCAATCCACTACACCACCAATTCTATTGCATTATTATATGTAACAGAATACATTTATACTGATTCATAATTTTGTTTTAATAAAAAAAAGGGTTTTATTAAAACAAAATAAATAAATATATATATATATATATATATAATAATTCTGAATGTGATTAATTATTTAACTTAAGTTTGTGATGTGTATAATAATTATTATATATGTTATATTTATTTAAATAATTTTTGGACACATTAAAATTTTATTTAAATACATTATGCTTAAATTATTTGTTTTGGGTATTTATATGTATAAATTTTGTAATTAATTATACATATAAAATTGAGTTAAATAATTTATGCATAATGAAATTAATATTTAATGACTCTTATGGATTTAATTAGTGCTTATATTTTTTGCTTGTATAATTTATTCTCATATATGCAATTTAAGATAAATAATATTTGAAATTAAATTAATATTGCTTATGATTTTGTGCAATAAATTGAACATAAGGATTTAATTAATATTTAAGTGATTCATATAGTTTAATTAATTAGGGAGTAGCCATAGCATCTTTAATTAATTAAAACTATAATAAATTTTATTTATGATCACATTTAGAAACTAAATATTAATTGTAATTAATCATATGTGATATAATAAATCTTATCCCACAGAAATTTTTATTATATTTTTGTGTGATTAATTAGGATATAATATTAAATTATATTTTCTAATTTACCCACAGGGATTAGGAAAAGAAACATAATTTGATAGTTTTATCGTAAAGTTAGGATGAATTTAATTGAATTAAAACTTTAGGTCACATGCAAGTTTTATGTCACTAGATTCATATTATTCATGATTTACATTGGTAAAGAATAATTATAGTTTAGGCCTCAAATTTTAATAAGCATATAATCTTTAATTGCAGCTTCTCAACCTGTAAATTTCTCTGATATCCGCTGTGATATTCCCGATCTGAAAGGGGATAACTATAAAATATGAAAAGAAATAATTCTCCTTCAATTAGGGTGAATGGATATTGATTATGCTATTAGGAAAAACGAACCACCTAAAAGTACTCAAACCAATACTCCAGAGAATATCATGCTTTATGAAAAATGGGAACGATCTAATCGCCTTAGTATGATGTTCATTAAGACTAAAATCTCTGCTGGTATTCGTGGTTCCGTTGATCAGCATACCAACGTTCAAGACTTGCTAAAGGCCATTGATGATCAATTTGTCACTTCAGATAAGGCTTTAGCAAGCACCCTTATTATGAAGTTCTCTTCTGTGAGACTCACCAGTGTGAAAGGTGTGCGCGAGCACATTATGCAAATGAGGGACATTGTGGCTCAACTTAAGCATCTCGAGGTTGAGATGTCGAAATCCTTCCTGGTGCACTATATCCTTAACACTCTCCCACATTAGTACGGGCCATTCAAAATCTCGTACAATACACATAAAGATAAATGGTCAATCAATGAACTAATTACCATGTGTGTTCAAGAGGAAGGGAGGCTTGTTATGGAATTTGGTGAAAATGCAATGTTGGCTACAACATACCAGAAAGGAAAATCTCAATACAAGTATAAAGGAAAGGGGATAATTCCACCTCAGGCTGATATTAAGAAAGAATCCAAGTGTTTCTTTTGTAAAAAGAAGGGACACATGAAGAAGGATTGTATCAGATTCCAGAAATGGCTTAAGAATAAAGGTAATCCAACCTCGTTTGTTTGTTATGAATCTAATATGGTTAATGTTAATATTAACACCTGGTGGATTGATTCTGGATCTACAATCCATGTTGCAAATTCCTTACATGGTATGTAAAATCTAAGGAAGCTAGTGGGAAGTAAGCAATACATCTTATCCGGTAACAAGATGGGCTCACATGTGGAGGCTGTAGGGACATGTAGTTTGATTTTAAGTAGTGGTTTTATTTTAAAATTAGAAAAGACCTTTTATGTTCCAAGTTTATCTAGAAACTTGATTTTAATTTCAAGACTTGTACCTTATGGTTATTCCTTTCACTTTTCAGAAACATCTTTCAATTTATTTAATAAATCTGATTGTGTTGGGAATGGTATTTTTTCTGATGGTCTTTACTGCATTAATTTACGAAATAATGCCATTCATAACGCTATGCATGTTCAAGCTGGTACTAAAAGGTGTATTATTGACAATGACTCTTCTACATTATGGCATATGAGATTATGACATATCTCTATAGAAAGAATTAAAATATTGGTGAAAGATGGGGTACTTAGTACTCTATATTTTACTGATTTTGAAACATGTGTGGACTGTATTAAGGGAAAGCAGACTAACAAGTCAAAGAAATGTGCCAATAGAAGTTCAAACATATTAGAAATCATACATACGGATATATGTTTTCCAGACATGGACATTCAAGGTCAAAAATATTTTATCACCTTTATTGATGATTTTTCTCGATATATGTATCTCTATATGCTTCATAATAAGAGCGAAGCATTAGATGCCTTCAAAATCTTTAAGGTTGAAGTAGAGAAACAATGTGGAAAGCAAATAAAGATCGTGAGATCAGATAGAGGTGGTGAATATTATGGTATATACACTGAGAATGGAATGACGCACTGGTCCGTTTGCTAAGTTTCTTCAAGAACATGGGATAGTTGCCCAATACACTATGCCTGGTTCACCAGACCAGAATGGTGTAGCAGAAAGAAGAAACCGAACACTATTGGACATGGTGCGGAGTATGCTTAGCAACTCCAATCTTCCTAAATCCTTATGGATTGAAGCTTTAAAGATGGCTGTGTATATGTTAAACCGAGTTCCAACCAAGGCTGTTTCAAAGACACCATTTGAATTATGGAAAGTTTGGAAACCGAGTTTGCAACATATGCGCATTTGGGGATGCCCGTCTAAAGTGAGGATATATAATCCACAAGAGAAAAAGCTGGACCCAAGGACCCATTAGTGGGTATTGCATTGGATATGCCGAACGGTCTAAAGGTTATAGATTTTACTGTCCATCTCACAACACTAGGTTTATGGAATCAAGAAATGCAAAATTTCTTGAGAATTACTTTATTAGTGGGAGCGATCGATCCCAGTGCATTGGTTTTGAGAAAGATCATTCAGATGCTCAATATGCCACTTCAAGTAATGGACTGATCGTTATTGTTAACAACATGCCTCGAGTACAAATGCATGTTGAAGAATCAGTCTTGGAAGTACCACAAGCTGTTGATCCTGATCTAGTAGATGTTGAAGTTCAACAAATGCCTACAACTGTTGAACAACTAGTTGAACAACATGATCCTGCTCCTCAGGAGAACATTGATGCAACATTAAGAAGATATACTAGAGTAAGGAAATCAGTGATACCTAATGATTATGTTGTGTATCTACAAGAATGTGACTATAATGTTGGAGCCGAAAATGATCCTGAGACGTTTTCACAGGCCATGAGTTCTGAGGTTTCGAACTTATGGTAAAATGCCATGAAAGAAGAGATAGATTCTATGGCGTCTAACCGAGTCTGGGATCTCGTCAAGTTTCCTGATGGTATGAAAGCCATTGGATGTAAATGGGTCTTCAAAACAAAGAAAGACTCACAAGGCAACATTGAGAGACATAAGGCAAGACTCGTTGCCAAAGGATTCACTCAAAAGGAAGGAATCGACTACACGGAGACATTTTCTCCTGTATCTAAGAAAGATTCACTTCGTGTGGTCATGGAATTGGTTGCCCATTTTGATTTGGATTTGCAACAAATGGATGTGAAAACGGCTTTCCTTAATGGTAACCTAGAGGAAGAGGTTTATATGAAACAACCTGAAGAATTCTTCTCTAGTGATGGTGAGCATTTGGTTTTTAAGCTTAATAAATCCATATATGGATTAAAGCAAGCCTCCCATCAATGGTATTTGAAATTCCATAACGTCATCACTTCATTTGTTTCTTGGTGCTATATGTGGATGATATTTTGCTTGCAACCAATGATAGGGGTTTGCTACATGAGGTAAAACAATTCCTCTCTAAAAATTTTGATATGAAGGATATGGGTGAGGCATCTTATGTCATTGGCATTAAGATCCATAGAGATAGACTTCAAGGTGTCTTGGGTTTGTCTCAGGAAACCTATATCAATAAAGTTTTAGAGAGATTTCGGATGAAGGATTATTCACCAAGTGTTGCTCCCATTGTGAAGGGTGATAAGTTCAATTTGGACCAATGCCCAAAGAATGATTTTGAAAGAGAACAGATGAAAACCATTCCATATGCTTCAGCTGTTGGAAGCATAATGAATACTCAGGTCTGCACCAGACCTGACATTGCATTTGTTGTTGGGATGCTAGGGAGATATCAGAGTAATCCAGGTGTTGACCATTGGAAAGCTGCAAAGAAAGTAATGAGGTACCTACAAGGAACCAAGGATTATATGCTCATGTATAGACGAACCGATGAATTGGAAGTAATTGGCTACTCCGATGCGGACTTTGCTGGCTGTATTGATTCACGAAAATCAACATCTGGTTACATTTTCATGCTTCACGTGGAGTTGTGTCTTGGAGGAGTGCGAAAGCAGGTCATTGATCGCTACTTCCACTATGGAGGCCGAGTTCGTATCATGTTTTGAGGCCACATCGCATGGTGTATGGTTAAAGAGTTTCATTTAGGGCTTAGAGTAGTTGACTCTATTTCTAGGCCATTAAGATTATCTTGTGATAACTTTCATTCTTTGTATTTATGGCTAAGAACAACAAAAGTGGTAGTCGTAGTAAGCACATCGACATTAAATACTTGGCCATAAGAGAACGTGTTAAGGAAAAGAAAGTGGTCATTGAGCACGTAAGCACTGAGTTGATGATTGTTGATCCTTTGACTAAAGGCATGCCACCAATGAAATTCAAGGATCATGTAGAGAAAATGGGAATTGGTTCCACTTTGTAAATGTATATATACAATTAATTAATGAAACTCTTATATATTGTGATATTTTCTCATATTCATGTGCACCTTAATTTATTTGAGAATATATATATATTTTATTGGACCAAGAATAAATATAGGATTTATTCATTAAGTTTAGTTACCACATAAAGTATAGTACTTGAGAAACTAAATACATTGTAATACATGGAAGATAATACTCGCTCTTAGAGGACCTATCGCTATGATTCATGTGTTTTGTTACTCAAGAGAATTTCGCTTAACGTTTGCACCAAGTGGGAGAATGTAAATCAAAGTGGTGCAACGTTAGTGAACTGTGGTGATGGTTCGGTTTCGTCGAAACCGTACGTCGGTTCCAAAACCGAACGAGGTTCTTGATGGAAGAACCTTAATAAAGTATCAGATACTCTCATTATTAACTGCATAACAATTCAGATACACCATCAATACGCAGAGAATAAGTGTGAAAAACCAGTGAAAGCATCGAACAGAAAATCCATTGGAATTCCCGTGTAAGTGCTGAAAATTGATCAATGGCAGGAGGTATGTTTTCAATCCAATTTTGTTTCCGCTGCATTTAAATTATGAGTTTATATGGTTTTATGAACGTTTCTGGATTGAATTGAGACTCTAACATACACATGCTTGCAATGATTTTCTGCTTCTTAACTTTTGGTTTTGGATATGTAGGTTATTTCGCAAGTACATATTTGTGGCTGCAGATGAAATCGAGTTGATGTTTATGAACAGGTGCTGTTTTAGATATCCGATCACCTTTCACTTATTTGAAACAGTTCACTTAACAGATTGTCTTTCCACATCTAAACAGGAGAACTCATGAAGACATGCATCTCTTTCGTATAATATTGAACCAAGAAATCAGAAGGCTGTCAACCCACGTATGAGTATATATCGAAGCATTGAACTCGATAGAATCGTGATTGTAGTGTTCAGTATCACTATTGCAAGATTAGTGTTGTATCATCTGATAAATCAGCTTTCCCACTTTTCATGAAGATTTTTTCCCCTACAAAGATAGATGTTGCTTGCAGAGTTTAAAGCATTTAGTAATGAGACATGAGAGTAGGCTCTTAATGAAACTAGTTCTAGAAAGCTGTGATGCGAAGAATACAAAATTGATATATGATAGACAGTGGTTCAAGTTGGCCGTACATTTTCATGATTGGTTCATTGATGCAGGTCGTAAGAGTAAAGTAGTTACTTCATGCAAGAGTAGAGATTGTGTTTGAACTTCTTCAACATTATAAAGGAAATGTATTTTCATAATTGGTTCAATACTGCAGGTTATAAGAGAGTAAAATGGTCACTTCATGCAAGAGAATAGATTGTGTTTGAACTTCTTCAACATTATAAAGGAAATGCAACAAGGGGATCACTAGAAGAAATTATAAAGAGTACTAGGGCAATGATTGAAGAGCAAGAGGCAGTACGTGGCCGTTTGTTTACTATACAAGATGTCATGCAGAGCACTGTCCATGCATGGTTTCAGGTTCAAACTCTTACTTAAAAAATTAAATTGCTTCATCTAGCAAACCATTTTTTCCCATTTAGCTAAGATGTATGTTTGTTAATGTTTTCTTATGATAACTGTGCAAGTTGAGACATGTAAGTATTCTTTTCAAAATTATGTATAAACCTTACTAACATTCTTTGTGCCATGATGCATACCTTACTGCCATTTAGAGAAATTGATAGGTGTATAAAAAGTATTGTTATTTAAGTTTTAGGAGGGTTGATTTCTATCAGCTTCTAATAGAAAGCGTATCTTATCAATGTTGTCACATAATATTAATGGTTTAGTTTCAAGTCCTATGACAGATTATTGATTTTAGTTTGTATAAATATATGTAACGATGCTCTTGCTCTTTGTCGCTGCATTTTTACTGTAGAACAGAAGCCTCACAATTACACACAATTTGACTATTTTTGGTGGCGGTGGTCTGGTTCTTTCAATAATCACTGGACTTTTTGGGATCAATGTGGATGGAATACCAGGAGCTGAACATACACCATATGCATTTGGTTTATTTAGTGGGATCCTTTTCCTGATAGGAGTAGTGTTAGTTGGAATTGGGTTGGTTTATCTTGGGTTAAAGAAACCAATTAGTAATTGTTATAAATTAGTAGTTGCGGAAGCAAAGTTTGGATCTAATTTGGTTGCACAAATATATAATAATTGGTAATAACAAAATAATAAGCAGTGAGAAAAATAAATGGCACACAATGATTTAAATGGCACAAAATGATTTAAGTGGTTCAACTTTTCAATGTGAAAAATCTACTTCACTAACGATGGCATACCGAGAAAAATCCACTAACAACCAAATGGAGATACAAACACCAATTTTCAGAGAGTTTCACAAATTATACCAAAATCCAAATATACCCACAAAATATCCCCCTTTAATTTACTGGTAATATATAACAAGATAAATTAACAAATTTACTATTAAATTAAATATTACTATACAAATGAGAGACACTCCACAAATGATAGCAGAAATGAAAGCTTGTCTTTAGGGTTGATTTTCCCCCTTTTCTTCTGTTCGGTAGCCTCTGCTTTATGGGGTAGCGATGAAAACGCCAAACTTTGGAACAACAATGGTGTCATACCACAGCAATAGAGTCTCAACTCCTAAACCTACCAATTAGTTGGTAGCGTTGTCTATTTTCTTCTCTGCCCATGACCATAAAAGAAAACTAGAATGGAGGCTTAAAGTCTTTGCAGCAAGTCCCTTTCTCGTTTTCTCTCTTACGGCTGTGATCTTTTCTACAGCTACTTAATTTCTCTTCAGCAAAACATATATATATATACATACATATAAGGAGTAAGGGTTTATTTGGGATGTGGGTTTTGGGCTAGAAAATCTGTTTTGGGCCACAATTAACAAATCTCCACCTTGGCTCAAAACTGAAAACAAATTCTTCAAATGAAATTTCTTGGATTGCCAAATAACCGTCGTCCAAAGCCCCAAAGGGTGATCACCTTCTACAAACACCAATCAAGTCCAAACAATGCTTGAACTTGCTAAATGGAATTGATTTGGTTAACATATCAGTTGGATTCTCTGTAGTGACTATCTTATTAACAACAATAACACATTGAGAGACAATGTTACGAATAAAGTGATATCTGACATCAATATGTTTGGTTTTTTCATGATACATAGTATTCTTGGTCAAGTGTATTGCACTCTGACTATCACAAAATACAACAGAAATATCCTGTTGTAAACCCAAATCACAAACCAAACCTCTAAGCCAAATGACTTCTTTCACTACTTCTGCTGCTGCCATATATTCTGCCTCTATCGTAGATAAAGCACTGTAGACTGTAAAGTAGCCTTCCAACTAATGGCACAATGAGAAAGAGTGAAGATATAACCTGTCAGAGATCTTCTTTTATCCAAATCACTAGCATAATCGGAGTCCACATAACCAATAACACTGCAACTAGTATTAGAACTTCCATCATATACCAAACCAAAATTAGATGTGCCTTTCAAATACCGAAGTATCAATTTCACTGCTTGTCAACGACCCTTTCCAGAATTACCCATATATCTACTGACAACACTAACTGTATGTGAAATGTATGGACGAGTACAAACCATAACGTACATCAAACTACCAACGACACTAATATATGGAACCTGAGACATGTACCATTCTTCTTCTTCTGAATGTGGTGACAAATCCAAAGAAAGTCTGAAATGCACTACTAGTGGTGTACTCACAGTTTAGACTCTTTCATACCAAAACGTTCAAGAACTTTTTCAATATAACTTTTCTGAGTCAAATAAAGCTTGCCCGCTTGTCTATCCCTGTAAATTTCCATGCCCAAAATTTTATTCGCTGCACCCAAGTCTTTCATCTCAAATTCACCACTAAGTTGAGACTTTAATTTCTGAATCTCAGACTTATTCTTAGAAGCAATAAACATGTCATCAACATAAAGCAACAAATAGACAAATGAACCATCATGGAATCTTTTATGATAAACACAACTATCATAATCACTCCTAGAGTAACCATGATCAATCATAAAAGAATCAAACCATTTATACCACTGTCTAGGGGATTGCTTCAACCCATATAAAGACTTTTTCAATAAATAAACATGATCTTACTTACCTAGAACAACAAACCCCCAGTTGATGCATATATATTTGTTCTTCAAGCTCACCATGTAAGAAGGCTGTCTTGACATCAAGTTGTTCTAATTCTATATCAAACAATGCAACTATAGCAAGCAACACACAAATAGAGCTATGTTTCACAACATGTGAAAATACTTCATTGAAATCAATACCTTTCTTCTGACAATAACCATTTGCAATAATGCGTGCCTTAAACCTATCTGCTTCAACTTCAGGTATACCTTTCTTTTCTTGAAGACCCATTTGTTTCCAACAATCTTTTGGCCCTTAGGCGATTTCACCAATTCCCAAGTATGATTCTTATGAAGTGATTCAATCTCTTCATTCATAGCAACCAACCACTGAACAGACTCATCACAAGTGACAGCTTCATGATAACTAGAAGGTTCATGCACCTCAATAGTCTCTGTCACAGACAATGCAAAAAAACTAAGTCTGCAACTGCGTACCTCTGAGGGCGTCGAATCTCCCTTATTCCTTTACCTTTAGCAATATTATATGGTTACTCATGTTGCTCTTTTGCTACATCATGAGCATAATCATCTATCTCATCCATAAATGGCTGATCTGAAGTGTCCTTTTGCACTTGACTAGGAGCTCCACTCTCAAGCTCCACCTGCTCATTAACACCGCGGTCTTTACCTGCAACAATATACCTTTTTTTTTCTTTTCCAACATGGAAAACTCATCAAACTTAATATATCTACTAATAAAAAATTTAGGTGACTTGGGTTCAACACACCATAATCTATAGCCCTTCACCGCAGAAGGATACCCCAAAAATATGCATTTCAATGCCCTAGGTTCAAGTTTACCATCATTAACATGAGCGTAAGCATGACAACCAAAAAATTTCAAATCTGAATAATTAGCAAGAGTACCAAAGAATACCTCAAACGGATTCTTCAACTTAATTGTAGTTGATGGAGACCGATTCACCAAATAGCAGGCATGGTTACAAGCTTCAGCCCAAAAGGATTTATCCAAGTCAGCTTGAAAGAGCATACAACGAGCTCTTTCTAAGAGAGTCCTATTCATACGTTCTGATGCTCCATTTTGCTGTGGTTTATGACGCACAGTGCAGTGTCTCACTATGCCATTTCTTTCACAAAACTCATTAAACTGACTGTCACAAAATTCCAAACCATTATTAGTTCTCAAATGCTTGATTTTCTTGCTTGTTTTATTTTCTATACAAGCCTTAAATTTTACAAATTTTGAGAATGCATCATTCTTATTCTTTAGAAAATACACCCAAACATGACGAGAGAAGTCATCAATAAAAGTCAACATATACCGGGCATCACCCTTAGACACAACACGAGAAGGACCCCAAAGATCTGAATTAATATAATCAACAGTACCTTTTGTTTTATCGTTTTATGGATGGTTGTACTGAACTTGACCTTGTGATGCTTTCCATGGACACAATGTTCACAGAAATCAAGCTTCCCAGTTTTCTGACCACAAAGAAAATCTCGTTTGCTCAAAATAGACATCCCTACCTCACTCATATGCCCAAGCCGCATATGCCATAATCGAGTAGTATCTGAATCTTGATCTGACGATGATGAAACTGAAACACTGCCAATAATAGTGCTACCCTGAAGAATATAGAGACCACGCGACAATTTCCCTTTAATAACAACGAGAGCAC
This sequence comes from Hippophae rhamnoides, assembly GCA_033030585.1. NCBI lineage: Eukaryota > Viridiplantae > Streptophyta > Magnoliopsida > Rosales > Elaeagnaceae > Hippophae > Hippophae rhamnoides. The sequence continues at coordinate 33,906,158 of CM065433.1, forward strand.
CCTTACTAACTTTTAAAACGCCACCTTCAGCTACATACTTGTAGCCTTGTGAATCAAGAGTACCCAAAGATATCAAGTTATTTTTCAAATCTAGAACATGGCGAACATCTTTCAAAGTCCTAACAATACCATCATGCATCTTAATTCGGACAGTACCAATACCAACAACCTTGTAGGACATATTGTTTCCCATCAAGACACCACCTTTATCAATAGATTGATAAGAAGCAAACCAATCTCTACTGGAGCACATATGGTAAGTGTAACCCAAATCAAGAATCCAAACATCTTCAAGAGAACCAATAGATACTGATAGAACATTTTCACCATCGGAACTAGAACTATCTGCAACACCAGCAACATCATTAATACCAGAAGACGTTGTGTCAGATTTTCCTTTACCTTTAAGTTTCGGACAATTTACTTTCCAGTGCCCTTCCTAACAATAATAGTTGCATTTATCTTTTCTTTTTCTAGATTTGGATCTAGACTTGCCTCTATTATTGCTTGTGCCTTTTTCTTAATTTCTACCTCTGATAAATAAACCACTACTATTATCATTATTGCTTATAAACACCTTTTTTTCAACTCTCTGGAATTCAAAGTTGTTTTGACATCTTCCAAAGAAATAATGTTTCGTCCATATAACATGGTATCAATAAAATATTCAAATGAATGAGGTAAAGAACATAATAGAAAAAGGTCTGATCCTCATCATCAATCTTAACACCACCATTTTTTAAATCACGAATAATTTTAGTAAATTCATCAAGGTGATCGTGCAAAGGTGTACTTTCTGACATTCTGAATGTATACAAACGCTGCTTCAAATATAACCGACCTGTCAAAGACTTGGTCATATACAAATTCTCCAATTTAGGCCACAACCCAGCAGAAGATTTCTCATCACCAACTTCATGTAATACCTCATCAGACAAGGATAACTGAATTGAACTGAAAGCATTTTCCATTAATGCATCTTTTTCTTCATCAGTCAATTTTTCTGGCAATTTATCATTGCCTTCAAGTGTCTTAACGAGCCCTTCTTTAACTAATACAACATGCATCTTCATACTCCAAAGACTGAAATCATTTCTACCATTGAATTTTTTAATTTCATATTTTACCACCATGACAGAAAACCCAAAATTAAATAAACAGAAGCACAACCCAAAAAATATAAAACCAATCAAATAACCAGAAGCTCAAAATAAATCTAAAAAAGCAAACTTGATCGTTTACAATAAATAGCAGAATAACCCAATGCTTTGATACCAATTTGTTATAAATTAGTACTTACAGAAGCAAAGTTTGGGTCCAATTTGATTGCACAAATATATAATAATGGGTAATAGCAAAATAATAAATAGTAAGAAAAATAAATGATACACAATGATTTAAGTGGTTCAACTTTTCAATGTGAAAAGTCTACTTCACTGACGACGACACATCGAGAAAAATCCACTAACAACCAAACAGAGATACAAACACCAATTTTCAAAGAGCTTCACAAATTATACCAAAATCTAAATATACCCACAAAATATCTCACTCTAATTTAATGATAATATATAGTAAAATAAATTAAAAAATTTACTATTAAATCAAATATTATCGTACAAACGAAAAACACTCCACAAATAATAGTAGAAATGAATAGCTTGTCTTTAGGGTTGATTTTTTCTCTTTTCTTGTATTTGGCAGCCTTTGCTTTATGGGGTAGAAATGAAAACGTCGAACTTTGGAACAGCAATGGTGTCATACCACGGCAGTAGAGTCTCAACTCCTAAGACTACCAATTAGTTGACAGCGTTGTCTATTTTCTTCTCTGCCCGTGACCATCAAAGAAAACTGGAATGGAGGCTTAAAGTTTATGCAGCAAGTCCTTTTCTCATTTTCTCTTTAAACGGCTGAGATCTTTTCTGCGGCTACTTAATTTCTTTTCACCAAAAGATATATATATATATATATATATATATATATATATATATAGGATTTATTTGGGATGTGTGTTTTGGACTATAAAATCTGTTTTGGGCCACAATTAACAGTGATGAATATGTTGAGAAGAGAAAATTAGAGCTACAAGATCTGGTTAGGATGTTTCAGCAAGAAGCTGAGTCTCATGGACAAGTGAGGAAAACTGTTCCCCCAACTAACCCAACTGCTGCTCGGAAACTTCCAGATGGCGCAGGACTCATCCCCTAAAACAGGCAAATGTCGATGTAAATCACACCCCTGAAAATTTTGTTAGGTAGACTGTGTTTCTTGTAAGAATATAAGTGGGCTAGCCTGATTCTGTTGTTCTGTAAATTCTCAGTTATATTTTGTTCTAATCTCGTTTGACATTAATGCTACAAAACAAACCAAAAAAGTAGAGAAAAGAGGAACCAGTCCGAAGCTGGCATTCTTCAGAACAACCAAAAAGTAGTTACAATATTTACACTTAAAAGTAATTTCAAACACACAATCTGTTTCAGAAAAGGGTTACTCTTAAAAAAGGTTTGGAAAGCCATAACAAATATAAATATTTTAATCTTATAATTTTTTAAATAAATTTTATTAATTTTATAATTATAATTTTAAAGCATTATCAATTAAATCAAAATTTTTTTAAAATGTAATTTTTAAAGAGTAAACAAATAATTATATATTTTATTAATAAAAAAATTAAGATGCCTTTCGCTTCCTTTCTCTCTCTCACTTTGTCTTTCCTCCCTTTTTTTAATTATTAATAAAATATATATTTTTTATTTTATCTTAAAAAAAATCTTAATTTTTTAAAATTTTAACTTAATTGATTATATTTTTAAATTACAAGATTAATGAAACTCGTTTAAAAAGTTACCGAACTAAGTGTATAAATCACATAGTTAAAGGACTAGAATGATCATATACACCTAAATGCTAATAAAGTGTTCAAATTAAATCTAAAAATTTAATTATTCGATTATTAACTTTCAAGTTTTAAAATTATTATTGAAAATATGTTTTCAATATATTTTCGAATAATAATTCTTAAAAAACTTTTGAGATAGAGATCTACTCTAACTACCGGGCGATTATTCTAATAAATAAAAAAACATTATTCTAAATCAGACCAGATAAATAAATATTAAAATCTAATTTTCAGATTTAAGTTTGTAATGAAAAATAATATATTTCTCTTTAACATCCCTAATATAAAATATTGAATAAAAACAAAATCAATTTATTTTAAAGATATGTTTTACCTATTTAATATTTTGCAAACATAATAACGTTATTATTATAACATGTTTACAAATAGATAACCATGTTAAATTTAATCACAAAATAATTAAACATAACATATAAGAATAAAATATAAAAAATAGATGTAAAGAATTCATTTTAAAATTATACCTCAAAAGACTCCTTATAGAACTTTGATGCTAATTCTGTTACTGGAAAACCTCCAAACAAATTTGTATTTTCGTTTATTGAATCAAAAACTAGAAATCTATAAAATCATAACTAATTCTTCTAAAAAAACTTTAAAACAAAAAAAACCAAGAACTAGATAAAAGAGATTTTGAGGGATGATTTTTACAATAGAGGAGATAGTCTTTTTATAGATGAAAAAAGACAAAAAAAAAGTAAAAAAATATCTCAAAAATTGATTTTGGACGTATTTGGACAGATTGGCACGCATGTAGGGATGAGATTTGCAGTAAACGAGCATTGGCGCACTTGGGACAAGCATTGACGTGTGCTGGCACCCATGGACTCGATGCGGGCGTGTGATATCGTAGGACTCGATGGGTGCGTGTGTTGGGCGTTTTGACCCTTTTGTCCAATTTTTTCATTTTTTGACTTTTTTTTATTTTTTTCTCAACATATTTGTGATGTATTGCCTATAGTATTTTTCTTCGAGCTTTTAAGTTATTTTTGAACAAAAATACCTATAAAATAATAAAAATACCTGTGATTTCGAAAAAAACAAATTTATATAAAAAAATATGATAAAATCATATAAATATAAATTTATTGAATTAATTAAAGTACATTAAATCATAATAATTTTAGTAATTTTTAAGAACTCATCAGTACTTTGTCGACCACCCTTGTTGACCTTGGACGACGGGTCCGACGAGACATACAAAAATTTTATTTTTTTCTTTCCAAATTATCAAGTAATTTTCATAAATACATGCACGTTCTAACGCGGTTTAGATAAACAGTTAATTTAAACTTAAAATTTTTAAAGATGTCGTAAAATAGTATATAGCAAGTAAGGGTATTTTCTATAGAGAATTTTAAAAACTAACTCTTATTTATTGAAAATGAGGATTGTGTTTGTAAAATGAAAATTAAATATAATAACTAAAGATTAAAATAAAAGAATAGTTGCGGGATGATTTTTCATTACGTATATATTGTAAAAATATATCCTATTATCTTATTCTTTGATTATTCTAACTTAGAGAAATTCACAAACACAAAAATTTCTACATCTTCTTATAGATTCATTGAATTAAATAAACTCTTAATCTAAATTCTTTTTAATAAACAACCTAGAATAAACTCTCTAAATTTAATATATCAAAAGCATTAAATTCTAAAGAAATAAATTGGATCAAGGTTAAACATACAAGCTCGATTTAATTACCCTAAGTATTAATTCTCATTGCAAGCAATTATCACTAATTAGTTAAATTGATCAAGCGATTACATACCTAATCAACTAAATTGATTAATGATGAATTAATTTGATAATTTAATTGTACACTTAAATAATCAAATAAATCCATAAAATGATTAAAGTTGGGAATTATACATAATCAGAAAGAATATATGAATATAATATTAAAAATCTTATTTTAGGGCTTTGAAATCACATGCAAACAATTATAAAATTAGTTATTCATAGCAAACAATAAATTCAAAAAATTATTCATGAAAAAAATAAAACAAAGGGGAAGAAATCTTAGAAATTTTATTTTTAAATTTGATCTTCAACTCCTTTAATTACTTCTTGAATCTTCTTCTTCTTCTTAATTGTTGTCTCTAGTTTAATTCTATAATTTTTATATTTTTTTAATTTTTGCTTAATTTTCGGAAATTTTGATACTCGTGTTTTACGTGGTATTATTTGGATATATATTGAGAAAAATTAATATGTTTTAGAGTTATATTAGGACTGGTATGCCAAAAATCATGCATCCTATGTGAGATTCACTCTTCTCATTAGAATGGGAGATAAAGATGATATAAAAATATGACACTTATCATAATGAGATAAGTAATGATTGTAATAATTTAAACTTCTTACACGTAAGTTGATTTGTCTTGCTAGGCAAATCCACTTAATTTGTGAATACACTCATCAAATAAAATCATAAAAAAATCTAAAAAAATTTAAAAGATTAATATTTTTTCAACACAAAATAAATAATTTTAGCTCATTATAATGATAAATAACATATAATATAAAAGAATTGATATCTAAAAAATTTGTATAAAATATAACTTATCAAACTTTTGCACACTTATTCTTTGTTAGTTCTTGAGTAAAGTGTTGACACACGATTAAAAGAATAATTTTTTTGATATTTTATCTTATTAGCTTAACAATATTATGATTTCAAATTCTAATAAATGTTAAGTATGATCTCTTTTCATCCCTTTGCTACATCTATTGTACAATAATCATACTCAAAATGTATGTGATGTAGTATCAATTAGTAATAGTCAAATCATTTAACATGAACAAGTTAAAACATTGATTCTTCCTGTAAAATTTCATTATTCTTTTTAGAATTGAATTGGATATCATAGGCTTTTCTTTAAAATTGTATCTCCACTCAATAAAAGTATTCTTTAGAATCAAATGGTCTTTCATTTGGTTCTAATATGTGGCTATATTTGTTGGTTCAATCAAATAAAAGGAAAAAAAGGAGAAAAAAAAGTTCACGAGTCTATGAAGTAAAAGAAAGAGAATCATAAATAATACTATTATAAGATCAATTATGTCAATAAAATATGGTCAAATTTTTTTAGACCAAAATATCATTATTGGCTTCTTTTCTTTTCTTTTTTTTTTTGAATAACACACAACTCTTTTTATAATTTTTTTCAGCTTGCCCACTTGTTATTATATATATATTCTTTTTTTTGTAGGGTACATATTGTAGTAAGTGTTATTTTCTGTGTATTGGGTATTTAATTATTTATTGTACAATTGTCACTCTTAAATCTTATTCTAGCATTTTCATAGAATCTATTATCTTTTTGTGACTCCACTTTTCTTCGACAATATGGTATGTCCTATGTCTTTGGTTCAAAGGATAAGGAATTGGTACAAAAAATTGGCTCATGTAAACTTAAATTTGTTCTCTAAAAGGGTTGTTCTTGAAATAACAACATTAAGGGTAGGACAATTTAGCCAAAGAAGTTAATCTTATTTCCTTAATCATTTTTTAAGAAATACATTTAACATTTACCTTGATAAACTTAAAGAAAAGTTCTGGCAACTTATTCTCATTCATTAAAAGTATAGTACAATTCCAAGGGATTCACAATATTCTCCACAAGTTCATGCACATAAATTCTTTTATCATCAATTTAGCTATTATGCATGTAAGTTTTTGAGCAAAGTTATCATAAAGTTACAATCACTTAGGAACAAGGTCAAGACTTTTTCAACATTCATTATCATTTTAACCTAACATTGTTTAGCTAATTTTATCATTGATGCCATAAAATAAAGAGAGAATATGTGATTGATTCTAAGTCCATATATTAATCCTAACTATTCTAAAAAATGCAACAAATAAATACTAAAAACGAAAAAAACTATTCTACCTAGAGCATAATAATCATAAGACATGCATCCTAAAACATGCTAAACTAATAAAGTAGAAAAAATAAAGATAGTGATGTGTTAATACTCTCTCACACCTAATTCTTACATTGTCTTCAATGTAAGCACATGTATATATGTAATGTAAAAATAAGTAAAAAGGGGAGTAAAAAATAAATCGAGAGGGTTGCCTCCCATAAAGCACTTGGTCTAACATCGCTAGCCCCAACATTGTCTCGTATGTTTCTTTAATCGTCCAAATTTGTTAGTTCGTGTAGAATCACCTCTTTTACATTGATTGGTGCAAAAGGTTCATATTATAGTTTCAATTTATGTCTATTAACTTTCAATTCTTTGCTGGTACTTAGGCTTCGTATTTCAACTGCATCATAAGTGAAAACATTAATAATAATAAATGGACTGACCTAACAAGAAAGTAACTTACTTGGAAACAATTTAAGGTGTGAATGGAATAAGAAGACTTTATCATCAATGGTGAATTCTTTCCTCGATATCATACTGTCATGAAATGTCTTTATTTTATCTTTGTAAACTTTTGAGCTTTTATAAGCATCATTTCTAATTTCCTCTAGCTCATTTACTTGTTAGTTTTATTGTCTTTCGACTTTGTCTAAGTCCATATTACCTTTTTTCACCACCTAAATGCTCGGTGCTCTAACTCAACTAGTAAATGAAAAGGTTTACCATACACCAACCAGAATGGCTACAACCCAATTAGAGTTTTATATGCAATTCTATATGCCCAAAATGCATCATCTAGTATCAAGCTCCAATCCTTTCTATTGGGTTTGATTGTTTTTTCAAGGATGAACTTGATCTTTCTATTAGACACTTCAACTTGTCCACTTATGTATAGGTGATAAAGGATAGTAACTCTATGGTTGACATTGTACTTTTTAAGTAAGGCTTAAAAATTTATATTTTAAAAATGTATCCCACCATCACTGAGGATTGCTCTTGGTGTACCAAACCTAGCAACTATGTTAGACTTCAAAAAATCCACAACAACTTTAGAGTCATCAATTATGGTGGCTTTAGCTTCCACCCATTTAGACATGTAGTCTATAACAAGTAAAATATACATATAATCGTAAGAATATGGGAAAGGTCTTATGAAATCAATACCCTAAACATCAAAGATTTCGACCATAAGAATTACAACTTGTAACATTTGATTCCTAGGGCTTAAGTTACCTGTTTGTTGACAATAATCACATGTTTTTCCAAAGGTGAAGGCATCCTTGAACAAGTTAGCCAATAAAATCCATTCACTAAGGTGGCGTTTGGTTCGTGGAATGGAATGGGAATCGAAATCAGAATCGGAATGGAATGGAAAGGAAACAATTTTGTTTTTTTTGACCACTGGAATCAAGCTCAGAATCAGGATTATAGTGTTTGGTTTGCCACTGGAATGGAATGAAAAAAGCTATAAATGACCTTAATACCCCTACATGTTGTAAAGTTCAAATAATGTCATTTAAGTACTATTTTTTCGTTAGACAAAATACATTATTGAAATCATTATTTTTTTAAATAAGTATTACTTAATTAAAAAGAAATATATTATTAAAATTATTATTTTTCTAAATAGAGTTTAGGATTTTGAGGTTTGGGATGTGTGATTTAGGGTTTCGGGATTTAGGATTTGGGGTTATATTTGTAGGTTAAGGTTTAGGGTTAAAATTATTATTTTTCTAAAAATAGTTTAGGGTTTTAGAATTTTGGATTTAGGGTTTAGGGTTTTAAGGTTTAAGGTTTAAGATTTATGGTTTTAGTATTTGGAATTTGGGGTTTAGGGTTTTGTGATTTATGTTTTAGGGTTTTGGGTTTTGGGATTTATGTTTTAAGGTTTAGGGTTTAGAGATTTGGAGATTTGGGGTTTAGGGTTTTGGATTTGAAATTTGGGGTTTAGGGTTTAGGGTTTTGGGATTTATGTTTTAGGGTTTTGGGATTTATGTTTTATGGTTTAGGGTTTTAGGGTTTAGGGATTAGGGATTTAGGGTTTGGGATTTGGGATTTAGGGTTTATGGTTTAGGAATTTGGGGTTTAGGGATTTGGGGTTTAGGACTTAGGGTTTTAGGATTTGAAATTTGGGATTTAGGGTTTAGGGTTTAGGGATTTAAGATTTAAGATTTATGTTTTAGGGTTTTGGGATTTATGTTTTAAGGTTTAGGGTTTAGGGATTTGAGATTTAGGGTTTTGAAATTTAGGGTTTAGGGTTAAGGGTTTAGGGTTTTGGAATTTTGGGTTTGAGAATTTGGGATTTGAATTTAAGGTTATATTTTAGGTGAGGGTAAAATTGGAAAAAAAAAAGTTTAGATGGGAATGGAATAATGATTACCAAAGGTGGGAGAACGAATTGTGATTCCTTCTCTTTAGTAATCGTCGATTCCATTCATACGTTCGTCGACCAAACACACAAAATGGATGGAATCAATTCTGATTCCATTCCATTCCCTCCAACCAAACGTGGGGTAAGACTTTAAGAACGGTTCGTTTTACTCTAAAATGCCTCTAAATGCATAATATTGATAAAAAGTTAGAATAAAAGTAAACTCAAGTGTGCACTTTATTATCAATTGGTCTGGTAATGTTTCCAAAGGTAGGGGTCATCCCACATATATTATTTAGCAACTTTCTTGAGTTTGAACTTACTAGCTTGTGATAAATCTTATAGGAACTTTTTAGTGACCAAATAGTTCACTATATCCACATACTAAGGAGTAAATAATGTGATCTCAAGTAGTCACTCAAATGAAAATTCCTCTCATATTGGAAGTGATTCCTCTTCTTGAATTAATCTATTGAGGTGATATGCTACTACATTTTCACTTCTTTTTTTATATCCTTGATTTCAATGTCAAATTCTCATAGAAGAGGAATTCACCCTATTAGTCTTACCTTGACATCTTTCTTCATGAGTAAGTACCTAAGAGTTGCATGATCAGAGCCTATGACGCATGATATATAGAATTTGGTATCTTGCCAACCCTTTTGTCCTAAAACAACTCCTACTGCATAGCCACTTGCGTCATATATCAACTCAAATGGTAGACTCCAGTCAGGTGGCTTAATGATAGGTGATATGATTAAAATTTCTTTCAATCTATTAATTGCTCTGAGACACTCTTCATTGAAAACAAATGCAACATCTTTTTAGAGAAATTGGCATAGAGGTGTTGCTATTTTTGAGAAATCCTTTATAAATCTTTGATAGAATCCTGCATGACCAAGAAAAGAATGAACCTCCCTCACACAAGTGGGAGGTGGTAAGGAACTAATAAGATCTATCTTAGATTTATCAACTTGTATTCCCTTAGATGATATTACATGCCCTAAAATTGTACCTTGATCTACCATAAAATGATATTTTTTTCAATTAAGTACAAGGTTAGTTTTTACATATCTCTTTAGAATTAATGTAAGGTTATTGAGGCAATTATCAAATGAGTCTCCATATACAATAAAATTATCTATAACTTCTATAATGATCTCTATATAATAAAAAAATATACTTATTATACACTTGTGGAATGTGGCGTGAGCATTACAAAGGCCAAATGACATGCGTCTATAAGCGAAGGTTCTAAAGGGGCAAATAAATTTTGTCTTTTCTTGATCCTTCTAGTGCAATGAAAATCTAATTATAACTTTAAAAACCATCAAGAAAACAATAGTGAGTATGACTTGCTAAATGCTCAAGTATTTGATTAATAAAAGGTAAGGAAAATGATCTTTGTGAGTATTACAATTGAGCTTTCAAAAATCAATGCAAATTTGCTACCCAATTTGAAGTTGAGTAGGAATTAAATCATTATACTCATTATTTACCACTGTAACTCCTGAATTCTTTGGAACGAATTAGACTAGGCTAACCCACTTGCTATCTGAAATTGGAAAAATTACACCCGCTTTCAATAGCTTAATAATTTCCTTCTTAATCACTTCCATGTTGGCATATTTAATCGCCTTTGTGGTACTCCTGTTTGTTTGGTCACATCTTCAAGTAATATTTAGTGCATGCATATAAAGGCGTTGATTCCTTTGATGTCAAAAATTGTCCAACCAATCGCTAATTTGTATTCTCTCAAAACATGGATTAAGCTCTCTTTTTTCATATTTTAAAGCTTACATGTTATTATCACAGGAAGTGTATCTATATCTCATAAGTATACATATTTGAGATGTTTTAGGAGAGGTTTTAGCTCCAAAATGGGTGCTTGCACAATGAAAGGCTAAAGTTTATCATTAGATACATTTAGAGAAATATAGGAAATATTATTCCTTGGGTTTATCTCTAAAGAAGAGTCAAGAGAGGTGACAATCTCTTTCAATTCCTTTACTCTATTAATATCCCTTCTTCATCACTTAAATTTTCAATTATCAAACTTTCTCTTATGGAAACCTCCAATAGGCCTATACTTTTGACATCAATCATTTGTTCTATTAAAGAGTCAAGTATATCAACATGGAAAAAAGAATTATAATTACTAGGGTACATCATCGCTTCAAAGATATTGAAGTGAATAACTTCTTCATCAAACTTCATAGTTAGTGTTTCGGTATGCACAGCTATCTTTGCTCGAGCAATTCTCATGAATTGTCTACACAAAAGCAAGGGTGTGGACTTAACAGTGGAGTCATATCTCATATCAAGCAAATAAAAATCGACCAAAAAGATAAGCTCATTAACTTACACTAAAACATCTTCCAAAAATCTCTTTAGATAAGCATTAGATCGATAAACGAGTTGGATAGTTATGCTAGTTTCCTTAACTGGACCAAGATTTAAAGTAATATAAATTGAGTAAGACTTAACATTAATTGAAGCTCCTGTGTCTAGCATAACCCTTTTAAATTTAGTGTTATCTATAATGCATGTTATGGTGAAACTACCTAGATCCTTGCATTTTTGTGAAAGTCTCCTTTGTAAACTACCAACACATTCTCTCCATGTTGACTACTTTATTGCCTTTGGGCTTTCTCTTGTTATTGTTCAATGCCTTGAGAAATTTAGCATAGCATGACATTTGCTTGACTACATTCAACAGTGAAATATTGACCTGTACTTTTCCAAAAGTTTCTAAGACATTTTGCTATGTGGTCCTTATTAGATTTTTCAAACTTGTTATAAAAATAAATAGGGGTTCATGAGTAGAGATTTGAACTTTAGATTGTACCTTAGGTGGTTGTTTTGCTTCATTGTAATTGGTTTCCTTGTTTTCAACTTTGTTAAAATTATTTGTTTGTGCTTGGATTAGCTCATCCTTAGTATCATTTTCTTTGGTTTGTTCCTTATGAGTTTTTTTCAAGTTTCTTACCACTTCTAAATGATATAGCATTTGCATTTTTTTGAGTATTGACCTTTGATTAAGAGGAAAGTTTACCATATCCTTATGCTTCTAGTCTCCCAATGATAATAGCTAATTGATTGAATTCATTTTCAAGGTTCTTGATAGTAGATTTTGTATCTTGTTGCAATCTAAGTGATTCTTATTAGAACTTAATAGTATCTTATTAGATGCCATCATGCTTATCAAATCCTCTAAATATTTACCTTGAGGTGGAGGAGGATTTTGCGCTCTTACTTGATAAGGTTATTGGCCTCTTAGAAAAGGAAAACCTGGTAGATCACTAGGGTAATTACTCAATTGCTTTTAGAATAGCTAAAGTTGGAATGATTGTTCCAAACAGGATTTTAAGTGTTAGAGTAGAGATGATATTTTTGCCTTTGTTGTCCTTGATATTCTCCCACAACATTTGCTTGTTCAACATTAGGATCTTGAATAGTAGGACACATGTTTGTTGGGTATCCAATGTCAGTGTAAATTTCACAAGCTTTAACTTGTTTGATTGCTAATTATTGCGCAATTGAAGCAAGGCTGCTCAGTTGTTGTTCAATATTACTAGGAAATCCCATTTCATTTATCTTTCATGGTGGGTTATATTGGATGCCAAACTGTTGATCATTTGCAGCCATAGTGGCAATTAAATTCCTTGTAGTTTCAGAAGTCTTATTAACCAAAGCTTTACCACTTGTTGCATCCACCATGCTTCTATCCATAGGTATCAATCTTTCATAAATGTATCGAATTTAGAGTTGCTTACTTATTTGATGATGAGGGCAACTTGCATATAATTTCTTGAATTGCTCCCTAAATTCTCCCATTATACTACTGAAGACCATAAATTTCCTTTTCTGATTAGAGTAGCCCTAAAAGTTAGAAAATATTTCTCCAAGAAGACCTGCTTCATCTCATTCCAACTATTTATAGTCTGATGGTAAGTAGTGTAACCACTCTTTTTCACTATTTGCTAAAGAGAATGGTAATGCTTTAAATTTTACTTATTCTTCAATAGTCCCATTGGGTTTTATGCTAGAATAGACCATATGAAATTTCTTTAAATGTTTGTTTGGATCCTCACCAACTAGACCTCAAAAAATAGGCAAGAGATTAATCATACCATACTTCAATTCAATAGCATCACTATTTTCATCGTATTGAATGCATAATGGTTATTGATCTAAAAATAGTGTTTCCATCTCTCTAAGAGTTTCATTGGAATTATTCACACCTATTTCTACGTGGATTGAATTATCCGAATCGTTAGATGAGCCACTTGAACTTGGAAGATCTGTCTGAATTGTTTGCTCAAGAATGTGTGAATTTGATCTTAGATCGTAGCATGAGTTCATTCAATGTGACTCTAAAAAGTAAATAAATATTATAAACAAATGAAGTATATATATATATATATATATAGATAAATCAAAATAAAAATAAGAATAAAGAAAATATTTTTTAATTTTAATAAGATTTTCTAATTTTTTATTTTTTTTATATTCTTAAAAATAAATAAGAGTTAATTTAAAGAAAATCTCATGCAATGATGCCAAAAATTGTTCCGATTTAAATGAACAATTAATTTGAACCCCACTTTAAGTTGCTTAAAATGTGTAAATTAGTATATAGCAAGTAATGGTCTTTCTCACATATGATTTTGAAAATTGACTCCTATTTATTAAAAAGAATAGTTTTGGTTTTGTAAACTGAAAATTAAATCTAATAACTAAAGATTAATAAAAATAAAATATAAAGATAATGATAAAGATTTAAATAAAAAAAACGACATAATCATTCTCCACCACTAGCATGTATATCAAATCAACAAAAGCATAACATATTATCTTATTCTTTGATTATACCAACTTAGAAAAATTCATAAACGCAAAAATCTTCACTTCTTATTAAACAAGATTTTAATCCAAACTCTTTTTAATAAATAGCCTATAATAAGCCCTATAAATTTAATCTATCAAAAGCATTAAAATTTAAACAACCAAATTGAATCAAGGTTAAACACATAAGTTTGGTTTAGTTATCTTGAGTATTAATTCTCATTATAAATAATTTATTACTAATTATTTAAATTGATCAAACGATTACATACTTATTCAACTAAATTGATCAATGATGAATTAATTTGATTATTTAATTACAAACTTAAATAATCAAGTAAATTTATACAACGATTAAAATTAAGAGTTAATACATAATAAAAATATAGATGAATAGAATATTACAGATCTTATTAAATATTATAATTTATGTTTAGGATTTTGATATCACTTATAATCAATTATAAAATTATCTATTCATAACAAACAATAAGATTCGAAAATCATTCATGAAAAGCGAATTTTTTTCTAAGATTTTTGTTTTTGAATCTAATCTTCAACTCTTTTAATTTCTTATCAAATCATATTCTTCTCAAATTTTACCTTCAGTTTAATTTTATAATTTCTTTATTTTTTATTTTTCTCTTATTTTTTGAATAATTTTGACACTAATTTGTATTAAGGAGTGTTAGTTAAATATTTATATTGAAAAAAATTGATATGTTTTAGAGTTGTATTAAGATTGATAAGTCGAAAATCATGCATGCTTCCCAAGATTCATGTTTCTAATTACTATAGGAGATAAAGACAATATTAATTAGGTGACACTTGGCATCATATGAGAATGATGATGCTAATTCAAATTTCTCGCATGTGATGTGATACGATAAAAGTTGACTTGTGTCGCTAAGTAAATCTATTTGTTTTTTTAATACATTCACGTGTAAAATAAAAATAATAAAAAATCTATAAAAATTTTAAAACTCTATAATATCAATATTTTTTTAATAAATACAAAATAAATGATTTAGCTCATTATAATAATAAATGATTTAGCTCATTATAATAATAAATAATATATAAATGTAAATAAATTGATATATAAAAATATGCATAAAATAGTTTTTATCACATGCAATTCAACAATGACAACATCAAACAAAAGCCACCCCACTCTATCTAATAACATGTGCACTACGAAAACCAACTTCGTAGTATGTGTAAATATGTTTGCATACAAAGTCATAATTATGTGTGTGTGCATTATTGATCATCAGTAATTAACCTTACATAGAGAAAGATAGATACACTAAGTAAAATAAACAGAATCTATGTTTTATATACAAAAAAACCAACAAAAACACAAAGGATTATAGGATTTACAAATATCTTTGTATATAAAAGGTCATGAAGTTTGATAGGTGTTTTTGTGTTTGTGAGGACTAAAATGTCCTTACATCTTTTTTTTTTATTTTTTACATCAATAAATATAAAAATATATCTATAATAAATATATCATATTATTAGCTATATTTGGTGGTTTTTTTATAATTGTTAAACATAAAATTTGTTATAATTGTAATGCTTAGTATAATAATTTATGCAATTTATGCATACCCATTAAATGAATGAGTTAGGTCTAATCAATTTAATAATAAACTGATCATGTTTGTATAAACTCTTCATCTTAATGTCAATATCATGTCATAACAACAAAAAATAATTAAGTAATATACATTTTTTAATAAACAAACTCTTACCAAATTCAATTAAATTTGTATCTATCGGATTAACTTCTTAATATTATTATTATTTTTATTTATGAATATGTATTCTTTATTGATTAAAAGAAATGATAGATTATTTATCTAAATTTAATGTATTTATTATTTATTGATCATTATAAGACTCATTTGGGATTATACTAAAAATCATTAAAGTTAGTGCTTAAATTTATATTAATCTCATAAATATCATTAAGTTAAAACAAAATAAATAAAAATTATATTACTTATTTATTATTATTAGAATTTAAAATTAATTTAAAATAAAAATAAAATTATAATTATTAATTATAAGATATTTATTATTCATAATTAATAATTAATTAATTAATATTAGTAATTATATAATAAATTATTTGTTTAATTTAATAAATTAATTTTTAATAATCAAACTATATTGACATACAAAGTCGTGCAAGACAAGGACTTAAAACTAGAACTAATAGAAAATGGCCAAATATATAGTTGAAGAAAGAACGTGAAAATGCCATTATATAGAGCATATCTGAGAGTCAATGAGATTTTATCACAAATCGCGGGTCTACGTCGTTTTATTATGGTAAAATTAGGGGTATTTACATTCCAGTTCGATCTGATTTTGGGTAAAAAAAAAATAACCAAGTCATTTAATTATTAAAAATATTGAACTGAACGGTTTGATATGGTTTAATTAACAATTTTTAACGGTTTGATCCGGTTAATAATATATAATTATAATACACCTAATGATATACCTTTGATTAAAATATGAGAAATTTAATCAACGATATGTGAAAAATAATATAGAAAATTTAATATATTATTAAACCGGTCCGGTCTGACCGGTTTAAAAATTAATATAACCAGACCAAACCGTTTCAAAAACAGTTTTAATTAATACAAATCAGATTGGACCATTTGATTTATAAAAACGTTCGATTAGGTCTGGTTTTCCGACTTCATCCGGTTCAGTCCGGTTTTTGGACACCCCTAAGTAAAATGATGATTTTACCCATTTGCTTAATAGAGATATATCGGGTTGCGAGAATTCAAATACCAATTTTCACATTTACTTGATATTTCCTTCTCACTCACGTATCTTTCCCTCACTTCCATTTTGTTCTTTGATTTTTCGTATTGATTTTTGCTAATTCTTCATTGATTTTTTGCACATTTTGTTAAGTTCTTGTTTGAACTACTGACATGTTTTTTTTTCTATTTTTTTGGTTATTTTTTCGATGTTTTATTGTGTGTATTTTTGTTATATCACCATCGCTAACTACATTTTTTCTTCACAGGTAGTAAAAAAAAATTTGTTTAATTGTTGATTCATTCATCTGGCATATGATATATTACATTTATTTATGATTTTATGTGTTTGATTATGTGTATTTTTGTTTTTGTTACTTAGTAAGTTGTTTAAAACTTATTTGTTATTACTTTCATTTGTTCTATCTTGATCTGCCTTTTTTCAATCTTAACTTGCACCCATTTTATTAGTGTTCCCATATCTGAAGCAACTATTTTTTTTTTATTTGTAAACTAATTTTGGATTATGTCTCATATCTCTCCCAATAAGTGTGTTATATAGGTGTCTCGAACATGTCTTAACGTTGAATTCATGTGTTTTATGTTTTTTGAAGTCATGAAGTCATACCTTGTTATTAGGACATGACATTTTGATCTTGCTAAAGATGAGTAGTCTATCTTGATTATGTATTTCATCATTGCTTTTGAAGTTTCATTAAGCATGTACGTATTCTTATTGAACTTCTCTTCATTGTAAGCGAAAGAAGCTAGTTTGAAGTAAGTGTTTGCAGCTTTTCATAATGATAGTATGTTATGAGGTTTTGTTTCATATCATAGTAACAATAACAATGATGTGTCATGTTATTGTAAATTGTATTGACTGTTGATTTTATTATTGGATTTATATCTAATACTATAACTAAATTTTTCCTTTTTCTGATAAGCAACTTTAGTTCTCTAAAAATATATTTCCATGCTTTTGTGATTTTTTTCACATACCATTCCAAATGCAATAGGATAAATTTGCATTACATTATATATTTAATTAGTAATATTTTATATAAAATGTTACATTAAGAGTGTTGAAGAAATGTAAATTTATATTTGAGAATTTTTTATTAAATATGATTAAGTAAACAACATATATATCAATAAATCATCAATACCTGATTGTTTCTATCTTTTGTAACTATTACAAGTAATGCCCATCATTCTCTTTCTTTGATGAATGTCCTATCAAATACTAATGGCCGCATGTAGTTGATGAATCCATTTATGCATGCACCAATTGTCATGAATCCATACCTGAAATTAGATTATGTATTCGTTTTTATCTTAATGTATGAATTTAGGTTTATTTTTTCAAACATACTAAAAAATCCAAACAATTTATTGTATGATTCTTTGGGATCTCCTCTTACATGCTTTATTGCTTCCTTTTTTCCATAATCACCCTTTTATAAGTGATAGTGACTCTTTTTTTCCCTTTTGATGTTACATATTATTTCTTTTGGTCTCAATTGTTTACTTGGATTTTAGTAAAAGTCTTTGAAGTTATCAACCACATACTTGTATGTTGCATGTTTGTCTTTGATCCTTGAACATTTGTAAACATGAATGATCATCATTTTAAGTAGTAACCTTGAATATATTTTATTGTCCAATCTTGTTTGTTGCATGTCTCCGATGAAAATTTTCATCTTTACACTTCATTCAAATGTTTGTCTTGTTAGAATTGCTAATCTTGTAGTATAACATCTTATTTATTACTAATATTGAAACATGTAATTTGAGAGCTTTTATGTTATCAAAACCCTATAAGTGAATAACCCTTTCTAGGTATTGCAATTTGTTGTTGAGTCATTCTCACTACCTAAAACTGTCGCTACATAATCAAAATTTAAAGGTAAATTGATCTCTTCTTGAATATCTTATTAGATTATACGAGTTATATACAATTTGTGGTATTCTTTATTATGTTTTCCAATATTTGTATTGATGAATTACTCCACATCTCTATCATTTGTTAGGCTTAAGGCTATATGAATACTCATACATTTCATCTTGATGTCGATATCGCTATTTAGATGTAATGCATTACATATTTCTTCCCTTAATTTCTCTAAAGTCATATTTCTTTTAATGCATAAGCCCTTTGAAATACCATTTATATATTCTTCTTCTTCGTAAAATATCTATTGATCACTATGAACAAGGATTATTCCAATATTTTTATCACATATTTAATGAATATTAAAAGTTACATTATATTTATAATATTAGATAAAAAATACCAAAAAGATACACATAAATAGTGAAAGATAATTTATTTAAATTGTTAATGTAACAAACGCAATAAAAAATATAACATATTATATTATAGTCAATTTTCAAATGATGTAACACGTTCCATTATATGATTTTAACAATTTAACATGCTACATCATATTGTATCAAAATACTTCATTTCGTATATAGCTTTAATTTATTTAAAAACCAATAGTTTAATATACTATAACAATATTTAAGTGAGTTCACATGAATTTATTTTAAAATCATTTTATTATATCATATAATTAAATGAAAAAGTTAGATAATAATTACCATATAAAATCATGATTATATATTTTTTTGTTACTTAGTACAATGTCTATATAATTTTTTCTTTAACACTCGATTAAAATCAAATGTACATAGAATTTATAAGCATAACCAATTGCACATAGAATCGATTAAAGGACAAAACAATCAAAATCAAAATATATAAAGAAGAAATAGAGTGATGGACTAAAAACTTACTTACAGAGATTGATCTAATCTCAATTTGCATTATTGTTAAGTTTCTTCCTTATGTAATTCAAAAATTAATTTATGATTCAATAATAGAGTATGTGATTGAAATCTACGTCGATGTTATTTAAATTAGTTCAAAACTTAACCAAATTGAAATTCCACTATTCTATATTTAAATTAGTTCAAAATGTAACCAATTTGAAATTCCACTATTCTATGGAGATTTCAAAAGATTTTTAGTCTAATTTTGTAATTGATTCTTCTCACAATTTTTTTGAACTACTCTGTTTAAATTTGCTGATAATGGAGGTGCAAATAGTGAAATTTGTTTCAACAATTTTAGTTAGTTGAGGCATGTGAAGGTAATTGTGTAAAATGACACTTAATGTAATATTAAAACTATGAGTTTTGGGTCTCTCAATTGCTAGTTTAGGAAAAATGATTAATTTGTTTAATATAAGGCTATTTAAGCCATTTACTAAAAGAGAAATAATATATCACTATGCCCGTGTCAGAATTAGCCTTATATTATTAGTAGGCCCAATTGTAAGTATCAAAGATTTTAAACCCAAGTAGTTGGAGAAATTTCAACTACCAGGAAGCACAAACTAGTTGCAAGTAGAAAATACAGAGACAAACAACCTCTCAAACACAACCGAGCTACTAGTCTTCAATGAATTGACTTGTAGTTGGAATTACATCTTTCATCCAAGACCACCAACTATCTCCAGAAAATGCTTGACTCCGTATTCCAAATCATGCAGAACTACCATGGATGAAACTCTTCTGTCCAACATTACAGTAGTAGAAGAAGGGACCAGCAGACGATCACTACAAAGAGAATTACCCCAACCTTACCTAGATCTTGGGCTATCTCGGCACCAATCTAACGCGCATCTTATCACCAAAGATGTTATCATTCCCATTCTTGCAACATCCAACTCTGCTTCTTATGTAAATATCATAGCCAATTTCAACAGGAAAAGGACCCACCGATCACATTCTGCTCCATCAGTATTCACTGACTTTAAAGAAGAAGCATTACAAGACTCCTCAGATCCTAGACCTCCTCCAAAATCGACCCCTTTGATCGTTCGTCAAGCCTTTATTGGCATTGTTGTGTATGTCCTAATTGGCATTGCAATATACTTGACAAGTAGTGGAGGTTTCAAGAGCAAGGAAACATTCAAACCAATAGATGCCTTATACTTCACTGTGGTCACCCTTTGTACCATTGGCTATGGTGATATTGTTCCAGATTCAACATTTACCAAACTCTTTACTTGTTTCTTTATTTTAGTTGGTTTTGGTATCATTGACATTCTGCTTAATGGCTTGGTTACATACATCTGTGATAGGCAAGAAGCAGTTTTATTGAGCACTGTAGATGAGAATAAGTTCAATGCAATGGTTAGAACATATATGGTTGATCAGGAAAAAGGGAGAATGAGGATAAGAATTAAAGTGTTCTTGGCTTTGGCAGTTGTTACCGGTTGTATAGCTATTGGAACACTTGCTGCGCATTTCTTGGAGGACATGAGCTGGGTAAATAGTTTTTATCTCTCTGTTATCTCTGTTACAACAGTTGGTTATGGGGATTATTATTTCACTACCATAACTGGAAGGTGTTTTGCAATTATTTGGCTATTGGTAAGCACATTAGCTGTTGCTAGAGCCTTTCTATACCTAACTGAGTTAAGAATTGATAAAAGGAATAGAAGGATTGCAAAATGGGTACTTCAGAAGAAGGTTACTCTTGGAGATTTAGTTGCAGCAGATCTTGACAATGATGGATGTATCAGGTACTATATTTCTTTTCTTCAAAGTATGGAAATATATTTAACTTTTATATGAAACTTGAAGACTCGAAGTTCTACACAACTTATACATGCAAAGCTTTTAAGAATTTAGATGTTGTGGTCGAATGGAAGCCATAACTTACTTCAGATATCAAGAATACTCCTCAAGCTTGCTTAAGATTTGTTTGCCTGTAATTCTGCTAAAAGTGATTTCTGTCAAAAATGGTTTAAGAAGAAAACACTTTAAGAAAGAAGCACATTATTTGTGCTCTGTCAAGACGCACAAAATATACTTTGACAATGAAAACACTTATGGTAATTTTTTAATTAGATCCATAAGCACTTTTTTGTTATTAGAAGTGCTTTTATATGTCATAAAAGCAAAAACAAACAGACCCTTATAATATCAAGAGTATTGCCAAAGTACATGAAAACTTAACTTCTTTTTTTTTTAAGTTCAAACAGTAGTTGGTATGATTTGAACCTATAACAGTCATATCATATTATTTTGTCACAATAACTTCAACTTGTTTGCGATTGCAGCAAATCTGAATTTGTTGTATACAAGCTTAAGGAGATGGGGAAAATAGCAGAGAATGACATACTGCAGATATGCAAACAATTTGATTCATTGGAACATAACAATTACGGCAAAATCACTCTTGCTGATCTAATGGGAAGTGAGTAATTGAAATTGATATTCCCTTTAGGATTCTCAGAAATCATCCCAAGGCAATAAACAAATACACAGTATTTGGCTTAAGCATTTCTATTACTTATGCAGAGCTGAAAACAGGTGTGATGGTTTGTTTTGTTTCTTCTGCTTATCAGGGTTGGCTTCTATCATATCCTAAATCATGTACATGATATGATTTATCTACTTTGCAATATTTTCAGACATAGCAAGTATTAATGTTCAAGTTCAAACAACATACAGGTTTTTCTATTTACCAGAGAAAAATACAAGGCACATTTGAACAAAGAGAAACATACAATGTAGACAATTTCAATGAAAGTTTCTTTAAAATGATACTGATCTCAGGTCAATTGACAACAGCACTAAGATCATTAACCAGGAACTTAAGAATACAACGCAACTCTACAATAACTCATGACTACTGTAATTTCTTTTAATTGAATCAACTAGTTCTTTAACTTTCTCTATCAGTATCCATACAAACCTCAAGTTTCCTTTCTCAAGCAGCTTCAGCTCAGGTTTGTACTTCATCCCCCCTAATTGTTTGAATTGGAATATTTTCCTATTTCATATTTCTAATTGGTGCCATGTTTGTTCTTGAACAGTTCTAAGTTATTTTCTAAACCTAGTTTAATTTTTTCTCCTCTAAAAAAAACTAGAAATTCAGGACGGTCAAAGTTGCCTTAAAAGAAAAAAGAAGCAAAATTCGTGAAAAAAGTTCTATACCTTCGACCTATATCCAGTTTGCATCTACCACCAATAAACGAACCTAGTCACCATCTTGTGGGTCATGCTCGCCAGCGTTGTCAGAGACAAACACCCAGTCGCCCCTACTCCTGTCGATGATATCTACGTCTGGTTTCCTTTCATGTCCATAGCTGCTGTTTTCAGGCACATACCCAGCCAGCGCCACTGCTTGTTGCCACTTTATATATTTATACTTTTTTAAGTGTTTTCTGCCACTGGTTGCTACTTTCTGCCACTAACAGCTTGTTCTAGCGCCACTGACAGCCTGTTCAAGCCTGTTTTTTCAGTGCTGTTATACCCAGCTACCATTGCCGCTGTTGCTACCGAGCTTCCACCCGATTTTTGGTATGGTTATCTCACCGTGAGTACTACCTGGGCCTCTCAGCACCTTTCAAGTTCAATAGAGTGTTTATGGGTTAGTCCGGATGATTTGTGATATTCTTGGACTTATTGGTTATAGGTAGAAATTAGTTTTGGAATAGGAAAAGTTATTAATCTTTCCATTAATCCTAATAGGATATCACAATAATAAATACAAATATTTACAGAATAATAATAATAAGTGAATAAATATCCCTAGAATAATTCTAAGAGTAAATGTAATAAATGTATATTTCGACTTTCTTCCTCAAGTTAGAGCATAGATATCACTCATGCTTAACTTAAATAGTGACGTATGGAAAGAACTTCTTGTAACAACATGAATCATAATACCAACTAATTGATCAACATTCTTGATGGATAAGACTTTAATGACACCAGTATTCAAATTGTCTTTGACATAATTATGTCAATTATGTCAAGTTCAATGTGCTTAATTCGGTTATGTTGCACTAGATTATTTGCAATCTCAATTATTGCATTATTATCATAGAATAAATTTATAGATATTTTAGGAGCAATACCAGGCTCACTCAACAAAACCTTAAACCAAGAAACCTTTATATTACCGTGATGAAGAGCACGGTACTTAACCTCTTCAATGGACAATGATACCGCGTTCTTTTTTATTCTTTCAAGTCACCAAATTCCCTCCGATAAATATAAGGTACCTTGAAGTAGACTTTTTATTTATCTTGGAACCCACAAAGTCAGAATTGGTGTAACCCATAATATCTAGATGTTCATGTTTTGAGAACAAAATAACCTTTGCTTAGAAAGGACTTCAAATAGGCCAAAATCTGGTTCACAGTTTTCATGTACCTGTTACTTAGATTATGCATGATTGACTTACCACACTCACAACATAAGATAAATCAGATTGAGTACGAGCCAAGTAAATCTATTTTCCTTAATCCTTGATATCTCTCTTTCCTAGTTAGAATCTGATCAAGATAAATAGCTAAATCATGATTTACCTTAATAGGTGTTGTGTCTACAGAAATATAAGCAAAATTATCAATTTCAATCAAGAGATCTAATATATATTTTTGTTAAGAGCGGAGGAGTTCTTCCTTTGATTTAGAAACTTCAATACCTAAAAATATTTCAAATTTCCTCGATCCTTCATTTCAAATTCTTTGGTCATGTAACTACGTAATCATTCTATCTCACTAGCATTACTACCTATGACAATAATATTATCAACATAAACTAGAAGTAAGGTAATATCATCACTATTTCTTTTATAAAAAAGAATATGATCTGTCTCGACTTGTTTAAAATCATATTCTTTCACTGATTGACTCTACCTATCAAATTATGCCCTAAGTGACTGTTTTAACCCATATAGAGCTTTATTCAACCTACGCACCTTCCCATCTTCAGTTGAGAATCCAGAAGGAGGATCCATATACATCTTCTCTAATAGATCTCCATGGAGAAAAATATTATTTACGTCAAATTGAAGTACCGACCAATCTAAATTCACAGCAATAGAAAGTATAATTCGAACAGTAGTTATCTTGGCCATCAAAGCAAATGTCTTCTGAGAGTCAATCCCATAAGTTTAAACGTATTCCTTAGTCATTAATTTGGCCTTATTCCTCTCCCATGTTCCATTGGAATGAAACTAGACAATGAATACCCACCTACAACCTAGAGTCTTTTTCCCCTTTGATAAATCGACCAACTCCCAAGTACATTTCTTAGCCTCCTGAAAATGACTAGGAATAAGTTCAAAAGAAATCTGAACTGTAAAAACTAGATGAGTTTTAGATAAATGATGATAAGAAATAAAGTCAGATATGGGATAAACAATATAAAATGAAGATTTAGAAAAACCCAATTTATTAGGCTGTGTACAAATTCCAAGAAGATACATCCTACCTTGATCATTATCTAATGGACTTAAGATAGTAGGTGCTGACATTATAGGGTCAGAAGGTATGTCAAAAGCGGAGATATCATCAACAGAATATAAAGAACGAACATGTAACTCATCATCAATCTTAGAAGATTCATATGAAGGCATAGTAGTATCATCAAGAGGATCATCTGAGTTATAAGGTGGGGCCATAGTAGTAACGTCCTCATTTCTCTTGCCACATTTCAGGAGGAATATACGAGGTGACCTCAACTCATTAGCTGGTTTCTATTTTTCAAGTTCAGGTTCTCTCGATCGAGAAGAACTACTCTTATCCAAAAAAACCCAAAAATCCACAATTTTTTTTCCTTCAACCATAATTTCTTCTCTTCCTTACTCTTAGTCTCCCCCTGAAGAGGAGTCAAAGAGATGTCGTTGAAGAAATAAAACATATTCACAAAATTGAACATCCATGGATACAAAATATTTATGGGTATGTGGGTGAAAACATTTATACCTTTGTTATGCATTAGGGTATCCCAAAAAACACATTTTTTCAATGAAGTGCATAGACATGAACATAATAGACACAACCAAACACCTTAGGACATATATTAAGTGCAATGGAGAAAGTATGAATGAGATAATTTTCTCAAAGGAGTCTGATAGTCAAGAATTCAAGCAGGCATTCGATTTATAAGCCAAACAACAGTTATGACATCCTTAGCCCTAAAGTGCTTAGGAATACGAATAGTAAAACATAAAGCACCCGCCATTTCAAGAAGGTGACGGTTCTTACGCTCTGCTACATCATTCTATTGTGGTGTATAAGCACATTGTTAGAGATATTAGTTGTGTATTAAGTGTCTATCACTAATTGAATATATTAGTTGTGTATTAGATGTATGTCACCTAAGAGTGTCCCTGACTTTGTATATAAATATGTAGTGTCTTTGAATGGAAATGTATAAGAGTGAATTCTAAGTTTTACATGGTATCAGAGCATTTGGGTTACAAAATTCGGAATTTTTTTTTCCATTCAAATTAGGGTCTGATTTTGGGTAAACATAAATTAAGATTTAGTGCATTTTTGGGTTCCAACTCGGAACACCCTTTTGGAGTGCAAATTTTTTCTCACCGTCGGCACAGGGAGGAAGCCCAACCGCCGATCGGCCAAGCCCCGAAGTTTGGTCACCAGACGAGCCTCGAGTGAGACACATGCGTCACCGCAACTTTCTGTTATCTTTCCACATGCCGGCGCGTGACAGTGCGTCCCTGCAGCAGTCTTCTTCGGTCGACCTCGTGTTGCTCTCCGGCGTTCCCCTGCATCATCTGTGGTGGTTTGGCATTCATCGCTTGTGATTATTTAGGTTTGGGTTCTTCCAATTTTGTGTTCTTGTTCGCTGCTGTTGTTGGATTTTGTTTGTTCGTTTGTTCGCTGCCTTGTCATTTGTAGGAGTTATGGCTGAAAAGAATCTAATGTTATGACGGATATGGTGCCTGTGATGTCTAAAATCACAGACCATAAGCTTAATGGCTCGAATTATTTGGCTTGGAGCAAGACCATTCGAATTTATTTGAGAAGTATAGACAAAGATATTCATTTGACTAATGATCCTCCTAAAGATGATTCAAAGCAGACATGGCTTAGAGAAGATGCCCACTTATTTCTGTAGATTCGGAATTCTATTGAGAGCAATGTAATTGGCTTGATCAATCATTGTGAATTCGTTAAGGAATTGATGGATTATTTGGATTTCTTATATTCTTGTAAAGGAAATCTTTCTCGCATGTATGAGGTATGCAAAGCATTTTACCGAGCAGACAAACAAGATCAGTCCTTCACAAATTATTTTATGGAATTTAAAAAGACTTATGAGGAGCTCAATAGTTTGATGCCTTTTAGCCCTGATGTGAAGTTCAACAAAGCCAACGGGAACAAATGGCGGTCATGAGTTTTCTTGCCGGGTTCTTTCTGGTTCTGAGATCTCCTATTTACAACAGGTGTTTAGTCGAGTACTTCGTACAGAAGACACTCCACCTCCACCTCCACCTGCTCAATTAAATGATGCTTTGATCAGTCAAAATAATAATTATGAGCATGGACGATCAACTTATATGAATAGAAACAAAGGAGGCGGCTCACAAGGGTTTGAAACTCGACCACATGACCTAGTAGGTATTGTGTGTCACTATTGTCACAAACCAGGACATACGAAACATGACTGTAGAAAGCTTCAGTACAAGCATCAAAAAGGTCACTCGGCTCATATTGCATCCACTTATGATACTTCTGAAAAATCGGTTCTTATCTCTGCAGATGAATTTACCAAGTTCTCACAGTATCAAAAATCACTATGGTCTTCATCACCTTTTGTCACTGTTATTGCTGATTCGGGTAAATCAAACACGTGTCTCCTTTCCTCATCTTCCAAATAGGTTATTGATTCTGATACCACAAATCATATGACAGGTAATTCTAGTCTCTTTTCTACTCTTCAGTCACACACTTCCACCTCTACTGTTACCTTAGCCGATGGGTCACCATCTCGTGTTCTTAGGTCTGGCACAATTACTCCCACTCATTTGCTTCCTTTGTTGTCTATGTTACATTTACCTAGCTTATCCTTTAATTTGAACTATGTAAGTCAGCTTACTCGCAATCTTAACTGTTGCATCTCATTTTTTCCTGATTGCTGCTTATTTCAGGATCTTATGACGAAAAAGACTATTGGTAAAGGACATGAGTCTGGATGTCTCTATATTCTTGACACACCAATACCAAAATTTGTTGCTTGCTCTGGTGTAACCTCTCCCTTCGAGGCACATTGTAGACTGCGTCATCCATCTCTTCCTTTACTTCATAAACTTTATCCTCAGTTTAGTAAGGTGTCTTCATTAGATTGTGAGTCTTGTCAATTTGCAAAACATCGTCTTAATTCAAATCCAAGAGTTAATAAACGTGCTAGTGTTCCTTTTGAATTAATTCATTCTGATGTTTGTGGTCCTTGTCCTATTTTGTCTAAACCTGGATTTAAGTATTTTATTACTTTTGTGGATGATTATTCTCGTGTAACTTGGTTGTATTTAATGAAGAGTTGTTCTGAATTGTTTTCTATTTTTTGTGCATTTTGTGTTGAGATTAAAACTCAATTTAATATTTCAATTTGTACTTTGTGAAGTGATAATGCCAAAGAATATACATCAATTTTGTTTCAATCTTATATGGTTCAAAATGGCATGCTTTATGAAACTTCGTGTGTTGATACTCCATCTCAAAATGGAGTGGCTGAACGTAAGAACATACATCTTCTCAAAACTGCACGTGCTTTATTATTTCAAATGAATGTTTCTAAACATTTTTGGGCCGAGGTAGTTTCAACAGCATGTTTTCTTATTAATCGCATGCCCTCATCTGTTCTTCATGGTGAGATTCCTTACAAAATTTTGTTTCCTAATAACTCACTATTTTCGATTGATCCTAGGATATTTGGTAGCACTTGTTTTGTTCGGAATGTTCGTCCACATGTTACTAAATTAGATCCCAAGTCTTTGAAGTGTATCTTCCTTGGTTATTCTCGTCTCCAGAAAGGTTATAGATATTATTGTCCTAGTCTTAACAAATATCTTGTCTCAATTGATGTTACCTTCATGGAAGACACACCCTATTTTTCGTCTTCTCCTCCTCCTGCACGTTAGGGGGAGGATGATGATGATTTGTTAGTCTATTCTATCACATCATTTGAACTTGTCTCTAATCCAATTCCTGTTAGGCCTCCTATAACTCAAGTCTACTCCAGACATAGACCTTCTGATTCATGTCCTGCACCTGCTCCTTCGTCTTCATTATCAGATCCAATCCTAAACGATGATCTTCCTATTGCATTACGCAAAGGTAAACGTCAATGTACTTATCCTATTTCTTCTTTTGTTTCTTATAACTGCTTGTCGTCTTCCTCTTGCTCTTTTATTGCCTCTTGATTCTATTTCTATCCCTAAAACTGTTCACGAAGCTATATCTCATCCTGGTTGGCATCATGCAATGATCGAGGAAATGAATGCGTTGATGACAATGGTACTTGGGACTTGGTTGATTTACCTTCGGGGAAACGAGTTATCGGAAGCAAATGGGTGTTCACAGTTAAGGTTAATCCGGATGGGTCAGTTGCTCGATTAAAGGCACGTCTTGTTGCTAAGGGATATGCTCAAACCTATGGAGTGGACTATTCTGGCACTTTCTCTCCTGTTGCTAAATTGACCTATGTTCGGTTGTTTATTTCTATGGCAGCTACTCACCATTGGCCTTTGCATCAACTAGATATCAAGAATGCTTTTCTTCGTAGTGATCTTCAAGAGCAACCTCCTGATTTTGTTACTCAAAGGGAGTCTAGGAAAGTTTGTCGTCTCTGCAAATCTTTGTATGGTTTGAAACAGAGTCATCGTGCTTGGTATGGAAAATTTAGTCAAGCTATAGAAACGTTTGGTATGATGAAAAGAAAGTCTGACCATTCTGTGTTCTACAAACAATCAGAAGCTGGTATCATTCTTTTAGTTATGTATGTAGATAACATTGTTATTACTGGAAGTGATACTACATGAATTTCATCTTTTAAGTCTTTCTTACATACTCAGTTTCACACGAAGGATTTGGAGATGTTAAAGTATTTCTTGGGTGTTGAAGTCACAAGGAGTAAAAAATGTATCTTTCTATCTCAGAGAAAATATGTCTTAGACTTATTAATTGAGATAGGAAAATTAGGAAAAAAACCTTGTAGTGTTCCAATGACTCCGAACATCCACCTAATAGGAGATAGGGAACTCTTTAAAGATTCTGAGAGATATCGAAGGGTGGTTGGAAAGCTGAATTACCTTACCGTGACTCGTCCAGATATTGCATATTTGGTCAATGTTGTTAACCAATTTATGTCATCCCCAACAGTTCATCATTGGGCAGCGTCAGAGAAAATTTTGTGTTACTTGAAAGGAGCACCTGGACATGGTATCTTGTATGCAAATCATGGACACACTCGTATTGAATGTTTTTCAGATGCAGATTGGACAGGTTTCAAAGTGGATAGAAGATTCACATCAGGCTATTGTATTTTCATTGGAGAAAATTTGGTCTCATAGAAAAGCAGAGTTAGAATATAGGGCTATGGCACAATCTGCGTCTGAGATAATATGGATATATCAACTCTTGGATAAAGTAGGTCTTAAAACTTTAGTACCAGCAAAATTATGGTGTGATAACCAAGCTGCTCTTCATATTGCTTCTAATCC
The DNA here is from genome assembly GCA_033030585.1 of Hippophae rhamnoides. Classification (NCBI taxonomy): domain Eukaryota; kingdom Viridiplantae; phylum Streptophyta; class Magnoliopsida; order Rosales; family Elaeagnaceae; genus Hippophae; species Hippophae rhamnoides. The sequence goes on from CM065433.1 coordinate 33,936,535, forward strand.
TATGTTTCATGAGCGAACTAAACACATTGAAATTGATTGTCATTTTGTTCGCGAGAAAATTCAGCAAGGTTTGATTTCTACAGGATATATGAAAACCGGAGAACAACTAGGAGATATCTTCACAAACGTTTTAAGTGGGGTTCGGGTTGATTATCTTTGTAACATCATGATTAATATTTATGCTCCAACTTGAGGGGGAGTGTTAGAGATATTAGTTGTGTATTAGGTATCTATCACTAGTTGAATATATTAGTTGTGTATTAGGTGTATGTCACCTAAGAGTGTCACTAGCTTTGTATATAAATATGTAGTGTCTTTGAATGGAAATGTATAAGAGTGAATTCTGAGTTTTACACACATATTGTCTGGTGAAGGATGCCACGATTTTTAGAAAAGATAGTAAGATATTGATTCACAAACTCACGACCATTATCAGAATGAAAAACCTTAACCAGTACATAAAACTGCGTGACAATCATTTTATAAAATTGAGGAATAACACGAGTAATATCACCCTTAGATTTCAATAAATAGATCCAAATAACTCGAGTGCAATCATCAATAAAGGACACAAAATATTTATAACAAGAGGTAGTATGAGTAGAGAAAAGACCCTACATACTAGTATAGACACAAGCAAAAGAAATAGAACTTTTATTAAAACAAATTTTGAAAGTAGTCTGATTATTTTTGACAAAGATACATTGTTTACAAATTAAACTAAAAACATAAATATTAAAAAATAGTTTAGGAAACAAACGTTTTAAATAAGCAAATGATAGATGTTTTAGATGACATGGCCATAACATAATTCTTATTCTATCACTTCTTTTATCCATTTGAAAACCACAACTAGGATTGTCATATCCTTTCTCTAAGTAATAAAGACCTTCTCTCTCTACTAGTGACAATCATCATCTTCCTCTGATTGTACTGAAATATAAGGTGAGTAGAAAAGAAAGTTAGAGAACAATCAAGATTCTTAATGAGTTTACTAATTAACAAAAGGTTATTCTTAAAAATGGATACAAATAAAATAAAGGTTATGAAAAAAGTGGATGATAATGAAACTCTGCAAACTCTCATAATTAACATTGGTGTCACATTGATAACCTTAACAGATTTAACATGAGATGATGTTAAAGAATAAAAAACAGAGGAATTACTGGTCATATAATCAATGACTCCTAAATCAATGCACAAGTCTTTCATAAATCTAAATAAAAAATCAAAATTATCTCCTTGAATAGTTCCTCGAGAAATCTAAAAAGCAAATGTAGCAACTTGAGAAGATTTCTTTTTTCGCTCAACTTGCTTAAGTTTGTGCCACTCCAGATAGCCATGTTTCTTCCAACAACTATCAACAATATGATTGAAATTATTGCAATAGGTGCAAAATTGAGAACCATAGTTTGCAATTAGAGGATCTGAACGTGGCCTATTTTTTTTGGACAATGAGAGCTGATGGTATAAGGTTGTCCTCAGTACCTATCGTGGCCTACCTCTATACTTCATGACGGACCAATGAATAAGCTTCTTTTAAGCATGGCAAAGATGAAGTAGCCAAAATCTGACTATTAATTTAATCCAAACTCTTATCTAAACCGGTCAGAAACATACAAACCCGATCATCAGCAGTATGTTTCCTCAGTTTTTCAATATCAATATTACATGTCATATCATTGGGTCTACGATAACCCAACTCCATGAAGATTGAGTTCATCTCATTATAATATTCCGTAAGAGATCAACCACTTTGACAGAGTTAAAAAGACCTCTTTATTAACTCATAAACCTGTAAAGAGTCAAAAACATTAAGGTAGCTCTTTCTCACTGCATCCTACATTTCCTTTGCAGTTCTAAGTTCTACACTGAACAAATTGAGATATCAACTTCTCAACATGGAGTTGATAAGCTATGATTTTACTAAGGCATCTTCGACTTCCCATTTATCATAAGTTAGATCATCATCATTTGAAGCAACTTTTCTACTTATGATATAACATTTTTTCTCCCTGCTAGTAATATGCATTTCTATAATCTTAGACCAAATATGAGAGTTAGTACCATCCAATTTAACATTTATAAAGGATGAATTATCTGTATGATAGTAGGAATAATTTTACTATTGGACGGAGCCTAAGTGTTTGATAGTGGGTCGATTTGATCCTTAGACATGATTGTGACAATAATATCGTTGAACTTTTCTTTTCCTTTTTTTTAAATTAATGATATCAAGACTAATATATATTAGCTAACTATATATAACTACGTAAATAGATATATATATACAGACACAGACACACATATATATATTATATTTATTCTTTTAAATAATATAGTATATCTATATATAGAGTAAATATATATTTTTTACAACCAAACTTTAAGGGTTGTTATAAAAATATCATCGAATTTCGATTTGTTACTTACATACTATTAAACTTCACAAATGTTACAAAAATATCATCTAATTTTTTTTGTTACTTTCAAATCATTAAACTTTACAAATGTAACAAAAATACCATAGATACACGTATAACTTATTATTAACTAATCGACGTCGATGATATCTTTTTACATTTTGCAAAGTTTAATGGTATGAAAGTAAAAAAAAAAATTGATAGTATTTTTATGCATTATGCTCTAACTTGAGGGAAGAGTAAGAGTGTGTCTTACTTCTACTCGTGTCAATAGCCATTTACATCAACTTTTGTTTGTTAGGTGTCTTTGCTATCAACCGTTGATTGTCCTAGTTTTTAGAAAGCATTTTTCTGCGTGATTTGTTGCTATTTAGCTTATGCCACCACATCATCTATTGCTTTTTGTGTCTAAGGAATTTTTCTATGTTACCCTATGTTCTTAAGGACTTTCTATTATATGTGGCTCACAACTTCATTCAAAGTTCATGTCCTTAACAAAGTGATGTATCCTATTATTATCAGTTATTTTTTATTAGTTCAGTGACTACTTTTACACTCTTTAGAAAGAATTATGTAAGTAGCTTTGAGATTCGACTAGGCAGATATATTTTTGTTTTATTTATTTCTATTTTATTGTTCTTTGTAGCTGCTCAAATTGAATTTATATATGTTCAAGTTAAGGAAGATAATTAGAATATTAAATATTTAATATTATTATAATTAGAATATTAAATAATTCCTATTAATTTAGAAGTCTTATTTAAAAGGATTAAGATTTCAGTCTTATTGTTCCTATAAATATACACTTAATCTTTCAATATTATTAATAAATGAGAATTAGAATATCTTTTTTTATTTTTTGGTTCTCCTCTCTACCTATTTCGATTCTTTAATATCTACTTCCGCATAATCCCATTTAATATTTCTACTGTTTGGTCCCTTATTGCATACAAGATAGATATAGAACCTTCCCAATTCCCCTGATCATTATTACTCATAAATGAAATATTCTACCATGAGAATTCTCCCTCAGATGAGTTTGATTTAGAGGAAATAGCAGGTATAGCAATTTTATACACACAGGTACGACATGTGTTTGACCACGGGCCCCATAATTACATTCATGATCAATTGGATTATAATCAGCGCAACCTGCTGCCAGAACTAAAACATTGGACAGTTTCTATTGAATATTTTTCACAAATGCTAAATATCTGCCAATGTTATCTGTAGTAGTTAAAAGATTGTGATAATTAAAATGCTTTTGCGGCTAACACTTCTATCTATCTAATCCAGCAACGTTATTTATTTATTTTTTTTACTCTCAACATCTCATAAAACAATCAGTTTAAGGAAGAACAAATTACTTTAGAAGACAAAGAAATCATGAAGGTTGATTGATCCCTAAAATGGAGAAGCTTAAAAATTGGTTATCCTACATGTGAATAATAGTATACCCCAAATCAGGCTTCTCTTAGAGTTATAATTAATGATAATGGTGAATAACAAGTCTACAGGAAGCAATAATAAGTACTCTGCTTATACATGCCTTTCATTCTTCAGGTTTACCTAACTTTCTTGCTAACTACAAACACGTAAGTACATGTACGATTTAGTCATTATCAGCTGGAAGGGTTTGAACTAACCAAATGAAGCTTCATGTACTCTCCACCTCTGCCAACTTGATATTGGTAATTCTACGATAGGAAGCCCATAGGTACAAAATCAAGTTAGTAACCGAGAGAAACACTGCAAAGATAATATTAGTTGCTCCTGAAGTAAGCTAATGTGTTTACTCACAACTAGTGATATTGCAAAGATTATCTTGAAAAGTGTTGACTCTTCACAATAAATGTTGCACTTACACAATATATCATTGATTGGAGTGACACATCATCTACTCTAGGAGTAATCAATACTATCTTCATATTGCATGTGTACAATACCATAACAAGCACGCATTCAAAATAAATATGCATTTTTTTTTGGAAAAAACAGGAAAAATTCACCCTAATCATATCATTTCTTGAATAGATTAGTATGCTTACCTCTCTCTGGTGCCACGAATGCTCTCAAGAAGCTCCATTGCTTGTTGAACCTTAAAATGATTTGTTTTCTCCACACCATCCAAGATCAAATTCGAGACTCTTATAATAGTGACAAGTTCTGCTTCAATTTCACTGAGTTGTTGATCCATATTTTCCAAGAAACCCTCATATGTGGATACTCCTTTCAAGTTGCTTATAATTTTATCATCATTGTAGATCACCCCTGACATGGATCCTTGAGAATCATCCTCTTGATGAATTTGAAAGTCTTCATGAAACTGCAATTCCTGATCGTCATTCGATTTCAGATCATTATAATTAATATCTCCTGTAATTTCTGTAGTGGGAGATACGATTCGAACAGGACTAGAAGTATCTTCTCTGGCGACTTCAAGATCTACAGAAACATTTCCAATGAGCTGCCTTTCTTTTACAGATATCACCTGAACCAAAACAGCCTGCTGATCATATAATCTGAAGTATACATTTGTTGAAAAACGCTAGGAATCAAATTTGGAATAAGAAGTAGAAAAGAATGATAGAAAACTAAATATGTTAGAGTGTGTGTCGATCTGTATTAGTCACCATATTTGAGCTACTGAACCCTTAAACAGAATGTTTTGGAACAACATGGTGATTGACACAGCTCTTTGGAGGTCAACAAAGATTTTAAGAAATGTCAGGAACTATGCATAATTCATGAGCTTGTTATCTATATCTCTACAGAAAACAGGAAATGTTAGTCTCAATCTAACTCTACCATAGGAGGCGTGTGGGGATGTAATACACTACTACAATGTCAAAAGCAGATAACATCATAAACTGCTAGAGGGAGCAAGGCCTTCGTTCTTAAACACATAGGATGGAATCTGTGCATTAGCCACATCTATCAAGAGTGAAGAATACAAACACCTAGGTTATGCATGCAAATTGAATAATCAAACAATTTCAGCAAAGTAAAGCACCATAGTACCTCATTAAGCTTAGTGGAAAGTTCATCAAGCAATTCAATGCGACTCTTTGATTTCTGTAGAGCTTCCATGACTTTCTTCTTCTGAAAGAGGAGTTCCCTTGCATCATTTTCCCTCCCACTTTGGACATTGATTGCTGCTTGTCGTTTAAGTTTCTCGGCTGCCTCTGACAAGCGCAAAAGTCTCAATCTAGCACTATTTGCTACATCACAAACCATAACATTATGCTCGAGACTGTCTCAATATATATACAAATCAACTTCAATAAAAGTTTAATACACTGTCCTGTAATTTAAGTGGAAAAATAGTGCATAACTTCAACCTAGACTCTGTGATAACTGCTAGACCTGAGCTTTGAACTTTTTACTCCAAAAGATGGAGGAAAAGTTTAACTTCTCATAGAACTAGTGATAACAAAATTGCAACTTTGCATGTAGAGATGGCAATCTATTCGTGTTTACATGTTGTGTTCGTGATATGTCATGTTTACGCTTACGTGTTGGTTAATATAATAAAATAAGAAAACAACAAAAATAATAACATTAAAACTTGTAACCTCAAAAATAGCACCTATTGTGTTCACCTCATGCATTTTTTCTAATAAAAAAAATCTGACACATCATTTAATTTTGAATGTAATCCAATTGGATACCGTTCAAATTAAACTATGATCATTTAGATCTATTTAATGTTAAACGTCGTCTAATTAGACACCGTTTAATATCATTGAATTATTATTTTTGTTATTATAAATTTTAGGAGTATTATTTTTTTGTAATTTTCCAAAAATATTTAGACAATCTAGTAAATTATTGTAATTGTAAGGAATAATTCAAGCTTTAATTTATAAAATAATTAGTGATAGCTTTTAATGCAATCATGTTTTGGTCGTGTAATAATCATGCTCATCTTCATGTGGAATTGGCATGTCGTGTCAGATTGTCACCCCTACTATTTTTCAGAGCACTAACAAATGAACTTATTTTCCAAGATATATCAGGTTCAGCAGAGATAAAAATAACGTAGTAGAACCAGTCATAACAAAAATCATAACAGAAATACGAATTCCACTTGAAAATTGAAGTATAAGATATGTAACCCAATGAAATACCGTGAAATAAATATGAAAGAGAGAGGGAGTTACCTTTGGCTCTGGTGATCTCAGCCTCGGAGTGAAGCTCATCCAACTGCGAACGTAGCTGCTCCGAGTTGAGCTTGGAAGCCATGTATATGGGCCTCCACGAAATCCTTCCTGGGGCAACCATGACTGTGCCAACGCCTGTGTTCCCCAGTTTCATTCTCTCCCTGGGTGTCTGGATGAAATTCGAAGCACAAGGACCTCTCCCTAGTCCTTTTTTTTTTTTTTTTTTGTTGCTAAGCTGGAAGTAAGGGCACAAGATAAGAAAGCCGACATTATGTCAAGCCCATCTGACTAGGCTTTTCTCCGGATCTGTTTTATTTGATTTTTATATAATTAATTATTTAATTGATTTTATTTTTAATTATAAAAAATACATTTATGACATTTTTTATTTTTGTTAAAAAAACATATGTCATGAAAAGGTTGTGTCATGTGATTAAACTTTGTAACCTTTTTTTCATTAAAGTTTTTAAAATTTTGAAATGTTTGTAAATCATCCCTGTTTAAAAAGATAAATAAGATATTATTTAATAGCGATTTTAATTTATCATATATAATTTATAATTAAATAATTTATTTTATGATTTATGATTTTTTGTAAAAATAATCGTTAATATGTTTGATAATAATTTTTACTTATTAATTTTCAAGAAAAAAAAATCAAAAATGACTTACAATAAGTTTGATAATCCATTTTTTTAAATCTTAAAAACATAAATTAATTTTGTTATTATTTACAAATTTTATATTTTTAATTATTTTTTAAATATTTATAAATATAAAAATCATAAGACTTGATTTACACTTTGAAAAAATATTTGGTGAAAAAAAATTAAAAATAAAAATATAATTCAAAAATCTTCGTTTTAAATATTTATGAATCACTCTACATTTTGGGAGTAATTCTTTAAAAAAGTGAAAATCAAAATAAAAAATCGTTATCAAATATATTTAATTGAAAAATCATTTGAAAACAATTAGAAATTCAAAATCAGAATTATTATTAAACAAGCTCTTAGTTTTTAAAATCGAGTGAGAAGATTTTTATAGGTTTTTTAAAACAAATTTTATTTTATTTTTGTAAACAAATTTAATTATTTTAAAAAAATAATTTAAAAAATTAGAATTAATTGACAAAGATACCAAACTTATTAAAAGAAAACAAACAATAAGTCACGACACTATTTGAACCTTGACAACTAATAAATGTTTTTTTTTCTTTCCATTTTCATGAGTTCAAATAGATAAGTATCTTTTTAGTATTAGTATGTGTTGATGTTGATATTTATCAACATCAGGGCATGATCGTCTTCCGTGGATTTACGAGATTAAACAAACATTCAGGACTTTGAGATCACCATAAAAGGTGGTCTTTGTTCTTTCAATGATTAAGTAAATAACAAGATGATGAAGTTTATATGAGATCTATGGTCTCACTTTACAATTATGAGAAAAAATTGTGCTTAATTGTGATTTTTTGTTATGTGAGAATATATCTATTTCATATGATATTATAAGATCATATCAGATCTTTATGAATGTGTACATATATAAATATATATTGGGATAAGAGTTAACCTGATACCTATTCCTTATTGATATACGATTGATTTGTTATAACAACGTAGATATCTATCCGTGATTATTTTTTTAAGATAATTAGGTGATAATTATTGGGTATTTATCTCTTTATTAAGATTATCTTGTACTCAGACTTATATGATAACTTAGCGCCTACTAGACTTGGCCCATAAAGATTTGTGTTGATTGAGACTACTCTTTTCTTACCACGTGGGATACATTAAATTAGACCCAACATCAAATCCTTAGATTTTATGAACTTGGGACGATAAGGTCTTATTGTATTCTTGTCAATATTTGGATTCATTACCCTTTTCAACTTTCTTATGATTTTTACCTATCCAAGCGAGGGATTTCATGATGTGTTATGTGATAACTGTATTTTATATAGTTATTTTCACATATTTTATTAATAGTAATTGCTATGTTTTCTTTAATATTTAGTTATTTTTTGTTAAATAAATTAATATTTTCCTTTTATGCATTAAAAATACATTTTTAATAAAATTAAATAATTTGTATCGAAAATGTACTTAATTTCATATTTTTGCCCACAAATATAATTTCAAATAATATAGTTCTTAAGTACAATTTATGAAAATCGAAAATATAATTTAAATTAAATTTGGGCTTAATTATAATTATTTAAAGTTTAAAAATTTAATTTAAAATTACAAAAGGGCTTAACTGTAATTTAAGAAAGTTCAAAATGTAATTTGAAATATATTTGTGGGTGAAAATATAATTAATACAAGTTTAATTTTCTGCGCATGTGAGAAGAATCTACGCGCCAATCTACACGCGTGAATCGTGGACCGTCCGATCAGATAAGACACGGCTGAGATTCGTGCGTCCTTATCACACCCGACCAAAGAGAGTGGGTGCAGGTCTCAATTTTTCACGCGGCTCGGTACGCCGAGTGGGGCCCACCTGCCGCGTCCCCCTGAATCCATTCCTGAAATCAGAAATTGGCACGTGCCCCACTCTATTTTTCAGCGAATCATGTGATGACACATGGCATGTTATCATGAGCGTGAAAGCGCAGGATCAAGCCCGTGTGAAGCCATTGCTCCGTGCTCTGATGTTTCCTGCGCACGTTCCGAGAAGCCAATCAAAAGCTGACACGTGTCCGCATTAATTCCTTTTAGCGAATCAGACGCTGACACGTGGCATGCATAAAGAATTTAAAAAATGCAGAATCGGCGCCCCTAGTTCACGCGTGATTTAATTAATAAAATCGATACGCGTGATTTTTGTTTTTCGATACGAATTATTACGCATTTTATAAAAAAATAAAATAAAAAATTTAATATTTTAGATGCATTTTTTTAGCTATAAATAGGTGATATTATGATAGAGTTTAGAAGTTTTTTTTGGTTTAGAACTTTTGTGTTCGGTTTTGGACTCCAGAACACGTAGAAGCCATTTTTGGCTTTTGTTGTGTTCTGCGTGTGCCAAATATTTTGTATATGTGATGTTTTAATTTTCCTTCTTGTTCATCTTATTTTTCTGTATCTGTTGTAATTTTTATTTTAATTTAATGAAGTAATTTAATTTTTCTAGGTTTGCATTTGATCTAAATTTATGAAGCTTTGATAATTATTATTTTTGAAAGATTTATAAGACGTTCGATTTGTTCATTCTATTTTGTGTTTAATGCTTTTTGATTATTTACGAATTTTATCAAAACGATTTGTGGCATAAAAATAAACTTGAGAATGGTATTTTTGTGTATATTGCTCATAAATAGAATGACATGTATGATAAAGGATAGAAATATACCCTAATTGTATGTGTGGCCATTTGAAAACTTAGAACTTAATGAATCTTATTAAATTTAATTCTCATAGAGATATAGTGAATTAATTTAACGAGGTGTGTTTATACAGAGCTCGGAAGAGATGTATGAATAAAAAAAGAAGTTTTCGGTTGACAAATTAAATGTACTAAAAAATATAAATTAAAAGAAAATAATATGATTTGAGTGGATTAGTTTGGTGAAAAATTGCAATCCTAGAGTTATATTATTTTCTTTTTACCTTTTTCTCAATAAACGATTGTTTTGGATAAAATTAGAGAGATACAATTTTAGTACTCAACAAACTATAGTAACAAATCCTCGTAGGAACGATACTCTACTTACAAATCTTATTACTTGTGACCGTATATACTTGCATGTTTTTATGTGTTGTAAAACACACAACATTCTGCCACTCAAAATGTGCGCAATAGCTTTTTGTCCCTGGCGATGCTTTTAGATTTCCAATTAGACTTACAATGAGAAAGTGATGTAGATGTCAAAGTTGGCACTTGCGAAGTCAACCATGGGGTTACATGGTGTCTTTCACTTTATGTATTGTTGTTTATGTCTACTAGACTCTTTAGATCTAGGTAGGAAATGTGTGAGTAATAAAGCCTTTCTAAGCCACTAAAGTCTCATCCTTAACTACCTTTCATCCTCCTAAAAATTATAAGTTATACTTGGACATTTTTTACCACCAATGGCGGATCTGGCTACCATGGGTGTGCGCTAAGATAGAGATAGACCAAGGAAGACCACATGGCATAATGATCGAGAAAACAATACAAGTTGGTGGCCAAAGAAGTTCTTGCCATAAAGTCTTAGCCAGCAAAATCTTGGCCGATAAATCCTAACCGATGAAGTTTTGGTCAGTAAAGTCCTGGCCAACAAAGTCTTAATCAATGAAGTCGTGGCCACATAAGTCATAGTCGGTAAAGTCTTAGCCAATGAAGTCCTATCCAACAAATTCCTACCAATAAAATACTGGCCAACAAGGGATGATAAAGTCCTAGCAATAAAGCCATAGTTGATAAAATCCTGACCAATAAAGTTCTAAATGATGAAGACTTGGTCAACAATGTCCTGGATACCAAAGTCATTACCAATGAAGTCTTGGCTAACAAATTCCTAGCCTATAAGATTTCAAACACTTTTAAGAAGTCTAGGAAATGGAGATCATATCTTGACTACCTCAAGTTCTGGTATGACTAGTATCTTAGTATACTTAATAAATTTTATGCTTGACTTGTGCTTGGAATTTTTATAGAATGTTGACATGTGGTTAAACTTTTAGGGAGGTATTTTGACAAAGAAGGATGCATTTAGATGCATCACAATAGGTTTCCATTCTTTGTGAGGATATGTATTATGGCATGACCTAGAATGGTAATGGGTAGGGCTTTGTGGCCTGTTTGGTGGCTTGAGCCTTGAAAGCATAGAGCACATTTATCGATATGCTTATTATTCACTACCTTAGTAGGGATACATGCCTTATTAGTGTCCCATAAACCTAAGTTTACATTTTTGGTATGGTGTAGGAAGTTGAAATGATTCCTAAACATAAGGTAGAGTAACCTTCGAGCCGCAGTCCCTTTTCAAGGTCTATAGTCAATTAAACAGTGATAGGAACCTATTTAAGTTGTTCTATGCATTGGTTTTAGTCTAGCCCACTATGGTTAGGGTGCATCTAATATGTAACTTAATGTGCCTAGCTTTTATGGACTGTTTGATGGTATAGCCTTGAAAGCATAGACATTACCTATCAGGATGTTTCTCATTCACTACTTTAACAAGGGTGCATGCCCTAGTAGAGTACTGAGGAATTTATTATGCTCAGTCCTAGAGTGGCATGGCTTTCAAGACATAGCCCTCTTTTAGGCTTTATGCCAAATTAAGGGGCAATATACCTATTTTAAGCTATTTTGCACGTTAATTATAGTCTTAAGTGCATATCATATGATTATGAAGTTTCCTCTCTATAACTTAATGCAACTCAACTTCTGTGGACTATTCGATGGCCTAGCCTTGAAAGCATAAAACTCAATTGTCGAAATGCTTTTTATTCACTACTTTAGAATAGATCTCACATCTATGTTTAAAAAACACTTTCTAGTATGTCAAAATCTAATTTTTTGGTAGGATGTAACTTTATATTGCAGACTTTATCTCTTGCACAAATGTTTTGAACATATACACATATATATTCTCGACCTTGATTCAGTCAGTTCATTAGTAGTTTTGTTTCTAAACCTAATTGTAGTCCCATTTATTTGTGAAATTATTGGCCTTTTTCAGTCAATGTGTAAGGATAAGTGTTGTGTGTTTTGTAACACACAGAAATCATGCAAGTATACACGGTCACAAGTAATAAAGATTTGTAAATAGAGTATCGTTCCCACGAGGATTTGTTACTATAGTTTGTTGAGTACTAAAATTGTATCTTTCTGATGTTATCCAAAACAATCGTTAATTGAGAAAAAGGTAAAAAGAAAATAAGAGAACTCTAGGACTGCAATTTTTCACCAAACTAATCCACTCCAATCATATTATCTTCTTTTGATTTATATTTTTTAGTACATTTAATTTGTCAACCGAAAACTTCTTTTTTATTCATACATCTCTTCCGAAACAAACACACCTCGTTAAATTAATTCACTATATCTCTATGAGAATTAAATTTAATAAGATTCATTAAGTTCTAAGTTCTCAATGGTCACACATACAATTAGGGTATATTCCTATCCTTCATCATACATGTCATTTTATTTACGAGCAATATACACAAAAATGCCTTTCTCAAGTTTATTTTTATGCCACAAATCGTTTTGATAAAATTCGTAAATAATCAAAAAGCATTAAGCACAAAATAGAACGAACAAATCGAACGTCTTATAAATCTTTCAAAAAAAATAATTAAAATCAAAGCTTCATAACTTTAGATCAAATGCAACCCTAGAAAAATTAAATTACTTCATTAATTAAAAATTAAAATTACAACAGATTCAGAAAAATTAGAAGAAGAAGAAGGAAAATTAAAACATCAAGTAATGAAAATATTTGGCACACACAGAACACAACAAAAGCCAAAAAATGGCTTCTACGTGTTCTGCAGTCCAAAACCGAACACCACAAAATTTCTAAACTAAAAAAAACTCTAAAACTCTATCATAACATCACCTATTTATAGCTAAAAAATACATCTAAAATATTACATTTTTATTTTATTTTTTATCAAAAACGCGTAATAATTTTTATCGAAAAACAAAAATCACGCGTATCGATTTTCGTATCGAAAAATATTATTTAATTCACACGTGAGACAGGGGCGCCGATTCTGCATTTTTTTAATTCTTTATGCATGCCACGTGTCAGCGTCTCATTCGCTGAAACAAATAGTGGGCCACGTGGCAGCATATCATCGGGTGAACAAACCGGCTACACGCAGGAACGCCGCACAGGATTGGGGCGCCGAAAAACTGAGGCAATGGCTGGAAACGAGGCGTGATCTAGCACGGTCGCGCGCATTGTAAATAGCCACGTGTCGGACTTTGATTTGCTGAAATATTAGTAAGACACATGGCAGATTCTTATTCTGTAAAAAAATGAGGATGCACGCTGCTAGCATAACCCGCGTCACACACAATTGCTACACGAACGGTTCAGTGCGCGACAGCTTGGTTCCACGGGCTTCAATTTGGACCGTTCAAGAGATCCAACGGTCAGCGATGGGCCTCGGGGAAATCTACGCAGCCGACTTGTGGGTCCCACTCTGATGCCGGCCTGTGCGATAGGTGGGGCCCACTGGCACACTGAGTCGCGCGAATGAAGTTCTCTGTACCCACTCTCCTTGGTCGGGCTTGATGAACACGCGCGAATCTGATCCGTTGATCCTTTTATATTATATATGTAGGTTTGTATTATAACATCAAGAGAAGAATATGATGATCTTGAATAAAATAGAACAAAACCATGGTAATTTTTTTGCTATTAACTAATATTTTATTTTTCAAATATTTGTATTATTTGAACTATTTACTAAATTGATTTTGGTTTTTTCTCCTTGAATACACGTTTTTATTTTAGTATAATAGAAAATGAGTAAATTTAAAAAATAAAAAATTAAAGTCGGTTCACCGCGTGAACCGACTTTAAACGTAAAGTCGATTTATTGCGTGAAACGACTTTAAACTTAAAATCATTTTATTTAAAGTCTGTTTTTAACCGACTTTAATGCCCCTTTTGTAGTAGTGCATATCTTGGTTGGTCGATCACACTCTTGGTCGCCACTTCCTGGCCAACAACATCTAGTCCTAAATAAACCACACTTTTTCCAAGCCATATTTTTACGTGTGGGCATTGTCATACTGTGTTATGCTTGGCTCGTTAGACCATGATTAATGGGCTAGCACAACCCATGGCCCATTTAACCTATTATTTTAGTAAAAATATATTCTGTTTAGAGTTGAACCCGAGCCTCAAAGTTATAGGCATAGTGCATATGCACTACTCTATGCTTGTGTTTAGTAATATATAGATACAATTAAATATTTAGCATTAATTTTAACATATTTTAATTTAAAGAATATAAGGCATGTGTTACCATATTGCTATTATAGACTCATATATCGTGCTTTCTAGAATTCCAGTAGGCCTTGTTTTCTAACGCGGTGGACCAAATAAACCAAGTGGTTAACTGACCATGCCGTGCCATATCGGCCCATTTGACACCCTTAAGCTTATAAAGATTATGTAGCACTCTAATTTGGAAGCCAAAAGATGTTTTTTTCTTAATTGATCTGGATGTGAGAACATGTTCTAATATGGGGTCAAGTTCTTGGCCAAGAATGATGGTAGATGACAAGCCATATGGTGCTACTAGCTCGGGCTTGCCATGCACGATTGAAGGGTGGTTGATTGGTAAAGGATACATGGTAAGAGTCTACTTGATCAACAGTTCTAATAGAATCGTCTCCTTACTTTCAACACCTATCCTAGGCGGCACTTTCTGGCTAACTATGTCATAGTTGATGGTTCTTGGCTTGGGCTGCATCTCTTGAACGATCATAATCTAGCCAAAAAAAAACTTGGCCTAGATGGCACCTCCTAGCCAACCATATCTTGATTGATGACACTTAACCTTTGCGACATTTCCTGACCATCTATATCCTGACCGACGATACTTAACTTAGGAGTCAAGTCATGTCATGGATGGTCATCTCATCGGTCAAACCTTGAATGGATGTGCATCTGGCCTTCTACATTATGGATATTAGAAGATGCCATAAGGACGTTATCTAAGGTGAGAACTGGTCTATGTGGGCTCTGGCCAAGGCTCTCCTCACTTGGACCGATTGGGCCTATTTTGGGCAGGCATGTTCAAGTATAATATTTGTGTTTTCTAACGAGCTGTAGAAAGGTTGGAAGAATTAACAAATGGATGCCTTACTAGTTGACGGAATAAATAAATCTCTTGACTTTTAAAAGACATAACTATTAAAATAAAAAAAAATCATTAGGTCTTTATCTCTTTATCGAGATTATCTTGTGGTCATGCTTATTTGATGTATTTGATGACTTAAAATCTATTGGCCTTGTGTTATAAGACTTTTTGCTTACTAAAATCACTATTTATTTTATAGGATTCATTAAATTACAACCATGAATAATTAAACTTATTTACAAGATTTAAAAACCGATAAGATATGTACCGTTACTAAAATATGCATATTTATAAGCTAATTTAGTATTATTTAAACTTTTGAATATTTTCATGTAAATTTACTTAGAAAATATGTGTAATAAAAGCTCTTATTATTATTTATATGACTTCTCCTTTTAATAATTAATAATTCAATAAAAAAAATTCATAATCAATGTTTAAAACTAAAATGACTCAATGATGAGTCACTCTTCCATTGAGTTGGAAATATCGTATTGTTTGCTTAACAAATAATATAGAACAAATAAAGAAGGTTTTAAAATATTCTTATATATTTGTTTAGAATCTTGTTAATATTTAATTTTTAGCATTTAATCTTTAAAAAATTAAAATATTGAGTAAATGCAATAAATTACAAGTTGTGGAATTGTGGTTCATCCAAGCTTATAATATGGAAAACAAGTGTAGGCGGAATTATGAGAAAGTGGGGTGCAGAGAAAATCTTTAAGTAATACACATCTTTCTTATTATCAATTGTTAATTTTATCTCTGCTTCTTATATATTTTATATTTTTATAAAATGTAGGGCTAATATAAACTCACTCCATCATGTGATTGTTTCAAATTAGATCCAATAATATTTAGCCATTTTGATTGAGATTGAAATTGTTCCAATGAGAACATCAATCATTTTCCAAAAATAGTAGAAAGATACTGGGCAATATTGAGCCCAATGGGCCTCACCAGTGCTAGTCAGCCTAATAATAAGATTCATCAACTCATAGATAATTTCTTTTATATAACAATTAGTTTGTAATTAAATAATATATAATTTATTTAAATACGTGATTGAATTTCAATTATATCGATATAAATATTATAATTATTTAAAAAAAAATAAAATTTTCAGTTTACTCTTTCTTTCTCTCCGTTAGAGACAAAATAGAAATGGGATTGTAACTTTTTATTTTATTTTTCAATATAGTGAGAATATGGTATTTAACATTATCTTTGTCATCTATGTCAACATGTAAGCACAAACCCAAAAAAGAAATGTTAGTTTTTAGCAAATTGGAGTAATGTGTATACAAAACCAAAGCAGCAATCAAAGAAATAGGCGTCATCATGTTGTTTATTAAATAATTTCAAGAGGTTAAAAAGGAGCGTTGATCATTCATATATGATTTTTTTTCGTTGTTGGATAAATTTTCCAGTTTTTGGATTCCCCTATAAAAGCACTTGCGACAAACATGGTTTTACGTGTAAATCATGTTGTGTTGTATTTTTTTTATGATATGCTTCCTTCATCTTCGCATCCTTTGACAGTGTTATAAAATTAATGTATTGGATTATTTGTATTATTTATTTAGATTAGATTATAAATAATATTATTTAATCAAAAATAATCCATTAAATGGGGAAAAGAATTACATTATTGTAATATTTAATCTTTCTAAATCAATAATGATAAATAACATTATATTTAATCCAAGTAATCACACCATATTAATATTGTAATAGAAGAGAGCTCTATGACCCTACTTCATTTTTAATATTATAAAAGTTATATTAGTTTTAGCCAATTTTTTTATTTTTATTTTTAATGTTAAGAAAATTCAAGTAAAAAAGTGAGTTAATTTATAACTAAAAACTAAACAGTATTAGGTTGGAACTTGTTTGTGTCATGGGTTTGTAATCTGAATTTGTTTGGTCAGGTACGTGGTACCCAATCACCCATGAACGTTGCTTCCTAAGGCAGTATCCCTTACATAGGTCTTCACCCAAATACCCTATGACCGGCATACACTACCAAAAAAACAAAAAAATGTACAAAAGCTTTTGCCCTTAAAAGTAACAATTTCGTCACATAAATAATTCGTAGATAAAATATTTTGTCAACCTATTCATTACAATGATCAAGTTATAATCGATGTATTCGTTACAATGATCAAATTATATAAAATTTTGCGAGAATGAAATATGATTTTTTCATAAAAAAAATAAATATAATTAGGGATATAACTTTCGTTACTAAATTAAGTAAAATTATTTTTCAAAAAAAATTGAAATGAAATGCTTGGAGTTATTGTTTCATTGTTACTCAACTTGAGTGGAAACCCAAAGGACTTACTTGAGCTCAAAAGCAAAGTTGATGGACTCGACTCAATCGTTTTCAACTTGGTACAATCCTGCTGTCCGATAAGGTCTTACCTCTTAATTAATCATGGGATCATGAAGATATTAGGTAATCTAAGTTTTAAATACATTCGGTTTATTAATAGATATTATTTATTATTTTTAGAATATATTATTACTAGAATTAATTTTTTTTATTAAATAATATGTATTTTTTTTTTAAATTATATTAATATTATATTTTACTAATTTAAGTATTATGTTATTATATATTTTAAAAATAATAAATATTTTTTTTTGGTAAATAGACGTGTTACCCAACTTTCCACCTCTCCAAGAAACATCATATAATGTGTCACATGTATTTCACACATATATGTGTGTGCAGAATAAATGCACGTATGCGTTTGAGTACTAAATGCACACTCTCTCAAGTTGACACCCATATTGTAACTGACATTTTTAAAGTGAATTGATGCGAGAAATTATTCATTTTAATTAAAATATATAATTATATAGTATTTTAAATTAATATAATTTTAAAAATTTATTCAATGATTAATTAAAAATAATGTTATAAGTTAAAAATATACTTAAAAAAATAATAAATTATATATATAACCTTAAAATGATATCATGAGACCAAAATCAATTCAAGCGTCATGGGGTTCATTGCTTGCTTAATTTTTTTTCAATATATTTTACAAGATTTCTTTATTTTAGTAATATTATAATTTTACTTTTTTATACCTTTTTTATCAAGAGATTTAAGGTGTTATTTTAATGATATAATAATACATGTTAGATATTCAGATAATATTTTTGGATATAAATTAATTAAACGATATTTTAAGATAATTAATTATTTAATTATTTAAAAAATACGTGTTGAATATCGCATGTGTATTATTATACAATTGAAATTCTTTTTAACTAAATGATAAATTATATTAAATAGTTGTTTAAAGATTTTATAAAAAAAATAACAAAAATATGATTATGAAATTACTTTAATAATCAACCCTATTTCGCCATCTATTTCATTGACAAAAGTTCCTGGATTTGGTAAGCTGAGAGCATCAAAATTGGGTCCACTTGAAAGGTCATAGAAGACTAGCTAGCTAGTTTGAGCCCATAATTTGATCCAACTAAAGCCAATACCAAAAAAAAGTAATCGTCCGCCTTTTGCCCCATACCAACCAACTTCAACAACGCCCACCAAAAACTCCAGTGCTTAAAAGCAGATTTTGACACTAATTTTTTGAAATAATAATAATAATAATAATAATAATAATAATAATAATAATAATAATAATAATAATAATAATAATAATAAAAGTTGATTTTGACTGCCTCCTAATTCCTAGTCAATTTCAGCATTCATTATGTGACCTTTAGACCTTTATATAAAGAAGAAGACGGCAATATCAACTTAGCGAGAGAGACCGAGGGAAATTAAAATATACCATGTTCGGTGAAAAACAGCACCAATTAAACCATGCATGGCAAAAGACTTGAAAACCCTATTTTACACTTGTGTTCAAACGTACTAAACATATCAAGCTAGTGTTTCAAAAAAATCATAAGTATTCTAATGAAAAAGTTACTTTTAAATAACAAAAGATAATTCAAATATGTTTCAATATCTATTAATTAAGTAATTACAAATCATCACTTTTAAAAAAAATATATATAACCTAAATTTATTTTGTAAAAGTGATGAATTTGTACTTGAAATTTAAGTTATAAATTAATTAACTTATACTGGGTGAGCAATATTTTGTTAATCATTTATAATTAAAAAAATATTAATCGGTCAGATAATCAATCGTGTATAAACAACAGAAACATAAATAAAGAGAAAAATACAACACACGATAAAAATAATCTATTTACAACAATGACCTAAGAGAAAAACTATCAATCTATCAGACCACTTAACTATCTAATATGAAAAATAACGTTTAATTATAAAACAAGGTCTTAGACTACCATTCACAGATAAAGTTCTCAAATAAATCTACTTATGAGTTGTCGCTTATTTCACAATCTCTACAAAGTAAGTGTACGTATCTAGACCAACTTTCCTATCTCTCGATTCCTATGAACAATCGTACATGTCTAACGAGCACCTAAAAAGCTAGCCCAAATAGCACAAACACAAAATATGTCATAGAACAAATTAAATAATGAAAAATCCTAACTATAAGATTCAAGAAGATAAATTAGATAAATCAAATCCATTAAAAACCTTAAAACAAAAGTCAAAAGCTCAGTATTATAAAAGTAATTAAGCATATGAATCAATCAAGCATAACAACACAATAGATTTGACAAATTAAATTGAGAACATCCTTAAAGAAATATGATGTAATTAAAAACTATTTTAAGAGAGAGCACAAAAGATACAAGATGAATAAAATAAGTTTGATATTAAAACAATGAGCATTAGGTTATTTATATAGGAGAATTAAAACCCTAATGGTAGGTTAAAGTGTAATGACTTTTCTATTCATAAAAAACTTAATGATGCAGTATAAAATAAGGGTAATTTGGTAATTGACACAATTGGCTCGAGTAAACAAAGAGATTTTAAACTAAAAATTTACACATTCAATTTATCTAAAACATGCTCGATCGATCGAACCAATAGGTTGATCTATTGATACCCTTTTTTGATTAAACCAACAACGATTAAACATAACTCGAGAGTGTCTAGATTCAACTCAATCGATCATCAATCGATATAACATTTTGATCAATCAAACATAACTTCGATCGATTGAACATAACATCGATTGATTAACTCTCAACAATTTCAACTAGAAAGCATCTCGATCAAACTTGATCTATCTAGAGCGTATACCGATCAACTTTAGCCTCGATCAATCGAGCAACAATTGCACAATATATTCCTATATGCATGAATCTAATTCTAAACATGTTAGGAAATAAGTATATACCTAAAGCACATTAATTTGAAAATCAGTTTTTCTTCAGCATCAAATAACAGACACTATAACGTGCCTTGAAACTAGTTTACACTTAATCGTTTTGATCACGATAACATCAACACTCATAAATTTTACAGTGTTATCTCACTTTTGTTTTTGCAAAAATAGGACAATATAAGTATATTACCTTTATAAATTAGACTTTTACAATATTTTTGTAAAAATAATGAACATGTATTGTCTCACCTAATAAGTAAAAAATTAAAATATATTTTCGTTAAAGATAATGGATTTCGACTACTTTTTCCTATTTTAACTCTTTGCTATTGAAATTTACCACAAAAAAAAAATTAATGATGAGTAGGCTCCTAAAGATTATAACAATTATTCAATTTGATAGTATTTAAATAGTTTTAGAAAACGTTGTCAAATAATATCTTATATGTAAAGTTTAGATTATAGTAAGACACATCAATATTTTTATAAATTAACATATATAATTTAATAATTGGAATTATAGTATTTGAACATGATTTATATATTTAATAACATGTTAGAATTTATTCGTAAATGAATTTTATTAAAAATTTAAATTATTAAAAAAATAATTAATAATATTTTTATATATTTTTAACTTTTTAACTTAAAATAGCAGCTGTTTTAACATAATATGTACCAAACACAGGCTCAATTAATTTACTCAGGAAATTGAGAAATTAGTTTGAATTATTTATGATTTTGTTTGGACTTTTATTTCCAACCAAGACAAATCTTATGTGCTTATGCTAGAATTTCAATTATTTATTTATATTTGTACGAGTTTAAGAAGACGTACACGGTACACAACCATTAGCCACTAGGGTTTAAGGGAAGGACAACCATACATTAATTATACATTAGGATCATTTATTAATTTAATTTAGGGTGATAAAGACGGAATTTCTTTTGAAATATTTAATTAATTAGATTAATTAGATGATCATGACAAGACTGCCTAACAATAATATCATATGTATCTTTGCTTTCACTTTTTGAAATAATAATATTAATTGCTGAATGATCTTGTAGCTAGCTGATCCATGTGATTTGTTATATAACTCATGATGATGACAAAATATTGAAGTTAATTATATATGAGCTGGCTAACTAGCCAGCCATTTAAATTTTATTTGCATGTCCATGTTTGAGCTCAATTAATTAGATAATCTTAAAAAAAAAACTATAATATTCACACACATATTTAGGAATCGCAGTCCAAATATTTTAGATATTAAATGAGATATATGTTGAGATATAAATTTATTGAAAATTAATTATATAATTATTATTTAATTCATACTAGTTAGTTACTGAAAAAATCAAGTAACTAAACAGATCTATAAGTAAATGTTGTGGTATATATAAAGTTTGACTAAAATAGTTCAAGAATACAATATCTGATAGGTAATATATATGCATTTTTGTTTTTTAAAATCTATGTAATATGCATATTTGTTTTTAAAATCTGTGTATAAAACAATTACTTTTAATTATCTCTTGCTAACGTATAATCATTGGTAGGTCTAGTGATTAGTGCCTTAGGGGTGACGTGCACCCGGTATACTACTTTATTTGTAATGTGTAATTAGCAATATGCGCTAGAACAGGATAGGCCGCAAATGGTGGACAAAGAGAATATCATTATCAGAAAATAGTTGATAGATCATGTAAATTTTTTTTTTAATTTTTTAATTAAATAGTTATAATTTATTAATTTTTTAAAAAATCTAACTTATGTCTAATTTGAGAAAATTAATTTTTAAAGTAAAATTAAAATTTATATAAAATAAATAAATAACAAAAAAATATTTTTAAATGCACACCACCGTCTCACTCCCGTTAATCTATTGTCCTTTTATCTCCCATTTCCAAGTCTATTATATTTATCTTTCAAAATTTTCAATGATAGTCTAGTTGCGAGATGACTATGAAGTTAGCACAAACTAGAACGATGTGGTTAGACAAACGTGGTGGGTGGTCATGTAATGGTTGCCATCATCTAACAACTCATTAACAATTAGTTTTCAAAACATGCAACTCATGTCTTGTACAATAAAAATTTGAAAAATTGTCGAACAAAGATGGTTGTTGTGTGGTGAGTAGAGATGTGTAAAATGCATCGTAATTCAATTTCTAAACCAACCAAACCCAATATTTTTTATTTTAGGATTTTATTAGTTTACGTTGGTCCTTCTCTTTACAAAAATTATTAATATTTGGTTGATTTTGTTCTCAATTCTTTAAATTTACTAAAAATCAAACCAATTAAATCATTTTATTTTATTATTTTTATTTTTATTTTTATATTCTCATTTAGGGTTTATAAACTTCATATAATTAATTTTTTTAATCTTAATCTTTTTAGGTTTTAGTTTCCTTCTCCTTTTACCTCTTTACTCTACCATTTTTTTTCCTTAGGTTTAATTTATATGTCTTACTTTGTTGTTTTTTATTATGTTTTTAATTTCATATAAGAAGATATTTTTTTTCATTTTAGATAATATATTAGAATTAGGTTTTTTCTTTTAGTTTGTTAGTGTGAGATAAACAAGTTTACCTTTTTCATTAAAGTTTGAATATTTAAGTAAAATTTATGCAACAACTTCTAGATAAGGTACTCTTTTTATTTTTCTTTCTTATCTATATGAGACACTAATTCTATACTATTTAATTATTTATCCATTATAATTTATAACTACATTGTCTTTCATATTTTTATAGTTAGAGTTTGCATCACATGAACAACTATATGTATGGATTGGTTATGAGAATTAGTGAATTTTGTCAAGTAATTCATTATTGTTTTTGATATTATCCATGTATTAGCTACGCAGCTCCAGCAACCTATAACACCATATTCATATTTTAAGTGTGATGTTTTCATTTACAAACCTGTTCATAGCAACCTTATACTTGGAAGCAATTGATTCATTTCTTATCATGGAACTTGGATAGGTTGTCATAAGATCTAATGTCTATGACCTAGTAAGTAAGACCCAATCTATTGTTTAAGATCGATGCAATGCAACCTTGTGGGAATGACCTCGTGACTACTACCTTGGGTAAGCTTTGTGGCATAAGACTTGATCAACAAGAACTAATGACTACTATTCCGAAGGAGTACATAGTCCAACCTGACCTTTCCAATAACTTGAATGGGAAGTTTAAAGAGATGAAAGAAAAAATAGAAGCAAAAATGAGTGACAAATTGAATAGTCAAGGAAAGTTACGTCGTGTAAATGATATCAAGACTATATACGATAGATTGTCATCATCCTCTTTCTTGGATGATATCAAATGAATGATACCACGCCCCAAGTTTTATACTTTGAAGTGTCTTATGTAGAAGGGGATAAAAGATCTCATAACAAATGTTATCCATTTCAAAATGGCTAGAGTTGATGTAAACATGCAAGAAGATAAAAGTGAGGTCAAGTGTTGTAAGTTATTTTCCACCACCTTACAAGAAATGACACAACAATAGTTTATTGAATTATCCCTTAATGTGTAAAGAATTTTGAGTAAATTTTTTTGTCACCAACTATGTATGTAACAAACCCATCAGAAAGGAGTCACATAATTTATTTTCAATCATCTAGAAAAATAATGAAATGATTGAGACCTTCAGGAAAAGGTTTAAAATGCAAAAAAATGGAGATATCTCAATGTTACGACTCTATTGATATTGAAGATTTTTGAAAATAAATTAAAATAGACACCAGTCTATTCATTGAACTAACTAAAACAACTTTGAGATCCTTGGACACGGTATATGAAGAGGCCTAGAAGTTTGTCAATATGGAAAGAGAAGTAAAGTTAGCAAAGAGCTCATTGAACAAATCTTCTAACATGCCAACCATAGGCAAGAAAGAAGAAGAAAGAAAACCTTATATTGAGAGTCGTTCTAATCCATCCTATTTTAAACTAGTGATAACACATAGGGGAAGACTTGAATATAAGTCAGAGCTTTATCTCCTTTTCGAGGTCCACTATTGCATGTACCATTGGTTGATGTTATACAAAGAATGGAACTTATGGATCAAGTAAATTGGTTGTAACCTATGAGAGTCCTATTCAAGGACCCTAACAAATATTTCTCCTTCCATAAAGATACAGGTCATTGGACCAAAGACTATATACATCTTAAGTGAAAAATTGAAAGCCTTTCATCTGATAGACATTTGAAAGACTTGGTTGATGGAAATAGAGGTCCAAGAGGAGAAAACTTAAGGCTGAATAACAAAAGAGAATTTATAGCTCCCAATCCTCCTTCATGGGAAAATAACAAGCCTAATCAGTCCCTACAAGGAGATGTACATGTAATTCACACCATACATGGTTAATTGATAATTTCAAGCCACACTCACAATTCTAGAAAGAGGTGTGCTCATGAAGCTAGAGATTCAGACCAACTTGTCTACAATTTAAAACAAGAGGGATTATTGTTCCCCATCATTTTCAAAGGAAGGGAGATCTTACCACCTCACAATGATCCTTTGGTAATCATTGTCAAAATTGCACATTGTGAAATGCGTAGGATTTTGATGGATAATGATAGTTATTCAGGTTTGTTATACTTGTATGCACTATTGGACATAGGGATAGATCACAAGGAAATTTTGCAACAATAAAAGCCCTTAGTGGGTTTCAATCCTAGCATAACTATGTCTATGGTAACTATACAATTCTTAGTCTCTAGGAAAGGAGCTACCAAACTTACAAATTTTGTGGTGTTGAACACCCTCACTTCTTGTAATGCAATTTTAAGAAGACCTTGGATCCATAAAAATAGAGTTGTCCCCTTGACTTATCATTAACTTATCAAGTATCTACTTATGTACATGATTAAAGAAATAAGAGGATAATAAGAAAAGGAGAGAAGTTGCTACATTTTTTCTATGAAAAGAGCATTACCTTCTAATTCAAAATAGCAACCAAAGAACACGTGGCATTTAAGCCCAAAAACCACAAGCTTAGTCAATAGCCAGATTATGACAATACCATTGAAAGACTATGAAATAATCTTTGTAGGAGGTCGAGAGGAAGACAAGTCTTTAAAAATCATTTTGAAACTTTCAATTGGGATAAGGGACTCATTGATTAAATTCTTGAAGAAGAATATGGACCTTTTCACTTGGAAACTAGAGGATATGCTAGGTATTGATCTCTTCATAATTTCCCACTAATTGAATGTTGACTACACTAACAAATCAATCCAACAACAAAAAAAGAGATTTACATGAGAGAAAAATGACATTATAAAAAAAGCCAATTACCCAACTTGGTTGTTGAAATTTGTTTTAGCAAACAAGGCAAGACAAGACTATATAATATGTGTTTACTTCATAGATGTTAACATGGATAATCCAAATGATTGCTTTCATTTTCCTAACATTGATCAACTAGTGGATGACACTATTATTTTTGAAACAATAAGTTGTATGGATGCATACTATGAATATCATCATATCTGAATGCATTCTAGAGATGAAGAAAAAACGACATTCATCAACCAAAAAAGGACTTATTGTTATACCATGATGCCTTTTGGTTTGAAAAATATTAAATCTACTTAATGAAAGTTAGTAAACAAAATGTTTGAAGAATAGATTGGGTAGAATATAGAGGTTTATGTGGATAATATGATGGCCAAATCAAAGGTCACCAAAGATCACCTCTCGGATTTAGAATAGGTTTTTACTATTATCTAAAGAAGTGTGTCTTTGTGGTGACATAAGAAAAATTCTTGGGGTGTCTAATATCTTTTCATGTGATCAAGGTTAATCCTGAAAAAATTGTAGCCAAAGTGTATTAAAGAGGTATGGTAACTAAATGGACGGATTATGATTTTGACTCGTTTCATTTCCAAATGCAAAGAAAAATGTTCCATTTTTTCAACTATTAAGGAAAAACAAAGATGGCATATGTAGTGAAGAATGTTGAAAGGATTTTCAATCCGTCAAAGAATAAATGGAAAGTCCACCCTTTTTAACACACCCTACCAAACTAGTGGTTGATAGGGAGGGAAAACAACACCCAGTATATTGTGTAAGCCATTCCTTAACATGAGCATAAAAGAGGTATCTTCTCTTGGACAACACAAATTTTACAATAAGAATGGCATCAAGGAAATTAAGTCACTATTTTGGGGCTCATAAGATGGTTGCTCTTACATCTCATATGTTGAAGATTATTTTGGCTAAACCTGACCAATCAGGCCTTCTTAGATAGCCATTGAATTGAGCTAGTTTAAAATACAATACAAATCATTACCAATGATCAAAGGAACAATTATGGTCGATTTTATTATTGAATGGACTTAAGACCCTGCGATTGAAATAGAGGTTTAAGTGGTAGTTCTAATCCTAATAGTACAACTATGAACCTTTGGAAAATATACGTAGATGAAGCTACAAATTCGAGAGGGTTTGGGGTAGTAATTGTTATATTCACTCTCGCAAGGAGGCTAAAAGAGTAGTGTGTATATATCACTTTTCAAGAAACTAAAAACATTACAAAGTATAAAGCACTCTTATTAGCAGTACAATAATTAAAATCATTAGAAGCAAGAAAGGTCTTAGTCCAAAATGATTCATAACTTTTAATGAATCAAATCAATGAGACATTTGAGACAAAGGAAGAATGGATGAAAAGATACTTGGATAAGGTAAAGCGAGAGATCTTAGCTTTTGAAACAAATAACAAGTAAAGAAAATGTGCATACAAACTCCTTAGCTAGTTTGTCATCTATAGCAAGTGCAATATTAAAAAGGATGATTCATATTTCATGCCTATCCAATCCTTATAGTCGAATAGAAGGATAAGGAAAAGGAACAAAAACATACCAATACCATAACACATGCTTCATGGATAACCCCTAACTTATAGTACCTCATCCAATGAACTTTGCCTTCTAACAGGGAGGAGGCATGAAAAATAGTGATGACATCAAATAACTATACCATTATTCAAGGAGCACTCTATCGAAAATATTATGGTACTGCAAGTGATTTTGGAAGAATTATATGAAGGGCCAGGTGTTGCCTATTCAAAAGGGACACCCTTACTCAAATAATCATGCGATAAGGTTATTATTGGCCTATTCTTCAAAAATATTGTATCAACCTTCCCAAGAAGTGTGATCAATGTTAGAGACAAGCCAATATCCTTCATTAGCCAACCAATAACTTGAGATCCATAGTCAACCCTTGGTTATTCCCAAAATGGGGTTTATATATATTAAGCCCATTACCTCTTACTCCAGACTAAAGGAAATTTTTTATCATTGCAATAAATTACTTCTCAAAATGGATAGAAGTTGAGCCATTGGCAAGGATTCAAGAAAGTGATGTTTGCAAGTTTATTTGGCATAACATGATAAGTAGGTTTTGTTTACCCTGTGTATTATTTATGGATAATGTTCGATAATTCACAAGTTAGTGCATAGTCTCATTTTGTGAAAAGGTGAAAATAAAATTATCACATTCTACCCCTTACAAACCACAAGCCAATAGCTAAGCAGAGTCTTCAAACAAGACTCATATTAACATAATATGAAAGAGACTGGAGGGAACTAGGGAAAATGGGTTGATGAACTTCTTGGCATTTTGTGGGCAACAAGAATGACATCGAGAATGAAACCTAGGGAAAGCCAATTCTCTCTTATATATGGTACAAAAGTGGTAATACCCTCTAAAGTACAAGAATCTACTATTCGATCTAATATCACACAAGAAGATAATGGTTATCTTAAAAAAAAAACCTTCATCTAGTTAAAGAAAAAGGGAATAACATTTTTATATAGATTAAATCCCAAAGAAGGAAACTCTAAAAACCATACAATAAATCCATGAGGCATAAAATTTTTGGATAGAGGATTAGGTTCTACATAAAGCGTTAGGAAACAAGGTTGAAACCACCTACGAAAAATTCATTGTAACATTGGAAAGCTCTTATTGAATTTATGATATCACTCTATGGGTTTCATATCTGACTGATAGTCACGAAAGAAGAGAGGAATTAAGTAATAATAGAGAATAATTATAGAAATATTATTTGTAAAGCGTTGTTATATTATAAATGAAAGCATTCGAACTCATTTTTTTAGGTATCTATGCTTGTCTTACAAAAACTTAACACGATAACCCTTAAGTATAGAATGTGAAGTCCAAATAGACCACTCACTTGGGATGTAGGATAAGAGAAATAATGCCCATCCAAAGAAAGGGTATTGAGTTCGTAAATGTGAACCCTCTCTTTGGGAAGTACATGCAAGTATTGGATTCAATTTCACCCTTGTATGTCTCTTATCTCATGAAAA
The DNA here is from genome assembly GCA_033030585.1 of Hippophae rhamnoides. NCBI lineage: Eukaryota > Viridiplantae > Streptophyta > Magnoliopsida > Rosales > Elaeagnaceae > Hippophae > Hippophae rhamnoides. Next base: position 33,965,608 of record CM065433.1, read on the forward strand.
ATTAATATGATAACCCTCAAGTATGAAGTGAGATAGCAAAATGGATCTCCTATTTGGGATGTGGGATAAGAAGTGTGATGCTTGTCCAAAGAAAAGGTCTTGAGTTCACAATTGTGAACCCTTTCTTTGGGAATACCATGCAAGGGTTGGATTCAATTTCATCCTAATATCTCTCTAATCTCGTAAAGAATTAACATGATAACCCCCAAGTATGGAGTGAGGTGACTGAATGACCCCTCATTTGGGATATGGTATAAGAGGCATGACATCCATCATTAAAAACGGTATTGAGTTCATAAATGTGAACCTCCCTCTTTGGGAAGTGGGTGCAAGGGTTGGATTCAATTTCACCCTTATATGTCTCCTATTTCATGAAAAATTAACATGATAACCCCCAAGTATGGAGTGAGGTGGCCAAATGAACCCCTTCACTTAGGATGTGAGGTAAGAGATGTGATGTTCATCCTAAGAAAAGATATTGAGTTCACAAATGTGAATCCCTCTTTGGAAAGTGCATGCAAGGTTTGGATTCAATTTCACCCTTGTATGTCTCTTATCTCAAGAAAAATTAATGCAATAAACCCAAGTACAAATTGAGGTGGCTAAATGGACCCCCTACTTAGGGTGTAGGTTAAGAGGCATGATGCTCGTCCTAAAAAAGGGTCTTAATTTCACAAATGTGAGCCCTATCGTTGAGGATTGCATGCAAAGGTTAGAATCAATTTCACCCTTATATGTCTCTTGTCTTGTAAAAAACTAATGCAATAACCCCAAGTATGGATTGAGGTGACCAAATGGATCCCTTACTTGGAATGCGATATAAAAGACGTGATGCTCATCCTAAGAAACGGTCTTGAGTTCACAAATATGAACCCCCTCTTTGGGAAGAATTCATCCTTGTATATCTCTTATCTTGAGAAAAATTAACGTGATAACCCCCAAGTACAGAATGACGTAGCCAAATGGACCCCTCTTATTTAGGATGCAGGATAAGAGGCATAATGCCCATCCTAAGAAAGGGTCTTGAGTTCACAATTGAGAACCCTTTCTTTGGAAAGTGCATGCAAGGATTCGATTCAATTTCACCCTTATATGTTTTCCATCTAGCAAAAAATTAACGCAATAACCTCCAAGTACAGAGTGATGTGGCAAAATGGACCCTACAATTGATATTTAGGATAATAGGTGTGGCATTTGTCCTAAGAAAGTGTCTTGAGTTCACAACTGTGAACTTCCTATTTTGGAAGCTCATACAAAGGTTGAATTCAATTTCACTCTTATATGTCTCCTATCTTGCAAAAAATTAATGCGATAACCCCCAAGTATGGAGTGAAGTGGCCAAATGAAACTCCTACTTGGGATGCAAGATAAGAGATGTGAAATCCATCCTAAGAGAGAGTTTTGAGTTCAAAAATATGAATCCTCTATTTGGAAAGTACATACAAAGGTTGGATTCAATTTCACCCTTGTATGTCTCCTATCTCATGAAAAATTAACATGATAACCTCCAAGTACAACGTGAGGTGGTCAAATGAACTCCCAACTTAAGATGTGGGACAAGAGGTGTGATGCCCATCCTAAGAAAGAACCATGAGTTTATAAAGTTGACCTTTTTTTTAATACCAGAAAGAATACTTTATTATTACATTTCGAATACCAAGAGTATTTTATTGCATTACAAGAAAAAGTGACGACTTACTATAGTCATTCCTAACCATTACATATTATCTTCACGGATGGGGATATGAACCAATACTTTCAAAAATAGGTGTTTTGTAACTCTTCTTTTCTAATCCTCTTTGTTCCTACTATTAAACTAATTTGCAGAGATGATCATTCTCCTTTTTGTATTTATCTCGTTGAGCAAGTTTTTTGATTAGATAATTGCACATATCCTTCAACTCTTGTTCCATAACTTCATAACGAGCCTTAAGTTCACAAAGTTCTTGATCAACAATTTGAAAGTTTCTCGAGTAGTCTCTTATTATCCTTTCAAGTCATAGGGACTACAAGATACAAACAAAACATTATAGAAATTCAAAAAAATAATTAGTTTGACAAAAGACTATTTTCATCAAGAATATGTCTCGCCTTCAAGTGCCATATATCCCTTTTTTTCTTTCTTACAAGAGGAGTATATAGTGGAACAATCAACAGGTGCCCCAAAGTGATGATAGAGGTCATTCTCAGCAATGGGGTTGCCAAGCATCCCATTTGTAAAATGGTTACCCAATCCTCTATTTCCACCCTAATCATGTGTAGTGAAACCTTTCTTATCTTATGGAAAGGAATTCAGGGTGCAAGAAAAGCACATCCCCATTTCTATCAAATCATCAAGGTCAAATTTTAAATAATCCATAGGATATGATTATATGGCTTGATTTATAACTAATACAGGCTGGTTTTTTAGCCAAATGAATACTGGTTTGAAATTCATGGACTCAAATTCTAGGGTAAGGATTTAAAATCAAGATTGATTGTAAAGAAAATTTCAATGACAAGAAAATTAAAATGAAAGAATTCAACATATAAATAAGGGAGAAATATTACTAAGTGCATTAAATACAGTATTCAACAACCAGAAGAAAATCCAAAGTGATAAATTAATATTGTTCAAGTACAACAAAAATACTAGTTGTACACACTTCAAAATATATGACAAGTGTACAAAGCACATTTATAAAAAAAGCATCGATTATAAAGAAAACAAAATAGTCCTAAAACAGAAGGCTATCAATTACTTAGGTATCGATGGTGATATCATAGAAGCAAAAGTTTATACTTACAAGAACAAAAGGTAAACAATATCTATTACAAGGTTGCTTCTTTGATCTGGACTTCCAGATGGCTTCCTTGATTTATCTCTACTGAACAAGGTAAGGGTAGCGGGGTGCTAGCAGTGGAAGCTTTGGTCCTACTACTATGAAAAGCTCGCAGCAATGTGAAGTAAATAATATTCAAGTCTAACTTATTAGCCTAAATCTTCAAACTATTTATCACGAAGCCCACTCTATTCCTATAAGCTTTAGTACACTCCATGTTTAGAGTCTTTACAAGTCAAAAAACAAGCTCATTTGTTCATTCAAAATGGTTATTTGATCTTTATGGGAGCTCATTATAACCTTGGCCTCCTTCTCATAACAAGCTACCTTCTTACCTTACTCGTAGATGTAGTTGTCTACATTCTTTAGCTTTCCAAACTTATCAAGGATACCTTCAACCTGGATAGCATCCATGTCCTCCATAGCCTTCTAGTACTTCACTATTTATAATTGACACCTTATGGTACTTCACTATTTATAAGTGACCTCTTCCACTTCGTTGTTTGTACATTTTGAGAGAGAGAGAGAGCTCACCTTTTCTTTTCTTGCCAGTGCCAAAACCTAATAAAATACATGTGTTTGAAATAAGTAAAGTGAAGTAGAGTATAAAAGGGGTAAAATAAAAAAGTAAAGAACAAGTATATTTACCTCTAATATATAGTCTACCATCATCTCCCCGTTAGAGGTTTTTTCCTCCTTACGAGCTTCTCTAACCCTAGCCTATTTGGCATCACTGCCCAAGTGACAATATAGGTCTTGTATCAACTTGGGCCATCTAAAGATGCCCTTATCAAAGTATGTTATCAGAGTGCTTAGAACCATGTAATCCTTCAAAATGACTTCATTAAATTTGAAGTTGTCCAAGTCCATGGCTTGGATTGGGGGAGTTATGGTTTCACTTATTTTCCTCTTCTTAGAGGTAATAGTAAGAGGGTAAAGTAGACAAGCTAGGAATGCTTGAAAAGTCAGTTAGAGGTAGAGAAAGGACTTCAATATGCTTATTGTCTAAGCAAATTGCATTTTCAGTGTGTGAAGGAAAGGTAGTGATAACCCTAAGGCATGTGAGTTCTAGGTCGCAAACACCTAATGTGTCAATCAAATCTTCCAAGTTTATGTTTGCATAGTCTATGCCTATAGAAAAAATAAACTTACATTAGTTTATAATTTAGATCGTAAAAATTGTGTACTCCATTGCAAAAAATGACATTGTACAAATTGTTGTAGTCTTTCCATACACAAGAGTCCCTAAAATGATCTAGAGTCAAGATATGTTTATAAATATTATTATTAGTGTTTTGGAACTCAATTCTCCAAATCTTCTCTTTACCATCAGAACCTAGTTTACCAATTAGATGGCTAGCACAAGGTTTAGTGTTAGTAAAATTGTGGTTCCATAAGGTACTGACTAGAAACTCTATCCTATCACCTCAAATATCTCCTGTGATGTAAAAATATTTATCTTTCCACCCTAAGCACTATTAGGGTGTTTCAAATGCAGCCGTGCCCAATGAGAGCTAAAATGTATACTCTATCTTTATCAAGGTTGTTTTTTAAGGTAGTATATCTTATTTCTTCACCATTCAAATCCATCCCATGTTACTCAGTAATAATGGAGACACACAATAGAGTTTTCCATCCATTCGGGTTGACTTGGGCAAGGTTGATATCAAATATATTTAAGCCACAAGCTATCATTATAGAAAAAAGGACATCTTAGTCTCAATTTGAAATCGATGGGGTGGATTACCCATCATCCTACAGGGGGATCATCTATATCACAAAGGTGGAAATGTACGAGTATCATCCCAACTCATGATGGAATATTGTATTCTCCTCATAGTTGAGCTAGATCATCAACATCCAGTTCATTGTACATCTTATCAATTTGATGTATGTCTTTGCTCCTATGAGTTGCCTCACCTTTGGAGTCACATTTTTTTCTTGGAGCATTGTACCTTTGTTAGTCACTGGGATCCTAATTATGGGTATAGGACCATATGCTGATGAAGTAAAGACTGAATGTGAGCTAGATGAAATAGGGAGAGGCATAATGTCTTTTCTCCCAAACATATTACATTTTTTTCCTTATTGCAATCTGTTGTGGTTTGTTAAGGTCGTTCAATTTGAATATTGTCTCATTATAGATGGGCATAATCCCTAGAAGACTTTCGAGAAGTCCTAATCCTTAAAAGAAATTTTTTTGTATAACCCTATGGGGGATCCGTTAAGGTAGTCTGACGATCTATATTTTTCCTTTATCCACTGAAGACTTTCTAAAAAATTAAAGGTAGAGAAATTATCTAGAAAATGGCTTGAAAACGAGTTGAAGAAAGGTTGAAATGGAAGGGGAATAGTTCTTATTAGTGAAGTATAAGGATTTACCTAGTTCTTGACTATTTCCTTAATTTCTCGAAATCAAGGAAATAAGAGAGTTAATGTTTGATATTATATAGGTATTAGGTGTGCGACTCTAGTGACCTGTGACATCTTGCTTATATTATGAGTGCAATATTGTCATTTGGCAGCCCATTCATAACGACCTTATCGTTGGAAGCAATCGATTCATTTCTGATCATGGAACCTTGGATAAGTCGTCATAAGATCTCATATCTGCAACCTAGTGAGCAAGATCTAATCTAATGTTCAAGATCGGTGCAGTGCGACCTGATGGGAACGACCTCATGACTACTACCTTGGGTAGGCTTTGTAGCATAAGAACTTATAAACAAGACATGATGAATAATACCTACCTTAACTAAGAGGCATCTTATACGACCAAGTAATAACTGTTGGTGTGTAGTGTTATGGCAGACACCAATAACTCAGTGGAGTAAAACATGGAGCATAAATAATGGTAGTGGATCCATAAAACATGGATATGCAGGAATTATGGTTATTGTTTAATTTTCGTTTTATACATATATCTCAACTATTGTACAGAAATTATAACAGAAATATAATGAAATATACTGATAATTATCAGAGAAATACCATATTTTGACATGGTATCAGAGCAGGATATTGCTAATGAACTACCAATTTTGATTGCTGATTTGCAAATTTGCAGATTTGCTGATTTGTTGATTTGTTGATCTCTGATTTCTGATTTCTGAATTCTGATTTCTGGTTTCTGATTTCTAAATTCTGATTTCTGATTTCTGGTGTGGCTACTAATTGTAGCTGCAGTTTTTCGGTTTTTTGAGTTCTGATTTCTAGTTTATATTCAGCTCTTGTAGCCGTTTCAAACACCAAACATGTGCAGCTCAGAAATGAAAGCAAGATAGTTATTTCACGATTATTTGTTCAGAAATTCAATAGAAGATTACGGGTTACATTTAAAAAAAAATATATCAGCATACAACTTACAAGGAGTCAAGGGATTCGCAATCAGACCAAATTTCTGTTTCTGCTGCAGATTTCTAATTTCAGCTGATTTCTGTTTCCTGCTGCTGATTTTTTGATTTCTGGTTTACACTTACCCTCTGAATCTGATTTCTGGGGTGGTCAGTTTGGTTTACAGTTTCTCAACACTGGTTCGATCTATGTGGTTGCCTCACAGAAGTTGCGTGAAGTCACAGTAGAAGAGAAGGAACTGCACAGAAGTTGCGTGAAGCCACAGTAGAAGAAACTGCGTTGAGAAACGCAGTAGAAGGAGCTGCGCTGAGGAAGGAAGAATCTGTGCTGAGGAAGAAGGAGGAAGAAGAAGGAGGAAGAAGGAGCTGCGAAAAAATTGGAAAAAAAAAGAGAGGAAATTTTAGGGTTAGCAGCTGCGCGAATGTGAAAAGGGACGGTTAGGGTTACAAATTTTTCTTTATATAGTGTTGTAAGATTTGATGGCGAAAATGACGGAAGTTTTCACTAGAGCTCAGATCAGCTCACAACCTCTCTCAACTGAAGCGTCGACTGCCCCCATTAGTATCAAGTTGGGAGGATCCAACTATGCCTTGTGGTCCCAAGTGGTGGAGATGTATATCTCTGGCAAAGACAAACTGGGATATATTAATGGGGATTTTCCTCAACCTGTTGAAACCGACCCCTCATTCAAGAGATGGCGACCGAAATGCCATTGTTAAAGGATGGCTGATCAATTCAATGGACCCCTCCTTGATTGCAAATTTTATTCGATACCCAACTGCGAAAAAGTTTGGGATTCTCAGCTGCTACCACATTCTATGATGGGACGTACACATCTCAAGTGTATGATCTTTCACATCGAGTTACTCGTATGAAACAGTGCGGTGGATCCATTGAAAAATACTACAACGACCTTCAGGTTGTGGCGAGAAATTGATTTCCGTCGTCCTAATCCAATGGAATGTGCAAATGACATACAAAAATACAACTCCATCGTACAGAAGATCGAAAGGTATACCTTCCTTGACGGACTTGATGACAGACTCGACAAAACTCAGTGATGTGCTTCAAATCAAACCATTCCCTACGGTGGAACAAGCCTATGGATTCGTCCGTCGGGAAGAGGTCGCAGACCGTGATGATCACAGTGTAGATACGACACCGGAGCGATTATGACTGAAGTAAGCGGGTCAAGCGGACACCATAATCGACATGCCACCAAAAACAGGAACCTCTTTGGGTAGCAAGAAATCCCCTGAAATCCACCATCTCTCGACATGAAATGTAGCCTATCAAGGAAACTCCAAACACACCCGTGAAAATCGCTTCAAACTCCATGGGTATCCGCATCGTGGAATGATCTTTCAAGCTACCCAAGAAACGGACACCACTGACGAGCAGCTGTGGCTACCAATAATGCCTCACTATCCCTTACTTCCTGTGCCGAATCTTCCCAGATCCAGGTATTTCAAGTAAAGCATTTCACATCTCTACCAGAAGTGATAAAGAGGATTGGATTCTCGACTCGGAGCTACAGATCACACGACATTCGACCCAAATGATCTCTCCAATACAACCCACCAAGACTCCGACCGTGTTGCCAATGCAATGGTCACTTATCCGGGCTACATGAGCTGGAACAAGTGACCTTATCTCCCTCATTATCATTATCTAATACTTTGCTTGTACCATCTCTCACAAACCGACTAATGTCCGTAAGTCAGTCACTTCAGACCTTAACCGTGTAAGTATTGATGTATTCTACTTTTTGCCTTCTACAGATATTCTCACCAAGGAGACCATTGGGCGTGGTACTAGGAGAGGAGGGCTATATTATGTGGATGACCTCAGTTCAGGAAGAGCCAATCACATGCAACATACTGTTGGTAACAAGGAACGACAGATTTGGCTATGTCATCGTAGATTTGGGCATCCATCATTCTGTATTTAAGGCATCTACTCCCTAGTTTATTTTCAAATATCACACATTCAGATTTCAAATGTGATACTTGTATCCTAGCAAAAAGTCATAGCATGCCTTATCCTACGAGCATGAATAAAAGTATGACTCCTTTGCTTTGGTACATTCTCGATGTTTGGGGACCTTCCCTACATACTACGTCATCGGGTCATCGTTGGTTTGTTATTTTTGTTGATGATTGTACACGAATGACATGGCTTTACCTTCTCAAACATAAAGATGAAGTATTTGCTATATTTCAATTGCTTTCACACCATGATTCGTAACCAATTTTCCGAAAAATTAAGATACTTAGTCTGATAATTCGAGAGTATGTTAATCAACAATTCTGGACATACTTGGACAACCATGGTATTCTCCATGAAACCTTATGTTCACAAACCCCACAAAAGAATGGGATTGCGGAGAGGAAGAATAGGCATATTTTAGAAACGGCTCAGGCCTTACTAATCGGTGCACATATGCCTAATAAATACTGGAGTGATGCTGTTACTACAGCTGTGTATCTACTGAATCGAATGCCCACAAAGACCTTACAATTTCAGACTCCATTAAAGGTGTTATCCGATCATCTTCCCTTACCTACTATTTTAATGCTTCCGCCCCGAATTTTTGGATGTGTTGCTTTTGTCCACCTCCATAAAAATCAACGAACTAAGTTGGATCCATGTGCTGTCCGATGTGTATTCTTGGGGTATGGTGTACAAAAAAAAGGCTACCGATGTTATGATCCAATTACTAAAAGAAACTATACTACCATGGATGTCACTTTCCTTGAATCAGAATGTTTTTTCCCATCACTCCAGATCCAATTACACTCTTCAGGAGGAGAGTTATGGTGAAGAACGAAATTGGCTTGATGTTGAAATATTAGACACTAGTCCAACATACTCGGATCGTGCAAATAATATGGAGGAGCCCGTATCTAGACCCGAGCTTGAACTTCCAAGAACTGAAACTGAAGTAGTAATTGAATCTCCAGAAGATGAAGTGGTTGATGTACCCCTCCATTCTCTAGTACCCAATGATCCTCCTGCTGAGAACACTCCTGAGGTAAGCTATCCTATCACACCTTTACAAACTAATGCTATAGATACACCTGTTGGTTATGTTTTACCTTTCAGACACAATCGAGGTAAACCTCCAACCGATACTCCCCAGTAAAGAGAAGAACGACAACCCAAGTATCCAAGCAAATTATGTATCTACTCAAAGATTATCGTAACCTATCGTGGCATTCGCACAAACACTCTCATCGTGTCAAATTCCGAGTATCATTGAAGAAGCCTTATCCGATCCAAAATGGGCTCAAGCTATAAAGAGGAATTTGAGGTATTGCGTAAGAAGAATAACACACAGTGTTAGCGAGAGTTGCCTCAAGGGAGGAAGATGGTAGGATGCAAGTGGATTTTCTCCATTAAGTATAAAGCAGATGGGTTAGTTGATCGTTACAAGGCGAGGCTTGTAGCAAAAGGGTAGACACAGAAACACGTGGATAGATTATCAAGAAACCTTCTCACCCGTGGCTAAACTAAAAACCTGAGAGTTTTGTTATCTCTATGAAGAAATTTAGATTGGCCATTGCACCAACTTGACGTGAAGAATGCCTTCCTTCACGTGACCTGGAAGAAGAGATTTACATGGATATCCCACCAGATATACTGTTACATCAGGAAACGAAACTGCATGTAGATTACAACGAGCATTGTATGGACTAAAACAATCACCTCGAGCGTGGTTTGGTAGGTTGAGTTCAGCAATGAAGAAATATGGGTTCCAACAAAGCAACTCTGATCATACTCTTTTCCTAAAACATCGATTAGGGAAGATAACAGCTCTTATAGTCTATGTAGACGACATGATCATTACAGGGGATGATAAAGAAGAAATCTCTAGCCTTCAAGAACAATTTTCAAATGAGTTTGAAATGAAGAACTTGGGAGGCTCAAATACTTCTTAGGTATTGAGGTAACAAGATCGAAACAAGGCATATGTCTTTCCCAAAGGAAATATACTCTGACCTACTAGCGAGGCAGGACTACTAGATTGTAAACCCGTCGATATTCCAATGGTTCAAAATCATAAACTCGCAGAATATGTGGACCAAGTACCAAACAGATAAACAGAGATATCAACGATTGGAGGTAAACTCATATATTTATCTCATACTCGACCTGATATTGCATATGCCGCGAGTGTCGTGAGTCAATTCACGACCGCCCAAGTGAAGACCATATGGACGACGGTCATGCGAATACTCGTTACTTAAAATCCTCCTGGGAAAGGACTTATGTTTTCAAAGAATGGTCAATCGGAAGTCCCTGGATATACGTATCCGTGACTGGGCAGGGAATACGTGAAGGATAGGAAATCATCACGGTACTTTACTTTCGTGGGGGGCAATCTTGTTACAGGAGAAGCAAGAAGCAAAATGTAGTTGCCTTATCCAAAGTGCCGGAAGCACAATTTCGAGGAATGGTCAAGGGAATACGTGAGCTCCTTTGGTTGAAAAGCCTTCTAACCGAGATCGGGGTTTGCCTCCTAACTCGAAATGAACTTATTTTGTGATAACAAAGAAGCCATTGCCATCGCTCACAATCCAGTTCAACATGATCGCACGAAGCACGTTGAAGTGGATCGGAACTTCATCAAACAGAATCTTGAAGAAAAGATTATTATGCTTCCATTTGTTAAATCAGAAGATCAATTGGCTGATATACTCACAAAATCACACCGTGTAGCTGAACTTCTACAACTCACTTGACAAGTTGGGCATAAGAGACATATATGCACCAACTTGAGGAGGAGTGTTGGTGTGTAGTGTTGTGGCAGACACCAATAACTCAGTGGAGTAAAACATGGAGCATAAATAATGGTAGTGGATCCATAAAACATGGATATGCAGGAATTATGGTTATTGTTTAATTTTCGTTTTATACATATATCTCAACTATTGTACAGAAATTATAACAGAAATATAATGAAATATACTGATAATTATCAGAGAAATACCATATTTTGACAATAACAACCTATTGATATTTGTAATTTTATTATATATAGATCAATTCTAACACCAACAAAGTGCCAACCATTATAACAATGACATCTACCCATTACGTATCCTTATATATCTCATTAATGAGATGAATAAATGATTTAAATTTATCTTCTCTCTAACGTCTATTTAGAGACTCTAATACACTAGCTCCTCTTTTCCAAACACTATTCATTATTGTCTATCACTATACTTTATCTTTCTTGCACTCTAGTATTGATATAAGTAATGATATTAGTTAAGTGATTGAAATCTAAATATTTAAATTTAAAGATTATAATAAAATTAATATTAAAAATATTAGGAATTATAATATAAGAGTTAAAAAAAGATTAATGTACAAAATCTATTAGTAAAAATTAAAGAAAATTTTCTTGAACTAATCCAAACTAAACCAATATAATTGGTTCAATTTAAATTGTTATTGGTTTTAATTAATTATCATTTTTCAATAACAGATCATATTAGACTGATTATGATTATGATGTTAATCTAAAACCAAACCAATTCATACATGCATATCCCATGGTAAGCCTATTGCATAAATAGGTACGAAGTGGTCAGGGGAGGGGTGGAGGATTCAAGGTGATGGAATGGAAGTGGGTAGGGCAAGGACTCTGCAGTTAAAAAAAAACTAATTTTTAATTTTTTTCTTTATTTTAATTTTACCCATTTCAAAAAATGTACATTTTGTCAAATTACGTTTAAATTAGTCTTTTTCAACGTTAATGACTAGATCTGCTTAACTAACAAATACTGGAATAAAATACATTTTTTTCGAAAAGTTATAATATCCTTATGGCCAAAGTTTTTAACTATAGCTGTAAGGTACATTATAGTAGCTAAAAACACTTTCCAACCACAATTTTTTTAAGAGAGATATTTATTCAATTGGATTAGCCACTAATATATTTATATTATGTATTAGGGGTAACAGTATGTCTGAGTCTCAATCCAAGTAACAAAATTAGAACAAAGTAAACTAAATCTAGCTAGATTATAAGGTACGAAATTAGCTCTCTAGGACGAAAGCAGGATGAAAAAAAAAAAAACTTTGGGAAATCAAATTGTGAATGTGATCTGTTATATGCCCTTCCAAAGTAAGACCCTAAACCCATGATCAACTACCTACATTGATTGCATGTGATGACATATGACCACAAAAATTTTAGTTGAAATTATTAAAAATAAGATTAAAATGAATAGATAAAATAAACTATCACAGAAGGACAAAAACTAAGAACCAAATAAAAATAGATAAAATTCTTTATCATAATTGCTAACAAAGAATAATTCGAATCGCCCACTACTCATTATATATATATATATATTTTTTAAATTTCGTTTTGAACTAGAAAAATAATTCAAATCTGATCTCACAAATCTTTAAATTTACTTCTTTGACTGTTCTACACTATTTGCATTTTTGTCAATCTTCTCCCCATATTCATTTCTAAAATGAAAATTTTCAGAACTTCAAGTAAACTAATTATCAAAATTGCAAGAGAGAAGAAGAATTAATTAAATTTTATTTTTTAAAAGAATTACACTATTAATGCATTCTTAATTGAGATTGAAACACTAGAATTTTTACATATCTTAATGAGTTTCATCTTGAGACATAACTCGTTGGCAGAAGAACAAAATAAAAACTTGGTGATTGAATTACCACACTAATTGAACTTCTTCAAAGAAAGTGAACAAAATAAAAACTTGGTGATTGAATTACCACACTAATTGAACTTCTTCAAAGAAAGTGATCTGCTTGTACAAAAAAATAATAATTAAGAATGATAACATTAGTGTTTATAAGTACCGTGAACAAATGAAAAAAATAGTTGAGAGGAAGAAAACTTGTATTGAACAATTATCATTTCATGTGTAACAAGTCATACATAAGGTTCTTATATACTAAAATTGAACCAAGCAAATGTAGTTGTTTGTAACCACTTCACGTGGGTGCTAGCATACCAACTAGCATAGAAAAACACTTATAAGAAGAAACACATATACAATGTTAAACTTGTAGAAGATCAAATGATTATCATTAATATTACAAAGTTTAATATTCTCCTCTCAAATTCAAGGTGGAGGAAGCATCGTGAGCTTTTTTTCCAAAGAATGAAAGGTAGGCTCAGAAAGATGGTTGGTAAGGGTGTCTACGAGTTGATCAGCATAAGCGATATGCTTCAAGTCAAGAAAGCCTTGGACAACCCGATCATGAACAAAGTGCTAGTCAATTTCAACATGTTTCGTATATACATGTATGATAGAATTAGCAACAAGCATTTTAGCACACATATTGTCACAGTTTAACATTGGTACATGGAACAAAATTATGTAAAGTTCAAGCAAAACAAACTTGATCCAAATTATTTTTGTAGATGTTAAAGCAAGTGCCCTATATTCTACTTCAGTACTTGACCTGACTATTACTTTTTGCTTGGAAGACATCTAAGACATAAGAGCCTATCCTAGGAATACAACAAAGCCTACAGTGCTTCTTCCATCATAAGGGAAACTAGCCCAATTTGAGTCACAGTATCCCACCAAATCTAAGGATCAAGACTTATGTAGAGTCATGCCATGAGTGATGGTTCCTTTTAGAAATCTCAGAATTCTTTTAGCTGCTATCCAATGGACACGCAAGGGAGCATGAAGAAATTGAAAAATCTTATTGATAGAGAATGTTATATTAGGGTGTGTTAAAACACAGTATTGTAAAGCCCCTATTAAACTTCTATAAGCAGAAGGATCAAAAAAAGCAGTGCCTTCAAGTTTGAAAAGAATGACACTTGACTTTATAAGAATTCTGGCAATTTTAGATGCTCAAAGACCAAACTTATGGACTAGATATTTAATATATTTTTGTTAGATGTTTAATATATTGAGAGAAAATTTCTTGTTAAAAGATAACACGAGTTCATATAGAAATTTATCATTGCTACCAGTTAATAGTATACCATCAATATATATAAGCATCATAGCAAGCTTACTCCTTACTTTTTTGAAAAACATGTTCGGATCAGCTTTAGAATTTGTGAAACCAATATCAATTATAGCACCACTTAATTTCTAATACAAAGACCTAAGAGGTTGTTTAAGGCCATAGAGTGCCTTTTGGAGTTTACAAATCAAACGAGTTATAGATGCATTTTTAAAGCCAGATGGTTGTTTCATAAAAACTATCTCATAGAGATCTCTATTTAAGAAGGCATTATTAACATTTAGTTATTTAATAGACGAGTCATAAGTTGCTCTATGCTTGATTATAACTGAGAAATTTTCTGTGTAATTGATTCCTTCAATCTGATGAAGCCTTTAGCTACTAAGTAAGCTTTATATTTATCAAGCAAGCCATCACTTCGAAGCTTGACTTGAAAGATCCATTTATATATAATAGCCTTTCCTTGCTTAGGACACTCAACTAGTTCCCAAGTGCCATTACGTAAAAGAGCTTCAATTCCCTACCTTATAGCTTTATAACACACAGGAGTACTCAAGGCTTTAGAGATAGAAGAGGGAAATGCTAAAGGGCGGAGGTGAAATTCACCACTTGAAGTGGATGTAAGTTGGGCATTAAAAGCAACATGTTTGGGTTTATGAACACCTACCTTAGCTTGAGTTATCATTGGATGCGAGTTAATGGAAGAAAAATTTAGTGGAATAAGCTTAATAATGAGTTTAATAGTACTATTAGGATCACGTAGAAACTCTAGAAGATAAGGAGTTTGATGGATAGGTGAACATAAAGGACATAACAAATGGAGATCTCATTACTTTAAGGAGAACAAGACACAAAAAAGGAAGGCAACACAGATAAACTATTGGAAGACTATTAGAACAAGGAGAAAAAATATGTTGTGATAAAGAAGATAACAAAGGTGAGGAAGAAATTTGTGGTGAAGTAGACACCACAAGTGAGGAAGATATTATTGAAGGTATTACAGGTAATGGTGACTTCTCATAAATACTTGGGACAACAGAAAAATAAGGTAAAAATGATAGGTTTTATCATATAAAAAGACTCCGAAAAAGATAAATCAGAGGTTGTCAGCTCTAAATTAAGTTTTAAAATAAAAAGTAGACTTATGAAAAATCACATGCTTACTCGTGTACAATCTTTTGGATTTGATGTCTAGGCAGAGATAGCCTTGTTGTTGATGAGCATAACCAAGAAAGAAACAACATGAGGATCTAGGTTACAATATGTGTTTATTGTAATCTTTTAAACAAGGAAAGCAAATGATGCCAAAAACTCTTAGAAAATAGTAACTAGGAAATATTTTGTATAAGAGTTCACAAGGAGATTTTTTTAAAATAACTTTGGAAGGAAGTCTATTTATGGTGAAGGCTCAAAAATCATGAATCCAATATTTCATTGGAAGAGAAGCCGAAAGTAACATAACTAGACCTTTTTCAATAACATGTATATGCCTGCATTCAACACTTCCAATTTGATCAGAAGTATGTGGTAGGTTTTTCTATGATTTATGCCTAATTTAGACAAGAGAGTAGAGACAAAGGTGAATTCCTTGTCCTTAGTTTGGATGAATATTATCATAGTGGAAAAAATGTGTTTCTACTATATGCATAATAGAGGTTAAAACAACTTTAACATCAGACTTCACATTTAGGAAATAAATCCATTGATAGCATGAAAAATCATCCATAATGATAAGGAAATAACGTGCATTGGTTACAGTAACTATAGGTGAAACCCATAAGTCCATGTATATGAGTTCAAAAGGAGAAGTAACGTTATTTATGAGAATGAGTAAAAGGCAGCTTGTGAGACTTTGCAAGAGAAAAAATCTCACATTTACATTTATTTATAGTATTATAAGACAACTTCAAAGTAGTATATACATTTTTAAGGACTTCCTTTGATGGATGTGCTAGATGAGCATGCCAAATGAAACTACTATGATTAAATGCATTCGTGGAAGTAAGACAAGAAGCATTAAGTTTCATGGAATTTTGAGCATCCTTACCAATGTTATATAGTCCATTACTAGCTCTACCTAGAGTGACAACCTTCTTGGTTTGAGCATCCTTAATGAAAAGGTCATTAGCATGAAATTCAACAAAACTATTATGTATGTCACACAATTTTTAAACTGAAAGTAAATTGTGTAAAATATAAGGTGTATGAAGCATATCATCTAGTTGAGTGTGCAGTCATTCAATTGAATATATGCATTTTCAGAATTTAGAATAGGTAAGGGAGAGCCATTACCTATAATAATGCTATCATTTCTTGAATAAAGGCTAGAATCTTAAAGAAGATAGCCATTTCCAATCATACAATGAGATGCTCCTTAGTTAAGAAGTTAAGCTAAGTTAAGACTGTTACCTTTGTTATCAAATATGGAAGTTTCAACAACTATAGCACAAGTCCTTCCATTAGTTTTACTAAGAATTATACCACGAAGCTTAAAGCATTGACCGGTAGAATGGTCATTCTTATTGCAAACCTAACATTGAACCTTGTCACTAGGTCTGTTACAACCAAGACTTATAGGTTTGTTGTTTCTTGAATCATAAGAATTACCATCAGTTTGAGTGTTATTCCGAGTAGGTTAAGAGCCACTAATGAATAGATCTTGAAGATTCCAAGATGATATGTTGTATTGTTATTATAACCCTTATGAGCATATTTGTTATTGCCTAGGGATTTTATGTGCACATTGTTCATCTTAGCAATATTTGCCTAAATAACACTATTTCCAAATTATTGATAAAAAATCCTTTCATTTGCTAAACGATGGCTATAAAACTCATCAAACAGAATTAGTATAGGCCGCAAGGTAATACAAGATATAAAAGAGTTCCAATTGGAATCTAAACCTCTTAGAGCATATAAAACCATATTATGATATAGAATTGGTTGACCTATAATAGCTAGATAATCAAAGATCATTTTAATTCGAATGATATAATCCTCAATAGTGAAGTCACTTTTCTTGAAGGTTTGGAGCTAGAGACATAAATCCATTACTTGAACTATATTATGCCACATATCTGCTATAGAAGTAGATCTTACAAGGTGTGAACATATGCTAGGACTAATAGAAGAATAAATCCAACTATTCACTAAACCGTTTAATCGAGTCTAAGTAACAAACATAGAATTGATCTATGTGGAACCTAAAAAGCATTGAGAAGGAGGAGCAATGATATGATCTATGTATTTTTCAAGACCATAAGTAGTAATCAAAGAAACCATATGCTTACAATGGTGAAATAGAATTATCAAAACAAGTTTACAATGGTGATCTAGTTTCATATACAACTATAGACAAGTTCCTTATTAAAGTTTCTATTAGAACAGTCACAAAGATTTTCTTGATGATAGGCTCTAATACCATGCGAATGAATGAAAGAAAAATATGAGAGGAAGAAAGCGTGTATTGAACAGTTATGATTTCATATATAACAAGCAATACATGAGGTCTTTATACACTACAACTCAACCAAGCTACTTGTAACCACTTCATATGGGTGCTAACTCATAGCTAGCATGCAATAGGAAAATAACAAAAAACTAGTTATAAGAAGAAACAAATATACAATGCTAGTCTTGAAGTAGAAGATCAATTGATTATCACTAATATTACAAATCTTAACAAGTATTATAAAACTTAGCTTTCTTTTTATATAACCTTTTAAAATTAAATAATTCATGTTATTTATACACCATACAAAGTCACATCAAAGAAAAATGAGGTAAGAAAAATAAGATAAATACACATTAACATTAATTTTTAGTGCTATTAAGAGTGAAATATTAAGATTTTGATTCATTAATAATCTAAAAATATTGATAATGCCAAAACGATAAATAAAAATGATGAATAAAATAATGAGCTTGACATCATTTAAAAAGAAATAAATTATAAACTTTAAATTATAACTCTCTTAAAAAACAGTAATGATATTGTTATAATTTTTTCATTATCATAACAAGAGTGTATAAGATATTTGTATAAATATTTATTTTATTTACATTATTAAATATATTTTAATGATATTATTCGATAAAATAATCATTAATAAATTATTATTGTATCAATATAATAATTTTAGTTACAATTCAAAAATAATTTGAGAAACAAAGTTATTCTTTTTATTTTCTACATTTTTTTTATTTAGATTTTTTCTCTTTTATAATTTTATTTTATTTATATTTTTAATAAATAATATTATAAAATAATTAAGAATTTATCATTTATGTTACATCAAAGTTGAACTCGTAAATGTTTGATATAAATCTTCGTAGTACTGCCAGATTGCATCCTGCCACCAAACAAAACACCTGCCCTCTTTTGACTTATTCTCGAAACAGCATGTGCTTAGTTTTTTCTCTACCGAATAGCACGTGACCAGAAACATTAATTTACACCTATTTATCATGGCATAGTGTCAGGAAGGAATGTTACGATATATAAAAATAATACTTATTTTTTAGTTTTTATGTAATGAATTATGTAAATATTATTTAAAAATGGATTATTTTTAGTTTTTAAAATAATTTTTATACATATTATAATATAAAACATATGTAATTTATATGATATTAATATTTTTTTATATCACATGTTAAAGAAAATTTTAAAATAAATATTTATATTATAATTAATATGAGTTTGTTTCGTTATCATATTATATATTTTAATAATTTGATAAAAAGCGACAAGATGAAAATTGTTGACGATTTCAAGCTATTCATTCTGAATTAACATTATTTACAGAGATTGCGTCTCCCCAACAAAAGTCGTAGCACTAGCAATATAATAACCCACATTTATATAATAATAGGTGAGCAATTAAATATGCATTTTAATTAGTATCTAACTGCCTAACTAGAGAGAATAATCATATTCACATAACAAATTTTTTAATATTAAAATAATATTTTTATTTTTAAAAATAAGAGAAAATTAAATTATTATAAGTAAAATTTTAAATTATTCTTATATTTATGTTTTTAAGCTTAAGAATTATTAACAATTCTCATTAGATATAGAGTAAGTATATGCACACAGTCCCAGGTATGCATGTTTCACTGTACCTAATCAAAACTAATAATTTGTGATTTCGCTAATCACTGATAAATTATTGAGCATAGTACTTTGATTTCATAACTCAGATGACGAAGCCTAGATACTATTACTAAATTACTTTTATATTTTTAAGTTTTTAGTATTGCCCAAAATACTTCCCTAACTTGTCTAATAAATGTTAGGTACATATTATATACATAATGTATTATTTAAAAAAGTATTTATTAATCTTTTTACTTTAAAAATTTAGCCACAAACAAATTTTTATTGATAATTATTTTTAAATAAATACAAACAAAATATTTTTGTCACCTATTTCTTATATTAAACTAAAAAAATTACAAATATAATTGATAAATATATTATTATCTTTTTAAAATATCTTAATAATTTTGTTTTTTAAAAATAAATTTAAAATCATTAAATATTTTTTTTGAGATCATTTATAAAAATAAAATGATTAAATATTATATTCTCATTGTTAGGAGAGTAAATAATATTTTTCTTATAAGTAAAATGATTAATACGAAGTTTCACCCTAAATGTTATACTAATGTTTGCAAAACCTTACTTTTTGAATACATCTTATATACACGTATAAAAGGGCTTGGTATTACTTAGTTATCCATGTTAAAAAATTAATATATTTTTTCATCCTATATATTTTAAAAGTTTTAATTTAATATTTTAATTTATTAAATTTTTTTATTAATTTATTTTAAGAATTCAACTAATATACAGTGATTTAAAAAAAGAGATATTTTTATCCTTTCATGTGAAGTTGTGACCATTTAATATGAAATGTATTAATTGAATTCTCAAAATAAACTCATCACGGTTTCAAATTATTAATTTTAAAAATTATTTATTAATCTTTTTACTTTAAAAATTGAACTATAAAGAGGCTTTTATTGATAAAAAATTTAAATAAATATAGACAAGGTATTTTTGTCACCTATCGTATTAGGGGTGTGCAAAAAATTCAATCAATCCGATCTGATTCGTTGATTTTTCATCTGATCTGATCCGTTAAGTGCAGATCGGATGGCGAATTTCACTACGATTCATCATATCTGATCCGATCTGACCGAAATTAATTATATATATATATATTATTAAATTATATATATATATATATTTGATTTTTTTAATGTTTTTTTAAGTCAAATAATTTTATGTTATGATTTATGTGAAAATTTAAAAATTTTATTTAAAAATACAAAAAATAGAGTTAATTAAGTTTATTGGTTAGATTGATCGGATGTCATCCAAATAGTTTACAGATCGGATTGAACGGATGTGAGAGGTGATCGGATCGGTTGCAGATTATGATGTTTTAATCCGAGCGGATGGTCGGATCGGATCAAATGAGTGTAAAATCAGCAATTTCGATCCGATGAAGAACCCTATATCGTACTATATCAAACCAAAAAAATTACAAACATAATTGATAAAGGTATTATCGTCTTTTATCACATCTTATGACTGAAATGTCTTAATAAATTTATTTTTTAAAAATAAATTTAGAATTATTAAATATTTCTTTTTGGTACCATTTATAAAAATAAATATCACCTTCTTATAATTAGGGGACTAAATAATATTTTTCACATAATTAAAAATGTTACCTTTCATCCTAAATGTTATACTAATGATATCATATAATATGAAACGGATCATTTGAATTATCAAAATAAAATCACATACCTTTCAAATTATTAATTTTAATTCACTAAATAGAGGTATTAAACTAAAATTTTATAAAAACAATATATGAAAAAAATATCATTTTCTAAATACAGTACCATATAAAAGCATAATCGAGTACGTCATATTGTCATTAAAAAAAAAACCACTTATCATTTCCTCAAGTACTTTCTTGGAGATGTGGTGAAAAAGCCTCTTGTCACGATGTAGTAGTACTATGTACACCATCACGCCTCGTGACAGTAAGTGAACTCGGGGACGCAAAGTTTACGGTCTTGATTCATTGGCAGATGCCGAAATTAATTAGTATCTTTATATTTTTATATATTTTTTTAAAACTAAAACATAACTATTTAAGTTATTAATATATTTTTATTTAAATTTAACAATTATTTTAATAAATTAATATAGTCTAAAAATATCAATTATTATTAAAATATATATCATTAACGTAAATAAAAATATTTAATATATCACCCTTTAAAAATATATTTCAAAAAATACCAATCCCCTAAAATTGACTTGCTACACATTAATTCATTGGGCTAAGAAGGATTTAGTTGGTAAAAAATTTTGAAAAATATTTAAGAAGTAAAATCTTTAATTAGATATTTATAATTTCATATTAGTACACCTATTTTTGTTACTTCATCGACTTATTTATTTATTTATTTTTACTACTATTCAACATCTTTCAATTGGATTGAGATATTAATTTTTTGTTTTATTTTATTTTCAATTAAATTAATTTTAATATTTTAAAAATATTAAAATTGAATTTTTTTTAATATAAACTCAATCAAATCACTAAAATGTGTATCATATTTGAATGAAATCAGCCTAATAACTAACACATGTGTTATCAAGTTCTTTGTATCTTAGCAGCCTTAGCATGTACATAAACCCACGTCTATCGTTTTGAAAATTCTTCGAAAAGTACAAAATGAAGAAGATAAGTTATTCTTTTCACTTGGTCTTAAAAAAAAAATATATATATATAGTTTTGAGGTTAATTTGATTCCACCACCAAAACTCATATTATTAATGGTTTGATTTGGGTCAACACTGATATTAGCAATAATGGAGGATATACTATGCATAAAGAAAATCGATCTGCCATATCTTTATTCCACATGTGGTCGATCATGACTTGTTTGAAACGCAAAAAAAAAATCATCTAGATATCTTTATATCTTATCAAATAATTGGCCTAGCTATGTCAATTTCTTTCTTTCTTTCTTTTTTTTCCAATTCACTTATCCGCCGCAGCAAGTTACAGCGATATTATGACTATCATCTAATAAAATCGAAAATTGAAAAATAAAATAGTGTACATGTATTATCATATTTATACCAATATTATGTTTTAGAATAAAGTTCTTTC
This sequence comes from Hippophae rhamnoides, assembly GCA_033030585.1. Lineage (NCBI taxonomy): Eukaryota > Viridiplantae > Streptophyta > Magnoliopsida > Rosales > Elaeagnaceae > Hippophae > Hippophae rhamnoides. The sequence goes on from CM065433.1 coordinate 33,987,980, forward strand.
ATTTTTTTTTCTTCTTCTTTTAGAAAATGGTTCAAGGGAGTACAAAAATAATAAAAAGTAGTAAAATGTTATTTTCTTAAAAAAATAACTTTCTCATAATAAAAAAAAGGCTACGTAGATTATCAAAAAATAAAATAAAAATACAGCTACTATGAACATAAATTTTAAAATAATTTATTATTTTAAATAAAAGATTTTAATATAATGGATATTTATATCTAACATAATAATGTGCTAAAATAATTTTAAATTTAATTAATTTAAAGATTAATAAAAGTGTATCGATAAGATTTAGTGTTTAAAATTTAACGACCAATAAAGAGATATTATAAATAAGTTAATATTTTTCTTATTGTTTAAAATATTTTTTTAATTAATGATTTTTTTATTTATTTTACTCTTAATTATAAATAACATCTCACCATCTATTTTAGTTAATTTTATTTTTGATTATAAATAGTATTTAAATCAATCACAACTCATGGTATTACAAGGTAGTAAAATGAATCAAAATAAAGGTCTAATTGAATGCATGGCATAAGTACCCTACAAGTTTTATTTTTATATTATATATATATATATATATATATATATATAACTCACGTTAAAAATATATATTTTTTATATGTTTAAATATATAATATATATGTATTTTTTATGGCAAAGAAAATATTTGTTTTTTAAAAGAGAATAAAACTAAAACTAATTAAATAAAAAAAAAGTTGAAAGGGAAGGCCAAAGCACATTCCACATTTGCAACATACATTCTTCCATATACAAATAACAATAGAATGGATTCATATGTAAAAAACTTACTTAGGTTGACTATCACTACCACAATTGTTTATTCCTCCCCACATATCACAATGGGTTTTGGGTCAGATAAGAAACGACAAAATTGAATTTTGGGTCGATTTGTCCAGAATTATTTTTTAAATTTTAATTATCTATTTTATTTTAATTTTACGAATTAATTTGAAGTTATTGATAAAAACATATTTTAATTTTTAAATTAATAATATATATTATAAATTTAATAAATAAAAATCAATAGCAAGTATAAAAATCCTATACTCTACTTGTTCAGCCCTTTCAAAACGCTCGGATTCTAAATTTGGGGTCAGTTTTGAGTTATAACCAACCTATTTTCAACTCAAATCAATTTTATCAAATAATGATCAATAGTGGAAAGACAAATTTAGTTGAGCTTTATAGAATGTTTGAGTATTGTGTCACTCCAAAAATAATTAATTGATTATTAAGAGTTTTCATAATTTTTTTTTTAAATCAAAACTGTATTTTTCGAATTATTGACTTCAAATACGAGAAAATAATATTCTTCCATGAATAAATAATATAGTTGTTTAATTAGTTTTATTTTTAATTCTAAATAATTTTAAATAAAAAACATATATTCATTTTATAAGGTTAGAAAACATATATTCATTTAAGTTATAAAAATATTTTTTCTAAATAAAGTTAAAAATAAAACCATTTATTTTTTTAAAAATATATATATTATACCATACAAGTAAATCAAAATTTATACCGTCTTACTAGGTTAATTACAACTTTTCATCATTAACGTGAAACTATCATATTTTACCTATCCATCAAAATTAAAAGCAAGTTGACCAAAAAATAAAATAAAATTAAAATCACAAACCATGGTCTATGATCTTTTGTTTGGGGGGATTATATATATATATATAAGATATGAGATCCACCATTTATATATTAATATTGCTTAATTAATTATATGCAGCTTCAATTTCTAATGACTTGAATTAGAATGTCACGTCAATTAATTTAGCCAAGAACTCTAGGACGCACTAGGGAAGACAAATTTGCAAGGTTGATTGTTGATTTTTCAGCGGAGAAGTCAAAATTTCCATTATATATTAATGAACGCCTTGTCAATTCTAATATATACATTTCATTTGGCTTATTTATGTATGTGTATATCATGTTAGAAGCTACCTAAAAACATAAATCACATATATATTTTTGAGATTATAATTATGTAAATTAAGTTATTCTTTTAAAATATCACCTTACAGTATTACCCCAAATAAAGAAAATTAATTTTTTTTTATTATAAACTCTTTTAATGGTGACAAATAAACATATAAATTATTTTTTGTTTCCTAGAAAGAATCATATTAATCAATTGTCTGATACATACTCTTTTGTAAACATATAAATATATAATTATTATTAATAATAATAAAAACAACAAAAATTAAGTTATTTTTTTTTCTTATTCTATTATTGCTTTATTTAAAACCACTTAATTTTATAATGAGATACATGATAAAGGAAAATATATAACATATATATATATATATAAGAGATACACATCAAACATTTTGATCGATTGAGAATCATGCATTTATATTATTTGTCCACGTCCTTTTCAGACATACCAATTGTCAACTGTGGCAGAAAGCAAAACCATTTAGTTTAGATGCTACCTAACATACCAACGATATCACTATCTCCTTAGCTTTGAACCTTTGACTGGATTTATGGAGGACAAGAGAAGAAGAAGAAGAAGAAGAAGAAGAAAGAATGAAAACGGAAAAGATCAAAATGCTATATATTCTGCCCTTTTGGATCCGTTTTATTTACAGTACATATATAACACAATGAACAAAACAAAAGAGAAAATTGTGTTTTAAAAAGGTTGAGACTTTAAAGCAGTAAAATAATGCAATTTTTGCACTAAAAATTGATTCAATAGTTATGCACTAAAATAACGTGGAGCAATGTTTACATGTTTTTTTTTAATATTAATAATAGATAAAAATTATAAAAAAATATTGTTTTAATTTTTATTTTATCTTAATTATATATCTTTAACTAAAATTTATTTAAATTATATAATTCTTTTTTATTAAAACACATCCAAGTGATAAATTTATTCTGTAGGTAGTTTTTACATATAGTTACAGACATTGCTATATTAATTAGCACTGATTTTTATAGCTAGCCATGGTTTAGAACTACTTAAGCAGTTAAGTAAGCGGTAACACATCACATATATGCCAGAATTACTCAAAGTTTTCCTCTTTTATTTCAACGACACGCATTTTATGTATGATTTAATTAATTTTATAAATAAAAATACCGACTCAAATCTTGCTCACTTACGAAGAAAAATATACACTTAATCATAGTGGTGTGGGAAAAATTTTTCATAGTCATCACCTGATTCTTTTAGGTGTATATAATTGACCAGCTAATTAATTAACTTTTTTTTTTAAAACAAAATATATATATATAAAAACAAAGGACAAGAAATCGGATATGAATTTTATATTAGAGAAAAATATATATATACATTATATAAAAAATTTATTTATAAAAATAAATAAAATTATGATGGTATCCAATTAAATAAAAAAAAATCGTGACTCTCAAAAAGCCTAGAAGATGAGAGTTACGAATTGACCAAACTTTTTAGTATTTTTAATTAATTAATTAATTAATTTGAATATTATATTAATTTGGATTGATATAAAAAGCTTGACCAACCTTTTTATGAGAAAACGGAGAAAGAAAGGCCTGAAATTGTGGAGGTAACGGAGATGACGTTGGACAGTAATCAGCCAGACATAGGCGTGAGAGGGAATAGATCGAAAGAGAAAGACAGTTTTATTATTAATTAATTGGAATTCAATTAACTGAGATTGATAAACAGAAAAATTCTCCCACGTGCCAGTGACGGTCAAATGACGGTGCCAATTACTAGACACGTGTAAGGCCCTATATGAAAACCGTAAAGTTGGAAAAAAGAAAAGAAGGGCTAATTAGCTTTTGCTTAATTGAGTGCTTGACCAACGTAAATAATATCCAACTCTTCCCAAACCACCCACTCCCCTCTCCTCTCCCTTTTAATTATCTGAATATGACTGCCTCTCTACTTCACTTTACTCCTTACTATTTCTATTCCTTTCATACTTCACCTTCAAATCCCTTAATAATTAAAACATATATATATATATATATAAGTGTTATTTTAAATAATAAAATTTAAATTTAATTTATTTTTATAAAAGAATAAAAAATAAAAGAGATAAATTAATATGAGTAGCGAAGAATTTATACATTGTTAATTAATGTCTCTCTCTCTATAATTTATACAAATTTTTGTTCTCTTTATTTCTTTTTGGAGTTATGCTAGAGCTAGTAATTGCATTTGCATGGATGTTTAAATATGGCCGTTCATCATTTATGATACATAAAAATGGATTTACTCCTGGATTTTGTCAAAATGTTAATTCGACGATTATTCATGAAAGAAATGGCGTATGTGAATCATTTATTATTTTAATTTTTAATTATTTTATTCATTGTGTTTTGAATATATGATTTAAATCCTAAGGGAAGAATTTTATTCAAGTGATTTTTTTTTTACTTTTTTATTCAAATAATAATAATAATAATAATAATAATAATATTACATGATTATTTAAACGGTTATATATACACATTTAATACGGTTGGTTAAATGCAAAAGCATTTAAAGAAAATTATCACTTTCTATCTTAAAATGTAAAAAAAAGTTATTAAATATTACAATGAGAAATCGCTAATTATTACTTTAAGAGTAAGTTTATTATGAATAAATTTATTTTTAAAATATCATTACACAACTTATACACATTGATCTTATATTTACATGTCTTATAAGGATATGTTTTGGTACCACTAAGTTATAACTACTCGTACAAAGTATTGTGTAAACATCAAATACTGGTTTTATTCCAAACTAACTAAACACACGTTTAAAACGTTATGCAAAGTCAAATATATATCTCAATTTTATCAAAGAGTAACCAACAATGTTTACTTGAATTTAATTACTTATCAAGTGCTGTGTTACGTTTCATTACTACTAATTTTCACCTTTTCAATTCTCCTAAAGAAATTATTCCCTTTTTTTTATACATAAAAAGTTACCTAAAAGTTAAAATATAATTTTAATTGCATTTTCATTCATTGAATAAAAGATACGATAATTATTTAGTGTTCTGCGTTAAGATTAACTCTCACATTTACATAAAAATATATATAAGATATGTTGTTACATGATCAATAAATGTTGATGGTATAAAAGTTTTGATATTTTTTGAAAAAATAATAAAAATAGTGTCATTTTTTATGTTATTTTTGTTAATTGTTATAAATTTTATGATTTTTTTTTTCTTCCGATTTTCACCTTACTGGGTTGCCTTATTAAATATGAAGACTAGAAAACAGATTATCAATTACAATATATGAAAGGGCAGTAGTTATAATTAAGTTCAAAATTATGAGAAGTTAATATCATAATTAAATAATAATAAAGAAAAAAAAGGTAAGAAGATTGAGTTGGGACCCCAACTGTGTTTTTCCCAAAACTAATTAACTACGGAATACAAGTAGCTAGGAAAAGGCAAAAAGCACTAATAAGGTAGTATAAAGTAGCCAAAGCTATCCATCTAACCCCTTCTCTCTCTCTCATTTCTCTCTCCAGTTTAAGTTCAAAAGCTAGATATTGAAAATTTTCTAAATTCTAAGCTTAAAGTAGATGACTTTCTCAAAACACCACCAAAGGCAAATGATCTAATTACACCGAAAATCTCTCCCTTAAAAGCTCTCTCTTGAAAAGTGCCTTTAAGGGAAAAATCTCTACCAGCTGCTATAGCTAGCTTATACTTAGCTATGTCAAATATCAAAGAGATGCATCAAGATGATGATCCTTTCTATTACAACAACAACAACAACCAAGAAATGGATCAATATTCATCATTTTTGTACAATAATTACAATTCTTCTTCACAAAACCCACAAACCCTACAAGGTGTACTTGGATTTGATCATCCTAATTATCCTTCATACATGTCAAGTTTCACTGATTGCTTAAATGGCTCTTCTTTAGACTACAACACTTACTCTAGAGCCTTTGACATGTCCTGTAATTCTAGATCTTCGTCGAAAATGGATGAAAACATGATGAAAGATGGAGATGGAGATGGAGATCATCATCATCATCATCATCAGCTGCCAGCTGGGAATAATAATATTGGATGTGAAAATCCATCAACACCAAATTCTTCAATATCTTCATCATCTAACGAAGCAACTGTTGTTGCAAGTACTACTGAAGATGATAATTCTCATGTCAAAATTACCAAGAAAGAGAAGCATCTTTCAAAAGACTCTCAAGATGTAGATCAAGACAAGTCTACCAAAGGGTATGTTTGATTAATTTCCTCCTTTATTATTATTATTATTATTATTATTGACTTATAGTGTTTAATTAATTTCCCTATTTATATCTTAGTTTATACATACTCATATTGATAGGATTTTTTCTATTTTTTTTTTCCAAAAAATAAACATGTGAATCATTTTAAAATATATCAAAAAATCTTAAATAGGAATCTTAATACTACATCACTGATAGGAATCTTGAATAGATCTTTCTATTCCCTTACCGACTTTTTTGTATTTTCTCAGAGATTTTCTTATATGCATATATAACCCTAATAAAATAAATGTAAGCAATTACTAATATACATTATTTTCTAGCTAGAATTCGAATGATTAATTTGTTTCATATGTGTTTATTAAGACATGTTAACTATAATCTCTCGTTAAAAATTTGATTCATATATGTTTATTAATTTATGAAATTAATTAGATTGTTTTAAATCGATTATTTAACGAGGGAAATTATCTTAAATTAATAAAAATCAGGAACAATAAGACAAAGAAGAAAGAGAAACGGCTAAAGGAACCAAGGTTTGCTTTCTTGACTAAAAGTGAGATCGATCACCTTGAAGATGGTTATAGATGGAGAAAATATGGACAGAAGGCTGTCAAGAATAGTCCTTATCCAAGGTTTATTTTATTTAATTATTCTTTTTCAACATTTTTCACTTAATTATAATAAATACTCTACTTTCTTTGTTTCTGAGTATGAAAAGAATATTTTTATTTGTTTTTACTTTCACACTCACGCGTATGTGTTGCTAGTTATGTACATTCTACACGTACATATATATATATATATATATGTGATTAAATTTATTATTTTATCGATAAGTTTGATGGTAAGATTAATTCTTATTTTATTTTAAATTGAAATTACATTAATTTCTTTACAAATGGTGGTTTTCATCTAATATTGATACGCTGATAAAACTTATCATCAATTCTATAGTGCCATTTCAAATTACATAATTGAATCACACTAGCTAGATATCTTTTGAATAAATAAAAAAATTTCTTTACAAATACTTAAGGTGATTAACATTTTATGAAAATTTGTATATGCATAATTCTAATTAAAGAATATTTGTTTTTTTTTTAATTAAACAGAAGTTACTATAGATGTACAACTCAAAAATGTAGTGTGAAGAAGAGAGTCGAGAGGTCATACCAAGATTCATCGATTGTGATAACAACCTATGAAGGACAACACAACCATCCCTGCCCAGCAACCCTTAGAGGCCATGCTGCTTCTGGAATGTTCTCTCCTAATTCCCTATTAGCTACTGGACCCAGCTTTTCACATGAGTTTTTGAGTCAATTTCTTCCTATAAGTAACAATAATATTGATCAAGGTGAACCAAGTTCATTATTATACAATCCAAATCTCACTCACCAGCATCAACTTCAACTTCCAGGCTTTGGCTTCTTGCAAGATATAGTTCCTTCTTCATTTTCTCACAAGCAAGGACCTTCATGAATTAGCTACCTAGCTAGCTAGTTTTACATATCCATGTAAGATTTTGAGTTCTGTTAAACTCCATTTCTACTAAGTACTCTCGTTCACTATATATATGTATTTATCTTTATCTGAAAATTATATATATATAATGTTGTAACTTATAACTTTTGTAGATTAATGAATAGCTATCTGTAGCAATTATGGCTCGAATTAAGATCACTGAATGCTAGCTTATTGTTGTGTCTATCGTCCTAGAGTACGTACACACGTTAGAACTTTAGGGCTAGGCTTCTAAAATTTGACAAAGGGTTGATATATCATATATGATGAGGCTTCTACTAGGGTATGGTGGTCTACTTCGTTTTGTCGGCACAGGTAATGAGAGGACCTAAGTTTGAGAAAGATGAATGATAATTGTTCTCACACATGCATTAATTATCACATATAACATAGTAAATCTTTTAAGAAAATTAACATCCCAAATTTTTTTAATATAGTATTAAAACTAAAAATTTTGTATTCAAAATCTAGTAGTCTTAAATGTTAAATTACAAGTACGCGGTTGCATGGTACATAAAAATGTTACTTAAAACTGATACTTATAAGAGTATAATAGATGTATACAAATAATGTTAATTATTTTCTTAACAGTTTTAAGTCATTTGAGAGATTTAGTTTTCAAGAAAAATTCTAACATGAATGAAAGTAGTGGTGTGCCCTAGAAGGTATTCAATTTTGTTTTTGTTGAATTTGACTATGTCGGGAAAAAAGAAAGGAAAGTTATATTGTTTTTTTGATAGCTTTATATTTAAAAAACATTTAACAGCATTTTCATATATTATTTATGGAATGTAATTTTTTTGTTGTGATTTAAAAACAACATTTATTAATGCTATAATTGGTGAAATGTTTTGTAATAATGATGTTCAATAGTATTAATTAGGATTTTAGATCATGATTAATAAACTTCACCGAGAAATATGAAAGAAAAGTTCAGAATAATTAAGTTTTATATGAACTTGATAATGATAAAAAGAATATTACAACTAGGACATAATGATCAATGACAAACATAATTCTTATTTATCTGACCTTAGTTGTACGCAATTTTTTCAAAAATGTAAAAGTTTCATGCTACTAAATTTTGCTTTAAAATTATTAAAAACGAACAATGATTAATTTATGAACTCTAAATATAAATGGAGGTATTTTATATGAATTCTAACATATAATTTTTTTCTATAAATTATTGGTAACTACATGTATAAACTCTTATTAAGGGAGTGCAAAAGAAAACATGCATCAAAGGAGGTACAGAAGAAAAAAAATCATGAAAGCTAAAGAGAGATTTGGAGAAGAAACACTTGCGGAAATTGTTAATGTCAAAAACTACAATATTGTTATCATATTTATAAGTAGTAATGGCTAACATGAAGCTATAACAACTTAGAATATTGCTACGGTAACAAATCAAGATGACAGATCCAACTGCTTAATTAAGCTCACCCGAATAACAATACTATAGTAGTAATCCTTGCTAAATATTATTAAACCAATTAATAATCAAATATATTTTTAAAATATTAGTTTATATACTTGTGAGTCGTCATACTTCACAATATATATCTTCTACATGCATATGTGTATTTGATATAAACATATCCATATGTACTCATATAATATATATATAATTAATGCAACTGTAAAGTTATTTAAATTAAAATATTGGTAAACAATATTATTAAGATGGGTATGATAAACACAAAACTATACCAAATTGTTCTAACAAGAGCGACATTATTACATTTGATTTTTGTTTTTTAGTAATTTAGGAGGGTGTATTAAATTTTGTTTTTACTTTTAAACAAAAAGTTACAAATATTGTGGATTTATATATTTCTTTAAAATTGTTCAAATATATATATATATATATATATATATTTTATTATTATTGATGATAATTTATGATATATAAATTTATTCTAAACAATCACTAAAACAACTTCATGAGTTTACATGCAACTTAAAAAAATAACCGAGTCTATGGCCGGTTCAAAAAGACTTTATTCAAATTCAAAAATGTTTTATTCATAAACAAAAAATGATTTATCTAGGTAAAACATATGAATAAAGTAAGGATAAATTTGTAATTTAAATTTTATCACACTAAAACTAGGTTTATATTATTCAAGATTGTGGAGACGTTGTTTGTGGATTTGTTTAGATAATTGTGTATGTATATAGATATTAGTTGATTATGTATATGTCCTTGGAAATTATGCGCTGGGCCTATTGTACAATTTTAGTTTTGTAAGATGCATGCGGAGATTTTGGAAATAAAAGATTAAGTATGATTAATATTTACATAAAAAAGATAAAAATAATATGGTTAATAATTAAAAGATTAAAATAATTTGAAATATAATAGACTTAGGATTTTATGATCAATAAAAGTGTACTATTTGTATGTAAATATTTTTTTATTTGAAATGTATATTTTAATTATTCATTTTTTATTTTATTCATTTTATTATTGATTGTAATAATATTTATATCAATCCTAAACTCCTCATGTAACTTAAAAAAATGGGTAAAGGATTTATCAAAATATAAAAAAAATTATTTATTCAGGTAAAACATGTGAAAAAAGAATGCAAAATTTTGAAATTTAAATTTATAAGAGTTTAGTAAAGTCTTTTTCAGCCTATATTTGTATATTTATTTAGATTAGTAAAATACATATTTTGTACTTAAATTGTTATAATATTTTTAACATTTTTTTTATCTTTATTTAATTCCAAAACATGTTTAAAATTCATATAATATAATGATAAATGTATAAATAATGAAAAATTAACAATAATTTTTTTGAGTTAATTAGATTATATATATATATCAAAGAATAAATATAATTAAATTCCTTGTGAACAAAGAAATCTAATAAGTTTTAAAGTAAATACTTAATATAATAAAAGTCTTTTTAATAAAGATGATTAACTTTATTTTTATTTTATTTTAAGATAAAGTATAAATTTAATTGATTGATAGTGTACCGGCTCAAAGAGTCAAAAGCTATATATATATATATATATATATATATATATATATATAATTTTTTTTTTAAAAAAGTATCAAAATGGTGAATTGAGACCTCAACTTGCATGCTTTATGTTTACATCTTTCTTTCTTTTATGTCTAGATAATATGGTAATATCAATCAATCTCTTATTCCATTTTAGCTCATCTGTAAAGTCATACAAGAATATGATTAAGTGATATTTATAGTTAGCAAATAAATGAGTTGAAATTTTTGTTCGTAATTAGTCATGAAAACGAAAATGATCATAATCGTACAAACAATATGTGAAACATATATCGATAAGATGTATTACAATTATCAATATATTTTTATATATAATTATTTCAGTTATAAATTAATTTTAATTTATTTATTTTTTAAATTATATTTAGTGTAAAAAAATAATTAACTCTATATATTAATTATTTTTTAGTAAAATACTCATAAAATAATTGATTTTGTGTGAATATAATTAAAATTTATATACTCACTCTTATTAAAAAATTAAAAAGAGAAAAATAAATATTCGTAAATATTATAATAATTATCTATTATTATAAATTTTTTCTAAAAAAATTTAAAAAGTGAAAATCAAAAGACTCGTAAATATTATAATAATTATATATTACTATGAAATTAAAAGAAAAAAATCAAAAGTATCGTAAATATGTATTAAATTTTAATTATTTTTTAAATTATATTTAGTATAAAGAATAATTGATCCTATGTATTAGTTCTCTTTTAGTATGGGAATTAAAAGAAAAAAAATAAAGAAAACTTCTACTATATTTTATTTTATGTGAAAGAGTTATGAAGTTTATAAGTATCGTGTAATATAGATATAAATATATTTAAAATTTATAATGTATTTCTTGGTGAAAATTTATAAAGGAAAAATCAAAAGACTCGTGAACATTATTATAATATGTATTATTACGACATTAAAAAGGAAAATTAAAAGTCTTATCAATATGTATTAAATTAATATATTTAAAAAAATACAATCTAATTAATATGATTAAAAAAGTTATAAAAATAAACATCTTATTCTATAATTACATAATATGTTCGATATATATTTAAGATTTTGATATTTTTCACATATTTTCTCTCCAAATCTTGAATGCTACGTATATCGAATATGTTGGATTATTAATGTATATCTTGCATAAAATCAAACTTATATCAAGGTAATTATCTCTTTCATATTTTAGTTTAAAATATCTTGCATAGATATTCGTCTAAATACATAATCATTTCAATAAATATAAAATTTACATGTTTTAAGAGATATTCATTTAATTAGATAAAAAAGTTACAAAACTTATTGAATTTTGTTGTTATTGTAGATGATTCTATATGTTTTAGTATGAAATTAGTCATTTCATATATTTTTGTTTTATCTTCGTTACTTTGATTTTGATTTTGGATTTTCTACTTTATGTATTTTTGATTTTTTTTAATTGATAATGTCACAAAATCAAAAGAAATAAAATATCATATTAATAACTTTCTATTAGACTATGTATTTTTAAAATAAACTTTATATGTCATTTAAACTAATAACACTATATTATGGTTTACTACAATATTTTAAATTAAATTTCATCACGTGCAACACATGTTTTATTTTTTAATGCCCCATGACCGACCAAAATGAATGTATTAATAATAAGTAATGTTATATGCATTAATTTTTTGTGTGCATGAATTAAGTGTAATATTATATTGAATGTGAAGTTATTTATAGATATGAAGTAATTGTGATATCATTTACTAATAAATTGTTAATTATATTATTATAACATGTACATTATTGCATATCTCTAATGATAATATAATTCATTTTTCAAGAATAATACATGTTTATTAATAAGGGAACCCATATTTCTTATCACAAATTTGTTGTCACCTCAAGTGTTCTTTATCAACCTTGTGTCACTATCTAACATTTTCCACCAAACAAACACATAGAAGAAGTACTCGTGCTAGTTTTTCTCGTTCTCGAGGAGAATCACTTTTATGCCCCAGTCTTACTTGACTGACATATAGACCCTCCTCGTGCTTGTGGAATTTTACTTTAATACATATGTCTTATTGAACTCGGGCATTTTCAACTCGACCTTGAGCTCTCTGCATATGGAGGTGAGGTAGAGCAGGTACCTCACTTATTTGGCATCAGTTGTCTAGTGCGGGCTGTGTCTTGGATAAGAACTACCTTATGAAGGGGTATAATGGGAATCTGACCTTTAGCCACAAGGTCTTTTCATGAAAGATTGTCCATCTAGTTTTAGGTGGATCGTTATCAAGAATGCGCAGCTTGAGGATCGTTATCTGAACCGAGGAGGGAATATCATACATCTTTCTTAACCTTTCCTTGTCCTGGAAAGATAAACCATAAGGTTTGACCTTAGCTTCCCAACCTTTGGTTCGACCTATGGGTTCATTGGTGCCTTTTCTCTTGAATTTTTTCCTCTATGATCTTGAGATCGATATATGAGTCTGAGCCACATTCAACCTAATTGTAGATGTTGTTTGAGGTTGAGACATAGATGTATAAGGATGGAGCTCAGACATTTCTTTTTCGCTCGAAGTGTTTGCTTCACTAGAGGATCCTGATGCATCACTTTTTGCTCAACCGTGTGATAGAATGCTTTCATGCCCGGAATGACTTCCCGAAGGAAAGGACTTAGCGCTTGAAACTCCTAGCTCAACTAGCGCTTTTTTAGGTAACCTAGTCAATTTGAGGAGTAAGAAAGAATCGGTGGTTTCTAGGTCAAGTGCAGAGGAAGAATTTAAAGCTATGGCTCATGGGATTTCTGGATAATTATATGATGATTTTGAAACTTTCCATATATATAGAAATAGAATAGAAAGAGATAGACTAGAAACGACATCTCTTATCTCAATGACACAAAACGGATATTAAATGAATGGATTTGGGATATGGATGGAATATAATGAAATAGAGACACTTTGAGGTTCCCTATGAAATGAGGCATGAAACAGAGCCACTACGAAGAAGTTCCGGGAGTTACAAAGGAAACTTCGAGCTCATATTGGTCATGGGTTGAGAACGGGAATTGAACTCCATGAGATCTAATCTCATGTTGTTCCTCAGTAGCTCAGTGGTAGAGCGGTTGGTACTTCGTTTCCTTTCTTCCTTCTAATTGGTAATAAAGCGGTTTTTCCCTGACCTTAGATGGGAAAATAGGCCCTTTGAATGAGGAACAAATATTGGGGGATTGAGAAGGAAAAGAAAAAGCATGAATTCTCAACGGAGACTTAGTAGCTGGTTTATGACTTTTATTAGCCTCGCCAAAAGAATTTGACTACTGAGTCGTATGAGGTCGGAAACTCTCAAGTATGGTTCTTTGCCAATTCCTATCAACATGGTGCACCTCTCAGTATAGGGTGGATACTTTGACCGGGATCAATTGATAGAAATTCTCCTGTCTGAACCCTTGACCGATTCAAAAGACAAATGCATAAACCCACATTGAAGAAAGAGATGATCGAGTCTCTTACGCCATCCTAGGCGGTTCTCCCGTAGCGTCTCTGCCGGCTTATCTCAAGTTTTGGATCGAACTAATCTATTGACACAAATAGTTCATGGGAGAAAATTGAGTTATTTGGGACCGGGAGGGTTGACCGGGAGATGCGCTCCATTTATGAATATGAAAAACTTGAGCAAGTGAAGCCGATTGTTGACCATGGGATAAAGGCTCTTAGTCCTTTTATCTCGTCTCACAATCTTTTCTGGAGCTATAAGTGGTGTTCTATTGCGATCTTTCTTCGAGCTGCTAAAAAGCAAGCCAAGTCAGTTCGTTTTGTCTCGATGAGTGAGATTCTAATTTGAGACCTCTTGCTTCGCCGGCGAGTAGGACTCCTAAGAGAATGTGCTATTTGGAAGTTCGAGTAGTTAAGGTATTGGGGGCTTTCCCAAGATGGGAAGCATGGAGGCAGGACTACATTGCCAGTAACCCACGACGATAACTCCCAATGCATGGACTCTACAAAATATTATAGAACACAAAATAGTAAGGTACGAGAAGATAAAAGTTACCTAAATATGAGTTTTCAAAGTAAAAGAGAAGTGAATTTAGAAACCAACCTAAAAAGAAATAAGAAAAATTGTTAGACTCAAGAATTGATTCCTAAAAGCCCAAGCAAAAGTAAGTACGTGTCAAACTATTTTTCTTATTACTTGAGTAGAGAAGTTACATGACGCAAGCAAAAAAGATAGAGCATTTATATTCTAATACATGTCAATCATATAGAGGTCATGTCGTAGCGTGTCAAGAGGTCACATATGTAAAATCACAATTTAACCTATTTTCGACCACTTTTATGGCTCGAGCTGGTTGTTGTTCTTCTAATACCCAAAGTTATTATCTATAGATAATAACACCCTATGAGTATCGTTGTAAATGCAGGTACAAACGGTATTCTTAGAAGAACATGTCTAATGACTTGAACTGTTCATGGGTTGAGTTTCAAAGTGATATATATGTTTAAACATTTATTTCATTAAAAATTATAAAACGTAAATGACATAAATAAGAAAAAAAAAGGGTTGTTATTTCCATAGATGAAAACACTTGTC
This sequence comes from Hippophae rhamnoides, assembly GCA_033030585.1. Lineage (NCBI taxonomy): Eukaryota > Viridiplantae > Streptophyta > Magnoliopsida > Rosales > Elaeagnaceae > Hippophae > Hippophae rhamnoides. The sequence continues at coordinate 34,003,388 of CM065433.1, forward strand.
TCTAAGGCTAGAGTAAATTTTACAATTGAATGATCTAATGTTTTAAAAATATAAATATTATTATCATTAATAAAAATTACTTTAAAAATAGGATTATTCTTCCTAAAATTCCATTCCATCCCCACAGTTTTTTTTTCTTTTTTTTTTTAAATGAAAAAATCTGACCGTTATAGATGAATAGGAGAAGAAAAGTCAAGAGGTGGACAGCTCAGAATTCAATCATAATGGCCTGGGAAAAGACTTGGCCTTGCCCATAATGATCATAAGAAGCCTTATTCCTACTAATGTATAGCCAGCCTTTTTGTAGGCAAAGAAAATAACTTATCATAAGAAGCCAAACAAACGGTCTACCAATATATACAAAAACGCACCCTTTGTCAGCCAAATAATGCGTATCCTCTATCCACTAATTCATATGATGAATTAATTGAATCAGTTTTTGTCTTCCAAACGTTACTACCGGAATTGTGGTCCCCAATAGCATGTATCTCATTTAAACATCTAAAAAATTTGAGAATAAATCTCAATTATGGGTACGTGAAAATCGTTGAAAAAATTTATCCACTTAATCATAATGACAAGCATGAACTCAAACGTTTTAGTTAATAATGTACATCAAGAAGAATTAAAAAGAAGAAGAAGAAGAAAAAAAATATATATATATATATATATACACTTATATTGCTTGCTATAAATATATGGTTCCTATTGAATTGTTCTAAAAGTAGATTATTCACACCCTTTTCTTGCAATGTATTTATTTTTCTTTTCTTTCTTTTAATAAAATTCCTCAACTACATCACGAGAACTGCATGAATATATCTATTTTTCAACATTGAAATCTACATGAAATTTAATGTACATGATTGTTTCATTTCTTATTAAAGGTTTAGAACTTTGTGGTACCAAAGGTTAAAAAGCAAAGGAAGAAGTTTGAGTCTACTGCATAAAGTGAGATGAAATAATTATCATTCATTAAATGTTTGTCTTCCTGATACAAAATAATCAATTAAAAAGCAGGTAATGAAAAAAGGAAAAAGAAAAAGTGAACCAAGGAGTCATCACCATCCCAACAACAGTAATCAAGTGAAGAACCAAAAAGAAAATTACAGCAATGTTCATGTATTGAATACACACTGGTTGAAAAGGTACCCCTAAGACATGTCCAGTCTGTACAATAAGAGCCACTCACACACCCTCCCATCTTCCTCCACTCTCTTGGGTTGGGAACACCTCTCTTGGTTCTCAGTCTTCTCGATTGAATAACCTTACGCCAAAAAGGCAAAACCAGAACAACAGCTGATAGTTCGAGATGCAGATTGGCTATCTAAGCTACCTTAAGACATCTTTCAAAGTCAGAAATTTTTTTAAAAACATAACACTCCAAGACATATACATACTGAATTTTTTTACTGACAGATGATAAGGCCATTACTTGTAGTTCTATCCATGAACTGTCTCAGAAGTTTGGCTCCTTGAATCCTGTAGTGTGTTTGTACCGGATGAAACAGGCATTTCGTGTAGAGAATCAGTCTCCATGCTGGTCTCTCTGCTCTCTTTCCTCTGTTCCTCATTTATCTCGGATGCCTGGTTCTCTGAATCTCCAAACTTGTTATCTGCTTCAGTTGTAATAGAAATTTCCTTCATTGATTCGATTTCCATGCTTGTAGTTCTGCTCCTCCTGTTTCTTCGATCCTGAACAACAATTATACAAACGACTGACAAAATATCCACAACAGTCCAACTCTAATAAATAGAATTTAATCATTAGTCACCTGTTACTCAAAACACACTGTGATAAGGAGACACTACATAACAAAAAGAGTGAGCAGGGAGAGTGCACTTTCATTAAAATAAATAAATCTTATCATGAATCAGCTGGGATCAGCTTTTATGAACTCTGTCTGCATTAAGACTTGTCCAAATCAACCATTTTCTCAGATTTCTTAAACTTAAAAATGGTTATCATAACCATAAAAATATACTATAAATTTGTTCCAAGATCAGCAAAATAATGGCACCTCACGAAGCGGGTATTCATCAACTTCAAGCATTCGCACAACCTGACTCATTTTTGGTCTTTTCTCTGCATCAGGATCGACACACCTTAGAGCAACCAATAGTGCTCGTTTTAAAGCACGAGTACTGGGTTTAGCTTCGAGGTGTGAATCCACAACCTCCTCGGCTCTTCTTGTCCCAACCATCATCTTTAGCCACTCAACAAGATTAACCTGCAACGAGAACAAAAAAATGTATGGTTCACATTCTTCCACGAAAAGAATATCATCTAACAATAAACAGTAAGCAATCTATACTGTTGGGGGGAAGAGACTTAAGCATAAAGGACCTCATTAGTAGGTCGCCCATAATCTACAGGGTCCCTTCCAGTAACTGCTTCAAGCAAGAGAACACCAAAGCTGTAAATGTCACTTTTCTCATTCAACATGCCCGTATTAGCATATTCTGGTGCTACATAACTGAAATCACCAAAACGAACCAAATCGTAAACTTCATCACAAGCTATATCAGGAATTTATGATAGTTGATACGTATCTTGGGGACAAGGAAAAGGGCATTCAAACATACATACCCAAATGTTCCCATTACTCTAGTTGTAATGTGACTCTCTCCTGAATCCAAGAGTTTTGCCAATCCAAAATCTGAAACCTTGGCATTGAATTCATCATCAATCAAAATATTGCTTGATTTTATGTCTCTGTGTACAACTTTAGGTTCTATTGCTTCATGTAAGTAAGCAAGTCTGCAAATCAACATACAAATCATTTACTTGTAAGTTGTAAGGTGCAAAAGAAATTGGTTTTCAACTAAGACCTAACATTTAATAAAAAGTTGAGATTCGAGTGGAATCAGAAGAATGGACAAAGTCCCATAAATTAGATCATGCTCTCTAAAAATTGAATATTGAAGTTACGTTTAAGAGCAAGAAGATTGATCACAGACCATATGTCAGATAAGATGTAATCCCATACATGAGTAAAAAAAAAACTGTTGTCTCAAATTATTTCAAAAGATGATCTGCAAAACCTTGTGATATCTATATGAATATTTTTCCAACAAGGTAAAATTGGAAAATCACACCAAATAGTAACAAACTTACGCCTTAGCAGTACCAAGAAGAACCTTCATACGTGCCTCCCAAGTAAGGGTACCATGATGGCGCATGGCCCCATGCAACCACTGCTCAAGGTTCCCATTGTTCACATACTCATACACAAGCATCCTATGAGGAAAGAGTAGTCAAAGATAATTATTTCCTTTAGAAATTGGTAATTGAAACCTCAGATCATTTTAAACTTTCTAAACAGATAAAGCAAAACTTCATAAAGCGGCATTATGAATATAGCAGAAAACAACAATAAAGTAAAGTAGATGTTCCGTACAAAATAAATGAATTTTCACCTGTGAACTCCTTCTATGCAATAGCCTAGGAGACGCACAAGATTTTTGTGCCTAACATGACCAATGGCCTCAACCTCAACCCTGAATTCTCTTTCTGCCTGCCCCCTATTAACAAGATGAGAAATTGTTATAAAACAACTTTCATGAAAGCATGGCTTAGGTAAAATAGCACTTCAAAGTTTAGTCTTACAAATTATTAAGTAATTTCTTCACAGCCACTTCCGTTCCATTTATCAGCTTACCCTTGTAAACAACCCCGTATCCACCCTCACCAAGGACATTATCTGCAGTGAAACGATTAGTAGCAAATTCCAGATCTCTAAGAGTAAACCAGTGACCCCATCCAAGGTGTGAAACTTCTGGCAAACCAATTAGGGGAGAGGCAGTCACAAGTCCTCCATATGGCTTTCGACCAGTACCTGAGCTTCCTTCTTCTCCTGATTGCGAACTACATCCTCTTTCATGATGATAAACTGAGCTACACTGACTGATATTATCATGCTCACTTGATTTAGTTATGCCCATATGAGCAAATACCTTCTCTGAATTCTTCTCACTTGATTTATCATTTACTTTCACAAATAAACTCTCAGGATGATCACGGATACCCTGAGCTCCAACCCTGTCAACCTTAATATCCTTTGAGACATTAGGGATTTGGGTGACTGAGAATTTATCCAGAGATCTCCTAGATTTTCTTCGGAAAGTGACCCATATAGATAAGAAACAAAGAATCAAAATAATAAATGCACCAACACAAATACCTATCACAACCCATAATTTTAAACCCAAAACAGATGTCTTCTTTGATAGTTCTGCATTCAATGAACCCTGAGATGGCATTGCTGATGTTGCAGTCGTTATTGTCCAAGCTTGCTTGGTACTCTATGCTCCAGTTCCAACAATTTACGACTTCTCCACCGATGCAATCAAAATGTCGATAAAATAATCTGGGGTTTGAGATTTCTCAGATGTAATTTTGTATAAAATTATGGCACAGTGTAAGCATTTCATAGAGCCAGACTAATTTATCACATTCAATCATTGTCCCAAGCTTAAAATTCAGAATAAAAACAATCTTACAAAATGTAAGACTATTGAATTAATTTAACAATTAGAAACAATGGAGCCAAAAGCAAGAAGCAAGGAAGTAAACAATCCAATACAAAAACAAAGGTTACTTTGATAAAATTAGCAATGAAAGTTTCACGCATATATACATTGACTTGAAAATGTACATTAGTTATTTTATACATTTTTATTTGAAATCAAACCAATCAGGCATAACCAATTAGCATATACCATTATAACCAAGTCTAAACTAAACATTACATGTAAAAAACCAACACCATATCCTTGAATAACCAAGATAAAAATCAAAATTTCACATTATAAAAGGCAAAGAAGCAAATCTCGGAGAGCATCACTTACGATCCAAGCAAGAAACCCATAAAGGTGAAAAGTCAATTTTGCAACAAAAAATATAAAGAATAAGAGAGACTATGTTTTCCAGGAGAAAGCACTAACCTAACCTCCTTGATCTTCTTCTTCGAGCACTCTGAGAAGCAAATGAAGAGGCACCTCACGATTCAACAGAGACTTAATAAGCATAGATAGGCCAATGTAGACCTAAAATAACAAAAACCCACCAAAATCCAGATGCCCCAAAAGGCAGAACCGAAGAAGAGTAGTTTACAAGTAGGCGTTTGTGACTTACACTGGACTAAAAAAATCAGAGAAAAATGAAAAGATGGAGAGGGCTAAGGCCAGACAAAATCTAATCTTTGAAGGGAACATGTAGTGAGGAAGAGAAGGTGAAGAGTTTTTTGTATGTGAATAAATATGTAGATGTGGGATGGATTTAGGGAGGCACAAAAGAAAAGGTTGGGTAAAATGGTTGGTGGATATTTTGTCTGTGTGAACCAGTGAGGGACCTCAGCAGGCTGGAAAGGAAGCTTGGTTTGCAATGGAGGAAACCAGAGAGAGAGAGAGAGAGAGAGAGAGAGAGAGAGAGAAATAGTAAAGGAAAAGCAAAAATAAGGTGAATAAAGCTGTAGCATTTATAGCCTGGTAAGAAAAAATAACAGAGAAATTTGATTAAACTGCAAAAGTAAAGTGAAAATATGAAGAGAGAGACAATCGACGGGAAGGGCAGTGAATTCCCTAAATCTAGCTTTTCCTATACCTGTGTTAGGGTTGTGTTTATTAATCAATGATAAAAAGTAATTAAAATCTAAATGAGAAAGAATTATAATAAATGTATTAATTTTTTTATAATATTTATCAATAATTTATAAGAATTAAAATAATTAAAAATTATATTATTTTTAAAATATAAAATAAATATTTAGAATAAAAATCAAAAAAGAAAAAGTATAATTTATTAAACTATTTTTATAAATAAATTATTATTTAAATTTTACTTTTAATTAATATATTAATTTTTTTCAAAATAATTAAGATAATAATATTTATTATTTTAATTAAAAATTAAATTTTAATTAATTCATAAAATAAATAAATAATTAAAATATAGTTAATGTGTTGACTTGAAAAAATTGGGTTGAATAAATATATCATTTTTTATCCTAATTTAATTTTAAAGAATATTATAGAAATATTATATTTTTAAGAGAGTAAAATTATCCTAAATATATATAAAATAAAAAACAAGAAAAAAAAAGAAAACAATCCTAAAAAATATTGGGAATCAAAATAGTGATAAATTGAAGAATAAAATAAGATTTTAAGTTTCATTTTTTTCATGTATAAATAATCATAAAAAGTTAAAATTATTACCTTTTTTATTTTCTATTTTTAATTGATTAATGCACTTTAATTTTTTATTTTTTGAATAATATTTACAAGAATTATGTTCATATATTATAAATATATTATTATTTTAATTGATTTAATGGTTTTTTATTTAACTAAATTTAATTATATTTATTATTAATTTTATATTATATTTTAACATATATATATATATATATATATATATATATATATATATATATTTCTTTTTATAATATAGTTCAATTGTAATTCACTACATATTTTACAATTAACATAATATGGGTGTCTATGGTCCCACCATCTGATCATATTTTGAATAAAAGAATTTAACAAAATTGAATAGCTCATATTGTTTAGATTAGATCGTATCAAACCATTTAGTTATCTAAAATGTTATAACTAAACAGTTTAGTCTAATTTGATTAACGATTTTGAACATTTAATAATATATAAATATGATATAGTCTAATGAGATAAATTCCAATGTAATGCTCATCAATCATCATACATAGATAGATATTATTATTAAATACACAAGATGCTATCGAAATTCAAAAGCAAAAAAATAGACATAAAGATTAGTACATATAGAATATAGATTAATACATATTCTTAATATATTAAAATATTATTTTTTGTACTTAATCAAAAATCATTTTAAAAATTAAAATAAATAAATGATCTTAGTTATAAATAACATGGCTAAACAAATTATGATATAAATAGGACAAAACATTATCCATTTTATTATAAACATATCGAAATAAATGCAATTAAATGCAAAAATAGGTGTATTCAAGTCAAGAGTAAGTATCTACTTTTTCTAGTATTTTCTTTTACTTTAATCAATTATAACATTTAACAATTTAATTCACGAAAGATATTTCATAATCCACTTACATGTCATCATTTGTCTTAGAAATTATTCATTTTACATATTATGATATAAACAGGATAATTGTGTTTTTTATACTAATAAGATGTGCAAACAAACATCTAAGTTGGTGCATTTCTTTTATTTCAAATATAAAATAGATTGAATTGTCCACGTATTTTAAGGAATTATATTGTGAAATATATATTATGTATATGTTATATATAATTTAAATATTATTTTGAGATTAATTTAATTATGTTTAATATGTATATATTATTTAAGATCTGAATTCTTCAATTACATGTTTAATATTTAAAAATGATTCCAAGGTATCGGAGACGACTCAAACAAACAAACACGATGACTTGATAATTTTGGCCCCCATATGTAGTGAAGGAGAGAAATAGAGGCTTGCAAATCAACAACAACAACAAGCACAGTTTTGGATTCAGCATATCAGAAACTAAGAGTGTCCAAAAACCTTATCAAAAACTCAAAAAAACAAGACTTGATAACCAATCCAAAATATAAAAAATGTCTCGTACACGAATTTGTACTGAGAATGTTTGGAGAAGTCATACAAAAGAGTTCGTTCATAAACTCAAACATATATCAATCAGCTCACCACATACCTATTTCGTCCATAGATGATAGGATGCTAGCCGACGCGAGAATGACTGAATGATTGGGTGTTGTTAGAGGCGACGACTATTGGTTAGGGTTTGTAGAACTTCGCACTTTCATACTCATAGTCTCGCAGATGATGAATGAAAGAGGATAAGTTACAATATATATATACGTTGCTTAATTAAAAAAAATTAATTATTTATTAAAATCGATCCGACCAGTTTATAATTTTTATAACCAAACAAAATCGTTTAAAATTCGATTTTATTTAATATGAATCATATCTAACCAATTTTTTGGTTTAAATCGATTCGATCTAATTTTTGAACACCTTTAAAGACATACAAAGTTTTGATGAGTCCTTATAAAGTATTTTTATTTATTAAATAAATAAAAATTATATTAATAAGATTTAAACTTAAATTAAAAATAATGAAAAAAATTATATTAAATAATTAAAGAAAATAATGCTAATTAAAAATAACATTATGTGTATTAAGATGATGTGCATTCTCTTTCCAATTACTTGTAAGGTCGCCAAAACTCAAATGTTAAGATGATGGACAGTTCTGAGAAATTATATTTATTTAATTTAAATAATTTTAAAAAATGTATAATATATTTATGAAATTATATTTATTTTAAATATAATTAATTAAAAATATAAACATCATTTATTTTTAAATTAATATATAATTTCTTATAAATTTATTTTGTATAGACATTGTTATTTATTTATTATTTTTACCATTAATAAACGCCTTTATATGTCTGTTAATTGAAGCATGTACAATTTTTTTATCCTAAATTATCACGAAAAATTAAAAGAAAATTTTTCATATATTATGGAATTTTCTCTTTAATCAATTTATGAATAGTAACATTATCGTAATAAATTTTTTTATTATCATAATAATATATTTATTAAATTATAGTTAATATTAAAAATAAAATAGATATTTTATATATTTTTATTATAAAAATAATATTATTACAGAATTATTCAACCAAAACTAATTCTTAGTGTGTTTAAGTTAATTTCCACGTCCTTTTTGATAAATGATAAGCAGAAAATCAGAAAATAGAGATATCTCTTTAATTTTTGCTTGAACAACGCTTTTTTAATTTTTTTTCCATTACATTTATATTTTACGAATTCTTTAAGGTGTCGTTTGGTTCGTGGAATGGGATCGAAATCGGAATCGGATGAAATCGAAAGAAAACAATTTTGTTTGGTTTGACCACTGGAATCAAGCTCAGAATCAAGATTATAGTGTTTGGTTTGGCACTGTAATGGAATGAAAAAAACTGTAAATGACCTTAATATCCCTACATGCTGTAAAGTTCAAATAATGTTATTTAATTACTATTTTTTCGTCAGACAAAATACATTATTGAAATCATTATTTTTCTAAATAAGTATTACTTAATTAAAAAAATATATTATTAAAATTATTATTTTTCTAAATAGGGTTTAGGGTTTTGAGGTTTGTGATGTGTGATTTAGGATTTCGAGATTTAGGATTTGGGGTTATATTTGTAGGTTAAGGTTTAGGGTTAAAATTATTATTTTTCTAAAAATAGTTTAGGGTTTTAGAATTTTGGATTTAAGGTTTAGGGTTTTAAGGTTTAAGGTTTAGGGTTTATGGTTTTAGGATTTGGAATTTGGGGTTTAGGGTTTTGTTATTTATGTTTTAGGGTTTAGGGTTTTGGGATTTATGTTTTAAGGTTTAAGGTTTAGAGATTTGGAGATTTGGGGTTTAGGGTTTGTGGTTTAAGGTTTAGGGTTTTGGGATTTGGGGTTTAGCATTTTGGGATTTTGAATTTGGGGTTTAGGGTTTAGAGTTTAGGGTTTTAGGATTTATGTTTTAGGGTTTTGGGTTTTGGGATTTATGTTTTAAGGTTTAGGGTTTTGGGGTTTAGGGTTTTTAGATTTGGGGATTATGGTTTAGGGATTTGGGGTTTAGGATTTAGGGTTTTAGGATTTGAAATTTGGGATTTAGGGTTTAGGGTTTAGGGATTTGGGATTTATGCTTTAGGGTTTTGGGGTTTTGGGATTTATGTTTTTAGGTTTAGGGTTTTAGGGTTTAGTGTTTAAGGATTTAAGATTTAGGATTTTGGGTTTTAGGATTTGGAATTTGGGATTTAGGGTTTAGGGATTTGGGATTTAGGGTTTAGGGATTTGGGATTTATGTTTTAAGGTTTTGGGATTTATGTTTTAAGGTTTAGGGTTTAGGGATTTAAGGTTTAGGGTTTTAGGATTTGGATTTAGGGTTTTGAAATTTTGGGTTTAGGGTTTTGGAATTTTGGATTTGAGAATTTGGGATTTGAATTTAAGGTTATATTTTAGGTGAGGGTAAAATTGAAAAAAAAAGTTTAGATATGAATGGAATAATGATTACCAAAGGTGTGAGAAGGAATTATTATTCCTTCTCTTTTAGTAATCAGATTCCATTCCGCCATCCATTCCGTTCAACCAAACACACAAAATGGATGGAATCAATTTTGATTACATTCAATTCCCTCTAACCAAACGTGGGGTAAACATTATCCAAAATACATACGAAAAAGTACGAAAAGCCAATATTTGTCTATAAATTATTTTATTTTGTATTATATATTTCTCCTAATCAACCGCAAAAAAACAAACTACTAATATGCCTTGATTATTTTAATATATATTTGGTATATCATATAACTTAAATATAATTATATTAAATTTATTACGATATTTAATAAAAATTTGAATAATATAATCTATAAAATTATTGATAAATATTTAAATAAAATAATTTATATTTAAAATAGTATTCAATTAATTTTAAGTATTCTTCTTACTTATCAAAATAATTTTATAATAAAAATTATGATGAACTTTATTATAATAAAATTTATTTAAATTAATATGAAGTTTATTTTTAAATATTTTTTACATTTTAAAAGTAAAAAAAATATTTTAAATTTGAGTAAAAAAAAAGATACCAAAATACATCATTTTAAAATTAAAATTTTAGATAGACTAAGTAAAATATTTAGTACGATTTAGACCTATATTAATTACTGATACTAAATTTTTAAGTAATCATATAATTTTTATTATGTATAAGATATTATCACTTTAAAGCTCTTGAAATGTCATATCTAGCTTTAAAATGTGTAAATATTTAAAATGCATAAACTTTTTATCTAGCAAAATATTTAAATGTACTTACCATATTATCTTTAGAGTATCTCCAACTTAAAGCTTTATTTTAGTACAATTTTTGTATTATTTTAATGCAAACCTTACACTATTTTTTTAATATTCGACCCATTATATTAAATATCTAACTAAAAAGTATATTATTTTACAAATTATTTTTATTGTTATGAGTTTTAAGGTATTATTTTAAGTAATTTTTTATTTTTATTTTTCTTATATTAATTAATTCTTAAAAATTATTATATTAAATCAATTAACTAGTTATATGTTTTTACTACGTAGGTAATTATAATAAATTTAAAATTATACTTTTAGTAAGAATGAATAAATAAATAAATTCAATAACTAAAATATTATATTTATTATATTAACTAAATATTATATTACAAAACTGAAGCCATAGACATAATCTATAACCTCGGTTTTTATAAAACCGAGACCATAGATATAACCTATGATCTCAGTTTTTATAAAACAGAGGTCATAGATATACTTTATTAATTTTCTCTCTTTTATACTAAACACTAAATTTTTTTATCAATTTTTTTTCTTTTAATTTCCTCTTCTTTTTTGCTTATTTTTTCTTTCTTTTCCATTTTCCATCTTTTTTTCCAATTTTTCCAAATTTTTCTTTTTTTTTCGCCGTATATATATATATATATATATTACTCATATAATTTCCCCTCACGCGAAACCCTAGCATAGATGTATATTTTCTTCTCTACTTGAAACCTTTGCGCCGCGTTCCAGCCTCACTCCACCGCGTTTCAGTCTCTGTTCCACTCTTGCGTCGCCGCGTTTAAGCCTATATTCCACTACGTTCCAACATATGTTCCACTCTTGCACCGAGTTCTAGCATCTGTTCCACTCTCACACCGCGTTCCAGCCTCTATTTCGCTCTCGCCATAGTAGTTCCTTCGCCATTGCTTGAATCTTTCTGGTAACATCAACTCATCTTTTCCTTTATAAATAAGTCTCGGTACTAAATCTCGATCGATACGTAGAGGTTATTTCTAGCTACCTAAAGGCTTGTTTACGTTGAGAAATTTGGATGTTGGATATTTCTTAAATGGATTATGAAAATTTATTAGGAAGGTTGTTTGGTATGGTTTGTGGAACGTGTTGGTCGCCTAGTGTTTGGCTTGGTCTTTGGCTTTGGTTCATTGGGGTGGTGCTGCTGGTCTTTATTCGTTAATCTTGGTATTGGTGTTCTTCTTATTATAGATTCATTCGTGGTGCGTTGGTGCGTGGTGCTTGGCACAGTCTTTGGTCTTTGTGCTGTTTCACCATAGCTAGCATTTTTGTAACAATAAACAAAGAGGATCGAAAACAGTATTTTTAGAAAATTTTATTGATCTATTATTTACCAATTAACTTGTAATGAGTAATTGTATATTTTCCTATTTTTGTTGCATTCTGCAGTTTCACCAGAGAAGTTTTAGCTAGCCACTATGCTATCTCACCATAGTTGTGCTAAATTAGCTTCATTAATGAGAGAACCACATAAACTGTTGATGATAACAATTCATTTATGGTAATTTTTACTTAAAGTCCCTTGTTAGATTATTTATATAGTTACACTGCAGATTGTTGTTGCTATATTATTTGTTGGTAAGTACCTATGTGCACTATCTTTTTAGCATATAGTATTTATTTTTATCTATTTTGTTGCTTATTTCTTTTTCCTGGATCAGAATGTAGTGCATAGAGGTATCAAACTTGAAAATCTTTTGGTAACTTGAAATGATAATGTGAAGATTGTAGATTTCAATATCCGCTAGGTTTTTGAGGTAATCATATTCATCAAACCTTTGCCACTATACAATAGCATTGTGTTGAGCTCCTTCTAGTGAATGTTTTCTACTAGGAAAATACATGTGTATTATTGATTTAGGTGTTTTTAGTTGTACCTTGTTTTATTCTTGATTTCCAAACATTTTTTAACATTGCCTTATAGGAGGATGAGGACACACTTAGACGATCCCCAGAAACTCATGCATTCACTACACATCTATGCTTGAATGTTGTGTAGGTTTGAATTTAGTCTAAACTAAAAAACTACCTTGAGTCTTACTGTTTAATACTTCCATTGTATATGTGGTGTTTCCCATATTTTCCTGGAAAGAAAAGTCAATTGTTTCTATTATTTCAGTTTTGTTAACTGAAACAAAGTACCTATGTGCATATTTCCAGAGCCTTATATGCACCCTAACCAATAGATAAAAATAAGTACCTATGTGCAATCTGTTTTGAGCCTCAAAATAGATAAAAATAAATACTATGCTCAAGTTATTTCTATTGTACATTGTGTTTATGGTTCACTCTTATTAATTGCGTGTATAGCCTTATAGGTACACCATGCACCAAGCACTAGGCGCACCAGTCACCAGCACACTAGAGCAGTAGGCACTAGCGCACAAGCACAGCAGGCACCAAGCACCATCACACCAGCGTAGCAAGTGCCAGACGCACCAGGTAGTAGGCGAACTGTGTTTTGAGTCTCAAAATATATAAAAATAAATACTATGCTGAAGTTATTTCTATTATACACTGTTTATTAATTTTTAATGTATAATAAACTCAATAATATAATTATACTTTTAATTTTAATATAATATAATTTTTGATATTATTTTTAATAAATTTATTATAATTTATATTGATTTTTAATATTATAATTAATATATAATTATATATATTTTTTAATTTATGTATACCCTATGACTTCGATTATTAGGAAAACTGAGACCATAAGGGTTAACCGAGGCCATAGATACACCCTATGATCTCGGTTAAAAAACCAAGACCATAGGTTATTATCTATGGTTTTTCTCACCTAGACTTCGGTTCTTATAACCGTGATCATTGGTCTACGATCACGGTTAAAAATCGAGGTCATATATATGTTTTGTAGTAGTGATCTAATTTTAATGGGCTTTAAGTGTTCCAGATATTTCTATTAGATCTACCAACCGAGGGAAAAAATATAGAAATTTAGTAAAATCCTTTTCTTTCCATCAATTTTCTATTCTAGAGCTCATTTCAATGTTACAGGAAATGGGTAAAAATCAGTTCGGCAAAGTAGTTTATGTTAATATTCATAAATTGTTGTTTATCATTTTATCCTCGGAGTTAGTTTTTCCTTTAATCTCAAATCTTCATGTAAGGGAAAAAATATATCATAAGTAGATCCGACTCAATCTTCTTTTTATTTTTTTTATTTCTCTATTTTATTTGGGAATTTACAACATTTTCCTTTATGTAATTTTAATCTTTCTACTTTATTTTTCATGTTCAAATCTTGTTTGTATCTTACATTATTTCCTACACTTTCTTCTTGTTTCATTTATGTTTTTTCAATTTTCTCAGCATCTCCTTGCGCATCCCTCCATCCTCTCCATTTCTCTCTTTTTTTTTCTTTTTTTTTTTATTTTGCACTTTGTTTTCTCTTCTGTTTTGTTTCCAGTTTAATTACAATGAGTGCTATTATTTTTGTGGAAAAAAATCTTATCATTATCAGAGGACATCTTTTAGGGTTGGTGGGGTTCGTAATTAAAATCTTAACAACAAATTTTTAGTAGAATAGGGTTCATGTGTTGGGGTTCATGGATTGTGCAAATATCAAAGTTCATTTAGGATGGGGTTCATGGGGTTGGGGCTCACAGGAGATAAATAGTGGGAAGATTTTTTTAAAAAATAAAAATAAAAATAAATTTTATTAATTCTTTAAAATTGAAAATATATAACAAATATAAATGATACATTAGCTTTTTCTTCACTTAGATTTTTTGATTAATTGTAGTAGCGTCGACTATTTTTTATTGATTTTATGTACTTTGTTATTATAATAATATCATTTTTAAAGAATAAATTAAAATTATATTATAATAAAATATCACTACTATATACCTATTATATAGATGAAAAAGGCCACAATTGTTTTGATTTCATTAATAATAATTTAAAAAAAAACTGTTATATTAGAGACGGCTAATTTTTATAGAATAAGATTCCTTTCTGATTAAAAGAGGTCTTAAAAAGAAAAAAGAAATAGTTAAAAAGTGTTAGGATTTGAAGAGAAATAAAAAAAAGAATGAGGAGATTCATTTATATACTTTTCCATACACTTATTCACTTTTTTTTTTATTTTTTTTTTGTTGATATAATTAATGTTAATTTAAAATTAAGGTGATTTTTTTTAAAAGGAGATATGCTAATTAAAGAATTGAGAGATTTTATGAAAGAATATTCTTAGCATTTTTACTCTGGCGCTAATGTATAGTGGGATGAGGATACGTATGTGCACCCTTTCATATTTTTTTTTAATAAAAAAATTAATTGTAATATGTATGATTATGGAGATGTTTTGGTTCAGATGTTATCGGTTGTTTATTCAATTTGTTTAAAAAATATATTTTTAAGTTATTTTATTTGTGAAAATTATATCCAAAAATGATAAAAAAGAATTTTTTATTTAATTTTACGTTAATTATAATGAAATAAAATTGACACATATATATTTTCATTTTTCGATAGATATATATTTTATCAAATAATTTTTAATTAAAAAATTAGTTAATTTTTTTTAACAAAATCTTCTGTTAAAATTAAACTAAATTTTTACTGTTTAATATTTAAATTCATATATTACATTTATTTAGCTTATTTTAAGATAATATTAGTCATTTTTAAAAAAATATAATTTATTAATAAAAATTTATAACAGAAAAATAATATATATTTAATAAAATAAAATTATTACTTTAAAGTTTTTCTTCTTTTATATCCTTCACTCATTTTTACATTCAGTTTGGAGCTACTTTTTTAGTTATATTATCTCTACTTTTTTACAATATAATAGCCGGTTAGCATGATAGCTCGAATATTATAGGTAGTTTTTTTTTTAACTATGGAGAGATTATAAGTTATTAACAATATATATATATATATATATATAAGAGAAAAAAAAAACTGAAAATGCTAATATTTTAACTTCCTAGTTAAAAATGGATCTAAAATTGAATCGTAAAGAGATAAGAGTATAAAGAGAAAATTTTAAAATTATAATTTTTTTCTCATTAAACATATTTTATTATGTCTTTAAATATTTTTATTAACAAAATAATGTTATAATGTTTAAAATTTACCAACATGTTTTATTTTGGATGAGAATGACAAAATTACATAGGTGAAATCAAAATGAATAAATATTTATTTGACTTACTTAATTCAAAGGATAATACTAGTTTTGAGTTTTAAGTTTTTACTGTATATAATATATTTTTTTGGTAATAATATTATTATAATATTTTTTTGTTATTGTATAATAAAAATGTATATAATGTTTATTTTATTTTTAGTATTAATTATACTTTAATATTATTATTATTAAATAAAATTATCAACAATAAATTATTATAACAATAATAAATATATATATATATATATTATGAATATCACAGTGTTATTTTTTAAGACATTTTCTAACGGTTCTCATGGAAAAATTACTACATATAAATTAAGCAAACCTAGCATTCTAATTACATTAACATGATGTGAGTGAATAATACTACTACTATAACAATAATTTTTATTGTTTTTATAATAAAATATTAATTTTATGTATTATTTAATAAAATTATTAATAATAAATTATTTTACGTCAATATAATTTTATATAATCACAACATGTATACTCTATCCTTAGAAATAATATAGCTTTTTAGTAAACAAATGTGGCTTTAATTTTATTGAATATAATCATAGCTTGGGACTTGGGAAGGCATGTAAAGCCACCAATGAAGGAAAAAACAGAGGCTTTGATTTGAAGCATGACTTTCGATTAAAGTGTGTCTCCTCAAATTTCAATCCTTTTTAAAGATTCACATTTAAGATCGAATTTAATAATATTGCCTAAAAGTAGCCAATTAGAATGATGTCATGGACCCTACTCCTATTTAAATGATGAATATAGATCTATTAGCATAAAGATTTCCGTGACTTCATAATTTTTTTTTAAATAAACAACTTTCAGTGGCACATTATTCAAGAGAAAATTAATTTGATTAGTAGCTTACTTTGTGTTTTTTATTTATCGACATTCGAAATTATAGCTGCTGTAAAGTTTTTTTTTATTAAATTAGGTATAATCGATTAAACATTAGAAAATAATTATAATTAATTAAAATCAAATTTATATATGATTTTGGATACAAAGTGCGACATATAACGAGATATGTGACCTTTATCACATGTTTGGTTGAAGTGAATTGAATGGAATCAGAATTAATTCTTTCCATTTTGTGTGTTTAGTTGGACGGAATGAAGGACGGAATAGAATCAGACTATTAAAAGAGAAGAAATCATCATTCTTTCTCTCCATCTTGGTAATCATAATTTCATTCCTATCTAATTTTTTTTTTCAATTTTACTCTCACCTAAAATATAATCTTAAACTCAAATCCCAAAACCTCAAATCCAAAATTCCAAAACCCAAAACCCAAAACCCCAAATCCCTAAATCTTAAACCCTAAACCTTAAACCTTAAAACATAAATCCCAAAACCCAAAATCCTAAAACATAAATCCCAAAACCCTAAATCCTAAATTCCAAATCCTAAAACCCTAAACCCTAAATTCCCAAATCCCCAAATCCTTAAACCCTAAACCTTAAAACATAAATCCCAAAACCCAAAACCCAAAACCCTAAAACATAAATCCTAAAACCCTAAAACATAAATCCTAAAACCCTAAACCCTAAAGCCCAAATTCCAAATCCTAAAACCTAAACCCTAAACCCTAAACCCCAAATCCCTAAATCCTAAACCCTAAATCCTAAATCACAAAACTCAAAACCCTAAAACATAAAACATAAAACCCAAAACCTTAAATCCCAAATCCTAAATCCCTAAACCTTAAATCCCACATCCCAAACCTCAAAACCCTAAACTCTATTTAGAAAAATAATAATTTTAATAATATATATTTTTTTAATTAAGTAATAATTATTTAGAAAAATAATGATTTCAATAATGTATTTTGTCTGACGAAAAAATAGTAATTAAATGACATTATTTAAACTTTACAGCATGTAGAGGTATTAAGGTCATTTATAGCTTTTTTCATTCCATTTCAGTGACAAACCAAACACTGTAATCCTGATTCCGAACTTGATTCCAGTTGTCAAACCAAACAAAATTGTTTCCTTTCCATTCCATTCCGATTCTGATTCCGATTCTATTCTACGAACTAAATAGTGACAACTGTTTATTAGATCTTCATCAATAATCATGCTAAATCGTGACCTCTAAAGACCAACTCACCTATGACATGTAAGAGTTGACCTAATCAACCAAGCCACTATATGATATGATATTGTACAACCCAAAGCGAATTGTATTAATAGAGCATTTGGTTTGATTTTGAAGTAAGTCAATTAAGTCAAAGATATTTTTGAAGCGTAGAGACACGACTTCATCCTCTCTCAACAAGTGAATACATATAGTGTACACATGATCTCAATCTATGAAATCTGACTTATTGAGATCATAGCAAAATGATGAAGTTTTTTTGACATTTTTTATTTTATTAAAGCATATCTATTACCAACTTTGCATCTCCCACTGACTAGTTTTTATATTTCATGGCATATTTGAAAGCTTTATAAGAAAGCTTTAGCTTCTTCCATAGAACTGGTATTAGTAAATTTAATTTGTCCAATAATGAGTGGCTTTACAATGAAGATGATGATTTATGACTATGAAAAACTCAATCCTACCGTTCCTTGTTGCCAAGCTTCATCAAAATTAATCTTTGTGGTTGAAAAAGGAGGGGTTTTCCATTTGATTGGAACATAGGTAGCTAGCTATCTTCATTCCTTCTCCAGCATTATTTTCCATTTCCTTCTCCTTTAACAGCTTAGAGAATTCTTTAATTCTTAAAAATAATCTCCTTGTGAACATGTAAGTAATGATTTAACTTCTGTTTTCTAAAGACCATTTCATTTCCTAGCCACCAGATTTGTTATATCATTCCAATTGCTACTGAAGTCAATTAATTGATTCTTGGATATTTCCTTTCAAAGCCATTGTCTTGGTGGATCTAGAATGAAGTTCATATAAGTTTTAATTTCCATTTTTTCCAAAAAAATCCCATAGCATGTTCCATTTCGATCTAATGCAGCCACCATGATTTTAGTGTATCGCATTTGATAAATGTGTTATAAAGCTCCTTAATTTAAGGAGCAAATTAAGGAGCAAAACATGGAGTAAAACATGGAGCAAAACAAGTAGCCTAATTCAATGAGTAATTTAAGGAACCATTAATTTAAGGAGTAATTCAAGGAGTGAATTTTCCTATAAATAGATGTGTAATTGTAATGAATTAATCATCCAAAGTGTTCATTCCAATTGAGAGAAAAGCTTAGAGAGAAAAGCTTTTATGAGAGAAAATTGAGAGTAATTTTCTTGGGTGTAATTGGGTTGTGAGTTGTGAGTGTTGTAAACACCTTGTGTAATTTCTCCACTTTTCGGTAAAAGATCTGTGGTCAGGAGACGTAAACAAGATTGGCCGAACCTCCGTTATAAAATTTTGTGTGTTACTTTTCTATTCTTGCTTTCTCATAAATGCGGCTTGTCGGGAATTTGCGTTATTTCCCAACAAGCGAGTATCGAGCTATTGGTGGTGATTTGTCAATTTTACGTAAGAAATAGTCAAAAACGATCCATAGGAAGTCGATTTTAGTGGGAGCTTGATAATGAGATGAAGGAAGAGTAAAACTCGAGAAATTTGATGGCATAGATTTTGGGTTTTGGAAAATGCGGATAGAGGATTATACGTATCAAAGAAATCTATATCAACCTCTCTCGGGAAGAAACCAGGAAGCTATGAAGGAAGAAGATTGGAATCTTACAGACATACGAAGCCACTCGGAGTTATTCGATTGTGTATCACAATGTTGCCTTGGCATGTGAAAGGAAAAGACCACGGAGGGTGCTTGGCAACTTCTCCAATATGTGAGAAGCCGTCAACCTCAAACAAAGTGCACTTGATGAGAGCGTTAGTTCAATTTACGGATGAATGAAGCGCGTGATGGCCTCGGCAATCTCGATAGACTACACGGTCATGGCTTGAGTTGAGTTCGGTGGAAAATTGAATTCGATGAAGAAGTACGAGCATTAGTACTTTTATCTTCTTTACCGAGAAAGTTGGAATACTACTTGTCACTGTGAGTAGCTCGTCGAGGAAACAATAAGTTGAAATTTGACGATGTTCGATCTGGTTCTTGGTGAAGAGATCAGAAGCGTAGAGTCGAGTGAATCGTCGACTTAACTGATTTTGCGCATACGAGTCGAGAGGAAGAAATTCAACCGAAAGGGAATGAACGTGGCGAGCAGGACTGAGGTAAATCGAAAGGGACAAGAGGTCCCAATCCGGGAATCTAATAATTCCCGTAGCTCGAAGACTATCGAGTGTTGGAATTGTGGAAGAAGCAGAACCTTCAAAAATCGGTGCGAGAGTGCACTGAGGACAACAGTGAAGGCGAGGCAAATGTTACTTCCACCTCGAGGAGGAGACGATGCATTGATATGCTGCTTTGGAGAGCGAGGAAGAATCTTGGGTGTTAGACTGCGGAGCATGGATTCCGTGCTACTTCGCAAAAAGAATTCTTCGAGAAATATGTCCCAGGAAACCTTGGAAAGGTATGTCTTGGTGATGATCAACATGTCTTGTGTATTGACAAGGTGTAGTGAAGATTAAGTTGAACGGATCTGTGTTTGGGAGCGAAGGATGTCATGCATATTCCGATCTCGGAAGGAACTTAATCTCGGTGGGAAGTTGGCCGGTGAAAGGCTACCTTACGTCTTCGTGGTGATGATTGGAAGATTTCAAAGGAGTCTGATAGTGATTGCTCGGCGAAAAGTGGCGCTCTTTACATGATGAGGCATATTGTTTAATTACGGATTACGGTAAGCAATGAAACACCAAATCTGTGGCACGAGAGACTAGGCCGTATGAGTGAGAAGGGATGAAGATTATGCCTTCAAAGGGAAAACTTCCGGTCTACGTGCGGAGATGAAGCGTGTGCGAAGATTGCGTACTTGGAAAGCAAAAGTCGGCTTTCGGACAAGTTGCGAGAATCCCAAAGAAGGAAAGACTAGAGCTTATTCAGCTCGATGTTTGGGGACGACAATGACACGTCTCTCATCTATTGGTGGGAAACAACTTTCTGTCGTGACTTTCGTTGATGATCATTCTCGGAAGGTATGGGTTTGCTTTCTAAAGCGTAAGTCTAAAGTATTTGAGGCTTTGAAGATGGGAAAGCTATGGTGGAAAATGAGGCGGGTTTAAAGATAAAAAAGCTCGAGCAGGTAATGGTGGTGAATATGAAGACACGATTCAAAAATTTTTGCTATGAGCACGGGATCGAGAATGGAAAGAAGCGTGCCGAGGAACGCCTCGAATAATAGTGTAGTTGAGCGTATGAGCCAAACGTTAACGAAAAGAGCCATAAAGCGTTCGGTATACGATCGGGTCTAGAAGAAAGTGCAGGCGAAGTAGTCAACACGGCGGCTTACTTGATCAGCAGAGGCCTCTGTACGTTCCATTGGAGCGTAGAATACTAGAGGAGGTATGGAGCGGAAAAAGAGGTGAAACTATCAATCTAAAAGTTTTTGGTTGTGTATCATTTGTGCATATCGGTGATGTCAGCGGGGAATAAGCTTGATCTCAAATCAAGAAATGCATTCATTAGCTATGGTGAGGATGAGTTTGGCTAGCGTTTGGGATAACGAAAAGAAAGAAAGTTATCCGTAGTAGAATGTGATTTTCAACGAAAGGGTGATGTGTCGGGACGTACGTAAAATGAAGCCAATGACTCGGAGCGAGAATGAGTCGGTATTTGCGAGATCTGCGGATGATATCCAGGATACTTGCCCAATAGAACCAATTGTAACAAGTCCTCGGACGAGGAGGAACTTGTTGGACAAAACGTGTTCCGAGCGTTCGACACATAACCTCTTACTTCAGCCTCACGTGTGAGAAGGTCTTACCGACCTCGTGCCCTAACGGAGATACATGACTATATGTTCTTGGTGATGGAGGGAGCTGAATGCTATGATGAAGCTTGTCGGACTCGAGATTCAACAAGTGGGAGCTTCATGAAAGAAGAAATGAAATCTCTCTCATCTCGACCAGACATGGGAACTAGGTGAGTTACCTATGGGAAAGAAGGCAACTTCCTGACGAATGGGTGTATCGGGTGAAAGAGGAGTATGATGGTTCGAGAGATCTGGCTTGGCTAGTTGTCAAAGGGTTTCAACGGAAGGAATGAGTTGACTACCTTGACATTTTTGCTCCGTTGTGAAGCTTAATACTATCGTATCGGTATTGAGCATTGTAGCCATCGAAGATCTTCATCTTGAACGAGTTGGATGTGAAAGCGCATTCATTCATGGAGATTTAGATGAAGAGGTATACATGTACCGGCCCGGAAGGTTTCTCGAGAAAGGGGAAGAAGAACATGGTGTGCGAGACTTAAGAAGAGTTTGTATGGCTGAAAGCAAGCTCTCGAGACAATGGTACAAAAAAATTTGTGACTTCGTACCTGAGGAAGGTTTCCCGGAAGTGCAATGCTTGATCATTGTTGCTACTTGAGAGATATAGGTCGATTATATCATTTTACTACTTTATGTCGATAATATGTTAGTAACGAGGTTGAGATATGGATGATATTAAAAGGTTGAAACTGGCAATTGTCAAAGGAATTTGACATGAAAGACTTAGGTCAACCAAAGAAAGATTCTTGGAATGCAAATCACGAGAAATAAGAAGAAAGGATCCTTGGAGTTATCTCAAGCGAGTGCATCGATATCGTGTTTTGCAAAGGATTCAACATGGCGATGCCAAGCGGTCTTAACACCGCCAGCAGTCATTTCGCTATCGAGGATCGGTCCTCGAACGAGAAGAAGAGAATTCATGGCTAAGGTTCCTTATGCCTCGGCCATTGAAAGTTTGATATGCTGTGATAGTGCCAGAGACGGACATTGGTGGCCGTGATGGAAGTTGTTAAGCGGTTATGTCAAATCCGAGGTAAAACTCATTGGGAAGAAGTGAAGTGGATTTTGAGGTATCTACGAGGCACCGAAATGTGCTTGTACTTTAGTAAAGGAGAGTTAAAAGTACAGGGTGCGTAGACACGGACTTTGGAGGTGAAGTTGATCGCAGAAGAAGCACCGATTATATATATTTCTTTGTTGGAACTACAAGCTTGGTTGGATGTCACAAATCTGAGAAAAATTGTCACTCTATCCCTTCTGTGGTGGTATGTAGCGATATGAAGCTAGTAAAGAGAGATGATATGGCTTGAGGTTTGTTAATTGGTGGGATTCAAACAAGAGAAGAATGTTACTGCGTAGTGATAGTCAGTGCAATACAACGGCGAAGAATTGACATTTCATTCTAGAACAAAACATATTGGACTTCGTTATCACTTTATCGGATCTCACATTGGAAGATGATGTGTTAATCGGAGAAGATTCAAGAAAGCAAAAATCCAGCAGATATGTTAACAAAGGTGGTGACTATTGACAAACTAAAGTTGTGCTCAACTTCAGTTGGTCTGCTAGAGTAACAAAGACTAGAAAAGCTGGTGCATTGATCAAGGTGTGAAGACAGATTGAAATCAGTCTTCAAGTAGGAGATTGTTATAAAGCTCCTTAATTTAATGAGCAAAACATGGAGCAAAACATAGAGTAAAACATGGAGCAAAACAAGGAGCAAAACATGGAGCAATTCATGGAGCAATTCATGGAGCAAAACAATGAGCTTAATTTAAGGAGCAATTTAAGGAACCATTAATTTAAGGAGTAATTCAAGGAGTGAATTTTTCTATAAATAGATGTGTAATTGTAATGAATTAATCATCCAAAGTGTTCATTCCAATTGAGAGAAAAGCTTTTGTGAGAGAAAATTGAGAGTAATTTTCTTGGGTGTAATTGGGTTGTGAGTGTTGTAAACACATTGTGTAATTTCTCTCCTTTCAGTAAAAAGATCTGCAGCAGGTCCGGAGACGTAAGCAAGATTGGCCGAACTCCGTTATCAAATTTTGTGTGTTATTTTTCTATTCTTGCTTTCTCATAAATTTAACTTATCAGGAATTTGCGTTATTTCCCAACAAAATGATGCTCAATATCCTACGGTTCCTTGTGACATAAAAGACAATTGTAATCCTCTAGGGTTTTAAATTAAGGTGCCAATCTTCTTCTTTGTATTAAGACAATCATTTAGAATCTTTCAAAGCAGTATTCTTTTTTTCTCTCATGAACATGTAATGATTTAACTCATGTTTTTAGAGTTTATCAATACCTTGTAAGCATCCTTGATAGAAAAACCTCTTTTTCTGATCCATACCAACAAATTTGATCTTGTGTATCGTCCCTTGGGGGATTGATGCTAGCAATAATGGAAGTAGTGTTTCTTCCAAAAGAGCTTCTCTTATTAAGTTATATTCTCCATTCTATCCATTATTCCAAACAGTACAAAGGTCTTTTAAATTAGTGATAATATTCCTTATATCGATCATTTGGAGCTTGATTGTTCAAAATTTGAGCTGGTATTGTTTGATTTGGTAGTTCGGGAATCCATGGATCAGTACACAGATTAATGTTGGAACCATCTCCGACCTTCCAGCAACACCCTTTTTCAAAGACATCTCTAGTCCAAAGAAGACCCTTCCAAACACAAGAATCACTTTTCCTTTGCTGCATGCACTTTCAAAAAATTATCGTCTCTGAGATAATTGTCCCTAAACAACTTGATCCAAGGTTTATTATATATTTAAAAAATTAAATCCCATGACGCTTTTGTTAGCATTGCTTTGTTAAATACTTTCAAATTTCATAAAACCTAATCTTTCCTGAGATTTTGGTACACAAATATTGTTGAAGTCTTACATTGACTGAGTATTAGGTTTGTATTGTACTTATAAGTCTATGGCAATCATTTTTCTTTGAGAGCTATTTGAGAGGTCTTTTAAAGCATTAGGTTTGCGTTGTACTTATAAGTCTATGACAATCCTTTTTCTTTGAGAGCTCCTTGAGAGCTCTTTTAGAGAGAATTAAACCATGGATTTCTTCAAATATTATCCCAAGCTAAATGAGTGTAATAATGTTTTGAATTTTCCCTTCCTGTGCCGCAGAACGTTTTAATAATTGAATCAACACTTTCACTTATACTGGTTGGAATTTTAAACCTACTCATGGAGTAAATGTGTATATTTTAAAACACATAACTGATGAGAGTTGCATTTCCTGCATGTGATAGCAATTTGAATTTTCAACTATCCAATTTTCCTCTTAATTTTTCTATAATCTTATTGAATTCCATACTATTATTTTTTCCTATTGGTAGAGTGTGGCCCAAATATTCAATATAATTAATTCTCATTTAGAAAATGTGCAGTTTGCTGCAAATTTGAACTTTGACATGCATTTTCTTGTGTGTTTTTTAAGAAGAAAAATGCATATTTATTCTCTTGAGCAATTACAATAGTCTTCCGTTATTCTTAATTTAATTGAAGATCTTTCCTTCATATTGGTCTCTGAGAAAGAAAACCATATCATCTACATAGAGTAATTGAGAAATAGCTGGAGTATTTCTGGAAACCTCAACCCCATCGTCATATAAGGAAAATAGAACTGACCAGTCACCAAGCTTTCGGCACAATAGCCATCAAAGTCTCAAGACAAACTTGCACCAAAGGTATCCTTATATGATAAATTGATAATAAGCATAGTGATAGAGACAAACAAAGAGCCCAATCACGTCTAAGGATCTAAAATATATCAACAAAAAATAATCATCTTAACTGCTGATACAAAGTCTATGTTTTAAATATTATTTATGGGGAGATCACACCTTACCTTTAGAGAGTTGACGACTTCTTTAATCTGATGGAATATATTATATATTCATACATCTCCATAAAAAAAATCAAGTAAATAATTAGATTATATATAAAGTGTAAGGATTTTAAAATCTTTCATAAGAAACTTTAATTTTTAACAAAAGTTAAAAATTTATATATAGTAACATACTAAGAAGATATATCACCTTAATAATTCTTCTTAATTTTAGCTTATATTTTTGTAAATAATTTTTTATATAAAATAATGGGTTAAAAATTACTAAATTGATGGCCATCAAACCGATTTTATAAATCGGTTTTTGAGAATTTATAAGTCTATTATGTTTTTTTTTTCTTTTCAAAATCCGCTTATAAAATTAATCAATAATCGATCAAATTGACGACTTTCGTTCCAAATTATACCGTTAATAATTAGGGTAAAAAAATTGGTATCCAAAACTAGTAAATTGTTATTTTACATACATTTTGGCACAAATTTAGTAATAGTTAACCTAGATTAAGATTTAATTTATCAAGTTTTTGAAATAGCTGTAGGTCCTTCCCACTTGGTAGAGAAAGAAAATAAAAATATTAAGTCTAATCATAATAAAATTAAAGTGTATTATTGATCTTTGAATTTTAATTAAATTCATACATATGTTTTTAAAATTTTAAAACTTCACTAATAAATATCTAAACTTTTAAATCCTACAATTTAGTCTCTATATTTTTAAAATTTTATATGTAAGTCATAACTTTATTGTTAAAATATTTATGAATAAAAAATTTATGATCTATGTAAAATTTTAAAATTTTAAAATTTTAAAAATTAATTATATGATTTAAAAGTTTAGCTATATAAAGTTTTAAAACTTTTAGGAATAATCCATATGTTTTAAAAATTTCAAACTTATATACGTATTTGGTTGAAGTTTGAAAATACATTTTATCCTTATTTTGTCTATCCTCGCATATATTAATTTTTTTAAATTTTAATAATGCTTTTGTTGTTGGAGAATGCAGACATAAATAATAATAAAATTTATCATCATAAGTTTATTTTTGGGGTGAATCATGATTAGTTTATTTATTTTTTACTTTTAGATCCTGCATTAATTAGATGGTTAAATCTAAAGAAAAATTTAAAAAAATTATAGTATAAAATTGGTAAAAATTAAATATTTATAGTATAGAATTAGTAAAAATTAAAGATAGAAGTATCATTTATCCATAAACTTATAATTATGATAATAATTTTTTAATAAATAATAATTGTTAATAATAAAAATTTGAGTAAATTTCAATTATATTAAAAAAAGTAAGTTTAAAAATAATTGTAAAAGAAAAAAAGTAAAACTTGTCCAAAAAATTCAAATAAAGTAAACTCCACTTTGGTATAAGTAATAACATTTCAAATATAGTATTCATTATATATGTATTAAAAAAAGTTAACTTCGATCAGTAGATATAGTAAGATAAAAAGTAAAAACACACATAAAATAAAATAAATATTATTAAAAAAACAAATAAAAATATACATGGTCTTTTAATTATGATATTTAAAAATTTTTTTTATAATAATTTAATTATTTTGTTACGAAAAATGAACGAATAAGAATAAATAATTAAATTTTATTTTTTTATCGATAATAATCTATGCAATTAATATGTTAACAATAATTAAAAATATGAGAACAAGTTAAAAAATAAAATGAAAATTTCTTCATTTGTTATTATATTATTATTTTTTAAATATAAAAATATTAAATTACTAAAAAATAAAAAAAAAATAAAAACTATTATTCTTAACATAATTAAAGGATATATGTTATTGACATTTAAAGAAAATATTATAATTAATTTTTTTAGTTAAATTATAAAGATTTAAAATTAAAAAAAAACTCATTTTTAAGAAATATATAAGTTATCAAATAAATAAATAAAAAATCAAATAAATTTACAATAAATTGATAAAAATTAAAGGCTATAAGTATTGTTTAGTTATAAATTTATAATTTCGATGACAATTTGTAATAAAATAATATTTGTTAACAACATAAACTTGTTTAAATTTTAATTATATTGAAAAATGTAAGTTTAAAATTAATTCTCAAATAAAAAAAAGTAAAATCAACTCCATTTTTACATAAAAGTACGAAAGTTTCAAATAGCTAATGTTGTATTAAAAAGTGAATTTCAATAGATATAGGAAAGATAAAAACACAAGTAAAATAAAGAATATCTGAAGATATCGCAAACTTTTTTTATATTAAAATATTTATATTAATTAATCATTTATATTTTAAAAAATATCTTTTAATCACTTATATTTTATAAAATGTATTAAAGAAAATAAATTTTATATTCACTTAATATTTTAATACCGATAAAAAATTTATTATTCACTCAATATTTTATTATATTTATGATAAATATTATAGTAAAAAATCATTTTATCATCTTCTTATTTATTAATAAAATAAAATATTGAGAAAATAGTATTATTTTATTTTAAATATTAATAAAAAATAATTTTCTTTCATTTTTTAGTCTTTTTTACGAAAGTAAATGACAAAATAACATTTTTTTTCAAATGACTAAATTTATTCCTTTAACTTACTGTCAGGACTTATAAGATATTTTTCTCTAAACAATATTAAAGAAATAGTCAAATACATACATGATTTTTTAGTTACTTAATTTATAAGAATTTAATCACTTAAATATTTTTTATAACAATTTTATCATTTTATTATGAAAAATAAAATATTAAAAAATTTATCGTATAATTAATATGTCAATAATAATTGAAAATATGATAAAAATTAAGAATAAAATAAAAAATTTGTCACTAGTGTATTATTACTTTTTAAAAACAAAAAGGATTAAATTAATAAAAAATTAAATTATTATCCTTAACATAACTAAAAAGATTTATGTTGTTAAATATTATAATCAGACTTTTTAAATAAATTATAAAGAGCTAAAATTAAAAGGAAAATAATTCACTTTTAATAAATATATAAGCTATCAAATAAATTTAAAATCAGTGACACAGCTATGCATGAGGATGCAATGTGTGTATTAAAACATTTATGCATCTAATCAATATTAATGATTATTATTTTTAACATATTATATTTTAATTCATCAAAAAATTTACTATAAAATTTTACTTTTTACTAATTATTATTAGATGATGATATTTTTCTTCATAAAAAAATAATTATATTAAATAATTATATCGTAAGATTTTATAATATATACAATTATGAATAAAATAATAACAATGATTGATCATATATTTAAAATATCGCTTATATATAATTGTGACTGTGCTTTAAATAAGTATGAATTATGTCTATAATAATTTTTAAATTATATATAACTCATCTAATACACCTATAAATAAGACTTGATTTATATACCTATTCTATATATTAAAATAAATATCATATTATTGAGTTATAATTCGTTATTTTTAATTTATAGATATTATATTTTTGATATTTGATATTTTAAAATATATATGATATAATACTATCTTAAAAAAATATATCTCCACGACTCTTTACTATCACCGATTCTTATATATATAATTATCATACAAAAACTATCAAATAAATATGGATTTACTAACTTTCCTTTTTATATTAGTTTTGGTTGAACTTGAAAGGCAATATCAGCTATATATTATTATAAATATATAGATAATATTTTATATGTAACTAATTGTTTAACTAAAAAATTTAGGTCTTTAGAAAAAGTAAAAAATTATGTATACAAATACAATAAATTTAATCTTTGTATATGTTGCCCGGGTTGCTTCTGCCTTGCTGACCAAATAGATTTCAATTTAATCAATACATTTTTATTAAACCATGCAAAAGAATATAAATTCCACTTATTCATGATATATATAAAAAAAATTAAATAGGAGTTAATCAAAGTGATTATTTTAAATTTTAGATACAAATAAATTAATAAAATATGCTTAAGTCTAATATGTTGGTGTGTATTGTGGTGCATGCTGCAACAGTGGTAGACACAAATGCTTAGTGTAGTAAAACATAGAACAAACAATAATATTAGTAGAACCATAAAACATGAATGTGTAAGAATTATGGTTATTGTTTAATTTTCGTTTTCTTTGTATACATATATCTCAACTCTTGTATAGAAGCAAAATAGAAAATAATAATGAAACACAATATTTGACATGGTGTCATAGCAAGTTATTGCTGATTAATGGAATTACCTACTGATTTCTGTTTTTTTTGCTGATTTCTGATTCTAATTCTGGGATGGCTGTTTTCTGTGGCTGTTGATTTCTATTTTTTGCGGATTGTTGATTGTGGTTGCTGATTTCTGTTTTGTTGATTACTGATTGTGGCTACTGATCTATAGGGTGGCCATTTCTGATCTCTCGACACTGGTTCGATCTAGGTGGTCGTTCTGACTTACTCATCAGTTCCACCATCAGTTTCTTTTCTGGAAAAGAAACAGAACACAACGATAAACGGCGCTGAGGTTGCATTCTGTGTATCTGCTTTGTATCTGCGGTTGAAATCACAGATTGTTCGTAGTCTCTGTACGTAGCCGTGGGCAACCACATCGATTTACTGCCTCTATGAAACTTGAAACACAGCAACATATATTTTGTGTTTTGTCTCTGTACGTGTGGTTGGTTGGAGCCGTAGGTCTATCTGCAGTTATGGGTAACCATACTGTTCTTCTAAGCTCAGACAAGCTTGGAACGAGAAGGAACTGCACATAGGCTGCGTGAAGAAAGAGTTGCTGTGAAGCCACACAGAAGAGCTACACTGAGGAACGCAGAAGAAGTTGGCTGAGGAACGTGGAAGAAGTTGTGCGAATTTGGCTGAGAAGAAGTGCACGAATTTGGTTGAGTAGAAGCTGCGTGAATGTGGAAATTTTCCTTAGGGTTAGGAACGCGCAGAAGAAGCTGCGCTCGTTTGTAAAATGTTTTTTTAGGATTACAAATTTTTCTATATATAGTGTACGAACGAAGTGTAAAAAAAACAGAAGAAAAAAAATTAAGATTTCATAGTGGAATCTAGAGATTTAACCACCAATTTCATATTGGAATATTTGACGACAAAAATGACTGAAGTTCTAATTAGATCTCAGACCGTCTCACAACCTCCACTAATTGAAGCATCGACTACCCCCATTAGTATCAAGTTCGGAGGATCCAACTATGTCTTGTGGTCCCAGGTGGTGGAGATGTGTATCTCTGGCAAAGACAAACTGGGATATATTAATGGGGAATTTCCTCAACCTGTTGAAACTGACCCCTCATTCAGGAGATGACGCACTGAAAATGCCATTGTTAAAGGATGGTTGATCAATTCGATGAACCCCTCCTTGATTGCAAATTTTATTCGATTCCTAACTGCGAAACAAGTTTGGGATTCTGCTGCTACCACCTATTATGATGGGACAGACACGTCTCAAGTATATGATCTTCGCCGTCGAGTTACTCGTATGAAGCAGGCGGGTGGATCCATTGAAAAATACTACAATGACCTTCAAGGTTTGTGGCGAGAAATTGATTTTCGTCATCCTAATCCAATGGAGTGTGCGAATGATATACAAAAATACAAATCCATCGTACATGAAGATCGAGTGTATACCTTCCTCGATGG
Source organism: Hippophae rhamnoides (assembly GCA_033030585.1). Classification (NCBI taxonomy): domain Eukaryota; kingdom Viridiplantae; phylum Streptophyta; class Magnoliopsida; order Rosales; family Elaeagnaceae; genus Hippophae; species Hippophae rhamnoides. The sequence goes on from CM065433.1 coordinate 34,034,880, forward strand.
ACTGGATGATAGATTGGATAAAACTCGAAGTGATGTGCTTCAAATCAAACCATTCCCTATAGTGGAACAAGCCTATGGATTCATACGCAGGGAAGAAGTCCGACAGACCGTGATGATCACAGGTATAGATACGACACCTAGAGTAGTTATGGCTTTTAAAGGGGTCAAGGGACACCATAATCTGATGCCACCAAAAACAGGAACCTCTTTGGGTAGCAAGAAATCCACGGGAAATCCACCATCACTTGACATGAAATGTGGCCATTGCGGAAACTCCAAACACACCCGTGAAAACTGCTTCAAACTACATGGGTATCCAGAATGGTGGAATGATCTTCAAGCACGGAAGAAATGGGACACCACTAGGCGAGCCGCTGTGGCTACCAATAATGCCTCACTATCCCTTACTTCTCAGGCCGAATCTTCCCAGGATCCAGGTATTTCAAGTAAAGCATTTCACATCTCTACTCGTAGTGATAAGGAGGATTGGATTCTGGACTCTGGACTCTGGACTCTGGAGCTACAGATCACATGACATTTGACCCAAACGATCTCTCCAATACAACCCAGCCAAGATGGAGCCGTGTTGCCAATGCAAATGGGATCACTTTTCCAATTATAGGAGATGGAACAGTGACCTTATCTCCTTCATTATCATTATCTAATACTTTGGTTGTACCCTCTCTATCAAACCGACTAATGTCTGTAAGTCAGGTCACTTCAGACCTTAACTGTGTAGTATTGATGTATTCTACTTTTTGCCTTCTACAAGATATTCTCACCAAGGAGATCATTGGGCGTGGTACTAGGAGATGAGGGCAATATTATGTGGATGACCTCAGTTCAGGAAGAGCCAATAACATGCAACATACTGTTGGTAACAAGGAACAATAGATTTGGCTATGTCATCATAGATTTGGGCATCCATCATTCGGGTATTTAAAGCACCTACTCCCCAGTTTATTTTCAAATATCACACATTCAGATTTCAAATGTGATACTTGTATCCTAGCAAAAAGTCATAGGGCGTCTTATCCTATGAGCATGAATAAAAGTATGACTCCTTTTGCTTTGGTACATTCTGATGTTTGGGGACCTTCCCCGGTCATTACGTCATCGGGTCATCGTTGGTTTGTTATTTTTGTTGATGATTGTACACGAATGACATGGCTTTACCTTCTCAAACATAAAGATGAAGTATTTGCTACATTTCACCTGTTTCACACCATGGTTCAGACACAATTTTCTGAAAAAATTAAGATACTTAGGTCTGATAATGGAGGAGAGTATGTTAATCAACAATTTCGGACATACTTGGACAACCATGGTATTCTCCATGAAACCTCGTGTTCACAAACCCCACAACAGAATGGGACTACGGAGAGGAAGAATCGACATATTTTAGAAACGGCTCGGGCCTTACTAATCGGTGCACATATGCCTAATAAATACTGGAGTGATGCTGTTACTATAGCTGTGTATCTACTGAATCGTATGCCCACAAAAACTTTACAATTTCAGACTCCATTAAAGGTGTTATCTGATCATCTTCCCTTGCCTACTATTTTGATGCTTCCGCCCCGAATTTTTGGATGTGTTGTTTTTGTCCACCTCCATAAAAATCAACGAACTAAGTTGGATCCATGTGCTGTCCGATGTGTATTCTTGAGGTATATTGTACAAAAAAAGGGTTACCGATGTTATGATCCAATTACTAAAAGAACCTATATTACCATGGATGTCACTTTCCTCGAATCAAAATGTTTTTTTCCATCATCGGTATCCAATTACACTCTTCAGGAGGAGAGTTATGGTGAAGAACGAAATTGGCTTGATGTTGGAATATTAGACACTAGTCCAACATACTCAGATCGTGCCAATAATATGGAGGAGCTAGTATCTAGACCCGAGCTTGAACTTCCAAGAACTGAAGCTGAAGTAGTAATTGAATCTTCAGAAGATGAAGTGGTTGATGTACCCCTCCATTCTCTAGTACCCAATGATCCTCATGCTGAGAACACTCATGAGGTAAGCTATCCTATCACACCTTTACAAACTAATGCTATAGATACATCTGTTGGTTATGTTTTACCTTTCAGACACAATCAAGGTAAACCTCCAAATCGATACTCCCCAGAAAGAGAAGAACGACAACCCAAGTATCCAATAGCAAATTATGTATCTACTCAAAGGTTATCAGAACCTATCAGGGCATTTGCACAAACACTCTCCTCGTGTCAAATTCCGAGTAGCATTGAAGAAGCCTTATCTGATCCAAAATGGGCTCAAGCTATAAAAGAGGAATTTGAGGCATTGTAGAAGAATAACACATGGGTGTTAAGCGAGTTGCCTCAAGGGAGGAAGATGGTAGGATGCAAGTGGATTTTCTCCATTAAGTATAAAGTAGATGGGTTAGTTGATCGATACAAGGCGAGGCTTGTAGCAAAAGGATATACACAGAAACATGGGATAGATTATCAAGAAACCTTCTCACCTGTGGCTAAACTAAAAACTGTAAGAGTTTTGCTATCTCTTGCATCAAATTTAGATTGGCATTGCACCAACTTGACTTGAAGAATGCCTTCTTCATAGTGACCTTGAAGAAGAGATTTACATGGATATCCCACCATGATATACTGTTACATCAGGAAAAGAAACTGCATGTAGATTACAACGAGCATTGTATGGACTAAAACAATCACCTCGAGCGTGGTTTGGTAGGTTGAGTTCAGCAATGAAGAAATATGGGTTCCAACAAAGCAACTCTAATCATACTCTTTTCCTAAAACATCGATTAGGGAAGATAACAGCCTTTATAGTCTATGTAGACGACATGATCATTATAGGGGATGATAAAGAAGAAATCTCTGAGCTTCAAGAACAACTGTCAAATGAGTTTGAAATGAAGAACTTAGGATGGCTCAAATACTTCTTAGGTATTGAGGTAACAAGATCAAAACAAGGCATATGTCTTTCCCAAAGGAAATATACTCTGGACCTACTAGTAGAGGCAGGACTACTAGATTGTAAACCTGTCGATATTCCAATGGTTCAAAATCATAAACTTGGAGAATATGTGGACCAAATACCAACAGATAAACAGAGATATCAACAGTTAGTAGGTAAACTCATATATTTATCTCATACTCGACCTGATATTGCTTATGCTGTGAGTGTCGTGAGTCAGTTCATGCACTGCCCAAGTGAAGACCATATGGATGCGGTCATGCGAATACTTCGTTACTTAAAATCCTCCCCTGGGAAAGGACTTATGTTTTCAAAGAATGGTCAATTGGAAGTCCTTGGATATACAGATTCAGACTGGGCAGGGAATATGAAGGATAGGAAATCTACTGCTGGGTACTTTACTTTTGTGGGGGGCAATCTTGTTACATGGAGGAGCAAGAAGCAAAAGGTAGTTGCCTTATCTAGTGCTGAAGTTGAATTTCAAGGAATGGTCAAGGGAATATGTGAGCTCATTTGGTTGAAAAAACTTCTAACTGAGATTGGTGTTGCTCCTAAATCTGAAATGAACTTATTTTATGATAACAAAGCAACCATTGCCATCGTTCACAATACAGTTCAACATGATCGCATGAAGCACGTTGAAGTGGATCGAAACTTCATCAAACAAAATCTCGAAGAAAAGATTATTAAGCTTCCATTTGTTAAATCAGAAGATCAATTGGCTGATATACTCACAAAATCTGTGTCTGCAATGAACTTCTACAACTCACTTGACAAGTTGGGCATAAGAGACATATATGCACCAACTTGAGGATGAGTGTTGGTGTGTGTTGTGGTGCATGCTGCAACAGTGGTAGACACCAATGCTCAATGGAGTAAAACATGGAGCAGATAATAATATTAGTGGAGTCATAAAACATTGATGTGCATAAATTATAGTTATTGTTTAATTTTCGTTTTTTTTGCATAAATATATCTTAACTCTTGTATTGTTTAATTTTCGTTTTTTTTGCATAAATATATCTTAACTCTTGTATAAAAACAGAACAGAAAATAATAATGAAACACAATATTTAACATAATCGACATCAAATTTAGGAAAACAATATATAAGTAAAAATATTTTGGACGTAAGCTTATAAAATCAACCAAAATTCTTCTTATTTTAATTATAAAATAAATCTTATTAATATCAACTTAAAATAATACATAAGTCATAAATAAAGAAAAATAACTAAAAAATAAGAGAATTATATATCTGCATTATCTTCCTGAAAAAAACCTTTTATAAAAGTAAATATGTTTTTAAAGCAAGTATTACCTTCTCTTATTTTTATTTTAAGAAATTTCTTTTATCACAACTTGATGTACGTATAAATATATATATTATAATAGAATTGGTTTTGTTAGTAAATTATTTCACGATTACTTCTACAGTTAATCTTCGTAATTAACATATGATTAAATATTGATATATCAAGTGATGTACATGAATAAACATTATTCTTTTTTTATAACTATATGGATACAACTCAAATTATTATTATTAAAATGATAATTCATTAATGTTAAAAATTTGATGAGTTGACATTCATTTTTTTATTAGTTTTATTTTATTATTGATTTATAATAGAAAATATATATATTAATAGATTTTTTTAAATAAAAAACTTATACACTAGTAAATAAAATTTAAAATTTATATTTTTTATATGTTTAATAAATTATATATGGTTGAGCAATATGGGCATGATTAGTTATTTTTTATTTCATTGTACACACCAACATATATCAAATGAATTTTTTAGTTAAAATAAATACATATATTAAATGGTGATAGAAACTATTTGTTTAATATTTCAAATAGATGAAAGTAAGGCTTGCAATATTAATATTTATTGTCATAGGACCAGCATCATATGCTTATTGCTCAGGCCCTCAATTGAAAAAGAAAAATACATATTGGGGTTCACTTTTCAGTATCCATATGCTCTTGTTGATATAATATTCTTATATAAGTACTGTTTTCCATTTATTATTAATTAAATTAATTTTCACGTGCCATTTTGAAACACATATAACTGACATTTCCTTTTTTTAAAGTTCTGTATATTAATTAAATAAATAAAAATATTTTTTTTGTATATAAATATATTATTCATATATTCTCAAATGAACATATTATTTAGCCAAAAACTCATTCATTGGAAATATTGTTTTATAAATTCCATTTTATAGAAAGTTACAAACTTCACTATCACTATGTATTTTAAGTTTAGTGTAATTCAATTAAATACCAGTATAATTAAGTTATATAAATATAGTACTGAGTTAATTAAAAAATATCATTATATAAAATATGATAAATTCAAGTTATATTATGAATTATGTAAAAAATCAAAAGCCATATTTTTTCAAATTGCCCAGAGCATCCCAAGAGAAACATGGGAATTTTATTAAACTAAAAATTAAGTCTCATGCAGTATATATTTCTAAATTTGTTGGTTTCTAAATGTCCTTTTGACATTCCAATAAGATGCTCTTCATTGTATATACCGAGTGCTTGCACGAGGTCTGCTGCAAAAAAAATAAAATAAAAATAAAAATGAAAAGAAAATAATAATAATAAATAATAATAATAATAATAATAATAATAATAATAATAATAATAATAATAATAATAATAATAATATTTCTTCCTTATCCATCCCCCTTAAGTCATTAGTCATTAATACTCATGCTACTCTTTTCCTTTTTACTTTTTTTGATAAGTTCAATGGTTAATATTCTTGGATAAATCTTCTTTTTGCCAATATATTTATGTTAAATGCAGTTTTTTTTATTTTTTTTGGGGGTTAAAAAAAACTTATTCTATTTCATAGAGATATCACATGCTAAACAGTAAAAACTCTGAGGTTTAACGGAGAGAGAGAGAGAGAGAGAGAGAGAGAGAGAGAGAGAGAGAGAGCATTTAAAATTATTATTGGTTTTTGAGCAATATTTTATTTCGAAGTAATATTTCAATCTTCTCTCCATTCATATTAGCCAAAGTCTTTCACTGCATATGTATTATCAATTGAAATAGCAAAATGTGACATGATAATTGAGACAGATAGACTCAATTTTCTCTTCCAATCACTTTTTTGCTATCTAAGTTGTGAATATATATAGCAATCTTCACTATTTGTCCGTGATCTAAAGTATAGGTATTTCAATTTTATAAAAAAATTATCAATATCAATATCAATTAAAATATTGAGAATTTAATTTTATGAAAAATATCTACCTTGATCAAAATACTAAGTCTTTAATTTTAAGAAAAAAAACATAGTTATCGATCAAAGTATCCATGTTTCAATTTTATGAAAATATAGAAAATATTATTAATATGAATGGATACTTAAAAAATTATAAAATTGTAAAATTTATAGATACTTTTAAAACTTTGTATGAATTTTTAGAAATAATAATATTAGATTAGTTAAAATATTTTTATTTAAATATTATATATGTATATCTATGACACAAAATAACATATATAAAAGTAAAATATTATGATTAATATTATTTTTGCATTAAGAAAAAATATATTTTTAATTTCGTGATATCTATATAAATTATATTACAATTAATGAAGTGATTAATACTAAGATTATTTTAAAAAATAAGAATTATGTTGTTAAAAAATAAAAAAATAATATGAGATAGAATGAAAGAAATATATTTAAAAAAAATGAAAAAAGGTCATTATTGTAATTTTTTATCAAAATAACAAATTAATACCATAATTATTAAGTTAAGTATATTAAGTCACGTAATTTTTTAAAATAACTACTTTAATTCTGTAATTTTTGAATTAGATATTACTAGTCTTGTTATTATGAAAAGTAAATAATTTTAATCCTATAATTTATTAAAATAAATACTTTTAATCCATAAAAAGTATTAAAATTGAGTATTTACGATGTTTAATTTTTATAAACAATGAAATTATAAGTGTTCGTCTCAAAAATTAAGAGATTATAGTGATGTTTTGGACATAATAATTAACATATAAGATATTTTTCAAAAATTATAAATTTTTTGTTACTTAATATAATAATTATCAAACTAAATTATTTAAATTAAATAATTACAAGATTTTTGATACTTTGATCCTTTAAACATAAACAAAATCACTTAACTAAATTTCTATAAATGAATTATAACTTATAATATTTAAATAAATACAAAAATTTATAAAAAAACTAAAATCGGTTACCTGTACATAATTATTAACTTAATCTACTACACAAAATATATTTTTGATATTTCTGAAATTTTCATTGAAATTTTATAAAATTATGAAAGAAGTTACATAAATATAATAAAATTTTGACATTTTTCAATATTTTTACGAAAATATAAAAAAAATAAAAATTAAATTATAAACATTATGAAAATATTTTGAAAACAATATATTCATATCATATTTTTATTTTACAAAAATTTCAATAATAATACCAAGAAGTATCGGATATTTTCATTCATGCCAAAGTGAAAGGAGTCATAGTCTGATTAGCATACTTATCTTCTTCTCTTTTCCCCCTAAACTGTCCTTTTTTTTTTCTTTTCTTCTTTTCTTTTTCAAAGTTCTCTTAATAAAGTCAATTGCCAATTCCACTAATAAATATTTTGTAAAATAAAAATTATATAAAATATTTACCGCTTGAATTACTCATATTTTATGATATATTTAGGACACTGTTTCACATTTTTTATTTCTTTCAATTTTCTCCAATTATATACCCATATAAATTTTTTACATATTTAAAAAGTATGCATATAATTATAAAATTTTAATTAATTTTTTTTTTAGAAATTCATTCTTCCCACATACCAGTGTCAACTTTATTAAATCTTTTTTACTGTCTGTAATTTAAAACTAAGTTATACAGTTGTGTGAAACTTATTTAAGTGATTACCCAAAAATTTACGGCTTGCCTCTAATTCCCATCATTCATCAGCCTTTGGTTTATTATATTCTCTTCCTTTGATTCCTTCCTAGTAGGAGTGACATGACACTATATATGTTGTATTCCTACGGATTCAATTATAAAAGTAACTGGTGTTTTTAATTATATTATACATCAATTATGACATCACACTATGATGTATTCCTACGGATTCAAGTATAAAAGTAACTTATGTTATTGATTATAATATACATCAATTATATTGTATTCTCTATGGTATTTATCTTTTTAATTGAAATACTATGTCACTGCATATTTTAAAAATAATAAATAATTTTTCATAAAAGTATAAACACTTGTATTTCTTTCAATGGCAGTCTTTTCTTTCCTCATAATCTCACAAAATTTTACCTTTTCTAATTTTATAGAAAAATATTTTTATGATAATTTATTATTTTTATGATAATTTATTATTATTATTATAACTATTATTAATAAAATGACCACAAAGGAATAAAATTTTATATATTTTTTCAATTGTGTTAAAGAAAAAAAATGTTTGAATTTGAATAAAATATAACTGATAAAATTGAAAAAAAAAATAAAAGCACTAAAAATGATTATTTTTCTATCACTATTTAATAATAATATGAATAAACAAACATAAAATGTAAATACATAATTTAAATATTATTTTTAAAATAAACATGAGAATTTTACAAACATCCCTTAATTTTATCCTAAACTCCTTGGTCTTCTAACCGTCTCAGCCACACTTCAAGTTCCATTGACTTTATAAAACGTTAATTAAGTGGTAAAATATTTATTTTACATAGTTACGATTTTAAACAATAAATTACACAAAAATAATAATTATTATAATTTGTCAAAAACATTTATTTATAATATTAATTCGACTAAGCATTCCAATGTATAAATAGTTGATTAAAATGCTTTAATGCTTTATGAACTAGTACAACTTTTTTTATTTCTTATTTTCTCTCTTTTATAAAGTATAATATTGACATGATATCACAATACATAAAACATCAAATTTCTTAGCAACAACACTAGGTCATAACAAGTAATTGAAAGCAATCCAATTATATCTCAAAAAAATAAAAAAAAAAATCGATGCTTGGAAGAAGGGGATGGACCAAGAAGTTATTTCTACTTCTCTGTCCTTGGTTTCTCTCGAGCTAAACATTTCATATAGTTTTTGACACACGAAAGTGTTCTTTAGCACATAAGAGGCACTCAAGACGGGTTGCAAGGTTAGTTTTGGAGTACCTAAGTTTTTGGGGTGTGTGTGTCTATATTTATTTATTCATTTCTTCACATAGGTAAATGTTTATACATTGAGACCATTTATTGAAACGGAGATCATTTACTGGAGACTCTTCTCATTTCATATCGTTTACTAGTTGTTGAACCTCACAGCTTGGAGGCACAAGCAGTGACTTTTCTCAAGGCAGTTGCTGCCTTTGAACCAGATTGGCGTCCTAAGTGCTTGCAGATGAATTCCCCAGCCAAAATTAGCTTTCCAAGATCCACATTGGTTTTTACACCAAGTCCGTTGAGCATGTATACGACATCCTCTGTAGCAACATTGCCGGAAGCCCCTTTAGCATACGGACAACCTCCAAGACCAGAGACTGATGAATCCACTGTGGCAATGCCTAACTGCAATTAAAAATGGACAACTTTTATCAAAACTAATAAATGAATTGAAAAATAAATGAACCACTTAAGTTAAAATAAAATTGGCTCAATGAACTAACTGGTCCGAAGAAGTTGGAGACAAGGGCAATGTGGCCAACTAATGTAAGTAGGATACATTGGTGTATTCCATTAAGCATTCAGGAAGACATGGTGATAAAACTAAAAACATGCGTTCTATTCTTTCAGAAATACTGCATAGTTGAAAAATACACAAGCAACTACGAGGGATGGGCATTATTGGACATGATATGTGAGCTCGACAAGAACCCAGCAGGTATGGATCAAAAGTGATTGAGATGAAGCCCTTCAGCAGAGGGCTCCGCTCTAATGCCCGCCTAAATATTCAGCTTCTAGTTATCAATATAAATGGCACCAAAAAGATAAAGTTTTAAAATTATTACAACAGTACTACTACAGTCCTTAAATCCAAGATACATTACCATGACAAATTTATAACATGATGCATGGCTGGTAAGGAGGAAGAACAGCAAGAAATTGAAGGAGAGAGATGGGAGTATCAACTATGGTATTGAATAGAAGGAATATGGTATTGTCATTTGATTTGGGCTTGCAATGCATCAAGGAAAGAGTGATATTGCTATCTAAGCATGAAGAAAAGAAAAATAAGCTAACGTCTCCTAATCAGTACCATATTCCTATCCCTCTCCATCCACACATACAACAAAAGAGCTTATTATTGCTTTTTCCACAACCAAAAATACATCCCCTAACACTTCCAGAACCCTTAATCATGCCTTAGAAATAAACTCATATTTTCATTCTATCCTCACTCCTTCACATCACAAACACCTAATACTTCCCCAAATGATTTGAAGTTTTCATGTATTAGCTGACCACAAAGCAAAGAAAGAGACTGGTTTTCAGGAATGTCCCCTATTGTCCCTTATGATGAATAGACCAGCTTGCATGCAACATAGGTGCATCTGCTACAAAAGATTTAGTTCCCGCTAACATAATTACCTGGAGTGATGCTAGTATATTTGAAAGGGCTTGCCCATAAGTATCATGGAAATGAACAGCAATCTTGTCAATGGGGACAACCTTAATAACTGCTTCAAGCATTGGGACGATAGTTCCTTCAAAGAGACATTATAATCAGGTAACTTTAATAGATGGACACTTAACACCAAACTGAAGCACTTCAAATCAGTTATTACAGGCGAATGTAAATTGAAAACTTGAGTTTTCTGTAGCCTGGTAAGTTTAACAACCCTAAGGAAAATCATTAATAAAAGAACAGAAGGAGCAAAGCCAGTATGGAACTCTAAAGCATTACCTGGAGTACCAACACCAATTGTGTCACCGAGGGAAATCTCAGAGCATCCCATATTGTAAAGTTCCTTGGCCACATATGCTACTTGTGATGGTGGTACTTTTCCTTCAATAGGACACCCCACAACACATGATATGTACCTAACACGAAAGAAAATACTCGTTCATCATTTTTCAGACTATTGCATCTTCTTTCATCTGAAGAAATTCACATCACAGTGCTTTAAATAATGCAATAAGATAAAACATAAGCTGCAGTTTGAAACTCTGTTTGCTAATATGTCTTGTATATTTATCATATTCTCAGACACTCAATTGTGTGGAAACATACAAGGTAGCAACTAACAAGAGTATAATGGGTCTTTAGCTTTTTAACCTTAAAAGTTAGAAATCATTCCTTAAAGGCTCTACTAACATAAATATGTTTTAATGAAAAAAAGATTGTAGTTTTTGCTCCAGGAGTTTTAGATAGGAGAGCAAGCTCTGACCAAAAAAAGAAAATAAATAAGAGCAATCACTAACAGGAGCTACAGTTTATTACATAATTCATATCCAAAAACTAAATAACCAGTAAGTTTTAAGCCATTATTAACTTCAATACTTTCAATTGTGATACAGTGTAGGCAGCTAATGCATAGTACATATATTACAAGATGAAACAGATGAGATACTTTCCATTTGGAATACCCGCTCAACACTCATTACCCTGAAAGATGTAACTTTATATCCACTCATCTAAGCAATAAAACATCATCCATCATATTTGACAAATCATAAATGTTAAAAACTCACTCTACTTAATATCTTCATGACTTAATGTATGAAGCTATAACCGATCCTGAGGACACAGATTTCTTCAGCACCCTCGATCACCCCCCACCCCGAGAAAGAATAAAGGAAAACAAAATGAGAGAGACAGAGGGAGAGTTTTACCCTCGAACAGGAAATGAAAGCCTTTTAGCAGCAAAAGTAACCTCACGGTAGCGAATAAGACTATCTTCAATGCTGCAATTGATATTTGATTTTGAGAAGGACTCGGAAGCTGATGCAAAGATGGCAACTTCCTTGGCACCAGCAGCAGCAGCTGCCTCAAAACCCTGACCGAAAAGGCCATATAAGTGATTCATTACACATTTATTGCATCAATTTATAATTTTGTTTCTAAGAAGAAAGTCTTACTTTAAGATTAGGAGTCAAGACAGGAAAGCTAGCCCCTTCAATGTTTACAATTGCTTGCATTACATCCTTTGCATCTGCAAGCTTAATATTGGGGATAAAAAGAACACCATCAAATGTGTATGTCCAGCTAGTAGTAACATATTTAGATGAAACAATGACCTCTATAAAGATAGACAATTAAACAATGTAGATCAACCCTTACATAACAATGCTTGTTTACCTGTGGAACCCATTTTGGTGAGACAAAACTTGTGGCCTCTACAACAGTCAACCCTGAAGAAACCAGCATTCTTATCAATTCAACCTTTACAGCAGAAGGAATGATATGCTTCTCATTTTGTAATCCATCTCGAGGACCAACTTCAACTATATTCACAAATTCTGGAATATTCCTCATAAACTGTAGTATCATAATCAAAAGTCACAAGTTGATATTTAAAATCAAAAGATGTCAAAGCATGAAAAGAAATTACTAAAACAAAAGTAGAAGCTGTTTTTAAATCAAATTGTTAATGCATAAATTACTGTCCGGAAGGTATTGTCAAAACACTAGTGTTACCTAAATGTAATTTACTGTCCAGAAGGTATTGTATTTTATTAAGTAATTTTTTTGGCAACAAAGATGAGAAAAAAGGATCCAATAGATCTATCATACACAAAGGTTACTAGTTTTAAAGGGTTATATACATAGATGGAAGCAAAGTTTATATGTTTTTTGACACACCTTGATTCTTAAATCGCCATTGCATTTGTCACTGCTATATGAGCTATAATGGCAACATGATAAATGCCCAGCATCACAATTGTTGTACAATACTCTAGAGTTCCACTGCAATCTTGTAAGTGATCGATTCTTTGTGAAATCTCCTTGAGACACATTGCTTGTTTGTTTTCTACATAAGAACACTTCTCTTGCATGCTCCAAACTGAACGGAAGAAAAACACCAAAAATGTCAAGTACAAGAATTACAGAGAGGGAATTGATCGAGGAACACTGCCTCATTCAGATCCTGAACTGAACTTTACATTAAGTAATTGTCATGAGTGCCAGAAGATCAAAGAAATATGTACTCTTTATAGCTTTTATAGGAGCACAATCAGTGTGCATCACTTTTTTATTTCATTTTTTTGCACTGATGGCACCAACATCAGAATTATGTTTTTAATTATATGAGACCTCATAAGCTGCTATCCAAGCCAACAGCTTTCTTCTATAATATCTAAACCTCAAAAGTTCCACCTGTACATGTGCAAGGCTACCATGTAACCACTATGTCACCTCGTGCACTTTGGAAGGCATAGCTGACAAATATCAGTAGCATGATGCCTCATACCACAAATCAAACCAGAGGGAAATCATTTCAGCTGCTAAAAGATGTTCTTTCAGTTTAATAGTTTCATTTTGCAGATATTTCCACAATAACTTCTGATCAAGTCACATACTGATGCCCATAACTATTAAAATGAATTCTGGTTTGCCAATAGATAGATAGATTTAAAGGAAGATCTAAACTTTTCCAAGTATTCAGCTAATTCTCATAAGCACTGAGATAAATTTATCTTTCATCTTTAGAATACCGTAACATATCTAGAATTTAATGAAGCATAGCACCAAAATGAACATAAAGTGCATAATTGGTGATTGATTTTTGTATGGAGAGCACCCAAGGAATTTAACTAATAACACCCACTCACATCACGAAGTCTGATGAATGCTTATGCCCAACATTAGCTAGACATAATTAAGCCAGACTCATATATCATCGTCCCATTGATTATACAAATTATAACAGATGCCAAAGCTTCCGAAACAGAAATACGCCAACAAGAACCAAACAAATTTTTCATTTTTCTAACAGAGCTTGACAAAAATCAAAATGTTCTATGCAAAAAATACAAGTATTGTGTACGAATAAGAATCTTACTTGTCCAACGTTGAATAGGCAACGGCATGTGATTCCACTAAATTTGACATTAGGGAAACACTGGTATTGCAAAAGAAACTGCTGTAACTCCGAAATCTTTTCGTTACTAGCATTTAATAGTGGATAAGCAAAACTCTGACTAGATCTTAAGTTCTTTCCGAATCAAGAGTGGCGTCAAAAGAAGATGAGATAAACAAAAAAAAATTAATAATAATAATAATAATATTTTGGTTACACCCCCATTTCATCGAACACTTTGAACGCACAGCATCAAAGAACTAGATAGACGAAGAATTTGAGAGAGATTTTTTTGGAACATTTCTCGATTTATGCGTGTCCCCGAAGGGACGAATTATACTTTGATAAAAGAGCAATGTGGGACTAACGGCAATACGCTTTCTATCAAAGTTCTGAAACAGTTGCTAAATGCTACTGGGTTTCAGGTTCACGAGGACACAAATTAGAATGGTAAATTGTAAACTTCAGTTGATAGTTGATACTTGCACTTTTGGCTGCTATCTTGAGCAGGCCTTCCTGAAACAGTACTAGTTTGTGATGGGAACCTTGAGACATTAAAATGGAGTTATTGTGAGTGTTACTGGTTTTTTAAATTTTAGAATTTTAAAAAATTTATAACGTTTAGTTATATTTAATTATATTTCTAAAATTTTTTTATAAGTTTATAAAAATTTAATTATATTTAATTTTTATTTTTTAAATGTTACAAAAGTATTAGGTATTGAAAATGTTAAGATTTAAAAAAAAATCATTGAATCAAAACTTTTGAAAATTTTAAATATTTTTATGTATAAATAAAATCCACCAAAAGTAGTATCTTTTCGCATGAGATGTTAGAAGATATTTTTTAATTCTTTAGTTTTGTTATTTTTATTTATTTTTAGTTATAGATCTATTAATTAAAACATAAGAGAAAATAATATTAGTAAAAGTATGATACATTAAAATTTTATATAACGATATTGCATGTAAATAAGATAACGTAGAAATATAAAAATTAACACACGAGATTTTTAAATGAAAACAACTGAAGTCATAATTATGATCTAAAAAAACCACCAGTTCACCGGATTACCTACGGTAAAAAATAAGTATCTAATTATTAGGTTAGAACTCAAACTACCATTCAAGGTAATATCCCTAAGTAATCTACTTATAAACTACTACTTTCATTACAGTCTCTACAAGAAACATTCGAGTCTGAACCAACATTTTGATAAAGTTACACGAGTTAATAGAACCCAAACCACTATCACCTGAAAATTTAGCACATAAGTACAAGTACAAGTGTGTATCCTATAACAAATTCAATAATTAACAACTCTAACTAGTTGATTTAAACAATATATAAGATAAATTGAAAGCAACTAACAATCGTAGAACAATTAGTTTAAAAATGTAATATCTCAATTATCGTAGGCTTGTTAATTCATTAAACATAACCACAAACATTTCATAAATTAACTTAATAAAAAAACCTACTTCAATTGTTTTAGCAAAACAAGTGGGAGAATAAAATATGAAGAGAATAATTATAATTAAGCATTTATGTGGTTAGTTTCAATTGTGTGTTTAGGTTTATATTTATAGAATATTTTGAAATACTTTAGGTCAAAGTAAAATTATTATCTTATCTATAAAATAAGTTAAATGAGTTTTAAGGTATGAAGACAATATAGGAAAAGACCAGTCCAATTCATATTTAAAATAAGTTTTGAAATCAAAGCTTTATTCATTCGATCGATCTAATCAAATGTTCAATCAATCGATCTAATCTAGTGCTCAATCGATCGATCAAATGCCCTCTCGATCGATCCAGTGTACCAATTAATTAATTCTCAAAAAATGGATTTATCTAGTTCTCAATCGACTGAGTATTAATCCATCGATCAATCTAATTATATAAATAATTATTTCAATAGGTAATATAGCTTCATCGATCTAGCCATTACTCGATCGATTGAGTAGCTTATTTTCATGTTGTTTTTGTATATCTAATATGCAATCTAATATGTACGTGAACATAGATATACCTGAGATGTGATTATTGAGACTTGATAGTTTCTTCAGTTTGAAAGTATTCTTCTAAGACACACCTAGATACTAAAATTACAATTATATGTTTTGTTCATGAATATCGACAATACTCACATAAATCTTACAATATTTCCCTTTGGCATATTCACGTGACAAAATCTCTCTCACTACATAAAGCTCGTAGGAAAAATAATTTTTTACATAATATTTTATGATTTGGTGGAACCATCTTTACTTGAATTTCGAAAGCTCGTGTATACACTGAAAAACAAAAGCACCAACAACTTATCTTGAATGACTCATTGTTCATAATAGTTCAATGTATCTAATAATAGAAAAACGAAGAATGTTCAAAAGCATATTAAACAAATGATAGAAATTAAAAACAAATATCCCTATGTTAAATATCCCAAAAAATTCAAAGTAATTAAAATAAAAATCTCCCCCCAAATTAACTATCCTCATTTTTTAAAGTTTAAAATTTTTTATATCAAAATTTCTCTCTTTTATTATACGAATAAATAATATAATTGTGAAATAATGACAACATACTGAGCAAGCAAGCAGTGTATTTAATATCTGAAAAGACGAGTATACATTTTGAAAAGCTCATAACAATCAAAACACAACTAATAATAATGTCTTTTAAAATATGAATAAACTTCTCCTAAGTTCTATGACTTTTAAATAAATTAAGATAAAACAAAACTTTATAAAAATCGATTTATATATAATTTTTTTAATTGAAGGTAGTAGACTTAAGTAACCATGATTACAATAGTATACACAAAAAATAAGATTAATTTTGTTCAAAATGTGACTATCTATTGATAACATAAATATATGTAGATAAGACATACAAACATACTAACATATATGGTGACATATCTACAATCACCAAAAGTAAAATATGTGTTAGAATTACAATAAGATGTCAATTTGTTTATTTTGACAAGTTATGAAATATTCAAAGAAAAGAGTATCACTTATCATGAAAAATTACAGTTGAATTCATATTTACACATAATAAAATTTTACTTATCAAAAGAGAACTTAATTAATTTTTTTACTTCCCTCTTATATTTATTATATATTTTTTGTATGAAAGATTAGTTATTTATTTTCTTTTTGTATAACCAGTTGTAACTTTTTGTTGTGCATGCAAAAATTTTGTATTTTTTTACAACTATTTTCTTTATCATATTATTTTTCTTTTGTAAAGAAATTATGCACGAGCTAATATAACTAGCATGATGACTTAATATTAATTGTGAGGTAACATTCTCAACTCATTGCGGTAGCTTCCACACATCATAGTAGGTAGTAGGGGTGTCCACCGTTCCGATTTTAGAAAAAAATATTTAACCGAATAAGACCATTTTCTTTATAAAACCGTTCGGTCCGATCTGATTTTTTGGTTTAATTCGGTTTAGTTCGATTTTTGGATACCTTTAATGAGAAATAATATGAAAATTTTAATATATTATTAAACCAGTCTGGTCCGATTCGATCAATTTAAAAATTAATATAACCAAACCGAATCATTTGAAAAATGGTTCTAATTAATACAAATTGGACTAGACCGTTTGATTTATAAAACAGTTCGATCCGATCTACTCTAGTCCGGTTCGATTCGGTTTTTGGACACCCATAGTAGATAACTCTTTCAAAACTAAGTGTCTCTCTATAACAACATTTTATACAATGAAAGATAGAATTCAATCACAATTTTCATAGTCAATGTTTTTTCAAGCCTTAAAATCTCATATAATTAATTATAAATTTCTAGCGTGGCATACTTATGTGTCTAGTGAATGTGTGAATATGTTCATATTGACATCGATCACCAGATGTAAGAAATATGTAAATAAAAAAGCCACAATATCCATTTGTACAATGCATAGTAAAAAAAATATAAATAGAGTATGTAATGATCATATCAATGTTAAAGCATGTCTACTTTCCTCCTTTTTTTTTAACTAAAGAAATATCGATAAAAATAAAAACAAGCAAACAAACTAAAGATGCTTACTTATGGTCAATTAAGAACTCAAATAAAAGTATATAGGTGAACAATAAATGAAGATTAGGTAATCGAAAAGAGATAATCTTTTCTAATCCAAATTTTCTTGAATTTTGGTTTCTTTATATCTCTGGGTTGAAAATTAACTACCTTAATTGTTATTGACATATTTTTTGACTTACCTTTACTTTTTCCATTTATCCTAAATAAAGATGCAACATATATGATAGGATAATGATAATTAATCATAGAGTTAAATGCATTGAATTTCACTTAACTCTTTTAGTCAACAACCTCATGCAATCTAGTAAGATTTTTAGACATGTTACCATAATTTTTATTAATCTTAAAATATGATGCAATATGCATAGATGGATGATGATTATGAGTTCTACTATGTGAAGTATGAAAAATATTATTATATTTAGTAACATTTATCAAAAATCTATAATTTGACCTAATATGACATTTTCTACCACAATGATCACAAATAAGCATAAACTTAACAGATTTTTTAATCATATGTGTAACTATTCTTTGTGTTTTATGAGCAACATAAGGAGTATGGTTAGAAGGCCTTACATATGTGATTTTTGATGTTAAAGGAGTGGAGATCTCATCCTTATAACTAATGTTATATGTATAATGTAAGGAGGCATGTTTGAAGGTTTGACAAATTTAGTTGATTTCGAAGAAGATGGCTTAATGTGCTTGAGAGCTTTGTTCAACCTTTCAATTCCAATTGTTAATCTCCTTAATACTTCCTTTAAAGTTCTTGCATAAGATTATTGTTTTTTCTATTTAACATTTGCAAGACTTGAATTCAAAACATTAGCACGTTCAGACAGCTCAAGTTTTTCTTATTCTATAATTGAGAAATTTATTTCAAAGGAATTAAGTATGTCATTTAGTTTAGCTACTTCACTTTTGCATCTTACATAATCTATGAATATTTCATTAATACTAGTGAGATTAAATTTATTGATTAGAAATTCAGCCTCACTTTCTTCATCATTTGAATCATTATCAGATTTACTTAATTGTCTACCTACAATTGTAGTAAATGCCAAACAATTGTTGTCTGATTCAACTAGATTATTGTTATCACTTTTAGAGTCAGTAAGTATAGTGTTGAAAGCTCTTCCAATTTGGTTCTTCTTGTTTGCACAATCAATTATGAATTGACCAAAATACATACATTCAAAACATCAAAGTCCAATGGTTTTAGATTTCTTACCATCAGAACTCATAGAAGTCATAGATTTGAGTTCTCTCAGATTCTGATCCTTTTAAGAACTTAATTGTCCTTTGTGTTGAAGATTCTTTTTGTTGAGAATTTTGTTTAATCTTCTGGTTAAGAGTACCAATTATTTATCATCATTGTCACTATCTTCAACATAATAGTTTTGAAAGTGATACCTTTGTTCTTTGGAGGTTTTCTCAAGCTCATATCAAAGGTTTGAAGTGAGTTAACGAGTTCCTCTATTTTAATGGTGTCCATATCCTTGCTTTCGTTAATGGTTTTAAAATTTTCATGGAAGCGATCTGGTAATGAGTAGAGAATCTTTTGAACTATCATGAAATCATTAATTTTCTCTATAAGATTAGTAGAGATGTTAGTAATACCACATAATCAAATATAAAATTCAAAGAAAGTTTCATCTTCTTTCATCTTAAGATTTTTAAATTGATTTTCAAGCATGTGAAGTTTAGTTCGTTTAACTTGTATGGTTCCCTCATGGGCAACGTCTAAAATATCACAAATATGCTTAGCAATAATGAAAAATACAATGAAACTCATTAGCATATATAACACTAAAAATAGCATTAATACTCTTTTGATTCCAATTGCTAGCAATTATCTTGATTGATCAATTCGTTGCTAGGCTTAGGAGTGACTACATTATCTTTAGTAACTGTAGGTGGTTCTTAACCATAAAGTACATAGTTCTAGACATTCTCGTCTAAAGACCATAGAAAGGCTCTCATACGAGCCTTCCAATATGGAATAATTAGACATATCTAAGTAAGGTGCACGAGTAGTGGAAAAACTCTCTCTTAAATGATCTATAACAAGGTTTTAAGCGCACTAAGTATATCTAGTGACCTGATCTAGTACCAAATGAAAGTTTCTTTTTAGTTATGGATCTATTAACTAGAAGACAAGTGAAAATAATATCCACAGAACTATGACAAATTAATTTTTGATGAAAGGTCATCCATGTAATCTCATGTAAATAAAGTAATGAGGAAATATAAATATTAAATTACGAGATTTTTAGGTGAAAATAACCTAAGTCACACTAATGATCTAAGAGGAAAACCATTAGTTCATCAGACCACCTAACTATCCACTATGAAAAATAAGTATCCAATTACAAGGTTATGACTCAAACTACCCACCAAGTTAATGTCCCCAAGTAATCTACTTACAAGCCGTTTCTTTCATCATAGTCTCTATAAGAAAGGCGTTCGAATCGAGACTAACATTCTAACAAACTCGAGTCACATGAGTTAATCAAACACGTATAGCTTTCACCTAAAAAGTTAGCAGATAAATACAAGTACAAGTATATATCATATGACAAATTCAATAATTAACAACCCTAACTAGTCGTTTTAAACAATATATAAGATAAAATGAAAGTAACTAGCAACTATGGAACAATCAATTTAAAAACACAATATCTCAATTATCGTAGGTTTGTTAATCCATCAAACATAATTATAAATGTTTTATAAATTAACTTAATGAAAAAGCCTACTTCAATAGCTTTAACAAAATAAGAGGGATAATAAAAGATGAAATAATAAGCATAATTAAGCTCTTGTGTGGTTAGTTTTAATTGTGTACTTAGATTTATATTTATAGAATATTTTAAAGCACTTTAGTTCAAAGTAAAATTAACATCTTGTTCATAAAATGAGTTAAATGAGTTTTAAGGAATAAGGACAATATAGTAAAAGGTCAATCCAATTCATACTAAATTTGGGCTTTAAAATCAAAGCCCTAACCGCTCGATCGATCAAGTACATAGTTCGATCGATCGAATGTCATCTCGATTGGTCCAATGTATCAATTAATTAATTCTTAAAAAAATTGATCAATATAGTGCTCGATTGATAGAGTATTAATCTCTCGATTGATCAAATCATATAAATGGTTAATTCAACAAGTAATATAGCTCGATCGATCGAGTAGACTATTTTCATATTGTTTTTATGTGTCTAATACACAATCTAATATGCACGGGAACAAAGATATAACTGATATGTGATCCTTGAGGTTCGATAGTTTCTTCAGTTGAAAAAATTATTCTAAAACACACTTAAAAACTAAAATTATAATTATATATTTTGTTCATGAATATTACCAACATTCACATTAAGCTTTTTTTAATAGCATCACATAAAATTATCAATAAATTGAATATCCATAAAACATAAATTAATTTATAATTAATTAGAAGTTTTTTCCTTTTATAATTTCCACGTACTTGGATTAAAAAAAAAACTACTTGAAACAAAGAAGCCAAAGAGGGATAATAATACATTTAGGGAGTGTAAAATTTAATGAACCCACTTAATTTATAATATCGAAATCAAATTATTTCAATATTTTATGTTTTGGATTTTTATTAATTTAAATTAATTTTTATTTTTATATAATTAATTTATATTGAATTATTTTAGATGAATAGAACATATATATATTTATTATTTTTATTCATTCTTATATTTTATATATTTATTTTATTTTTATTTTGCTTATACTTTTATATAAGTCATAATTATTCTTTATTACAAATTTTTCTAATTTTAAAATTTTTATTTGATTAATATAAATAATAAATTATTAGTACTGTTTGAGAGTAAATTCTTACGGGATCATAATATATAGGCGTTCAAGAGTCCCTAAATGACTTGAACTATCTTCTATTTATACTACAAGCCTTGTCCATTGGCTATTATATATGCAAAACCTAAGATACACATGAGCCATAGATGATGTATAAACCAAGGTGTCTCACCCATCATGTTTTCGGGCTATGGCTTGCGATCATAGATTATGTTGGAGGCGGTCTCATTCTAGGCCAATTCCTTGGGTGTCTCATGGGGTCGTGTGTAGGAATGTCTAAAAAATCCGATCCGATTTGTTGATTTTTCATCTGATTCGATCTAATTCGATGGTCGGATTGGATGAAATTTTTTTTCCATCCGTTAAGTACGGATCGGATAGTGGATTTCACTACAATTCATCCGATCCGAGTGAAATCCACCATCCGATCTGATCGAAATTAATTATATATATATATATTTAATTAATATATATTTATTTTATTTTTTAATGTTTTTAAAGTCATAATTTTATGTTATGATTTATGTGAAAATTTAAAATTTTTATTTAAAAATATAAAAAATAGAGTTAATTAAGTTTATTGGTCGAATTGATCGGATTTTATTCGAATAATTTACGGATCGGATTGAGCGGATGTGAGAGTTGATCGGATCGGTTGCGAATTAGGATGTTTCAATCCGAACGGATGATCGGATCGGATCAAATGTGTGTAAAATCAGCGGTTTCGATAAGATGAACAACCCTAATCGTGTGTCATCTTATACAAGTATCTCTCCTACCTAGTACATGACGATTCTCAATAATGGGGATGAGCTCATTTTACTATAGTAATAGGTTGTACCATAATGTCGTGAATATTCACAATGGGTTTAGGTATCCCCACGCTCCAATAATGTGTCCAAACATCAAGCTTCATGTCGGGTTATTGTAAATAGTGCTAAACAGGTTCAATGGATGGTATGCAATGGTATTCTATGGTCTTTATGACATATGCCTAAATAAGTAGTATTTAGAATTATATTCTAATTTTAAAATTTTAATTTTTTATTAATTGAATTTAAATATATTTGTAAATGATCCAAATCTAAAAACGTGAAATTTGATATTATAATAAAATAATATTGGAAATATTAGTATATTTTACAAAAGTTAAAAACTTAATAAACAAAAGCAAAAAATGAGGAAAAAGTTTCATAAAATTACTGGACTAATTCAAATCAAATTAAAAAAATTGGTTTTGATTTAAATTATTTTTTAAATTATTGGTTTAGATGAATTTTTATTTTTTATATCATATTAATTTAGTTTCAATATAGGTCTAAAACTAAACTAATTATAGATGTGCAAAGTAAAGTTTCTCGGATGTTATCTATTTGCATCCACTTTTCCTTTCTAATTATCAAGATTTGATATTAGGATCTGATTATTATTACCCAACAAGCAAGGATCAAAATCTGTTGTACATTATCGCGGGAATGTTGAAGCTGTAATGTCTTGGCATGGTACAAAATATCCATCTTATTTGATTTGAAATTGTCAGGAGCTATAGATATTGAGAAAATATTTATGAAATATCATTTTTGAACAAAATGTCAACCAATAGTATAATTATTATTGAAAAAGTGTGTTTGCACTTCACTTTTATTGTCTAAATTTTTAGTTTGGTCCCTTAAATCAAAGCTTTTTAAAATTTAGATTATAATTTGTATTTGTATTTAAAAAAAATTAAGGGTGAAGCTCATTATTTACTTTTACCAGCTATTTTTTTAATGAAAATTATCCTTGTAGGTCAAGGTTTGTACATTTATTATATTATAAATATTTATACATTTATCTTTCTTTCTATTTTTAGTTAGGGTTTGCGGACTCAAACCATTAATAAGAGTTTTATTTCATAAGATACGAAACTTTTATCACTGTATTAGAGGGTAGTTAATAAAAATTTGAGCATGTTCCATGACTTGTGATTATTTATAGATAAAAATAAATATCAAATACATTTATAAATATAAAATTAAATAAAAATAATTTAAAATATAAACAGTTGACTGTTTATTTTTATAATTTTGTTTAGTTTTTTTCACAATTTTCTTACTTATTTAAAATTTATTTGCACATTTGCAATATCTCCACGACATTTTTATAAAATATAAGCAAAATCATATTAAAAGATTTGCTAACAACATTCTAATACACTCACATTTTCACTTTTACACTTTCAAATAACACATAAATTTTAGTTCCTTTTATACATTAATGTTGCTTAAAAATATGAAAATAGTTTTAAAAAAAGTTAAAATTTATACGTATCATTTAAAGAATAGTTAAAGAATAATGTAAGTAAAAATGAAAAATAATTGAGAATATCAGTAGCACTCATTAAAAATTATAATGGAACCATATCACACTAGGGTAAGCCTGAAATGGTATCAATGAATAAATACTAATTAATTTACATTATTCTAACACCTAAATTGCCTTTGGTGAGCACAAAAATGACCTTCCTCTTACAGATAAAGAGAAAGATATGTACTTCTATCGAAGGATATACAATTAAGCAATGATAGGAAGAAAAAGAAACTAACAAATTAAGCCCCTGGAAATGATCATTCTTAGAAAATTAAAATAATTTCAAGTGGGAGATAGTGATGCTGTCGTATCTTTCCTGCCAGCAAGAATCATAGAAATTTGGAGACCTCTACTGAATGCTTGGTTGAAGAGCAAGCGCGTTTGGAATTCTGATACAAATGGGAACCATGACAAAATGGCAATAGGCATGAAGATTACTAATCCCATTACGTATTCATAAGCTCTTCCAAGCTCCTTCACTGATTCCCATAATCCTATCCTCTTCAGCAAGCCTCTGCATGCTTGGCCAATCTAAAAGACAAACAAATTCAAGGTTGACCAGTTCAATCTATCAGCAAATCTTTTGTGTAAAGTAGAACCTCTTCCTACTATCTTTCCAAAGTACAAATACATAAAGTACATATATAATCTTCCTGTGCCAAATTAAATCAAATACAAAAGTGGTACATGTGATCTCAATCCTCGTTATTCGTGAAAAGAACAAGTTGACACTGCCGTCTACTTTTCAATTTTTGAAAATAGCAGTGATACTCTTGTCCTGCTTATATCGGTAGGTTCAATATTTTACACTTACTGTCAACAATGATATTCATAGCTTTACATAGCAAGTTGAGATGTATCTCCAGTGAGGTAATATGATTTTATTAGCTCTTTCATAACGAGATCCACATTAATTGGTGTTTGATTTGTTTTTGAGCCATTAATAAAACTTATACATCAATGGCGATTAAAACAAAAGGTGAGATAAAAAGGCATATTCCTAAATGCAATCAAGTCCTTGAGCCAACAAGTGTGCCGCTAAGAAATTATCAGAAATAGCATTATGCTTTCTTCAATACAAATTTCATCATTAATAATTATTCAGGGTTTGGCGAGAAAGCACTTGAATGGTTTAATATTCTAACACTAAATTAGGAGTTAGGACACTACACTGAAGTAGCATGACGTCTAGACAGTAGTAGCATACTTGAACTTAAAATGTGGCCAAGTATAAGTGGGAAAAAATTAAACAAGACCACAACATACCAGAAGAATGGCCCACCCTGTGGGCAAAAAGGCAAGGATAGCAGCAAATAAATCTGATATGGTGAGGCCACAAACTACAAATAAGACAGTCATGACTGACATGAAGCCGAGGAACAAAAGCGCTTTGAGAATCCTGAACATAAGCTGAAAGTCGGTACCAAATCTCCTTCTGCCCATGGATACCATCTAATGGAAACAGGAGAATACAAGCTTAAATCAGTACGCAAGTACTATTATTAAGTCTTCTTCTGGACTGCCCTAACAGTGCAAACATGTGGTCTAAGCACTCCCAAGTCTCAAACATGTTACTGAAGTATTAGTCCAGCTATTTGGTAAAGTTCAAACCAATATATTCAAACTTAATAATTGATATTTAATACAAATAAGATATCAGTGAATTTCTGTTGCGTACCTTCAAGACAATTAGAGCAGTGAGCATAACTATCCAAGAAAGAGCGTAGACCTTCAGAGAATTCAAGTAGAAGGTTACAAGATGGTTTTTTAAACCTAACAGACATTGATAGGTTAACAAGCAAACAAATATTAGTGAAAATAAGTAATACCAGCCAATTCTTGCTGTGATGAGCTATATCAAGGTGGTAGACGATTCCATATTGGTAGATGAAGAAGCGAAATGCAAGTATTATCTCAAGAATTCTTCCCCGAAAATTTGTGTGTTTGAGGTGTTCCTGTTCTTCATCCCACCATGATTCCCAACTCTTATTGGGTGAGATCCCAATACCACCACGATTTCCCATCCATCTTTTCCAATCCGTCCAATCATCTACAGTCTTTTGCCAATCGAAACCAGATGGATTGAAAATAAAAGGGGCAAACAACCAGGAAGCAACAAGGAACCACATGGAGAAAGTGATAAACCAATAAAGTTTTGAATTTCTATAAGATTCCCCATAAACCTCATATACAATCAATAAGATAAATAGCTCCAACCCTTTGACAAAGTGACTGCGTGAATACAGCCTGTAGTTCTCAGCAAACTTTGCATGGAAAACAACAAACCCACGACCTGTTGCCCGGTATTTAGCACCACCATGCAAGATTGTTCTTCCATAGTAATGTGCCTTCGTCCCCAACTGGAATGTGAAGAACACAGAGGCAAGCTGCAGCTGCATGATAATGAAGTCACCCAAGGCAGTGCGAAACCCTTTTTCAAGGCCAATTTCCATAGCCATAGGCAGTACCAGCAACAAGCCCAGTTGAAAGACAGACTGGGTAGCCAAAGCCTCTTCAAGGGCATCGCTCCGGTGTATGATTGGATTCTCCAAAATCTCCCTCTCTATTCCGCTCATAACCATGTATAAACGTCCATATAAGAACACATATACTATCAGCACTGTTACCTGAAACAAGATAGAATACACTTTGAGCTGCAATTCATACTCCATCTACAGACGGGAGACTAAGATTAATTTGCAGTAGCTTTAAAATAAAGATGGCAACTTGAAAACAATCCTCTAAGAGGCTAAGGGTTCTTTAAACAAGGGATGATTTAGTGCCATTGTCAAAAATACCAAAAAAAGAAGTTATTTTAGCATGAGGAAAAACGTAGTTACAAAATCTACTACATCATTAAGCAACATATATATACTCATCTGAACTGCAAGGTAGCAATTAGTCTCGTCTCCTTAAAAAGAATAGTGACCAATAGCAATTGGATCTGCAAGTTAATTTGCATCTAGATGTGTGAATGGCATTAGTTCAAGTTACATACCATACTACTAAAATAGAATCCAACTGTAGTGAAGTAAAAGGACAACATCCTGTAGAAGTCAAATCGGCGTCCAAGCCTGTAAACATCACGGCTTAGTGTCTGCTCTCCATTTCCATTTGCAACTTTAGCCTCAAATAGTGATATCTGATTCATCCCCACATCACGCCCCTTGCCGACTTGGATGTACTCATGGTGTGTTATAAACCCCCCTCGCATAGTTGAGTTGTATCCTAAATATATTTCAATTAGTGCCTAAACAATACCTATTACTTATAAAATCAGTGCTCTTCTGAAGAGTAAAAGCTTACCAGCAAATATATCCTCACTTAAATTAATTATCTTGGAAGCTTTGCTAATGCCTCCCCTTGTTATATGGAAAATTCTGTCAAAAATATCTGGATGCCCATAATGGAAACGTACCCTGTAAAGTTTGATGGTATTAGCTTGACATTCTTGTCAAAAAGCGTGTAAAATAACTCTTCTACGGAATTTAAATTTAAATTATCAATAATATAGCTGCTGATGTGATTAAGATGGGAAAAAAATATAATAATGAACAAAAGCATGGGATAGATTTTGCATTACTTTATTGATTTTATAGGATTAAAAAGTTAAACAATGAACAGATTATATGAGTACATGACATAAAATTTTAACAGCAGTCATCTACTTATCTAGTGTGTTTTCTTCAGTAGCACTTTGCAAATTAGCTGACAATGTAAATCAATTCACAAACTCAAGGTCATCCAGAACCTAATTCCATTAAACCCCAGCCAAGCCTGAAAACTTATTATTATATAGTAGCTTGCCAGCCCAATTTCTGTGGCATAGATCACCCATTGTTAAGTGTTTCAAAACTCAGGCTACCCAGCTAATTGCAAATCTTAACTGTACGAGAATAATGCTTCTCTCTTAAGTGTCGTGATTTTAAAATGAATTAATTTGCTGGAAACAGTGACTTCTTGGTAAAAAAATCCATTGCTAAGGCTAAAATGGTGATCTAACCCTTGAGCTTTTTTTTTAAGTGCTACAACTGTGAACCGGTCCATGGACAAATAAGAAAATACAAAAAAAGATAAAAATAACTACAAACCAAGAAAAATGATATCAAAACTCCTATGCACGACCAAATTGCAGAGGGAAACTTGCATAAACATTAAGCTACATGTAAAAACAGGCTCACCTAAGAGGATTTGCCAAAATGCGTTGACCAATAGTTACAAAACTAGTCTCTTGATTGGACATGAACCAAGCAAGCGATGACACACTGTACAATAAACAAGCACCAATTAGCATATTAATAGACTTTGACTCTCCGTGTGCGTGCAATGTGCTTTTGCATAGCAAATCCTAGGATAGTGAAGTGACCACAACACCCTATTCACATTCATTACACCGTGCAAAGACAAACTTACCTTCCAGTAAATATATGCTCTCTCAATCCCAAAATTGTAGGTTTTCTCTGCCCATGACGAGTCTTCAGAAATTCCTCCAGTAAATTTCTCATTTTGAATGCTTCTTCAAAGTAATTATCCTGGAAAAGAGAATATGAAGATCAAGGTAACTTTGGTTCTCATTGCTGATCCTCTGACCTCTCCTGTATGAATACCTTAAATATATGATATATCAAAACAGGAACCAAGGTAAGTACCTGATTCATGTCTATTGTCTGCAGAGCTTCTCCCCGAGTAAAAATGATGGCATGATTTTGATTTTCGGGTTTCCCTTCACCAATATCTGTTGGACGACCAGGAAGCTTGACACGGTATATTTCCTAGAATATAAAAAGTTTCCACAATTATTCATCAATTAGTGGATATTTTATATTTCATACAAAGCAACTGAATACAAAAGTGCAAGGACAGAATCTTCATACTCTGTACATTGCTAAACTGTTTAAACCAGAAAATTCACGAAAGTTATGGCTCAAAAAGTGCAAATGATAAGAGTCTCAGGAATGTGGGTAGGATATAAGAACATTGATATAAATTGACTGTTGAAATCTGAACCCTGATTCTCAACATTTACGTTATGCAAATATGATTGTTAAGACATGTAATTAATGGAAATATTAGGAATGTAATTAAGTGATATTGTTTTCAGAATTAGGATATTTAGTTTCCTATTCTTACAAATTGTAGTATAAATTAGTGGCTAACTATGTACAAATCATATACAAAATTACAAATGACTATCTATTCTAAAGTTTCATTCTAAACCACAAGCTATCAGAGCCAAATATTGTCAAAATTAGCTCAATATGACAAACCCAAGGATCACTCGAATTATCAGAGACATTCTAAAAATCCCACCAAAAGTTCAGAAAATAATTCCAGCATGAGTTCAAGTATCCATGACAGCAATCCATTCTTGCAACTCACTATGGAAAAACTGAATTGAAGAAATTTTAGAAAATGGGTTCAATCAATGAAGCTAGTTATTGATGGAAAAATGAAGTTGGGTTACCTCACTAGAGAGAACAAAACCAACAGCCACCAACAACACTGATCTACAACATTGGAGCTCAAAAAATTCCATGATGATAGCTTGACTAATCTATTCCATGATTTCCTTCATCAGTAAAACTTATCTTTTTTTACCAACGGCAAGAGATGTGTGGCAAGCCATTTGGTGGACTTATTCTGATGAAGAAGATTCGTCTCATATATTTGAAATTAAAACCAGACTCTGGCAAAGGAAGCAAGGCGAAAAAAAGTAACATTATACTACATGAAGATGGTTAATTTTTGGCAAGAACTCGATTTGAGTTTAGAATAATTGGAATGTCAGGGGGATAGCACACGTTACCGAAAAAGAGTTGAAAACAAGTGGGTATTCAAGTTCTTTGTCGGACTAGAGAGGGAACTCAATGTCGTTCAGGATAAGATGCTTGGACGACGACTATTGCCATCTGTTCGCGAACTCTTTTCCGAAATCCAACGACAAGAAAGCCAGTGCAAAGTGATGATGAGGAAGGATAGCTTCGGTGACTCTCATGGTGGTCTCAGGATACAAGAGAGATTGGCTCTTCTCGATTCCTTTGAAAAAAAACAGATTTCGAAGTTATCAAGCATTGATTGACTATCAAATATCTCATGAAAATATAAGTTTAGGAGGAGCTTTCAATTCAGAATAATTCTAACTAGTTCTATAAACTTTTTTTCCAATTTTCAAAAATCTGGACAATCATTTACAAATACTCCATTTGCTTCCATGGCCTACAAAGGTAACCGTTTAAATGCATTTGTTATAAAAACCAAAATTTCATGGATTATTGATTCTGGCAAGTTAGATTACATGATTGATGCCTACCATTCATTGACCTCTTACTCACCATGTGGAAATCTTAAAGTTAGAATTGTAGATAGATCCCTCTCATCCATTGCTAGAAAAATGAGTATTCAAATTACTAACTTCATAGTTCTCAATTCTGTGTTTCATGTTCCAAACTTATATTGTAATCTTATATCTATTAGCCAGTTAACTAAAAACTCACTATTCTGCTAAATTTTTCATCCTATTATGTTTTTCAGGACCTATCATCAAGGAAGATAATTGGTAGTTGAAGAAAATATTACGAGAAATGGAGAAAATCTGAAGTATTCTTCTATCTTTTTTTTCTCTATTGATTCTAAAGTATATATAACACTATAAATAGGAAGAAGAATTTAGACAAATGGCCACTAATCTAGGAATATAACAGCTGGTATTAACAACTAAATTACAGCTTGTTTTACACTAATGTATAGCATGTACAACACTAATATAGCCTAATATTCTCAAGAAGTCAACATTCCCCCTCAAGTTAGATAATAGATATTAATCGTTCTTAACTTGCAACTTAATTCTTCGAAGATTATTTGAGATAACGCTTTGGTAACGATATCTACAATTTGATGATGAGTAGATGTATATAGTAGGTCCACGATTTTTCCATCTAACTTCTCTTTAATGAAATGACGATCAATTTCTACATGTTTGGTTCGGTCATAATGAACTAGATTTTTCGCAATTCTTATTGCAGCTTGATTGTCACAATGCATGCTGATAGATTCAGGAGTTGTGAAGTTCAGTTCATTGAGTAGTCTTCTTAACCACATTCCTTCATAAATCCCATGAGCCATAGCTCTAAATTCAACTTTTGGACTGCTTTGAGCGACTATTGACTGTTTCTTACTTTGCCAAGTGACAAGATTTCCCCATACGAATGTACAATACCCAATGGTAGATCTGCGATCTGCTATAGAGCTTGCCCAGTCAGTATCTGCAAAGACTTCAATTTTTCTGGTGGGATTCTTACTTAAGTATAATCTTTTCCTGGTATCATCTTGAGATACCTGAGTATACGATAGACCGCTTCCATGTGTTCTTTAGTGGGACTCTTCATAAATTGACTTACAATACTTACTGAAAAACCAATATCTGGTCTAATATGGGATAGGTAAATGAGTTTTTCCACTAATCTTTGATAACGGCCTTTGTCCACAGGTGTACTATTTTCTTTGATTCCGTGTTTTATTGTAGAGTCCATCGGAGTTTCTGCCGGTTTATACCCCATCATTCCAGTTTCCTTAAGAAGATCAAGTACATATTTCCTTTGAGATATAGATATGTCCTTTTTTGTTCATACTACTTCCATTCCTAGGAAATATTTGAGATTGCCTAGATCTTTGATCTCAAATTCCTTGGCAAGGAATTTTTGAGTTTATTCATCTCAATTGTAGAATTACTTGTTAGAACAATGTCATTTAGGTACATAATTAAGATAACTATTCTATCATTGGAGAAGTATTTGACGAATAGTGTGTGATCTGATTAACATTGATTGTACCCATATCTCTTCAGAACTTTAGAGAACCTATCAAACCAGGCACGTGGAGACTGTTTCAATCCATATAAAGATTTCTTGACATCATTAAAGAATGCATTCTTGACATCTAATTGATAGAGAGGTCAATCCAAGTTAGATGTTAGGGAGAGAAGAACACGAACGGTGTTAAGCTTTGCTACAGGTGCAAAAGTCTCCTAATAGTCAATCACATATGTCTGAGTGAATCCCCTAGCCACAAGGCGAGCTTGGAGTCTTTCTACAATGTCGTCTGCTTTGTGTTTGATTGTAAAAATCCATTTATACTCAACAACTTGTTTTCCCGATGGTAGTTTTGTGATCTCCCAAGTCTTGTTTTTCTCTAAAGCACTGAGTTCTTCAAGAATAGTTGTCTTCCATTGAGGTACCTGAAATACTTCATGAATAGAATTTGGAACTTGATCAAGGTTGTTGATAAATGCCTTATAACCTGGTGAAAGATTTTTATAGGAAACAAAATTGTAGATGGGGTGGTTTGTGCAACATCTTACATCTTTTCTTATAGCAATTGGCAAATTCAAATCATTAGAAAGTAACTCAATAATAGTAGGTTCAGTGATGTTACCTATGTGAATTTCAAGAATTGGATTCGAGGAAGATGATTGGTGATGCTAAAGAATGCTCGGGACTCTATCTCCTCCGAAATAAAGACCCTTTAACAAGACAAGCTCTCAAAGCTATATCCGAAGTTTCTTATCAGAATAAAGTTTTGTTAAATCTTAAGTCCAATAATGATGGTGAAATCATGTTGAATTAGATAGGATTGGGCTGAACCGGGTTGTGCTGGGCTGAATCAGACCGGGTTGGTCTAGATTACAAATGTAGGGCTTATTAAGTGTATTGTAAATAGAATGCAAATGCAGGAACAGATTGCAGGACTTACTGACCGAACCAGATGGCAACGACGATGGACCAGATGATCGACGACGATGACGAACCAAATGATCGACGACGACGACGAAGCAGATGGTTGGCGACGACGATAAACCAGATGGCTGATGGTGCCTGAGTTTCACGAGATTTGATGACTGATGTCTCGCGATTTTGGGTGGTCGACAACAATGGCAAATTTGGTAGTTACGAGAGCTGTGGGAAGTGACTTGCGATTAATGGGAAATGACTTGCGATTAATGGGAAATGGCTCGTGATGATGACTGGTCTGAGAAGAGATGGACGACGATGCACGATAGTCTACTGTTTCTTAAAAGAACGATGACTTCTGTTGAAACAAAGAACCACCAGGATTGACGCCGGAGAACTGCTCCTGAAATGGTTCAATTTGTTACCACCGTTTGAGACGAGAGGTAGGAGAATAGCGCCTGAAGAATTAAATTTCAAGAAAAACTCCTCGGACAGAGTTGGTAAGGAAAAAAAAATTAGATTTCAGAAATGCTCTGATACAATGAAGAAAATATTATGAGAGATGGAGAAAATCTGAAGTATTATTCTCTCTTTTTTTCTCTATTGATTCTAATGTATATGCAACACTATAAATAAGAATAAGAAATTAGACAAATGATCACTAATCTAGGAATATAACAGCTAGTATCAACAACTAAATTCCAGCTTGTTTTACACTAATTTACAGCCTATACAACACTAATACAACCTAATATTCTTAGAAAGTTTACAGTAGTGTTAGAGAATGTGAAGGGTTGTACTACTTTGATGAGACTAATATGAGCGAATGTCATCAAAATGCTATTTGTGATTCTGTTTTTGTTCCAAAGAATAGTGAAATTTTATTATGGTATTATAGAATTAGTCATCCCAATTTTCAATATTTGAAACAATTATTTCCGTCTATGTTTGTGAATAATAAAACGTTTAATCATCAGTGTGAAATTTGTGAATTTACCAAACATCAACGTGCTTCTTTTTCAAAATCTCAATATAAACCTTCCAAACCTTTTATATTAATTCACAGTGATGTATAAGATCCAACTTGTATTCCTAATCGTACTCACAATAAATGATTTGTTACATTTATTGATGATTATACCCGAATGTGTTGGGTTTATTTTTTTAAAAGAAAAAACTGAGGTTCGTAATATATTCATTAATTTTCACTCAATGATACAAACTCAATTTCAAAAACAAATACAAGTTCTCCAAACTAATAATAGAACAGAGTATTTCAACAATAAAGGATAATGCATCAAAGTTCTTGTGTTGACACCCCCTCCAACAAAATGGGGTAGTTGAACGAAAAAACAGACAACTACTGGAAGTGGATCGAGCTTTAATGTTCATCACAAATATGCCAAAAAATTACTGGAGAGATGTCATTCTAACCTCAACCTATCTTATCAATCGAATGCTCAATCGAGTACTCTATTTTAAAACAC
This sequence comes from Hippophae rhamnoides, assembly GCA_033030585.1. NCBI lineage: Eukaryota > Viridiplantae > Streptophyta > Magnoliopsida > Rosales > Elaeagnaceae > Hippophae > Hippophae rhamnoides. Next base: position 34,069,420 of record CM065433.1, read on the forward strand.
CACTTCAAAAATTACAAGATTTTTGTCCTCCATCTCATCTCTAGTTTGATCTGTCCCTTAAAGTATTTGGTTAAAAAAAATCCAAACTCGATCCAAGAGCCATTAAAAATGTTTTCATTGGGTATTCCTCTACTCAAAAAGACTACAAATGTTATAACTCCTACACAAATAGGATATATGTCAACCTTGATGTTATCTTCTTTGAAAACTCCCTATATTATCAAAAGTCGTCTTCCTAATGGGGAGAAATTAAGAAAGAATAGCTCTTTTGATTAGTTCTTGGACATCACTCTTGATCAAATTCCTCCAAAATACATCTCAACCATTACCTATAATCAACCTAATAAGTCCCTTAACCTAGACAAACCTTCCCATATTACTCTACCATCTGTAGAGAATAACTTGAACTTAAAGAAAGAAACAGAAAAACAACATAACAAAGAGAGAATTATTTATTCACAGAGGTAAAGGGATAGGGAGAACTTCACACTTGAAACACCTAAAGAGTCAAAATTTGTGGTAGATCTGAATATACATCATGATTCTAGTTTGAATCTAGGTAACTCTGAATCCCCTCTTGAGTTACCTATTGCTCTTAGAAAATAAAAACAAACTTGTACTCTCCATCCTATATCTAAATTTGTTTCATATAAAACTTTATCCTTTGAGTTTTGTGCCTTTACCATTAACATTGACAGAATAAAAATTTCAATAAATATTCATAAGGCCCTTGAAATCAGAGTGAAGAGAAGTTGTTATGGAAGAAATAAGAGCACTTGAAAAAAAATGAAAGATGGGAAATAATAAAACTACCTAAACGAAAGACTCTAGTTGGTTGTAAGTGGATCTTTACTATAAGATATAAGGTTGATGGAACAATAGAGAGTTACAAGCCTGTCTGGTTGCAAAAGGTTTTACACAAACCTATGAATTTGATTACACGGAAATATTTGCAGCTATGGCTAAATTGAATATAATTTGGGTCCTTCTATCTCTAGCAGCAAATTTAGATTGGCCTTTACACCAACTAGTCATAAAAAATGCATTTTTAAATGAAGAGTTAGAAGAAGTCTTCATGACCATGCCATCAGGATTCTGCAATGGAGAAAACATCGTGTGTAAATTGAAAAAAATACTCTATGGGTTCAAACAATCACCTTGAACATGATTTGACAGATTTGTAAAGATAATGAAGAAACAAGGGTACCAACAAAGTCAGTCAGTTCACACATTATTTTTTTGACACATTAAAAATGGGAGGAAAACAAAATCGATAGTGTATGTTAATGATATAATCATGACTGGAAATAATTTGGAAGAAATCAAGATATTGAAAAAAAACTTGACTACAAAATTTGAAATCAAGGATTTTGGAAATATGCAATACTTCTTAGGAATAAAGGTTGCAAGATCGAAAGAAGGAATCAATATATCTTAACATAAATACATCCTCGATCTTCTCATCGAAACCAATATGCTTGGATGCAAACCAAGTGACACCTCAATAGACTTTGGAAAGAAGAATGAAGATATGGAAAATCGATAGACAAAGACAAATACTAAAGATTAGTAGAAAAACTAATATATTTGTCTTACACTAGACCTAACATTACATTTACTGTTAATGTAGTAAGTCAACACATGCACTCAACAAAGGAAGCCCACATCATATTTTCAAGTACTAAAAGGATTTAAAAAAAGAAAGATTGTTTTTAAGAAAAATGACACCAAAGATATACGAGTCTTTACTGATGCAGATTCAATTGATTTAGTAGAAGATAAATGATATACTACAGGGTATTGTTCCCATGTTTTTGGGAACTTAATAACTTGGGGAGTAAGAAACATACTGTAATTATCAAGAGCAGTGTTGAAGTTAAATTTAGAGTAGTTGCACATAAAATTTGTGAAGCTTTGTGGATATGAAAATTGTTAAAAAAACTTCATGTTATAGTAAAAGTTCCAATTGAACTTTACTGTGACAACAAAGCAACCATAAACATATCCCATAATCCCATTCAACATGACAGAAACAAACATATTGAAGTGGATAGACATTTCATTAAGAAAAGATTAGGGATGGAACTATTTGCAAGACTTATGCTCCCACAAAAGAGTAATCAGAGGATATATTCACCAAAAAACTTTCTCGACAAAATTTCAATGATTTCATTCGCAAGTTATGTTCAAAATTTATGATCCAACTTGAAGGTGAGTGTTAATATCTAATCCTTAATTTTCAACATTTACATATATGCAAATATGATTGTTAGGATATGTAATTAGTAGAAATATCATAACTATAATTAGGTGATTTTTTTCCTCCATAACTAGGATATTTAGTTTCCTTCTTTATTCCTACAACTTTGTAGTATAAATCAGTGACTAAATATATACAAATCATATACAAAAATTAGAAATGAACAATCTATTCTAAAGTTTCATTCTAAACCACATTGACCTTTCAAAGTATCTCTCAGCTCCTTTCTATCTTCAGTAATTCCCCATTAATACTTTGTTTTAATTTGATAGTATTAACATTTTGTTTCCAAAAATTCAGTATTATTTTAATAATTCTAGTTTTAATGCATAGCTCTAAATATGCTAATTCAGCATCCCTGATTCATCAAGAATGCTTGTTTAAGATTTGTGAGAAGTTTCATTTGAATTTTTCCTTTCACAAGTGTAAATATGATTAGGTAAATCTACAAATATAAATGATTAGCTAAAAACTTAAGAAAATATGAGAAAAACTAACTACTAAAATGCAAACGGTTTGACAGCTTGGTAATATTTATGCTTAAAGCGATATCACAGTAGAGACATACTAATTAAGCATTTCGAAAGAAATAGTGTACTATCAAAATTTAAGCAAATTATGCATATAGCAGAAGTTAAATATTATTTTTTTAGATTGCATTCGTGCTACTTTACATAATACACCTAAATTTGATTTCAAGATGCAATGGCCAAACTTGCAAAGAATTAACTAATCATAATCCATAAACTAATGAAAAATGGAACTTACATCCAAAAGGTGGCAATACATGATAAAAAACAGAAAATTAAGTGGACCAAATGTAATCAAAGCTAGTTCATTTTTTTCCATTCATATTCCTCATGATGATAAATAAATAAAAGATCAGTAACTAACAAAAGAGAGAACCTGATGCAAATAAAGATAATTAGGATTTTAAATTGGGTATCTAGGTTGGATTATCTGTTAGGCTTTCATTTTATCGTATTTTGAATTTTAATCATGATCATTTGTATTTGAATAGTTTATCTTGTTATAAGGATAATCCTATAAATAAAACATAAAATTGTATTTCTAAATTCAGACTTGGATCAGTAATTTAGTATATCTTTCTCCCCTACTGTTTTGTTCCTAATCTTCTGAATCCTAAGTCAGTCTTGCTTGATCTTCCCCTTTCTTCTATTAATATCTATTATTCGTTTTTCTGGTAAATATAAGAACCATTCAGTTTCACTAAATTATGTTGGTGTTAGCAAACTAGTCTTTGATTGTTCCATTAAGCAATTTCATCTTATTTTGAATGATGTTCAGTGAACTAATATCTGAATGTGTCATGCATGGTTCATTGAAACAGACAGATCAGAAAAAGAAATTATGCTCATAGTTAAATCAGAGCATAATCATATTGACCCACAAAGTAAGAGGAGTGTTATCTATAATCAAGCATCAGCTAGATAAAATTTCCTGAGCAAAATGTTGCAAATGATAAGAGATTACCACAACTTCGTTCAACTTGCAAGGCTAATACTATTTTCCTGTCTTAATTAATGTGTGCTTTGCAAGAAAAGTTATAAGACATCGATCATCCATTTCTACAATTTCAGTTGTGCGTTTTTTGTTCCAACTTACAAAGTAATATGGTGTACAATGAGCTCCTTCACAATCATGCCAATCATTATGGCTAGAAACCTTTTACAGGCATGGGAGTAGGAAGGCAGGTGTTGGAGCTATTTTTTGAGTTTTGATTGAAAGGAGTAGTGAATTTCTTAACATATTAAAAATTATATCAATTTTGTTTGTGGGAAAAAGAAGTGATTTTTTAAAAAACTGAAAGATAATTCTCAGTTTCTTAAGAGATTTAATCCAGAGCATGTATTGCATAAGTATAGAGGCTTGGAGTTTTGTTGACTACCGGTGTAGTTTGATGTTTTTTTAGTGAATTACTACCGGTGTCATGCATGGTTCCAACTACCGGTGTAGTTGGAGTTTTTTTAGTGCGTTTATTTATTAATATAATACGATGTTTCACATTTAAAAAATAGTAATCTTGCAAGGCTACTCACTCCTGTCGTCCTTTTTATCTCCTTGTTAATGGTGTCATCCAACTAAAAAGGAGATGTTTTATTTTAATTAAGTTCCACATGGGAATAATTTATAAGAACTGTTGCTTTTGATCATAATGCATCCATATGACAGTTCACTAAATAAAATCCTCATTTTTTTAAAGCCAGGAGATATCTTTCATACCTCGTCTAACTTGTCCCCTCCTTTGACCAGAACAGAAAAGTAAACTTTTTGGGATTTTCCGTTCACTGTCTCCTCTCTTTCATCTATGTAAGCAACACGTAGAGATGGATAGCTGCATAAAGTCAATAATTTTAAAATGTTTCTCAAACAACTCAATATCCAATGAAACTATGTATGGTCCTATTGTGATTTAACTCACTGTAGCATTAGCTTGAGAATATTGGTGGCACAACTTTGGTCTCGAGGGTCATTGGATTTCTTCTGAATACCATACACCTGACAAGAAACAACATAAGTAAACTTCAAATCTGCCAAAGCTTGTCCACGATCAGTGAAAGCCTTCTGATCTTCTTCGCTTAACTCTGAAGTTCGGTAACCACCAGTAGTGGCTGCCAAGGAAACAATAGTAAATACTAAATACTGATAGTTGACTGTGTATCAATATTCAAATGATGTAGGAACAATAACTAATCTCTTATTTAAAATAATCACTAACCCTTGTCCCCTTCCAGCTCCAAGTAGCATTGAAGTAACAAAGCCTGCCTATAATACATCATACCTCTCACTGGAAAAAACAAAAAGGAAATTTTTGATTTCAACCATAATATACTCAAGTAAAAGTGAATTTCATCATTAACCACTATCCAAACCTGTTCTGGAAAGTGTCTGGGCTCTGTAAGATACCCATTGACGAGTTAACTCTAACTTGTCCTTATCGGAATATCCAAGTTTAGAATCATTTATCCGTTCCACAAAATTTCTCCATTCATCTAATTCACAACCAAAGGAAGCAAACAGTTAGCAGGTAGTCAAGAAAATAAAGGAAAAATGTAGCAATTACTTAAACTCACCGGGATATATTTTTTGCAGGTAAAACAAAATTGTTATTCCATCCTCATTCTCCTTATTAAGTTCATCATCAGAATATAGAACATCTTCTTTGTAGTATGGCGTCAGAACACTAAACTCATAAAACCAAAAAAGGAAAATTGATATTGAAGAAGCAGGAAGAGAATACAGAATGTCATCTATGACAAACTACCATAAAATATATTTTTGATAATGGCTTAAAAAACCACTCATGAGAAATAAGCAAGGACATGTTAGCAGATATTGAGAGTGATAGAGTACCATTAGAAATAGAAAAAATGCGTGACATTTTTCATATGATAGGTAAGAACAACAATATTTTTTCATTTTGAAATAGATATAGCAACTAGTAAGAAAATGAGGCTCCAGTCTAACTACTAGTGCTATATTCCCATTAAGTAGTTACCAATCTCTAAATATATTTCCTTTTCTCAATACTGAAGTAATGTCATGACTACCTAAAGGAGAGCATGTCACGAACTTTGGGTGCGCTCGGCATATTCATATAAAGAGAATTTGCAAAAAAAGTAATGCGGCGGCGAGCTTCCAAATTTGGAGGCACATTTATGGCAGATTCCTTAACAGTCAGAAGCAAATGAAGTCTAACCACCTATAAAGAGATGCAGTCAATAATAAGAACAGTAGCCCAAGATAAAATTTATATGCAAGTAAAAGGGTCTAGTATCTTAATGGTACCTATATTATCACTTTGGTATCCATGCTCTCCTATATTATTACAGAGTGCCGTTTTAGTACCCAAATTCCTTTTTGGTACCCTTTTTGTCAAAATTCTACAGTAACACATCTCCTATATAATGAGGGGTAGTTTTGGGTTTTATTTTTATAAAAAATGTTGGGTCCTTCTATCAGGGGAAATTGAGAAATATTTTTTTATTGTGGATAGTTATGGTGTGAATTTAAAGAAGGGTTTTTATGAGTTTTAATGTACACAGTTGCTTTTTTTTTTTTTTTTGATAATGCACAGGTTTTATAATGTTGGGTCCTTCTGTCGAGGAAATAGAGGGATTTTGAATTTTTTTAGTGTGGATAGTTATTGTGTGAATTTAAGGAAGGGATTGTGAGTTTTAATGTGCACAGTTTTTTTTTTTTTAAATAATGCATAGGGGCTGTTATCAAAAAATTTCCTAGTTTTTAATACATATATTTTTTATAAAAATAAAACCCAAAACCCAAAACTACCCCTCATTATTAAGGACATGTATTATGCACATGATTTTTTGTGGACCAAAAAATAAAGTTACTATAACATTTTGACAAAAAGAATACCAAAGAAGAAACTTGGGTACTAAAACAACACCTTTAGTAATATGGGAGAAAATGAGTACCAAAGTGATAATATGGATATCACTAAGGTACTAGACCCCAAGTAAAACATACCTTTTCTCTCCATGACTTATTTCTTGTCAGGTGTAAATCGATCTTTTCAAACCTTTGTTCTTTCTTGCCATCCACAACGACACTGTCACGATGAACCTTCTCCAAAATTCTACATAGAGGAGCAAAATTTATAAGATAAAGGAGAAATAAACTCTCATTTTGATATCTAAGATGCATAAATACTCCCACTCCTTCCTTCCTCCCATTGAAAATAACCCTATTAACTATCTTTTTGACTACTTACTCATGGCCTTTGAGCATAACATCTCGTGTGATAATCTCCATAATATCCTGAAGGACGTTTACTAACTGAGGTTGGGAACTCTCAACATCATCTCCTTCAGCTAGCTGTCAATACACCCAGCTAAGTAATCAGTAGGTACTCAGTATGGAAGAGTGGCATCTCTAGGTCATGCATGCCAGGCACTACTTAAAGACAAAATACATAATTTAAGTACTTTACCAATAATTTCAAGAATTTCTCCAATCTCTCACTGAGTGATGGAAGCCCACTCATCCGGAAATTAATTAAAAATATCCTCTCTCCTATACTACGATTGATTTCCTCACATATCTGCGTCACAATCCTATTCCATAACAAGGGACAAAATGTTATGATGCTTTTCAATGAAGAGGTTAAGGATGGAGGCACAAATGTTTTTCAAAGAATGATTTAAAAAATCAGTAGATGTTAGTCTATACAATTCATGCTGATGATATAAAAGATTATTCCTTACCTTCTATCATCTTCATCTTCCAAAAGGCGGTGTATTATATCCTTAAGTGTCTCATAGCATTCAATAACTGCAGAATACATATATTCATCGCTCTTAATCTTTCTGAACAAATCATCATCATCCTTTCCCTTAAAACCTTTTGCCATGTCCAGTGCTATAGGAATCTATCACACTCAAAACCAAATTGATTATATAAGTGAGATACAGAATTCCACTGACCAAGAGAGTCTTAATTATGCTTGAAGCTATGACAAGCATATTACCTTGCTAGCAAGCAAAAAGGGGGGCCACTGCACAACAGAAACATCACCTGGAGAATATGGAACCAGCAGTAAATCTGCATCCCTGAATTATTAGAAGTCAAAGGAAATAATAAGAGCCTTAACTTGATGCTTTTGTCAAAAGAGTTTATACAGAAGAAGCAGTAGAACCTGTTGCCGATCAGGTCTTCCACTCGCATGCTATCTATGAACTCGTTCCAAACTAGAGAAAAATTAGCAATGTTCTTCCGTTCAAGTGATTCATCCTGCATATGCCAGAGTGTTCCATTTAGATAAGGGCAAGAAAGATGGGATGTTGGTGTATAAGCCTTTAATAAATTCTAAGAATTACAATAAACCAAGGTTGAACACTATGATTCAACCAAAGGAAAACTCAGTAAACTTGCAGAGAAAGTAAAATAAAATAAAAAGCTAAGAAATGCAATCAATCCACTCTGAGCCTCCAGACTATCTTCCCTTAACTATTAACTGAATTAAGTTAATCAAAACGCTGCTGTTTTGGTAACTGAACTAAATTTCTCCTAAATCCAGCCTGTGAATAAAAGAAAAATAGAAAAGACAAAACTAGGAAAAACAACAATAAAAATACTTAAACAACAATAAGCAAAATAAAGAGAAAAACTAAGTAGATGCTACTGCATCAGATGTCCAAGCCACACTTTTATAATAGCAAAAACACTAAATTAACACAGCACTACCGGAGTTTTCTTCTTGCCACCCTTATTTGTTGAAGGCAAAAGACGACGACTGAAAGCTGAAGGCACTGATTCAAATCTAGAACGCAACATCCCAAGTGTCCGTATCTAAGAAACACCAAATGATATGATTCAATCATCAGGAAGCCAATAATTAACCCAACCAATTGATGTGTAAAAATAATAATAAATGAAAATTTCAAGTTTATAAAAACAAAAAATAAATCACATTTTGATGGGTTTTACCAAACCACTATTTTCACATCCTAAGCTACTAACACCATTCACACTACTACCATGGTATGTCAAAAACTTTCCACTAACCTCACCCAAATGACTGAAGGCTCCGTGGATCCCACCAAATAGAGTAGAAAATATGGAATACCATATTTGTGTGTCCATAAAATAAACCTATATACCAATAGAACAAAGAATCTTTACAGCAAGTAAGAAAGAAAAAACAATTTTAAGCATAGGACAAATTATTCACTCCAATTAATTCCTTTGTGATCTACTTACCAGAATAATTGGTGCCCATATTGCAATAACAACGAAGATATTGTGGGTAACTATGGAAAAAAAGAAGTAAGCACAGGCTACAGTACCATACATATAATAAGAAAAGACAAGACAAGACAAGAAAAGAAAGGTTGCTCTGTTACCATTGGGGAAGAACTCGTGCCATTGGTAATTGTCAATGTACATATCCATTATCAATTTTGTTGGTTCAACAAGTGGCAATATCTGTTTAACAGAACACATGAGTTGAGGATAAGTTTGTAGAATCTCTCTACAAGCTTAAGCTTTTACAGAAAAATGGTAAAATAAAGAAGTTAACACTTTTTAGTAAACATTACATCCAAGAAAGTATTTTAATGAGTCCAAATATCATAATCACTATTATGCCATAACCATGTAGACATGAGTTTGTTGCAAATGAATATTGTTAATTGTAATAGTCCATAGGTGTTTTATTTTTCAACTCATTTTTCATAACTTGTCAAAGATAATGGTTATATTGAATACATCTCCAAATGGCAAGTACCCAAAATTATGTAATTTTTTTCACTAACATGCTTGATTCAATGCATCTAAATTCATGAATACACCTGTACACAAGCACACTGATGTACTTGTAAATGCAAATGCCAGCATAAATTTAAATGCTTCTACTCATCTAGAGTTTTTTCAAAGAGAACAGGCTAGAGATTTTTCATAGAGAACAGACTACTAACAGAATATGGGAAAATAGTCATAGTAGTCCAGCTACTATGGGACAATGAACATTTAAGACTTGATAGGCACGTAATATGAAAGGTGGCTTGTAATAAGTCGGCCATAAATAAGTTGAGCACTTCTAGTCCATAAAAAGGAGACCAGATTTACATTGCAGTATTTAAGTTGCATAAATAACAAGACTATAAGTGCCGAATCTCATGTAAAAAAATGAAGGGACCTTTACCATCACACACCCAACAGAATATACCCCCAAATCTTTTAGAATCAAATAATTTCATTATAAGAGTATATACTCGAATAATTTTTAATTGGACAATCGCTCAAATTCTCACCTCCACATAGTAACTGAAAGCTAGCTTGCTGATCAGCAGCATGATCCAAAACAGAGTATATCTGAGGAAGTAAAAAAGAGAAATCATTAAATGGCAGTAAGACCACAAGACAAGTTGAAAATAAGAGAAGTCTTTGGGAATTTGCTCAATTACACCCCAGCAGTCCCTCCAAAGAACCTACCCATTTTAGAAGATGAAAAGTATAAAAATAAAACAGATTGCAGATTTTCCTTACTTGAGTAATGAGAACAGGTCTTCGTGCATGCCTCTTCCTACATATAGTTTTGGCTGCAGTGTGGCCACAAATAATAATACAACATTTACATCAGTCTGAATCATAAACTATTGAAGAAGCCAATTAGATAAGTTCAAACTAAACGAACTGTGGATTGGCAGATAAAGAAAAGGATGAAAAATATGAACATTAGATATTCTTGCCTGAGCCCACCACATAAAGAGAGTAATAATCCACAAATTAGACCGCTCCACGGATCTCCTGAAAGGTGGAAGCAGAAATAGAATAGCAGCCAACATACTGGGTATCAAATAGATTGCAACAGCGTAGCTATACAGTGACTGGTTCCGCCAATTCCAAACCCAACTCCTGAAGTATTTTATGAGTCCAGTTGGATTTTGTACTGTGCTGAAATAAAATATTGGCAGAACCACACACCAGACAGCTGCGACCACAAATTTCAAGAGGTATCGAACTATTTGAGTGATTTTCAAGCTTTTCCAGGCATTAAAGCTGAGAATTATATCCAGAGTGGCTGCACAACACAGATAATAAGATTGCTCAGTCAAAAGATAATACATGATTAGTACAGGACATTATCGGTAATATTTATTTCTATATTATTAAAACTTCTGATAGCCGTAGCACGCACATATATTTCTTTATATTGCAGAGATTTGAATTAATTACCTCAATAAACTATTGGCAGATTTATTGTAAATTTAACCCCGTGTCTAAAGTATTATCAGTACCTTGTAAAAAGTTAAGGAAAGCAGAAGTAATAAAGATGCTCAGAACATTTCGGAAGACATCCTCATCAAAGAAAGCAGCAGGAGATCCAGAGGGACTCCATGCAACAATAAGCATAGCCTGAAAAATAGAATATAAACGATAAGGGACAAGCTAAAGAGGAAAACTCCTTCAATTTCCCTTGTTTGTTTGACAATAGCTGAAACATCCCATTAGGTTTGTTTGCACATACACAGGAACATTGTGTGATCACGTCCATTAATCATGACAGGCATTTAAAATCTTCATTCTTGGTCAAGATCATAAAGCAGAATAAACATTTGTACACTTCAAAAGGGAAATATCTTTGTCCTTATTCTATGCACAACACTATCTCAGGCCTGTAATAGCCACTAGCCTCCCAGAGGCCCTTATATTCCTCACAAATATTTACTCCTACTTTTCCTTTCTACAGTCAGCCACCACTGCTAACATAGATCAACCAGACACATTTCCATTTTCATTTGTTTCCATTTGCTGCAAATTGCAATATAGAATGAGAGAGTCCACGTTGGTTGTGGATGACTCTAAACTAGAGCTTACAAGTATCGTGGCCACACCATCTATTGAGTTAACTTTTTGGAGTTGCACTCCATGGTATTTATAAACTCTACCAAAAACTCAATATGGTATCAAAACACACATGGTCCTTGAGATTACATGGGTCTTATTAAAAACACGACAAGTGGCATACCCAAGTAGATAGGCCTAGTGCAGGAATATAAAATGAGAGAGTTGTGGATGGCTGTAAAGTAGAGCTTATAAGCTTGAAGTATCATGGTCACATCATCCATTAGGCTAACCTACGTCATCTACTAAATCAACCTTTGCAATTCTCATGGACTCTAAAAGCACAATACTATTTATCATTGCATATCTGTATATAAATTTTTAATTGAGATTAAGCACTTAGAGCGGAAACCCAACTTTGAATTTACTACATAAGCCTGTTTGTAGGGTTTCAGTAATAAAAATGCAAGCATACTGTACAAGGAATTGTATGGAACACTACAACCATTCTCTCAATAAACCTCAAGAACTTCATTAACATTACTTAGAGCAATTTTGGCCTACAGATGTAGGAAACCACTTGTTAAGAGTTAAAAATCGGGATCCCATCATTGAAGTGACATGCTGCTTTTTCTTTAAACATCAAATTAACATGTTTGCTCAATTTAATAGTTGCTGATCATCTAAACTACAAAGGACACGACTACTCAATGCAATTAATGTAAGTCAAAGTTATACATATAGTCAAGATAATATGAATAGCTAGTGTAAGGAAAGTTGAAGCAATATACCAAAGCAAATGCACATATTCAAACAAGATGCTACCTGTAATGCCAATATAAAGAATATCCACATTCTGTCGAAGCTTCTATAGAGGTGCCAAAACGTACGCACTTCTACAAAATTGGTTTTAGGCTTTTTCCTTCCAACATCAACTTGATTAGGTCTCTGTCAAATATGTTTATGGATTATACATTTTCTATTTAATATAGTACTTTATTATGTGAATCAAAATAATGTTAAGTTTATAGGACACCAGTTAGTTTCATTTCCATCTCAATAAATGTCATATGATAATACATCTAAACAAGTTACTAAAACAAATTACTGTCTTCCAATTCCCCACCGTCTTCCAAGTTTAAAGGGGGAAAAGGGGACAAGAAAAGAAACATAAAACAAAAGGTATACAAAAGGAAAAGAGATATATACCTCATTAATGGACTGAACCCCATTTGAAGGTCTAAAAAAGTCGGACTCACGGTTCATTGGCCATCCTAGCCCAAAACATTTTCCAGACCTACAAAAAATAAACATACTTTTTTAGCTACTTGGTGTCAGACTTATATAAAACAAGACTTATCATTCAAGATACATACCAAAAGTATTCGTTTAGGTCGTCATAGTTTCTCCAACTTGAATGACTTTCCCTACCTCCCCTATTTCTCCTTGCTTCCTTCTCGATAAAAATGAGTGGATGAACGTGTTTAGAAGCAAAATGATAGTTATATGAAATAGATAATGTATACAAATAAGCGTTGTTACCTTGCACAAAACATCATACATGGGGGTTATAACATTCCTCAAAAAATATTCTTCGTCAGGTGCCCCATTTTCGTACGTTTCGCCACTAACAGTATGAACATTGCTATACAGTATCCCATAAACCTCATTGGCCATCTGTTGGATTAAGAGACAAAAATAGTCAATTTAAAAAAATATATATAGAGAATGAAGAAATTAGCCTACATATTTTCTTGTTCTCAGTTAAAACAGTAATGGATGTGGTTCCATGATAAGTTGCAGTCACTCTACTTTGGGTCAAACAATAAAACGTTCAATTAAAACATACAAAAGCAGTTAAATAGAACCATAATGTGTAATCACTGTTTAGTTAACAAGCTACTGTAGTTTTTATTTTAGAACCCACCAGGATGTGATGGGACAAATATGCATATATGGAACATTTTCAAGAACATTCTGCTGAAACATTAGTTTAGACTTTAGAATGATAAAAATATAAGAAACCTATATAACAATCTTGAACACATGAAAGAAGTTTTGCATTGCATTTGGAATACACATATAAGCATATACAGATATTTAAACTTAATCTGATAGCACTTTTTGCAGACACTATGAAGTCTAATGTTAAGTTTTGAGAATTCACCAAGTTATGAATGCATACACATGCAAATTTTTACAGAGTGTTTGTATGTAACAGGGTATATAAAAATACTATATTGGGTAGACAGCAATCTTGAATTGTTGAAAACAGCTTTGTTGAGCATTTTAATAAAAACTATTGCCGCAAATGCCCGCAAATGCCTATGGATACACAGATATATGATAAAGAAACATCTACACCACATAAACAGCATGACGACCACAAAGACAAACATACATTATGGAAAATATAGCACAGGCATTCAGGCATGAATCGAATATTTGAAGCTTCACCCCATATAAGAAGATAAAGTGCAATATAAATTAGTTCCATTTGTTGCCCGTCAGAAGCTTGGGCAAACCTGAGAAGCAACCGAAAGAGAAAAAATGAAGTTTCAGTGCTCCAAATCATGAAAAAATATGGTTCTAGTTTTAATTTTGTAAACTACTTTTAAGGTTTTAACTTAGAATTGGAAAAGCAGTTGGATCGCTCACCTAAGGTTTGATTTACAGTGCAAATAGTGGCACCATGAACTATAATTCTTGAAGATTTTATCCATCAGACGCTGAACAGTACCACCATCCAACTGCAATACCATAGTAATCAATCTTTACTGATTGGAGAAAAAATGTAAGATTTCTTTTGATAATTTCATCAGAAAATAAACTTGATGTAAATTAAATACAAGACAGTTCCAGTGAAGACAATTTGCCTGGGTATAATCTTCATGATTCCTTCCCCTCGCATCCATATTTGCAAGTAACAATATCAGGTGTTCCCTCTGATTTTCTACATTTCCTTTCTTTATAACCCAAGAAAAAAATATATAAGAAAACACAGTTAGATAAGCCTTTTTCCTTCATAAAAAATAAATATGGCTTACAGCCATCATATTATCGATGGATCATTGCTAATCCCAAACACACAGGTATAATATTCCATATCACTCGTAAGCAGTGTTCTAATTGGAGTAGATCAGCTAATTTAGTACGTTTGTTTATATTATACTAAGGGCACTAGGGCTATGTTTGGATCTTATATTTGTATGGAAAAAAATGGTGAGGAAATAATGTAATGCATAATGCAATATATTATTTATGACTTGATTACTTGAAAGGATGAAAATAAGAGTTCATAAAAAATTTCTTGAAATATTTTTAACCTTCATTCTTGTTAAAGGATTGTATTGTCCCACATCGACTAGGCGTTCAGCTGTAGTGCAGTTTATAAGTACGGACAACCCTTAACTCAATGAGATCTTATTGGGTTGAGTTAGGCCTTGGGCTTATATAACAATTCTCTTTCATTTTTGACCCCCATATTTTCCTCACCATTTTTTTCCCATGCAAATATGAGATCCAAATATAGCCTAAAAGTAGCGCACTAAGGAATTTTCACCTAAAAGAATGTTTGGAAAAACCTTTATTAAATATCTATAAAAAACAAATTTAGGCAGGGATTTCTTTTTTTCGTGTTTCTTTTGCAGAAAAGGCATTTCAATAAGTCAATAGGTTTACGAGCAGCTGAGGCCATAATTTCAGCTCTATTTTGGTATGATGAAACTAGAACCTTGGTGAATAACCATGTAACATCTACAAATCACAGCAAACACGTTCAAGAGCAAGTTACCTGAAACCCAAATATAGAGGACAACCAGTCCAGTATATCATTGATGTGTTTAACTCTCTCTGTGGGGACTGTCAAATCATCATCTGGCCCAGTGGGTTTTAAGTGAACTCTGGGCATTGGAAGATTGTCCACATTGCGTAGGGCATGAAGTGCTGCTTTTATCTACATATTTCAGGAGAAGAATTATGAATTATTAGTAAGAAGATGATGCAGAATGCTGGACAGAAGCGAAGTAAAATAACAAACCTCAGGGAGTTCCATGATTGCTGGTTTAACCCCTACTGCATACAATGGAAGAATGTTAAAATGTGCATACTGATCCCTTTTTCTTGCAACATCTTCTGCAATTCTTTGTGTCTGTAATAAAAATATTTGCAACAATAACATTTTAATACTTTCCATGCAATAAAGACTGTAAATAATGAGACATTGTACCAAAACCATGCAAATTATACCTTTAAGTCTATCTTGTGGTGTGGCACCACTGTCTTCAGCACCTCATAAAGAACCGTTGCAATTTGACAGATCTTAGCCATTTCCTCCCTTCAAATAACAAGAGAAAGCAAGATCAGAAATGAAAATGAGAAAAGATAGACTGTTAGGTAAAAAGTTGAAATAAATGCTTACGGTTTTTTTGTATATTCTCCTTCTCTGATATTTTTTTCATAGAAATCATGGTAAAACAACATGATCTCTCTTGGATCAGAAGAGAAATCAGTTTTAGCAAGAGTATATTTTGCTTCATTTTCTTCCTGCAATGCAGAACATTAAGATAATTAGGAGTACTAAAGTACAATCTCAAACCCTTCGATACAGACATAGATTCTAGAAATGACACTGAATTAATATTACCGGAAGAAGCATGTGATAAGTCTCAATTTTATACTCAAATTTAGTTTACAACTCTGTTTCAGTTTTCATTACATGGCTTTCCATCTAATGAAAAATTGAAAACCAATGATATCAACTCAGGATCAAAGCTCAAAGGGAGTAAAATGAACTTATACTTCCCCTACTTTAAGAAAATACAGGAGCTCTAAGTTTAGATAGGCCTTAACTGTTTGATTAAAAAAATAAATTTTTATTTCAGAATTTATATAAGACACTGTAATAGACTGAATGTTTCTGGCAAGACTTCACTGTTACATTTTTTTATCTACGTAGCTAGCATCATTACAGTAATATAATTAAGAATTTTACAAAGCATTTATTTATTTATTATTTTTTGTGAGAGAAGACATAACTGTGGAACTGCACAGGGATTATTAGGGTGGGGGATCAAAAAATTAAAGCAACAATAAGCAGATCTATATGCAAAATGTTTTAAAGATTTCCCAAAAGCTGAATGGAAAAGAAATAAGCAAAGCCAATCAAAATCAACATGTATACCTTTTCAAGCCTGTGCAATAGATATGTTTTAAATTGGCGAACACCGCGTCCACTTGATGTTGGATCCATCGTATGAGCCTTCTCAAATGCATGGAAGCGGCCTAAAGAAATTATGGTAGGTCAGCGGCCTTTGTTTTCATATTTTCTTGAACATTCAAGGATGCAAAGAGTGTGTTTCATAACAGAAGAGCACAGAGAAAGCAATGAAATTATGCACCATATACACCATGAACAAATTTTAAAAATAATAATAATAATACATTAGTGCGGAAAAGTACATGTGAGTTTTCTTTTTTTTTTCTTTTGGAGGGTGGAGAATGAAGAAATGCTAGATTTGCACATGAAACAAGATAACATACCCCAGAAGCTCAAGCATAACATCTGCCAATTAAAAAAGAAAGCAGTAGGCAAAGTGACATATTCATTTTAGTTTACAAGTATTTAATAAAAGGTTAAGTGCGAGTATAAGTAAAATAAAACAATACAAAAGAAATAAGTAGTCAGCTGAAACTTCCATTTGATGATGGATGAATGGACATGATTAGAGCTTGGTCGTAGAAATAATGCTAAAGGCAACTAGTCATTTAATTTTAAGCTTGCAAGTGTCAGCCACATTGAATACTAATTCATGTAGCTCATATATGGATGTTGTATTACCGCATCTTGACCCCCACATTAGTTTTACTTTAACATTCTGGTTTTTTATTTTTTCTGATGTTATTGATTTTTTCTGCTGTTACAATATATTGTTAGAACAGGAAGAAGATCAAACTTCAGTGTCAACCGTCTGAGCACTACATCCCTCTTTCTGAAGGCTTGGAAGTGGAGTGGTCAAGTGGTCAACTATGTTATTCCAAATATACTAAAAGGATTCACTTGCTCTTACTGATCTTGATGAGAGTGAGCAAGTTCAGTTATTCACTTAGAACTATCAGTTGACTAAGTAAGAATTCTACAAAGGTCTAAAATCCGCTCAATTTATCTACCATTATAAGTGGGTCTAGGTCCATATATATATAAAAAACAAATCTTTTTTCTTCTCATCCCTCTCTCAGGATGGAACATATAACACCCAAAATGCCCCAGGAAAGAAACTGCATACTACATACATGCATACAAGCATGACTCCAACCAAAGATCCAAGCTTTGTATATTGCAACTATATTCCATATCTGCCTATGGTAATGTCAGCTCTGACATTCCAAATATCCTAAAAAGGCTCACTTGTTTACGCTGGTCCTGATGACAGTAGACAAGTTCAGGCATTTACTTATAGGTATTAGTTGAGTATGCAAAGAAGGATACCTAAATCTAAAATCCTCCCTAATTGTCAAATATTATAAGTCCATATCTCTCTTTCTCTTGGGATGAACACGGAACACTTAAAAGGCTCCTGGAAAAGTAACAGCAATTCATACATGTTCTTACATATAATCATTTTTCTAAATATTGCTAATTGTTACAGACAAATACAACAATGATTCCCACCAAAGCTTCTAGTTCTTTTTTTTTAGGGCTCAAATTACAATACTGTGTACTACATAACTGCCTATAGCAAACCCACCATCGTTTCCATCATAATTGAAGAAAAACAAAACCAGCAGCTCACCAGAACATTCAAAAGTATCTAATAGTTAATAACTAACAACACCAGCTAGTACTAAAAAGCAAAATAAACTAACAAGAAATTGGAAGGAATAGAAATGGACGGCAAGATAACAACAAAATGAGGTCATTAAGAAAACGATCGAAGAAGTAGCATACAGAGGTAAGCAACTCTGGGATTGTCTTTCTCAATCTCATTAGCGACACGAAGAATAGGAGCAATTAAGGCAAGAGACGATGGAACAAGTTCACTATCAAGAGCTGCACCGCTGTCCTCATTAGGCAAATCCACCATACGAGTGGGCATTCTCGTAATTCCTCTTGACAGCGTTCTCGACAGCCCCGCTTCGTTCTTCGTCCCGCTGGAGCTCGCCATTTCCAAACGTTGACCCAACAACCAATCTTCGTTGTTGTTGTTGTTGTTGTTCTACTATGGACCTTTATTTTGTTTACGTTTCGGGAAGTCTGGTATAAAAGAGAATGATTCATGGTGTTCAACATTGGCTTTTCTTTTTGCATAAAAGAGAAAGAAAAAGATAGGTAGTGCTTTTGCTTTTTCACAGATCATTTGAATCTTTTGATTTTCCCATAAACAACTAGAAAAGATTCATGGTGTTCAACATTGGCTTTTCTTTCTTTCCTTTTGCCTTTCTTTTTGGCTCTGTCTGTATTTGTTTGCTTCGCGAGGGATGCTAACTAGTGGCAACTTTTAAAAAAGCTCACTTGGTGGTTTATTTTCTTTCTTCCCAAGTAACTTACTTTTTCGCTAAAAAAAAAAGTCATTAATATGTATAATATAAAGTTATTTTTACATATGATGGGATTCGTTAGTAATCAATTGAAAGATTGATTGGGAGAATTGGTTGAAATTAAAATTCCCCTAAAATTGATAATAAAGAACCACTTTAACTAAAGCGTGAGCCACACTTGAAATCTTTCTAAAAATTATACTGAAAATTTTTGAAATCAAAAGAGAAATTTCATCCAAATATTGTCGTGACTGCAAGGAAATGTATATTATTAAGTAATCAATATTATTCTTGCAATCAGCTTCAATGGTAATATTTCCAAAAGCAATTGTATCAGCTATGTCCACTGCAAAAGATATTGCTATTGTTTCTAATACTTCTGGAGAATAACTTTCCCATGCACCTACTACTACTACATTGCCTTTGTGGTCTCTAGCAACAACCCCTAATGAAGCTTTATTGTCCTTGAAACCAGCGTCAAAAATTAAAAGAGAGATAATCAACGGGAGAAGGTATATATCCAAGAAGTTTGTAAATTTAAGTTGCAATGCATGTGATAACACGTGGAACTCTACTTGTGTTTGTAGGTTCAGTCCACGTCGAAAGAAAATAAAATAAAAATTTTAAATATAATTATATTTGACAAATTCATTAAATAAAAAAATATTTTTTTTATTAAAATTTGGTCAATTATGTGGTTAATTTCTAGTCACACAATATTTTTGTCTTAGATAGACACGCTTAAAGTAGAGAAGAGAAGCAAAACCAAAGGAACAATCTTTTTTGATGAAAAATAGTATTGTGTATGAGAGAGAGTGAAAGAGAATATTTTAAAAAAATATTTGGGATAATTTTCTAAAAGGAGAGTGACAAAATAATGAGCTTAGGAAACACTTTTGTGTCACTATTATAGATTTATCTCAATTTGTTGTATTGACTTTCACTTTGTACTCATTAATTTTATTAGTATAAGAAATATTTTTCAGAATTTGTCGCGTAAATATAGCCCAAATTAAATGGTGAATTACGTTAAATTATCGATGTCATTATTTATTCTCTTAAATTTATTTTATCTTTACCCACTGTGCCCCAACAATTGGTATCAGAGCTGGTCTAATAAAATTCTTAGTAGGCTCTGTGGTTCCAGCATAGACTGATATGTCACATTAAAAAAGATTTTATTAGGTCCAAAGTATATTTATTTACAGAAAAAGAAACATAGCGAAAAAATGTCAAGCGAAAAGGTAGATATTGAGAAATTTAATGACAATAATAATTTATCTTTATAACAAAAGAGGATGAAAGATATTCTTATTGAACAAAAGATCCATAAGGCGTTGTTAGGAAAAGAAAAGGAGGCAGTGACCGTCACCGAGGAACAATGAGATGAGATTGCAACAAGTACAATCCGTCTAAATCTCTCAGACAGTGTCTTGCAAAAATATTGAATCAAAAAATTACAAGACTGCAAAAGAAATATGAGAGACTCTAGATAACGTGTACATGTCAAAGAACCTTGTTAATAAATTTTATTTGTGGAATGAGCTATATCAGATGAGGAAGGAAGATAATGTGAGCATGATGCAACACGTTAGCAATTTCAACAACAATCTTTCACATTTAGAAAGATTCAACATGAGTTTCAGTGATGAAGAAAAAGTTGGGATGTTGATGGCATCAATACCCTTATCATATAATCATCTCATAACAACTCTGACTTATACGAAAGACAAGATAGAGTTTGAAGTTGTTGTAGAAGCCTTGTTGTCATATGAGAAATAGAACAGGGAGAGAGATTCAAAAGCACAAGCCCTTATCACAAAGTCCAAAGGAAGGAGACAATATAGAGAATAGAAACCTAAAGGCAAGAGTAGAGACAAATCAAACAAATATGCCAATGTTGAATGTCATCATTATAAGAGGAAGTGTTACATCAAAAAAAAATTGAGTGTTTAAGAAGGAACATGAAATGAACAAAAGCAAAGTAGTGAACAAAGATGACAATAGTGATTATGAGTAAACAAATACCATAGATGAGTTCAATATCATTTATGATGAAGATTTTGTTAATCTTGCATTACACGAGACTAGTTGGGTGATTGATAATGGTGCTACAAGTCACGCTACATCGCATAGAGAATTTTTATCATCATACACACCTGGAAGTTTTGGTATTGTTAGAATTGGAAATGAAAGCATGTCAAAGATTGTTGATAGAAGAGATGTTTTCTTGTAAACAAAGAATATAACCAAACTATTTTTGAAGGATGTCAGGCATATTCCAGATATATGCCTAAATTTGATCTTTGTACGCAAACTTGCAAATGAAGGATATTACAGCTCCTTCATTTATGATAAATGGAAACTTATAAAAGGTTCTTTAGTAGTGGCTAGAGATGAGAAGCATACAACTCTATATATAATGCAAGTGAAGCTCTCCACCGACACAATAAATGCAATGGAGAAAGACAATGCAACTAAATTATGGTAGAGTGCTATCCACCTTGGAAAGAATGCGTCCTTTCATTTGAGATCAAAACATATTGATATGAGATATCATTGGATTAGGGATGTAATGGATAAAAAACTACTACAACTTGAGAAGATCTATATATAGGAAAATGGATCAAACATGTTGACGATAATTCTTCCAAGATAGAATTTTTGAATACTGTGATTTAGCTACTAGATTGGTGGATCCCTCCATGAAGTCAAGAGGGGGAGATTTGTAAGTCCCGCCCATATGGAAGAAAAAGAAAATAAAAATTTTAGGTGCAACCACATTTGACAAATTCACTAAATAAATAAAATATTTTTGTGGCTAAAATTTGGGCAGCTTCGTGGCCAATTTTTGGCCACATAAGGAATATACATTTTTTCCTATAAATAGACAATGTGTTTTGCTTTAGAGAGACACCAAAAGAAGAGAAGCAAAGTAAAGCCAAAGGAAAATTTTCCTTTGATGAAAAATAGTGTTGTGTGTGTTAGAGAGTGGGAGAGAATATTTTTCTAAAATGAGAATAACAAAATAGTGAGTTTGGGAAACACTTGTGTGTCATTATTTTGGATTTATCTCAATTTGTTGTATTGCTTCTCACTTTGTACCAATTAATTTTATTAGTGGAAGAAATATTTTTCGGAGTTTATCCCGTGGACATCGTCCAAATTAAAAGGTGAATCACGTTAAATTTTCAATATCATTATTTTTTTGTTGAATTTATTTTATCTTTATCCGATGTGCATCATTAGTGTTTCCCTTATTGAAATATTGCACAAGGATCATTATCATTTTCCTTTTGGTGAAGTAGTTCCTCATAGAGATATTTCACCTACTTAGACACTAACAAAATTTTATCCTTAAAAATGAGTTCATTTCTCATTCCCCAAATAGAAACCATGTTTAAAGTCACAATCAAAGTAAACTCATATTTATGTAGCTTTCCTCTTATGAGCCCATTAGATTAAATCTAATTTTAAAATAGGATGAGAAGATATCATTTGTAAAAGCTTGTTAGTAAAGTTCCTCCTATCTAATCGTGTCATAGTGCATGAAAGAAATCACATCTTAAAAATAAATGTTCTACTATTTCTAGTTCTTGATTACACAGAGGACACTTGATATATTCATATGTTATTGGTGCACGGATGGAGGCACGCATGGGTACAAAGGTCATTTCACAAGCGCAGAGGGTACATGGTGAAGAGGGGGACCACTAAGCCATTAGGGGGGATATGCTATATATAGCCAGAGAGATGACAAAATAATATATAAGAACATATACAAACTAGCATCCTCCTTCTCTTATTGTTATTTTTCCTCTTGTTCTCTAAATTCAACCATAAAAATGGTATCAAAGCCGGTTCCAGCCATAGACAACCACAACTTATCCAATGCAGAGCTCCTCAATGAGGAATCTGACATCTTAGCACGACTTGAGTCCAGCTCTGAGTGATTGGGTGTTGTCTTACAAGCGATGTTGATCAAGCTACGAGCTCTTCAAGCCTCCCAGAGCTCACCAGAACCCCATCCATTTGCACGGGATGAAACTTTGCACCCACAGACTTATCTCCTTAACAATGATTACCCTCACCAACACCTTAGTCTATCTTTCCCCAAATTTTCTAGAGATAACCTAATCAGCTGGATTTATGAGACCAAACAGTACTTCAAATGCATGAACATGACACCAGATCAATAGATGCAACTGGCCTCCTTCCATCTAGAAGGCATCGCCCTACAATGGCACAAATGGCTTGCAAAGTTCCGCAGACCACTCACTTGGAGTGAGTTCACCAAGATGATGCGATGGAGGTTTGGTCCAACCGACTATGAAGACCCTTTAGAGAACCTAAGGGTAGCATCACTACCACCAGCTCTTTCTCTTGACGTTATGATGAATTGGTCATATGAGACCTTCAAAAAATTTGAAGTTCCAACCATTGGATTCTTCACCTATGTTGCTTGTTTGGCTGCCATGGAGTATTCTCAACCTATAGATCTCAAAATTGATGAGAACCATTTTCCTAGGTTACTCGAAGAAATGGCAGTGGCTTATGTAGACACCAAGATAAAAGCCCTGTGGATTACCACCACCTCGGCTTCCAGGATAGACCCATGAATCAAGTTTTCCCCATTCAATTGAACTACCTCGTAATGGGTTTTGATTTGGGCCATTATCTGGGTCTATAGGTCTATCCCATGAAGAAAATACAGCTCCAAGTGTTAAGGTTAAGGTTGAGAAGCCCAATTGGTTGAGAGGCTTAATTCATTGGGGTATCAGACATGTGTTTTCGTGTATCCCTCGTTTTCTTGAGGGTGTTACTCACAGGGCCAGTCAGGGAGCTTTCAGAAATAAGGGTCGTGATGGTCGTATGTTCGATCCAAGTAAGATTAATGTTACTCAAAAACGATACTCCCACGTACCAGTTATAGCTCCACATTTTTCATTTTTCTTCTCGACGACCATGCTGATAAGGTGGCTAGGGTTTCAACTCTCTAAGGTAGAAGTAGAGACATAAACTTTATTGTATGCTCCTTTCATATTCTAAAAGCTAAGTTCAAAGGGGTTTCTGTTTGTTCATAAACAAATGGATAAGAAGCATCAATAACCAACGATCGTTCAAATTTTTTTTGGGTAGATCCATCTGACTTATGGCATTTCACATGTTCAAAACTGCTATGGGGTTTTTAGGAACCTGCTATGCAACAGAGGCAGTATGCTTATGGAAATCATTCTAATGAAAGGAAGTTGAAAAAGAATAGTATAGCTCTCGATATAGTTAATTATAATGATGAGGATGATTAAAGGCCAGAAAAGCTAGAAGCTCTTCTTAATGTTGTGAACAAAAATGACACCAATCACATTGTTCATGTTCCAAATGCTTTTTCTGACGTACTTATAAGTACTCCAATTTTCATTGGGGATAGTAAAGGTGGAAGTGGTTTCTAGGTTCTGGTTTTGATGGGTGAGCGTGCCACTGTTGAAACTTATGAAGCTAAAAATAAGACAAATAATTTAATGGATGATGAAAACTCTCTTCTTCAACTGGCCCTTGCAATGTCAATGGATAACCCTATCACAAGCCAAAGAAAGTCTAGAGTAGTTTAGTATGTAGAGCTTCATAGGAAGTTTGTTATAGCTATTAATCATCTGGGTTTTGAAAAAGTTGTTCCTAAGTAGATTCTTGACCTGATGAATATTGAAGGACTAACCAAAGAAAATATTGCTAGTCATCTTCAAAAGTATAGACTCTATTTGAAAAGAATCAATAGTGTGGAAACTCAACAAGCTAGCATGGTTGTTGTATTTGGGGGTAAAGATTCTTCATACATATGCATTGGTGCAACTGATGGATTCGAAGATCTATGCACCATAACTAGTTCAGGTACAGTTGGAAACACTGCCTTTTCATCTTATGCACATGTTGGGATGATTGGTCAATTAAATTTCCCAGCTGGTTTGACCTTGCAAGCAATTTCTTCTTCTGGTTCATCCAATCTGTCCATCTATAAAACCTTAACAACTCCTTTGATTCCCTCGGGAAGTTCCACCATCCTATAGTTGTGGCCTAAAGCATAAGTTTATTTTGAGGGATTTCAACATCAGTGGAGGCAAACCAGTTGCACCAAACAAAATGCATCACTCCTCTAGGAGAACTCAGTCCTATCATCGATCCAATAGGTTTAACAATTTCCACTAGCTTTCTAGATGCTCGAGTGACTATTGGTAGCTCAAACAATTATATTTCATGTTGTAAGGACTATGAGTATTGGCTATTTTTGTGGACAAAATATTTATCTGTAAATTTGTTTTTAGGCCTGCTATCAAGTCTATCAAGAAAAACCAAACAAATGTTTTAGTTTCAGATAATTGTACTTCAGGTATATCTTTGATAACTACGACACATATGATTACATTTAATAGCACATGCTTATAAATCTGAAATTATTTTTAGTGCTAAAATATGGAATAAGATATGCTAAAATATATTAGATAAGATATACTCTAAAATAAGATATGCTAAAAGATATTATATAAGATATACTCTAAATTATAGTGGTAATCTTTAGCATAAAAGATAGCATAAAATCTATTTTTAAAAGATATTAGATAAGATATACTCTAAATTATAGTTGAATCTTTAGCATAAAAGATAGCATAAAATCTATTTTAAAAGAACTCTTATTTAAATAAGAGTCTTCTTAATTAGTGAGTATTATTAATCCTATTTGAAATAGAAAAGATATTATCAATCATATAAGAGTTTTCTTAATTAATGAGTATTACTAATACTATTTGTAATAGAAAGGATATTTATCAATTACATAGGATTAAGGGTTTTAATTTTTCCTATAAATAAAACTCATTGCTCATTGTTTCAATCAACCATACAAGAGCATTATTATATTCTTCTTAATTTCTCTCTCTTGTTTTACAAATATAATATCATAATTTTTAGGTTTCTTTATTTAGTTAATCTATCAAATATTTGTGGTTATGTTTGATTGATTAATAAGCCTATTTATTTTATGATATTTTGATAATATGTTCTTATGGCTTCTTCTTTATTTTTGTTTTTAAATTGTTAGATCAAATAAGTGTTTTTGTCATATCATAATTATTTGATTTGATTATTAATCTTTAAAGAAACTATTTTTATTGAACTTGTGCTTGATCTTTTTTGCTCTAGGATTTACTAGTTGATTTGATTTAAGTGGCATATGTTTTGAATCATCTAGTTAGGATTATTCATTATTAAATCCGTTCTAGAATACACACGGACACTTGTGTTTTCTTGTACTAATCTTTTTGCAATTAATTCGGGAACGTATCTGATTGGCGGGAAGCTTATTAGAACGTTGGTCTGGAAACCGCTCGTGATAATATTGGAAACTATGAAAATAGAGCAGGGGCTTTTAAGTAAAGTACATTGGGGCAGTATCCTAGGGAGGGTAGTATAAGATCGAGTTTGTACTTGAACATTTGATTTTCATAGTGAAAAGTTAGGTGGACACGTGGTTTTCCTCTTAGGTCATGGTTGTGGCCTGGGTTGTTTCCACCTTAACATATCGTGTGTTATTATTTTATTATCGTACTTTATTCTTATACACGTTTGCATGTCTAGTTGTTTTGTTTAGGTTATTAAGTTATAAATTAGTAAAAATTAAAAATAACCTATTCACTCTCTCTAGTTTAATTAAGTCCATAATTTATAAACTTTCACATGTGATTCGAGCAATCCCTTTTTGTGATTCGAGCATTCATCGTTTGGAGTGTTGATGAACGAAAACCGGCATCGCCGATTCTCACAAATACTTTGGTTTTAATATTTGTAAAACTCTCGCAAGTGCACGAATCATTTCGTAGAAAATGATAAGTATACTCCCAAGGTCGATCTAAGGAAGGAATGTACGTGGTTCTTAATTTATTATTCAAACTTTTAAAAATTAAATTAAATCCTAAACATCCTGTCACGATAGTTTGGTTTTTGTGTTCCTAATCTAATAACATAAAATAAACATATATACAGATTAATTAAATATAATAAAAAAATAAACATAGATACAAATTCAATAAATAAATATAAATACAGATTCAATAAATATTCATGCAAATTTTATCATTTATATTAGTGGAGTATTTATGGATATAATAACTAAATTAATTATGCTTGCTCATATTAT
Source organism: Hippophae rhamnoides (assembly GCA_033030585.1). Classification (NCBI taxonomy): domain Eukaryota; kingdom Viridiplantae; phylum Streptophyta; class Magnoliopsida; order Rosales; family Elaeagnaceae; genus Hippophae; species Hippophae rhamnoides. The sequence goes on from CM065433.1 coordinate 34,096,731, forward strand.
CTAGGTTATTAAAGATATAAATTGATATTTTATTGATTCTCTCTTTTTTGTATGAATACCACCTTTGGTGGGGTTAGATATTCTTTGTTAACTAAACAAATCAATTAACACCTATGGGTGGGGTTGATAACTAATTTGGTTAATTAAATTAATTCCTTTTTCTAAGAGATTGAAAATGAACCATTTAAATGCCACCTTTGGTGGGGTTACAAGTTTTAAGCTTTATTCAAGGTGTCCAAATTAAACCCAAGAATTTAGTTATCCGAGTACTAACTTTCAAGTTTTAAAACCACTACCGAAAACATGTCGTCAATACATTTTCAGATAATAATTCTTATAAAAACTTTTGAAATAGAGCTTCACTCTAACTACAGGGCGATTGTACCATCAAATAAAAGAGCACTACTCTAAATCGAGGATAACTAAACCTTAAAATCTAATTTTCGATTTAAGTTTGTAATGAAAAATAATATATTTTTCTCTAACATTCTTAATATAAAATCTTGAATAAAAATAAAATCAATTCATTTTAGAGATTTTTACCTATTTAATATTTATGGCATAACAACGTCATTATTACATCATGTTTACTAAACAAGACAGTTAAATTTAACCACAGACAAATTAAATATAACATGTAAGAATAAAGCATAAAAATAACTGTAAAGAAAATAAAATCCTTACAGAACTTCGACGCTATTCCCGTTGCTGGAAAAACTCCAAGCGGAATTTGCACTCCCATTTATTGAATCAAAAAGCTAAAATATTACAAAAACATAACTTGTTCTTCCCTAAAAAGGGGAAAACTCTAAAACTAAGAGAAACTAGCTAAAACATAAGAAAAACTAGCTAAAACATAAAAAAAACTAAAAACTAAGAAATGGAGAGAAAGAAAGAAGAGAGAAGTGTGTTTTTGAGGTGTTATTTGAAGTGAATGTAAGGGGGGTATTTATAGGTGAGGATGGAGAGAAAAAATGAGTAAAAAATGTTAAAAACAATATTAAAAAATTAAAAAACGTGTAGTGGACATGCTGAGGTCATCAATGACGTCAAGATGACGTAGCGTCATCGTCTTCTTCTTACGTGAAAAATGGGGTGAAAACGCGTTGGCGCGGTTGCCGTACATTGTTGTACAGCTCGGCAGCGTGAAAGTCGCCATGCCCGCGTATGGCATGGCAACATTTGGTACAGCGATTTTCCGTCTTTTTGACATTTTTGACCTTTTCGACCCATTTTGTCCAATTTTTCCATGTTTGTTGACCTTTTTCCACTTATTTATTAATTTATTTGTGATGTATTGCTTCAAATATTCTTCTTTGAGTCTTTAAATTGCGTTTTTAAGCCAAAATACCTGAAAAACAATACAAATACCCGTGATTCCGAAAAAGACAAATTTATATAAATATATGATCAAACATATAAATATATATATTTTTAATCAATTAATGTGCATAAAATCATGGTTATTTTAGTGCTTTTTGAGCACTCATCAAGTGTCTCATCTAATCCATAATGTTTTGGTAGTACCTCTAATTTTATTGATCAAAACAATTGTAGCGAAACCTGGCAAGCTTCAGTCCAACTATCAGAATTCCCATCAAATTCTATGCACTTTAATAACAATGGTATTTCTTCTATAAGTGTTATTCGTATTCCTCTTGAGGATTCCAGAGATATAAAGCACAAAGAAGGCTTGTTTGGGAACATTATTCAAACTACAAATTGTGCACAAAGGCATTGTTGGGAAGAGTAGTTCCTTTCATGCGGAGCAAATTCATGGAGGCACTTCATCTGTTATTAAGCTAAGTGAGGTTGGGGGACCTACTATAGACACAAAGACGAAGCTCAATGAAGATTGCTACATTCCAGATCACCCAAAGTCTCAGGATGGTTTCACTCAAAATGGTTATGAACCTTTCGATGATTGCCATGATGAGAATTATACACTTTCCTCATAATTTTACCAAATCCTATCCTCATTGTATCCTCGTGGACAAGGATTCTCAGGCAAAAAGGATTAATATGTTCATATGCTATTGGCGCGCGGACGGAGGCACATATGAGCACAGAGAGTACATGGTGGGAAGAGGGACCACTAAGCTGTTAGAGGGGAGATGCTATATATAGCCAGAGAGATGAGGGAATAATATATGAGAAAATATACAAACCAGCCTCATCCTTCTCTTACTGTTGTTCTTCCTTTTGTTCTCTAAATTCAATTATAAAAACACTCATCATTTCTACCTTCAATAAGTCATTTGATTTTTGCTTGAATAAGTAGAACATTGGCCATTATCTTCCAGAGAAACACTTTATATCGATTCTTTAAGTCTGTGCTAACATTTTTAGAGAAGAACACACCTAACTTTGATAAGTTTGGGTACTACCCAGACAATGATCCATAATCCCAAACCACTTTTAGTAATTGATCCACTTCAGCTTCTCTGGCCCTGTAGAATAAATACCATCATTTATATAGAAAAGATGAATTATAGGTAATAAATTTCTTGATATCTTGATTTCATGCACCAATTGATCAGATTTTGTCTTTACCAATATTCTTGATAGGGTTTCGACTACCATTATAAATAAATATGGAGATAGAGGATCTCTTTATCTTAATCCTCTAGAAAGTTTAATGTATCCATACTTAGAGCCATTCAATAAAAATGAACATGACATTATCAATAAACGTTGTTTAATTAGAACAAAAAATTTAACAAAGAAGCTTAATCTCAACATTATTTAAAAAATCAAATTCCATTCAATTTTATCATAAGTTTTATTCATGTCAATGTTGATGACTAGTAAGGATTGTATTCTGTTTTTCCTCTTCATTGTATGTAGCACCTCATGTGCAAGGATAGTATTCTCTACATCCAATGATTAAGAACAAATGCTGCTTGATAAGGGAATATGATCTTATTCAGAAAGGATCTTAACCCGTCCATTATTATTTTGGAAATTATCTTATTAGAAACATTACAAAGATTTATTTGACAATCATGTTGAATGTTGATCGAATAATTCCATTGTCGAAGAAGAATGATCATTATTTACTTTATTTCCTAGTTCATTGTGCCAGCTGAAAAGAAATCCTACACAAACTTATTATATCTATGCTGACTATATAGTGTTTTTTATAAAAAAAAATACAGACATGTCATCAGGTCCAGTTGCATCCAAGTTATGAATACTCCAGAAATCTTTATTCACCTAATGTGGTTTTGGAATTCTGCATAATTCTTGATTTTCCTAATTCGTAATACATGCATTGAATAGTCCATTTAGGGTAGAGAAATCATTGGATTTGTATAAGTGAATTGAGACTGAAATGAAGAATAATATAATATGATTGCCAATTTTTTCTCTTTATTGAAGTCATCTGCCATCCTCATTATGAATGGAGTAAATTAGGTTATTTCGTCTCCCGAATAATGTAAAAAAGTGAAAGAATTTAGTGTTCTTGTCTCCACGGTACAACTAAATTTGTAGTGATTTTTGGCATCATATTAGTTCCTACCTCACTTGTTGTTGGAACAAAAATGTGAAAAACAATGTAAGAACAATATTACCGATATATTGAAATGAATTGCTTGTGTTGAGTCGCGGTTCTGTCCAAATTTGTGCAAGCAAACACAGTCTCGTCGTCTCTTGGATAAAATAACCCAGAATCTTTTTCTGTCTCGGAGCTTCACTACACTGATAAAGTCCAGAATGCTACACCTCTCAAATATTTATGTTGTTAGGAAAACTTTAAAAATAATTTTGTATATTTTTCTTTGGTTTGCTAATAAGAGTAGTTTCTAAGTTGTTGAGTTATGTTCTAAAACTGAGGGCTATTGTCCTCTATTTATAGTTGAAAAAATATGTGTAACGGTCACATAATTATGAAAATAATGATCATAAAATAACGGACATATAATTATGAAAATAACGTTTATAAAAATAACGGACATATAATTATGAAAATAATGATCATAAAATAACGGACACATAATTATGAAAATAACGTTTATAAAAATAATGGACATATAATTATGAAAATAATGGTCACAAAACATAATTGTGAAAACAACAGTCATATTTGGGTGGATAAATAACGGCCAGAACTATCGGAAAAAATAGTTTTTTCATAATGAAATTTTTTTTATTTAAATTCATTTCCAACACTTGTTGTTCCTCCCGTTCGTTTTGAAGCATCTCAATATTAGTGACAGTTTGATCATTCTGTTGTTGTTGTTTAAGCGATATTAATTTTCCTTCTATTTCTTTTATCTCTCATGATAGAGACCAAAGTAACTCTTATTCCAGTGCTTTAATGTCCTTGCAGTTATAGTCACTTTTTTGCAAATACCAATTTGTTCATTTCCTCTAACTCGTGGACACTAAACTTGCTCAATTATAGTTTAGCCATTAGATCTCTGCACCATGCTTCTAAAAAATGAAATGGTCTTGTAAAGCATTACAGTATGAAGGACAATTGGGCAAGGATCTGAAACTGTAAACTTTTATTAATAATAATAGCAGCTTTAGGATGTTGGATTAACCAAACAGCACTTGTGATTACTCTGTCTAATCTTTTTCTTATTCTTGTCCTCTTCGATTGTTTATTCTTCCATGTGAGCCAAGGACAAAAGGTTCCTAAATATACTCCACCACAATTCTCAAGAAAATCTTTCAAGTAACTCTTAATGAGTAGAAAAGGTTTGCCACCTTCCTTTACATTTGCAGAATTAAATTCATTAAAATCACTCATGAGGACCCATTCTCCATCATAAGAAGAAAACACGCCAGTAAGATACGACTAAAAGTTGCCTTTTCATTATAATAAGGTGGGGCATAAACAAAACATAACCACAATTTTTCTGAAGTACCTCGCAAAACCTTTAACTTCCAAAGCTACTGTATATCTGTTTTGTTCAAAAACTTCAAATTCCATTCCTTGCTTAATATACAAGTCATAACCCCAATTAAATTAACAGACTTTAAGTAAGTTATTTTGGAATCAGCTTTCCTCGCCCTAAAATCTCCTCTATCATTTGGGTACGGTTTCCTGAGGAATATATTATTTATTATTCTCGAATCTTGATGTGGTATTTTTTTTTTTAAAGAAAAAGTCATAAATATTTTATAGGACGAAGTATCTAATAATCTATTTGTTTAAATTAAAAGTATTGTTTATTGTTCAAGCTTAGAAAATAAATTTGTAATACCATTTGTTAAAAAAAAACATTTATGTTATTTTGTCCGTGAAAAATATGTTAAACAATGATTCAATTTATTTTTTATTCATTTTGTTAAATATAACGAAATAACACATGTATCACGTGTTTGTTTATATTTTTTGATAAATATATAAATATTATTTAATTTTTTTAAGAATTTTTTCTTTCAAACTTTAACAAAGTTTTCAATAAAATTTTCATTGTTGAATACACAAAGTAATATATTAGAGGGTGAAAATTTTATTTAAATTTAATTGAAATTATTTATTAAAAATTAAGTAATTTTTAAATTAAAATTTATTTTATTAGATATATGTCTATCAAAAAATACAAATATAAAATGTCATATATGCTATTATGTTATATTTAATAAAAAAACTAAATAGAGAATTAACTTTGTCATTTTATGACACTTTTTTTACAAACAAATAAACTTAAAATTCATACATTTTAAAGGTCGAAATAAAGGAACTTGTACTACATTTTTTTTTATTTTTTTATATATTTAATATTTTATATTGAAAATAAAAATATTTTAAATGTTTAATTTGTTATAAAAATATTCATAATCTTTAATTTCATTTATACTTATTTCGTTGAAAACATAATTATTTTTTTAATATCATGTTTAACTATTAATTTTCTAATAAAAATGACAAAAATAACATAAATATTAACATAATTAAATGTTAGAGATATTTTCCTCATTTTTATCCTACTACTAAGTCTAGTCTTAAAAACAAAACAAAAAACGATTATGAAACTCTTCAATTGTAACAATATTAGCGTGCATAGTGATTGAATATATAAACGGATTATAATAACAATTTAAACAAGACAATCCATAAAGAATAAGATCTTTACAAGGAACGGGCTCACTTATAGAAGCAAGATTGTTAGTTATTGTCTTCAATAACATGACAAAATCATCAATAAATAGCAACTCTTTTTTTATAGTTTGTAATTGAAGCCTAAGTTCCATAATTCAAGATTGTACCTAAGAGTCAAACACATCCTCAAAAGTTTTCTATAGCTTTCTTACTAGCTCTTTCCATAGAAATATCCTAAAATTTCACTAGTCATTGAACCAAAAATCCATGAACAAATCATCCCATTAATGTGTTTCCAAGCCATATACTCAAGAGTAAAACTTGTAGAATCGACAAGATTCATCAATGATATTACCCAAGATTCATCCATGAATTTTTCTAACTCCATAGGTTGTTATAATGCTTAATAACTATTCATGTCACAATAGGTAGTTCGAACGATCAAGTTTGATAAAAAATAATAGATTGACAAGATAAACTATCATTGACTATAACGAAAAAAGAAAAGAAAAAGGAACAATAGCCAAATTAGAAAATGTTTGATTTGAGTGAGAACCTTGAGTAACCATTCTTGAGTTTTAGCAAGAAGAAAACCCTAAGTTGTTATCAAGAAATCTAAACCAAGACGAGCAAAAACAAGAACCACAAAGCGAAAGAGAAAAATCAGATGAGATATTTCCTCCATCTTATACCATACAAAATGGAGAAAAAGAATTAAGTGAAATCAAGTGATATATATATATATATATTTCACTCGAGTCTTCTTGACTAACCATACACTTATTATACATTTACAACACTTTTAACATCTTTTTAACTAATACAATACTTCACACAATTACCATGATTTTGTAAGTGAAATTATTTCATGTCATCCGCGTGGTGATGAGTTTACAAGGATAAAGTGTTATGGAAGCTTGTCCTCTTTTTTATTGATTAATCTATCATTCACATGCCATTTATACTGATGTTGCTTTGGATCCTTACTCATCCAATGGGCATAATGGTATCGTCAGAGAAGATGGAGAGTAAAGAACTTTGCAATTTGGTCACGTACGTCTATTATATTTCTTAAGAGAAGTTTTTAAAAACCTTCTCAACAAAATTTCTTTTAGAACCATAATCGGGGTGAAAGATTTCCTCAAAAGATATGTTCTTCATATTTCAAAAATTGTGATACGTGGGATATTCTCATGCATTATATGATTTATTATCAAAGGATTACCATTGACAATTGTTTTTTTAATTGCATCCTTCATATCATAGAATAGTTAAGGAGGGTATCTTTTGAAACGTCTACATATGGAATTAAAAAAATAATCATCTCAGAAGACTTTTTTGTACAGTTAATAATCGTCTAACAAACAATTTTGTAGTATTATTTGGTTTGCTAAAGTTTTTGAAGAAGACAAGAATAGTTTGTAGGTTAGTCAAGAGCACCAAATGGTAATGTCTTAATTGTGATGAGTTGTGGAATCAGAGAAGGAGAAATGGAGGGATAAGTATGGTTGTACTTGACGAATATAGAAGTCTAATGGAGTGTTTCTTGGTATAGGAGGCTAGTTCTACTCTTATGATAGAATATTATACTGCTTACTGTGCTGTTCAATTTGCAAGTAAGCTTGAGTTTTGTAGATTCTAACTTTAATTGAATTCAACCCTTATTTTTCAAGGACTTTCCCACAGGATATAGCATGGGTCTTTAATGGAAACTTAGTGATATTATTAAGTCTATCACACAACTACTTTTAAGTTTTGATGAATTTCAGTAAGTAGGGTTCTCAAAAACGGCAGTTGGAAATGAATTTAAATAAAAAAAATATTTTTTATTATTTTATGATTGATATTTCATAAATTATGTAACTTTCATTTTCATAATTATATGACCGTTATTTTTATAACCGTTATTTTCATAATTATATGACCGTTACTTTTATAACCGTTATTTTTATAATTATGTGGCCGTGATTTTTATGACCGTTATTTTCATAATTATGTAACCATTATTTTTATGACCGTTATTTTTATAATTATGTGTCCGTTACTTTCATAATTATGTGTCCGTTATTTTTTACCGTTATTTTCATAATTATATGACCATTACACGTATTTTTTCAACTATAAATAGGGGCAATAGCCCTCAGTTTAGAATATAACTTAACAACTCAAAAACGCTTCTACGATTCTTTATAACAAAACCAAAGAAAAGGAAAATTCAGAATTGTTTTATCAGATTTACGAGCAACATAAATATTTGAGAGGTGTAGTTTTTCGGACTTCATCAGTGTAGTGAAACTCAGAGACAGAAAAAAAATTATGTGTTGTTTTATCCTGAGGACGACGAGGCTGTGTTTGCTTGCACAAGTTTGTGTAGAACCGCAAAACGTTTTAAAGAGAGCGATCTAGTCCGTAACTCAACCCAAACAGTATATTTCAATATATCGATAATATTATTCTTACGTAATTTTTTCACATAAAATTTGGATTGTTAAGAAAGTTTTGCCAAAGACTTTGCTAGTGCTGACGTCACAAGGATTGTAACATTATTTTACTTGAATTACTTAATTTTGCTTGAATTAATGTTATGTCATGTATGAATTTATTATAATTCAATGGAAATTTTATTTATTTTTAAGCAAAAATATATATATAAAATATATTGAAGCTAAAAGAAAATAAAAAATTTCAATAGTACATTAAAATTGAAGATATACGAATACATAATCAATTATGATAAATAGACATATTATAAACCATTTTAATTGTTTCAATATTAATCCATATTCACCTCCACTAATAATTTTTTATTTGTTTGAATGGTTTTAATAAATATATTTATATCAACGAACTTTATTTATTCATGCATGTATTTTTTTTAAATTGAAGATTAAAGTACTTTGCCATCATAATACTTTAATCTTGCATTAAAAAAATAAAAACAAACAAACAAAAACAAAAAATATACTAATTAAATATCTATACTATTTGGATTTTAAAAAAAACTATTTACACATTATTTATATATATATATATATATATATATATATATATATTATTAATTTAAAATATTATATACTATGCACCCCTAAATAATAATTATTTTTTTTATTCCATCTCATTCATTTCAACGTTTAAAAGTAACAAAGTATTTAAAAACAAATAGTTAGTTTGATTGTTTGGACTCACTAAGTTTTTTTTTTCTTTTCTAAAATATTATATCAATATATATCAATTTATTAAATTAAAAATAAAAATTAATCAATAAAATATTGATTAGAGAATATTAAATTAATATTTTTAAATTAATTTGATAAGTACAATTTTCTATTTAAATCCACTATTTTTTGAAGTAGATTTAAATCATTTTGCTTTTATGTTAATTTAAATGAAATAATAAGGTTTAATATTTAATCAAAATATAATTTAAAAAAATTCATTTAAACTATAATTATTTACTAATTTTAAGTAGTGAAAAACTCCATAAAATAAATGTCTTTTAGGAACCATGAAATAAATAAAGCTTTGTAATTTCAAGAACATAAAATGATTTAGATATTTTATTAATTATAATAAATAAATATAAAATGAACATTAGAAAATAATAATATAAATTATTTCACCGTATTAATTAACATAAAAATTGATATAAAGTTAAATGATAATAAATATATGAAATATGTATTATAAATTTACAAAAATAAATAAATATATATATATATATATATATATATATTGATTCATTTAAGTGATAGTTTATAAATTTTAAAATCAAAACAAATATATTTTCTCTTATAAAACAAAAGCCTAGTTAGATCCAATTTAATTTGAATCAAATACATGAATTAATTTATCAATTATTATGTACATCCATATTATAAGTAAAACATATTTTAATAATGGATTTTTTCAAAGATATCATAAAAATACAAAATTTTCATTTTTGTAAAAAAAAAAAACTAGTATCTTTTCCTACACTCCATTAGGATGAAGGCAATTTCATCTTGACTCAACACTCATAAATTCAATTTCATTATATTGAACTAAAATAAAGTTAATTCATTTAAATTAATTTAATGAAGTTTATTACATTTATAAATTATAATGATGTTTTTGTTTAAAATTATTTTATATGTGATTGAAATATTTATATATGATATATATATATATATATAAGTGTAAATTTAATATTTAAAAAAACAATTTTTTTTAAGAAAATTAATTGTTTGAATTCCCTTATTCCCATGAAAAATTTACTTCGTTTTGATAAGGGTGATGAAGGTGGACTTCATCATCGCTATTCATATTGGGTAATATATAAATGATGAATCCTGTATCACGAAAGGGTTATCTGCCAATGAATACACAATAAATAGTCAGTCAACAGTCAACAATCAACAATCAATCAACTTGGTCAATGGCTGAATACAAGGTGGAAAGAGGGAAATAATTTGAAATGTTTGATAACTATATCTACAACTATATCTACCTTATGGTGGTATTTAAAAATTCAATATTATGTTTTCGTAATATATTGGTTAAAAACATGTCTCGTGGACATAATTGATTTAACTTTTCTAAATTTATATTTGATTAATTTTTACAATTTTGGATAAAATATATAAGTTTAAATTTCTTAATTATAAAAGTAAAATTTACTAAGTTTCAAATATTTAAATCAATTAAAAATGTATTATTGTAAAAATTATTCAAAAATACATTCTTTCTTATTATAAATTTATTTTTAATTTAAAAATTTTTTTTATTAAGAAAATACATTTATTAACATTATATAACTATTTCTATTTAACATAGTGTGCTTAATTATTTTTGTTAGTTATTTTAATAATACTACGATTTTATTTTTAATATCTTTTCTTATTAATTTTTTTGATGTGATATCTTAATAGTACATATATTTAAAAAGATATTAATTTAGTGTAATTTTTTATTTAATTAAGAATTTTTTACAATGATATCATGATATATTCAAATAATATTTTTAAATAATAAATTAATTAAATAATATTTAAATATAACACGTGTATTATTACATATATAAAAAATCTTTAATTAGATGAAAATTTGTACTAAATTAATACATTTTTTTTAAATGAGATACCACTGAGGTATCATCTAGATAAAAAATAATACTAAAAGTAAAATATTTGTACTACTAAAGTAGTAAATCATAATTTTTTTTATCAAATTTAAAATAAAATATTAAATACATCATATCATATGTTAAAAGAATATATTTTAAACATCATTTATACTTAATATATAATATAAATTGATTAGGAAATTATTATTTTTCTTTTACATTACACTATATAATTATCAACTAATTTGAGTGCAATAAATGCATCAAAAATACACTCTTTATTTCGGAGGTGTCAAGGCAACATCACTTTTCACCATTGTTCAATCAGATATATAAGAACCTTATTTACTTGTAGTAATCTTATGTGTTTCTTACTCTACTGAAATGAGTTTTTTTTTCTCGAATCATCTTATAATATCTTGTTAGATTGCATATGGTAAATATTATTTCAATGAAGATTTAAAATTTAATATTTTTTATTTGTTTTTATAATTTACTACATTATTGTAAAGGGTTACAATTGTCTATTCTAATAAGAAAACTGGTAAAATTAATATGAAATTTTGTGTAATGTGAAACTCTGTAAAATTATAAAATTTCCAAAAATACATTTATAATTTCAACCGCATGACAAGTGACTCAATTTTTTCTATGAAATTGACTAGTTGTCTTACCATAATAGTTTATTATAACACTTTATAAACACTCAGTAAATTGTAGAAAAAAAAATTGTAATAAAAAATAATAAAAGAATTAAGTTGAAAAAATTTAGTTGCTAAACGTTTACCAGATTGCATGTGCGAGCCAAATTTCTCTTACAAGGGAATAGATTAAGCAAATTCTATTGGTTATTCGAAGACCAAGTTCATGTATAATTTAGTTTCAACTAATAGCAATGGGTTATTGGAAAGGGATAATATGAGTAATATCCTTAAATTTTAAAATAATATTATAAATACTTTTAAGAATTTTAGAATATCACAAATATTTTTCTAACTTTAAGGGAAGTTAAAAGATAACGAAAACAAATAGTAATAAAAATTAAAAATAACTTATGTGAATAGTAACTTTTATACATATAAATGTCAAAAATAATAAAAAATCAATAAATAAGAGGATATAAAAAAATAATACAAATACAAACACAAGACATCTCAAGATGTTTTTCACAATAAATGATAATTAGTAAAAAGAAAGATTAAATCTTAACGAAGAAGATAGATTCAAAGATTCATTATTTTCAAAAATATGTTCAAGAAAATATATAATTTATTATTAAATACGTAGTAAAGAAATGAGCTTTAACATTACACTCGTAAAAGGAAGGTATAACATACCATTAATTAACAAATAAATCATTATGAATAAATTATCTAAAATCCACCAAAATGATAAAAGAAACTTTTAATACATTTATTTAGAAGGAATTCAAATATTAATAAAAATATATTTTAGATAAGAAATAGATATACCGATAAAATTTACCACTTCTAAATAATAAAATAATAAATATAAAAGATGCTTTATTAGAAATAATTTATGAAAATTTGTGATAATGTAAATTAAAATTCACAATACATCCTAGATTTACCATTAACATTAATGATAAAAACTTAAATCAATCATTAAGTTTTGGTTATGAATTGAAAGAATTTTTTTAATAAAATAAGAAAATTATCTATTTTTAGTATACTATATAGTAGGATATTCATTAACAAATAATCACAGTAGTTTAGTAAATGGTAAAATGATTCATAAAAATAAATAAAACTTTTCAAGAAATTAAATAAATAATAAAATAAAAAATATTAACAAATTTTAAAATATCTAAAGAATAAAACTTAGATGTTAAAGAAAAACATTTGATACCAAGAAGAAAAAGTAATGTAGTAAAAAAAGTGACATACCATGAATAGAATTTACAAATGATTAAACAAAAATAAGCAAACAAGAATGAGAACAAAAGGAAGAAATTAAAGAAATCAAAAATCTTATCCATAGAATAATGGGTTAATAATAAATAGATTATACAGTAAAATTCTCTCAAATAATATCAAATGACAGATTAGAAAGTAATGGTATCTTAATAAGCATAACAAATAATCAAAAAGTTATAATGAATGACTTAATTCTTTTAAAAAAATAAAATATTTACAAAATATAAATAAAACACAAGAAGATATCCTTAAAGAAATAAGACAAAATATTTATAACAACATATTACAACTAAACGTTCTAAAAGGAGATCCATTAGAAGGGTTAAAAGAAGAACCAATAAGAAGATCTGATAGAATTATTCTTGTAATGAAAAAAGAAAGGATGAATAAATCTATAATTTCAACCCAATGGAATACAGGAAAAAATTAGAATAAAAACTTATGAATTCTAAAAACAAAAATATATGAACATTAATAAGTTTGTTAACATTAACAAATGAGAAATTAAAAAAATATTACGAAGAAAATATGCTCTAATAAAGAAGAAGATGATATGATAGTAATAAGTAAAACATATTTTGAATCAAAAAATTCTAAATTATTATGAAAAGAAATAAAATAGTGCCCCCTATAATTTAGGGAGAAACTTCTAACCATCACATAAATGAAAAAATTAGATAAAGACCATAAGAACCTAATCTTCCAAATAGGTCAAGAAAACAATCAAAATGGAAGAAAGATTATATAGGGATATAAGAGGATCTATATCACCATAATTCAAACTTAATGAAAATAATAATAAAAATAACTATATTAGATGAATGGACTAGTGCAATGAATATATTAATCCAAACATTTGAAACTATCAGTATAAACTCATCAATCTATAGATTATTATTAAACCATAAAATGATTGAAAATGTTAAAGTATATGATGTACATCTTAAGATGCAAGGAGATTCTACAATAGGAAGACATTATTTAGATAAAAGTAGTAAATTAAATATATAAGAAGTTCATAGAAGAAGATAAAAGAAATCATATTACTAAAACAAGTGAATTAGAAGTAAATGAGGCTAAATGATATTTATCAAATATGAAAATATGTGATATATGCTACATAAATTATTTTATATGTGAATACGAAATGTATTATCAAAAGATATCTAAAATACAATAATAATTTAAGGAAATATTTTATCAAAAGTTACCAAGAATTCTATATAAAACTCTTGAAGAAAGATGGAGAAATAGAAATACTACAATACCTGATACTTTAGGAGGAATAATAAAAGAATTAAAATGTTGAATAATTTTACAATGTCAAAGAAGAAATAAATATAATCATGCTAAAGAAAATTATAAAATATGTTGTGATAGTTATAATTTTGCCATGAAAGTATGGATGTAGTATAAAGCACTACAAGTAAAAATATAAAAAAATATAAAAGATTTAAGAAATATAAATTCATAAAATAAGACTTTTTTAAATATAAGAGAATATACAACATGAACCTTACAAGAAAATATATTTATAAAAAAAAATTCACAAAAAAGAATATTGTCATCCATCAGGCAAAAAAACTTACAAATGTTGGATATGTAATGACCAATTTCATTATATCAATAAATGTCCTAATAAGTTAACCCATAAAAAAAGAATATAGAAGAACTTAAAAATATTAGAACAAACCTATAAAATAGAATTAGAACACATAACAAAATCTCACGTTGATGAAACAAAATTAATATACTTAATGAGTGAAACTAAAGAAGAAGAAAACATATTTAAATAAAAGATCTAAAGATAAATGACCTATACAGCATGACTAATCCTAATAATACTTACATAAAAATAGGATGCAAATCCAAATGATATAATAGATTTCATTTACATGCTTATATAAATACTAGAGCCAGTATGTGTGTGTAACAAGTAAATAAGTATTTTCATAAAAAAATTGGACTGCAACCTAAAAGGACTTGATAGTAAGAATAACAAATAATATAATAATTAACCTTAATAATGTTATAAAGGATATTGATATTATAAAAGTAGAATAAAAGTTTAATATCCATATTATATGTCAACAAGAAAGGAGAGTTGTTTTTTGATAGGAAAGAACTTCTTAAACTTATATCAATTATTTGCATAATAAATAAATAAAATAAGTATAATAAAATTAGAGTGAGAAACAATATATATTTCAAATATTAGAAATGCTAAGAGTGTGTCATCAAAAAAGTTTATTGAACAATATAAAAAGTGAAAATGTGATAAGATGTATCAAAAATAGAAACAATATTTAAAAAATAAAACAAAATTACAAGATGGAGATTATTTATAATTTAATAACCAGTAAAGTTCATTCATAAAAAAAATACAATAAGATAAGAGATTACTAGAAATAAATAAATTACTTAAGACAGTAAGCTCAAAAAATCTTTTAGATCCAATTATTAATTAACTTGAATACGTAGCAAGTATAAAAAACTAATAAGGTTATAAGAATAAAACCTATGATCTATACTCTAGAAGATCGAGAAGAATTCAATAAAAAAATTAAAGAACTTTTGAAACTAAGAGTAATTGAACCAAGCATGAGTTCACACTTAAGCAACATTTTTGGCAAAAAAAGAAGCTAAAAAAGACGACGAATGAAAAGAATGGTGATAAATTTCAAATCACTAAATAAAGAAATAATAGATGATGGATATTTTATCCCTAAGAAATGAGAGTTATTAACCTTAATTAAAGGAAAGAAATATTTTTTTAATTTTGATTACAATAGTGGATTTTAACATATCAAATTAGATAAAGAATCTCAACTATTAATAGACTTTAGTTGTTTATTGGGATAATACTAATGGACTATTGTATCATTTAGATTAAAATAGGCACAAAGAATATTTCAAAGATATATGGACAACATTTTTAAAGAATATCATCATTTTTGTTGTGTCTATATCGATGACATATTAGTTTTTAGTGATAATATCAACCAACATTATATAGACATATTAAAAATCTTAACAAAATGTAAGAAAAAAGGAATAATGTTGTCTGAGAAAGAGGCAGTATCAACATAACAAAAAATCAAGTATTTAAGACTTGAAATAGACGATATAAACCACCACCCTAAACCTCATGTGCTAAATAATATACAATGATTTCTCAATGTCATCATTGACAAAAAATTATGAAATATTTTGTTTGAAAATAGACCGATCAAGATACTCAGTATATGAAAAAGGTAAAAACAGAAGTAAGAAATTTACCAACACTTTACCATCTAAGATTAGATGATAAAATGATAATAAAAATAGAAGTTTCATATGAATATTGAGGAGCTATATTAAAAACAATAATAGATGATAAAAATGAATATTTGTGTAGGTTTACTTCAAGAGCTTTTCAAGGAATTGAATTAAACTACTATTGTAATGAAAAAAAAATATTTAGCTATAACAAAGTAAATAAAAAAGTTAGCTATATATATAATATCCTCTAAGATTTATTGTTAGAATTGACAATAATTTTTGGATAATTCTTGAGAATTAATATTACAGGATATTATAAACAAAGAAGATTAATCAGATGGTAACAGTGGTTTAACCATTATAAATTTGATATTAAACATCTACAAAAAAAAGAATAGTTTAACTAATGCTTTAACTAGAGAATTAACCCCACAAATAGTTTTTAAAATTTTAAAAAAGATGGATAATCTTGACATAGAAATCAAAATTAAAAAAAGGAACTAAAAGTTCTAAAAGATCAATTAGAGATTTTATATATCAAAAAATTACTCTTATATGAAAAATAGGAAAAATCAAGTATTCCAATAAAGAAAGAGATTAAAATATCAAAAGAAGAAAGTAAAACCTCAGAATTAATCAAAAAAGGAAAGGGTAAATCATCAAAAGCTTCATGGTCTGATATAGTAGATGAAATAGAGCTAAAACAAGAGTCAAGATAAAAAAGGAAAGTATTATGTTGTCTACAATGAACAAACTCGAGGAATATATATAAGACATGGCCAAAAGCAAGCATAATAATACATAAAACATTCATTAATAGGATTGAAGTAGAAGAAAGTTTGCTAATTATAAAACCCCTAAGCTTCTCAGACACAGTGATGTAGTAGCCAACCTAGAAGATAACTGAGCACAAGCACTCAAAAACAAAACAATTGCAAAAGTAAAGATGATAATGCTAGGAAAAATACTAAGACCAATAATCTTTCGGGAAACAGATGATACATTTCTTATCCCTAAAGAAGAAAATGAAAGACAAAGAAACATAAACTCATACTAATGGCTAAATATTTATAATTTAGCAAGAAAATCAGGAAAAGATCAACTTGAAACCATGAGATTTTTTATACCAAAAAAAGTTCATATATCAAGAAAAAAACCAATCACATGCAACAAATTCAATATTACTGAAAGAGTATATCCAAAGCTTGTTTACCAATTATTCTATTGTGGGTTGATTGAAAATATTTACCCAATTAACAATTTAACAAAATTAAATTATTTTCCTAAAAATTTCAAAAAGGCTACTAAATTTTTTAGGAAAAGAGTAAAAGTAAATGATAGTCCAATCTTTTTAAGATTTTTCAGTTCCATAATGGATTAGCATAGAGGAAAACCTATCGGTCTTTATCATTTTATTAAAATAAGAATAACAACCTCAACAAGAACAGTAGACCAACCCAGGGCTTTATGAGAAAAAGAGTTTAACGAAGAAGCTCTTAACTAGGAAAGAGTAGTAATGTTGAGTCAAATATATCACGAAAACAAAAAAATAGGAATATTTTCTAAAATAAGGATAAACTACTCCACAAACAAAGTCATAATGATCTCACATAGTAATTTTAATATAATTCAAGAAGATATTGAAAAAATTATCAATTATGAAACATCATTCAACTGCAATAAATTGGATGTATCCGAAGGAACCAAACAAGAATTTTACCTACTAGCAAAAAGCAAACTAAAGACCACAAATGCCTTTATTAGATAAAGTATAAAGAGGGATCCACATCTCCAATATCAAGAAGAAGTACGTCGGTAAGCAATTTTTGGTTTAATAAGTGTCGGTAAAAATATTTAAAAGGAAGGAAGAGATAAGATAAAATATAATATTTATCCTTCTACGTGTCTTTATTTAAGAAAAAGGAAGAAAGAGATAAAAATAACATGTAATCTTTATTTTTTTACGTGTCTTTAGATAATGTCTAAGAAAACTCCTATAGAGGTGAATATAAAAAGGCTCTTATATAATGAAGAAAGGAATAACAAGTTATAAACATAGAACTTAAACATCCCTATCTTTTTAGATAATGTTTAAGCAAATTCCTATGGAGCCAATTAGTAAGAAACTAAGGTTGTAATAATCTTATTTCTTTAATGAATAAAGATTTACTTTTCACCAAAATCCAATATTTTTCTTATATTTTAAATAGAAGTACAAATCTTTTTCTTGATTGAATGCAATTCCGAGTCTAGAAAGTGAAACTTTTAATAAGATAACTAAAGATTAGATACGAAGTAGGAAAAGATAAGAGTGAACCCATATTCATTAAAACAATGAAGACTAAATACGACTCTATATTTTGTTTGTTGAATATAATATTTATTTATTAAGAATTCAAAAATCAAAAAATTAATCAATATTTATTTGTTAAAAAAATATTAAATCAAAATATTAACTAGAGCAAAAAATTATTTAATATTAGAACCATAAGAAAGAAAAATAATGAAAAGCTAATACAGTTAACTTTCTACATCAATGATATTAATTTAAATGGCTAGGACATTAGAACTCTTTATACAAAAGTCAAACACGTGAAAAAATGCTAAGAGTTCAGAGCATTAATAATATTTCCCCACTCAAAGGTGCCAAACTATCGGATCACCAACGCCATATTCAATTAATACATTAATGTTAAGTGTACATTTTTTATATTTTATTAACACTTTATGCCCACGATATACAGAGTGAGTTGAAATTACACAAAACATTGAAATAATTATAATTATATCTACAACATTACAAATAATGATTAAAATATATTGAATCAATAACTATCATTTATTTTTTTAACATAATTGTATCGACTACTAAAATGCATTTATTTTTTTTAACATAATTGTATCAACTGCTAAAATGATTGGTTGGAAGTAATTATATTACTTAACCAATAAGATCAAGATCATTAATGGTCAATTTAAATGTTTGAAATCATAGTCGTATCAATGTAAGCGCTTTCGTAATGGGAGGTCACATGTCAAAATGAGATGGTTCTAACTTTTGAACAAGGTGCTATATCTTATACTCTAACTATTGCAATAAACTTGCCAAAGAATAACCGAGACAGTGGCAATATTTGCACATTTCTTTCTGCGATTTATGCACTTTGATTCTTGGCAGGGTTCCACACTAACTCTGACCTATTCTGGCAACATAACTTAAAAGCATTTACTTCAGCAGGTAAAGGAGAAATAAAGAGAATAATATAAGTGTGTGGTTAAACAATATAATGGAAACTTCAATTACAAGAAGAAGAAGAAAAGGGGGGGGGGGAGGGAGAGAATTCTCCTTAAATAATTCCTATAATGATGAATATGTACATAGAACCCTAAAGAGGAGGCAGTGGCAATTAACCACTTGTGTCTCAGCTTTATGCATGCCTGAAAAGGTCCAGTTAACTTGTTTCCATTGATAATTGCACGGTCGTGTGCTTCACACCACAAATCTGCACTTACGGCACCTCGCATACTCAGCTTTAGAGCGCCAATATAATTGTTTATATGGGACTTGCTCGTGATGCCTGCAATGCGAGTCAAAAGAAATTATTGATGTGTCTCAATTAACAGATCAGTGGAACAGCTTTGCTTATTCCTCAACTAGATCATGATAGATGTGAATGTCATGTTGTTTCTTATGTTCAGTATAAAGTTTGAAAGGAATTGACAAGAGACAAGATAAGCAGAGAGAGTAGTACCTGATTCTGTGAGGTTGTTGCAGCAGCCCACTGCTGACGATGATTGGTATCATCTGTGGCACGTCTGATAAATATTGTCCTTGATTGCTCGGTTTGACTGGTGATCGGAGGCGGCAACTCTCTTGTGATCCATAGTAAGAAAGCTGAGGGGACCAAAGAACCTACCAGATAATCAATATGGGAAGAAAAAAATATTATTTACTTGGACTTAAATGCTTTGTCACTGTTAGCAACAAAAAACCACCACTTAAATGAGATCACTGTTTGCAACCAATACCAGATTAACAGTTATGAAATCACGTCTTAAATCCGCCACTGTTTATCATAAACTAATAAAGAGACATCATTAGACTTTTTTCATTCTCTTTCAGTCCAAAAGAAAGGAAAACACAAAAAAGAAACTTTTAAATAAAATAATTGAATAGTTTAAGAAAATATAAACTAAGCTCACAATTATCTTCATGATTTCAAAGGGGAGAAGCAATGTAGTATTCACAAGCATATAATCCAAGTTCAATCAATCGATATTATATGGAAAACAGATAAATGAAATGATGCCAATCTAGATTTAACTAGCAATTCCTTCGCACAAAACTCACAAGTCTCTATACTCCAGTATATAATGAGGTGATAAACTCATCCAGGAAAATAAGTATCATTGTAAACCAGCTGATTCATGAAAGATAATGGAGTTACCTATTAAATAGTACAAAATCACGAACACGAGTGCTCTCACTCCATAAGTTTTCCTCAGGCGCCAATGGTAATAAAGCTGCAAGAGTTTAAAAGTAAGAACGGAGCTACAAAATGGCTGAACTTGAGAATGTCAAGAGTCATAACCAAATCTTAGTAACGTCCCAAGCCAATTAACCACTTACAGGAATATCTGTAAGAAGGGCTACTAGAGCACTTGAAGTAAAACATACTACAGAGACAACCGCTAAGCCAGTAACCTGCATGTGTTGTAGATTTTGCATAAATTTCATTATTTCACTACGTAATACAGTTGAAAGTGCTTCATTATGAGCAAAAAGTGGGTGGAAATTACATATGTAGTTTTAACTAACACGAGCATGATTAAGAAGTATACAATCAACATTGACATGATGAATTTAAAAATAATAACAATAAGGAAGCATGTTAATCAAAACCAAAAACAATACAAAAACCCAAAAAAAAAAGCTCCATGGAAGTTATCAGTTCACAACCTTCCACATGTCAGATGAAGCCTTCTCAGACCGAACTTTCCTCAGCTTCAAAAATAGCAAGAGACCTGGAAATTGACATGAATTCAAACATATTTACTTTCATCAAGGATGGTTTTAGTCTCAACGTTATAGGGCATTGTGCTAATAAAGAAATAAACTCTTGAGTTGAAACTTGAAACCAAACATATCTTTCCCTCTCTTTATTTTTTGACTTAATAGAAACACAAGGTCACGAAGGTTAAACATGAATAAAGGTAATTATGTTCAACAGTCTAACAAAATAAAATTCAAACTAGCAACTCCAAAAATATGTATTTGCAACTAAAGAAATCTAAAAATACTTCTTTACTTACCATAGCAACCTAATGCTCCTCCTAATAAAAGAACTGTAGTGGAAAGAAAGTCTTCATACACCTGCACAGTAACTGTAGTCACTGACCAAAACTAACTACCGTATTAAGCAAATGTATCAGAAGCAGGTAAAGGCACATGGCACAAATACACCCTTGAATGGAAAAAAGAAATGATATATTTAGCAAATCAATAGATGTAGAAGCTAGAATGTTAAGAAGACGGCAGAAATGGTTTTTCTAATTAAAACCAAAAAACTCGTGTATAGAAAAACCAGTAACAAATGAACTTGTATCAAGAGTAACAATATACTGATGTCAATCAAGGGTAATAACAGGTGCATTGTAGCATGAGTAAATTTCTAGCTCTAATTCATAATGGACAACCAAATACATGGAATACAGAGTGACATAAAAACTCAAAGCACTCAATCATGCCATAACTACAGGTTGCTAAATTTTCTTCGTCTGTCAAAAATTGCTAAACTGGTTACTACAAAGATGAAAGCACAGAAAAGAGGAAAAGCAAAACAATGAGAAGAAACAAATACGCACTCTCACAAATAGTTTATCGCAAAGAGAAATATCACAATACAGTTTACATCCAATGGTAAGAAGGATCCACCATTCATTTATCTTGCAGTACTTGTGGACACAAAAAACCGCAAAACAGTAAAGACATTTGACTAACATTTAATTGCTTAAAGTTGTACACAATTTTGCCAAAAGCTAAAAAGTGGCTTTGTTCATTTAAAATTGAATTATGTATACAACATGACAAAGTTAATCATACTACCAAAATAGTAAATGAGTGTTTTAAACCAACGTGCAAATTACATAACTTGCTCCAAGAACTTATATCAAACTAGAATTTCTATGAACTCATCTTCCTTTATTTTCTTGAAAATGAATTATCTGTGTTGCTTAAATTCCTTTCTTCTATTAAATGAACAAAATGACATAAGCAAAACTGCAAACCGAACTGTTTCATAAGCGAGTTCTTCAAATCATAAGCAGGGATCAAAATCAGGAGCAACGTTAGTTTATCCAACTACAAAATTAATAAAAATATTTTTTAAAGAATCAATCAAGTATAGAAGTCAAAAGAAATATAGTTCATACCTGTGCAACTAAGGAAGAATCAATGGGATTCTTTCCTGCACCAATCCAGATTACCGCTGCAAATGACATCATGAAGATAAAGAGAAGTGCAACAACCTAAAGGAAGAGGTCGCAAAATTAATGATGTGAGAGAAAAGTCATTGAAGTAATTGATAAAAAGCTTTGAGCTTCTGCTACTATGAATTTCAAATATAACTCAACAATTAGCATAACAAAAATTGAGGATAAATAGTATTAACACTATACTTCATACCGTGATCACAATTTTTTGGCGGCTGCCAACATGAAGACTCTGGAATGAACAACAAATTCGATGACCATCTGTCTTTGACGAACCACAGTTATTCTTTGATTTCTCTAATAAGGCCTTCTGAATGTTATTTTCGTCATATTCGTCTTCTTCATCATTTGCCTGATGGCAAAGGTCGACCCTATAAAACCATTGCCCATACCAGCATACATATATACCTTATAAATTGCATTCCATTATATAAAAATCGTATAACATTGATTCTGAGAATGAATTGTGGCCATGTATAAAGTATATAATTTAAGCAAGGATGGAAATACAAAGAATAAGCACAATGTTAAAAGAGCTGCATAAATCCAACTTGCTCATTAAAAATTTTAAAAAAAAATCTAGATCCGACTTAAGAAATGTAAAAATTGATATTTGTTGGAGATGAAAACAATACTTGAAACTTTTATAAAAGAAACTTCGGTGAGAGCAAAAAGAATTTAAGAAACATTGTGATGCTAGAAAATCATGCAGTAGCGTATAAAATACATCCAGCAATATATGATAAACATTTTACTCCTTATGCACCTTTTGTTTTATTTTTGCAACAGTAACTTGTACAACATTTGAGATGATGAGAAGTTGATATGAAATGAGACCTTAATATAAAGATATAGGGAGAAGAAATAAATTAGGGGGAGTGATATACTCTATAGTCTGTAATGTATAAATCAATTCTGTTATATACGATGATAAATAGGGTATCTCGTATAATTAATAACAATGAAAATCCTAGTTTGATAGTATAATATGCTAATAATTCCAATAATAATAAAACTCTTAATATCCAAAATCAATATTGACCGGTTTTTGCATCCTTCCATCCTAGTACTACTTGACAGAGTATTGAAACACTGAAATTGCAGCACAAGAAAAATAAAGTATAATACTGAACAAACAACAAAAAGTTCCTAAGAACTTTACCAGAAAGACAAGAGTAGAAGAAATGCTGCAAGAAACAGAATTTTCGGGTAAGCTGCAACAAATTTTTCATTGTTAAACCCCCAAGAATTCAAAATAAAGAAATTCCAAATATAAGTATTGAATCAGCAAACTAGATTGTGAAAAGAACATACCCATAAGGACAAAACCACATACATGAGACCAACAAAGCCACCTTTTACAAGTTGCAACATGGGTAGATATAAAGTATATAAAGTAACCTGAAAAAAAAAACATGAATTAGTTATGTGCATACTATATTCGCCAATTAGTTTAGCAATTGGAACAGTTTTGTCACCAATATAAGAAAGTTATGAAGCAGGAGAAAAGAAAGTAACAAAACTAGGAAATTTCTATTTAAAAAGAAAGTAGATGGATCCATTATGACGTGAAAGTGTTAGTACAGAACAGAAAAGTAACTTAAACTTAAGTCAACCAAACTTAACCCCAGCTCCTTGAAAACAACTAAATAGATCCTTGTCAAAAACTGTTGGCCTGGGAATGGTGTCGTATTAAGATGATTAACTCATCCCCAATTATATGCCTACTTTATTGCTACATGAGACTAGTTCACACACCCATCATGAATTGTTAAAGTATGTCTTCCTTCTACATGTGTCGATAGCAACTTACACAACCTTGATTTGCTTGGTGTTATTGCTATTTGCACCGCTACAGCTCAACTGCCTGCGCAACTGACTATCCCAATTTTCAGAAAACCTTATTCAATGTGGCTTCGAATTGCTTTATCATCAATACTCCACCACTTTCCTTTCCTATATAGTTTTGTTGTTATTTATAGTATGCGACCACATTCTCTCTTACTTTATATGCCTTAGGGATTTTTGTGTTACCCTACACTATTAAAGATTTTCTACTACATGTGGCTTACGACTTCACTATTAGTTCTAGTTATTTATGATTAGTTTAGTGACTATTTTTATACGACTTCACTATTAGTTCTAGTTATTTATGATTAGTTTAGTGACTATTTTTACATTCTTGGCAAGACTCTTGTAAGCAACTTTGAGATCAACTTCACCCATGGCAAATTATTTTGCTGATTTTTATTTTATTTTATTTTGTAACTGTTCAAGTTAAATGAGGGAGATAATTGAAATATTAGATACTTAATATTATAAGTATTATAATATTAAATATTAAATAATTATGATTAAGTTTCTTTATTAGTTTAAGAGTCTTATTTAAAATCATATTTGGATTAAGGTTTTAGTATTATTACTCCTACAAATACAAGCGTAATCTCTTAGTATTATTATAAAAGGAAAATAAGAATGACCTTTTATTTTTCACATTCTCCTCTCTATATATTTTGATTATCTAAATTGTTTTCGCTTTATGTTTATACTTGAACTAATAAGAAGATCCTATAACATAGTCCTATATAGAATGATATATTTCACAAGATCTCCACCCATCTTTTCATGGCCTCCTTTTAAATTCTATCCAAAGTATTAATGTAAAACCGTAATAAAACATTAATGAGAAAGAAATATAAAAGATTCAAGATATGAACCCTCCTTACCCAAGTTAGAAGAGCCAATCATGAAATGAAGCACCTGCAAAGTAGCATATTTCCACAAGGAAGTACTTATCAATTGTATGTAAAAAGAGAATCACGAAAATAGATCAAATGCAACCAAAACATATCCAGGGCATGGTAAAGCAATAAAAAGTCTATTTAGTATTAAAGTAAACCTATGATTCTAATATCCACTATCCAGATTTCACAGTCAATGAGATAAAACTGGTATATTACTAAGCAATTAGACTCTACAAAAAACCAGTATCTTTGATAGAAATTAATTTACATTGAATATGGATGAAACAATAAGAAAATATAGGATGAGTCAAATAGATATAAAATGTTCTGTTCAGGACAATATCACGGGATGTGGGAAAAATTAGAAGTCAAGGATCCAATCACAACATTTCTTACCTTACCTTGGAATAAAATGGAGGGAAAATAAAATAAAACTGACAACAGATAAGAAAAGGATTCAATGACATTAATAATATTGATTGTCTTAAGTGAGGAAGCAAATACATCCTTAGCTAAACAATGATAATATTGTGTCCCAAAAAGGTATTCTCTTTTTTGCAATTTTTGGAGCCTAATATGTGCTCCTAGAAATCATACCATGTATACTAGGATTGGAAAACTAGCAGATATAAAAATAAGTCTTAGATTTTGCATTCAACTTCAGAGAACTTAGAGATACTTAATGTTTCCACCATGCAAAGATCTAATTAGAGAAGTAAAGAACACGCTTACTTTTTGGCGCGTCCATCCTTTGTTGCGATCTCGCATGTGAATCCTTAAGAGCTGGAAAAAAAATTATACTATGTAAATGAGATAAGAAATCCGAAAGTGGAGCTCGTTTGCTAGATTCTACCCCTAGATATACATGTAAATCAGAGTCTACTATATTCCAAGTAGACCGATAACACCATGTTAAAAGCAAGGTTCAAATAAGTATTTTCTTAAGAATTTCATTAGTCAATGGAGCGATTAACAAATACTCAATATATCTAACAAGGAACAGAACATCACATGACTTTAGACTCTACTGCTGCATAATGCAAAAGAGAATACCATGAAAATACTGTCAAACCCAGTATTTATTGCCAAAATTGGGAGCATTGAACAAAATATGAGAAGCAAAAAATTTCAGCTACAATAAAGTCAACTAAAAGGAACAAAACATTATGCACTTCAAAAACCATAAAGAACCCGAATTCTTAAAAAATAGTACAACATCAATTTCTTCCTTAATTCTCCCGGGTAACCACAGACTGCACATATGACCTAAAGCCCATCAATGCAATTAGAAATTGAGAAATTTTTTGACTTGTTATCATTATCACATCCGCACATGGCTCACAGAATAAAATTGTTACACACAAAAAGCTTAATAGAACCCAATATGAAAAAATAAAATTCAGTTCTTACAAAGAAAAGGGTCAACAGCAATAACCTGGGAAAAAGATACGACAGCAAGAATGCCATTAAAGAACGCCAGAATCATATTAACAATCAGTAAGTCAGAGGGAAGACACCCTTTGTTTTCTGATATTGAATCTAAAAGCGCTTTCTTGATCATCTTCTTATTCTCTCTTCTACCCAAATCCCACTGAAAGTTGAAGACCTGTCCGTACTTTCCTGAGTTTCTTCCTAACAGTATC
The DNA here is from genome assembly GCA_033030585.1 of Hippophae rhamnoides. Taxonomy (NCBI): domain Eukaryota; kingdom Viridiplantae; phylum Streptophyta; class Magnoliopsida; order Rosales; family Elaeagnaceae; genus Hippophae; species Hippophae rhamnoides. The sequence goes on from CM065433.1 coordinate 34,123,967, forward strand.
AATCACACATAGAGATTTGTTCCAAAAAAAAAAACAAATTTACCCGAAGAGAGAGTGGAGCTGGTACGTTCACTTCGATTTTTAGAAATTTACACCAGAGGATCCAAGTGTACGATAGACAATACACCAATACGACGTACGAGCCATACGTGATCTAGTCTCTGGGCTTCTCTTAAATGGGCCATTTAAATACGAAAGCTTTAAGTTTGGAGACTCTTTTTCTATTAAAAGAAAAGAGAGAGAATGTGATACGTGTTATTTTTCCTTATATATTAATTATCTTATTTTAATTATTTTTTTATATCATTTATAAATATTTTACTTTATTTTTAAATTTTTGATATATTTTTCTGAAAAAAACATTTATTAGTTATATACTTATAAAATTCAATTTTATTATACTTAATTTTTTTCTCTCAAAAAATATCCTAAAAAATTAAAATTGAAATAAATAATTAAAGTATTTAAAATAAAATAATAAAATAGTTAAATTACATCAATTTTATAAAAGGTAACTGGTGATTAATTAGTAAAAATAAAAATTCTACCATTTTTTACTTTAAAAATTAGGCAATTTCTTAGAAAAAAAATTCTGTATAGCTCACTTTACAAATACGAGTCAAAGATGCATGTTCAATGAGATATACTTTCCTCGTAAATACACACATCAATAAAATGTTTAAATAGAAAAATATCTCTATATCTCATAAACTATTCTCAAAATACCTATTTTTCTTAAAATAAAAATATCATATTCAAACCATTTTTTTCCAGGTAATTTAAACACACTCGATCATCACTAAAAATTATTCTTCGTTTTGATACACTACAATATATTAATTAATTATCTTACAAATATATAAATAAATTGTTATATTTACTTGTATAAGTATAAGTTTTAGAAAAATTGGTAGATTATATTTATTTTTATTACAATTCAAGTTATCTAAATTTACAAAGATAATTAAAGTTTCTCGGTTTTTAAAAAATATAAAATAAACTGTTAAATTAAAAAAAAAAAGAGTAATCAATGACAATTTTTTAACTTCCTTTCATATTAGAAAAGTATATGTGTTGACCGCAAGTAAAGATTTAATTATTTAAATGGTTTTGCATAAATAATAGGTGTATCAGGATTTATGTTTAAAAAAAATACAATCTATATTTTATATATATAAACTTTTCAAATAATTTTGGATAAAAATAATTTTTTTGCTTTAAATATATTTTATCATTTATAATTTATTTTAAATTTTAAAAAAAATCTAATTACATAGAATAAAATAAAATAGAAAAAAAAATTGGAGATTTGTTTGTGCTTGGACTATATGAAGAACAAAAGAGAGTATATTGCTTGGACGACAACTAGACTATAATAGCATTAGCATTAGCATTAGCATTAGATCCAACGGTTTTGCAATAGAAAATATGGTTATTGCATAGAAATGTTAATTTATGGAGTTTCATGCCGTAAAGTGAGAGAAATCACTTAAAGATAATTGTTATGTACATTTTTTTGTAGTATTAAGTTTAGAGTGTCAATTCAATCCAGAAACATTTATAAAACTATATGAACTCATAATTTAAATTCATCGGAAACAAAATTGGATTGAAAACATACCTCCTGCAATTGATCAATTTTCAACACTTACACGGGAATTCCAATGGATTTTCTGTTCGATGCTTTCATTGGTTTCTCACACTTATTCTCTACGTATTGATGGTGCATCTGAATTGTTATGCAGTTAATAGTGAGAGGACCCGATACTTTATTAATTCTTCCATCAAGAACCTCGTTCGGTTTCGGAACCAACGTACGGTTCCGACGAAACCGAACCGTCACCACGATTTACTAACGTTGCACCACTCTAATTTACATTCTCCCACTTGGTGCAAACGTTAAGCGAAATTCTCTTGAGTAACAAAACACATGAATAATAGCGATAGATCCTCTAAAAGCGAGTATTATCTTCCATGTATTACAATGTATTTAGTTTCTCAAATACTATACTTTATGTGGTAACTAAACTTAATGAATAAATCCTATATTTATTCTTGGTCCAATATAAATTTTCTCAAATAAATTAAGGTGCATATGAATATGAGAAAATATCAAAATATATAAGAGTTTCATTAATTAATTGTATATATACATTTACAAAGTGGAACCAATTCCCATTTTCTTTACATGATCCTTGAATTTCATTGGTGGCATGCCTTTAGTCAAAGGATCAGTAATCATCAACTCAGTGCTTACGTGCTCAATGACCACTTTTTTTCCTTAACACGTTTTCTTATGGCCAAGTACTTAATGTCGATGTGCTTACTACGACTACCACTTTTGTTGTTCTTAGTCATAAATACAGCAGTTGAGTTATCACAGTATAATCTTAATGGCCTAGAAATAGAGTCAACTACTCTAAGCTCGGAAATGAAACTCTTTAACCATACACCATGCGATATGGCCTCAAAACATGATACGAACTCGGCCTCCATAATGGAAGTAGCAATAAATGACTGTTTCGTACTCCTCCAAGACATAGCTACACCGGCAAGCATGAAAATGTAACCAGATGTTGATTTTCGTGAATCAATACAGCCAGCAAAGTCCGCATCGGAGTAGCCAATTACTTCAAATTCATCAGTTCATCTATATATGAGTATATAATCCTTGGTTCCTTGTAGGTACCTCATCACTTTCTTTGCAGCTTTCCAATGGTCAACACCTGGATTACTCTGATATCTCCCTAGCATCCCAACAACAAATGCAATGTCAGGTCTGGTGCAGACCTGAGCATACATTAGGCTTCCAATAGCTGAAGCATATGGAATGGTTTTCATTTGTTCTCTTTCAAAATCATTCTTTGGGCATTGGTCCAAATTGAACTTATCACCCTTCACAATGGGAGCAACACTTGGTGAAAAATCCTTTATTTGAAATCTATCTAAAACTTTATTGATATAGGTTTCTTGAGATAAACCCAAGACACCTCGAAGTCTATCTCTATGGATCTTAATGCCAATGACATAAGATGCCTCACCCATATCCTTCATATCAAAATTTTTAGAGAGGAATTGTTTTACCTCGTGTAGCAAACCCCTATCATTGGTTGCAAGCAAAATATCATCCACATATAGCACCAAGAAACAAATCTTACTCCCACTAACTTTCTGGTATATACATTGATCCATGACATTCTCTTCAAAACCAAATGAAGTGATGACATTATGGAATTTCAAATACCATTGACGGGAGGCTTGCTTTAATCCATATATAGATTTATTAAGCTTACAAACCAAATGCTCACCATCACTAGAGAAGAATCCTTCAGGTTGTTTCATATAAACCTCTTCCTCTAGGTTACCATTAAGGAAATCTGTTTTCACATCCATTTGTTGCAAATCCAAATCAATATGGGCAACCAATGCAATGACCACACGAAGTGAATCTTTCTTAGATACAGGAGAAAATGTCTTTGTGTAGTCGATTCCTTCCTTTGGAGTGAATCCTTTGGCAACGAGTCTTGCCTTATGTCTCTCAATGTTGCCTTGTGAGTCTTTCTTTGTTTTGAAGACCCATTTACATCCAATGGCTTTCACACCATCAGGCAACTTGACGATATCCCAGACTCGGTTAGACGCCATAGAATCCATCTCTTCTTTCATGGCATTGTACCATAAGTTCGAAACCTCAGAACTCATGGCATGTGAAAACGTCTCAGGATCATTTTCAGCTCCAACATTATAGTCACATTCTTGTAGATACACAACATAATCATTAGGTATCGTTGATTTCCTTACTCTAGTAGATCTTCTTAATGTTGCATCAACATTCTCCTGAGGAGCAGGATCATGTTGTTCAACTGGTTGTTCAACAGTTGTAGGCATCTGTTGAAATTCAACATCTACTGGATCAGGATCAACAGCTTGTGGTACTTCCAAGACTGGTTCTTCAACATGCATTTGTACTCGAGGCATGCTGTTAACAATAACGATCATTCCATTACTTGAAGTGGCATATTGAGCATCTGAATGATCTTTCTCAGAACCAATGCACTAGGATCGATCGCTCCCACTAATCAAGTAATTCTTAAGAAATTTTTCATTTCTTGATTCCACAAACCTAGTGTTGTGAGATGGACAGTAAAATCTATAACCTTTAGACCATTCAGCATATCCAATGAAATACCCACTAATGGTCCTTGGGTCCAGTTTTTTCTCTTGTGGATTATATATCCTCACTTCATACGGGCATCCCCAAACGCGCATATGTTGCAAACTTGGTTTCCAACCTTTCCATAATTCAAATGGTGTCTTTGAGACAGCCTTGGTTGGAACTCGGTTTAATATATACACAACCGTCTTTAAAGCTTCAATCCACAAGGATTTAGGAAGATTGGAGTTGCTAAGCATACTCCGCACCATGTCCAATAGTGTTCGGTTTCTTCTTTCTACTACACCATTCTGGTCTGGTGAACCATGCATAGTGTATTGGGCAACTATCCCATGTTCTTGAAGAAACTTAGCAAACGGACCAAGCGCTTGTCCATTCTCAGTGTATCTACCATAATATTCACCACCTCTATTTGATCTCACGATTTTTATTTGCTTTCCACATTGTTTCTCTACTTCAACCTTAAATCTTTTGAAGGCATCCAATGCTTCGCTCTTATTATGAAGCATATAGAGATACATATATCGAGAAAAATCATCAATAAAGGTGATAAAATATTTTTGATCTTGAATATCCATGTCTGGACAACATATATCTATATGTATGATTTATAATATGTTTGAACTTTTATTGGCACCTTTCTTTGACTTGTTAATCTACTTTCCCTTAATGCAGTCCACACATGTCTCAAAATCATTAAAATCTAGAGTACTAAGTACCCCATCTTTCACTAATCTTTTAATTCTTTCTATGGAGATATGTCCTAATCTCCTATGCCATAAAGTAGAAGAGTCATCGTCAATAATACACCTTTTAGTGCCAGCTTGAACATGCATAGCGTTATGAGTGGCATTATTTCGTAAATTAATACAATAAAAATCATCAAACAAAATACCATTCCCAACACAATCAGATTTATTAAATAAACTGAAAGATGTTTCTGAAAAGTGAAAGGAATAACCATAAGGTACAAGTCTTGAAATTGAAATCAAGTTTCTAAAGAAACTTGGAATATAAAAGGTCTTTTCTAATTTTAAAATAAAACCACTATTTAAATCAAACTACATGTCTCTACAGCCTCCATATGTGAGCCCATCTTGTTACCGGATAAGATGTATTGCTCACTTCCCACTGGCTTTCTTAGATTTTGCATACCCTGTAAGGAATTTGCAACATGGATTGTAGATCCAGAATCAATCCACCAGGTGTTAATATTAACATTAACCATATTAGATTCATAACAAACAAACGAGGTTGGATTACCTTTATTCTCAAGCCATTTCTGGAATCTGATACAATCCTTCTTCATGTGTCCCTTCTTTTTACAAAAGAAACACTTGGATTCTTTCTTAATATCAGCCTGAGGTGGAATTATTCCCTTTCCTTTATGCTTGTATTGAGATTTTCCTTTCTGGTACGTTGTAGCCAACATTGCACTTTCACCAAATTCCATAACAAGCCTCCCTTCCTCTTGAACACACATGGTCATTAGTTCATTGATTGACCATTTATCTTTATGTGTATTGTACGAGATTTTGAATGGCTCGTACTGATGTGAGAGAGTGTTAAGGATGTAGTGCACCAGGAAGGATTCCGACATCTCAACCTCGAGATGCTTAAGTTGAGCCGCAATGTCCCTCATTTGCATAATGTGCTCGCGCACACCTTTCACACTGGTGAATCTCACAGAAAAGAACTTCATAATAAGGGTGCTTGCTAAAGCCTTATCTGAAGTGACAAATTGATCATCAATGGCCTTTAGCAAGTCTTGAACGTTGGTATGCTGATCAACGGAACCACGAATACCAGCAGAGATTTTAGTCTTAATGAACATCATACTAAGGCGATTAGATCATTCCCATTGTTCATAAAGCATGATATTCTCTAGAGTACTGGTTTGAGTAATTTTCAGTGGTTCGTTTTTCCTAATAGCATAATCAATATCCATCCACCCTAATTGAAGGATAATTCTTTCCTTCCATATTTTATAGTTATCCCATTTCAGATCGAGAATATCACATCGGATATCAGAGAAATTTACAGGTTGAGAAGCTGCAGTTAAAGATTATATGCTTATTAAAATTTGAGGTCTAAACTATAGTCATTCTTTACCAATGTAAATCATGAATAATATGAATCTAGTGACATAAAACTTGCATGTGGTTAAGGTTTTAATTCAATTAAATTCATCATAACTTTACGATAAAACTATCAAATTATGTTCCTTTTCCTAATCCATGTTGGTAAATTAGAAAATATAATTTGATATTATATCCTAATTAATCGCACAAAAATATAATAAAAATTCTTGTGGGATAAGATTTATTATATCACATATGATTAATTACAATTAATATTTATTTTCTAAATGTGATCCTAAATAAACTTTATTATAGTTTTAATTAATTAAAGATGATGTGGCTACTCCCTAATTAATCAAACTATATGAATCACTTAAATATTAATTAAATTTTTATGCTCAATTATTGTATAAAATCATAAGCAATATTAATTTAATATCAAATGTGCAAATATTATTTATCTTAAATTGCATATATGACAATAAATTATACAAGAAAAATTAAATAATATAAGCACTAATTAAATCCATAAGAGCCATTAAAAAATTAATTTAATTATGCATAAATTATTTAACTAAATTTTATATGTATAATTAATTGTAAAATTTATACATATAAATACACAAAACAAATAATTTAAGCATAATGTATTTAAATAAAATTTTAATGTGTCCAAAAATTATTTAAATAAATATAACATGTATAATAAATATTATACATATGATAAACATAAATTAAAATTATATTCAGAATTTATTTGTATTTTTTTAATAAACTTCATCTTTAACCTCTAGTCGGGTCAATCCGACCCGTTTTTACACTAACGGATACCCGGCCGTATCTTTTTATTCCGGCGATGGAATCCAAGGTTTTTTTTATCAAAATTCTCATAAATCAATTTCTGAGTGATTCATGATCTTAATTTTAAGTAAACACTTCAGTTTAAACAAAAAATTAATTAATGAAGGAAATAAATACCCACGACAAATTGGATTTATTTTCTTCATTGTTTTTCAAGTTTAATTTTACAGAATCACTCAAAAATCAATATTGAAACACTTTATAAATTTCATATGCATCAAAAACAATAAAAATAAAAAACCCAAAATTTCAGTTCTTCGTGTTCATAGAGCAAAACAGAGTTGTTTTCAAATGGCTCTGATACCAAATGTTAGAGTCTCAATTCAATCTAGAAACTTTCATAAAATCATATGAACTCATAATTTAAATGCAACGGAAACAAAATTGGATTGAAAACATACCTACTGCCATTGATCAATTTTCAACACTTACATGGGAATTCTAATGGATTTTCTGTTCGATGCTTTCATTGGTTTCTCACACTTATTCTCTGCGTATTGATGGTGTATCTGAATTGTTATGCAGTTAATAGTGAGAGAACCCGATACTTTATTAAGGTTCTTTCATCAAGAACCTCGTTTGGTTTCGGAACCGACGTACGGTTCTAACGTTGCACCACTCTAATTTACGTTAATAAGTAACAAGTTTTAGGTATAATTATTAAATGTAATTAAAATTCAACATATTAGGTTTTAAATATGATTTACAACCGAATTTGTATCTCAAATTGGAATTTAGATTTGTGTCCAATATCCATAAAATGAATGCATAAAAGAGATAATATTGGGGGTAATTATTTGAGTTTTTTAAAAGAAATAATAGTATGCTTGGGAGAAATAAACTTGTATAATTGCTTCAATTATAAAATAATATTTTTAAATGTGTGCATGAATTTCTCTACCTGTAATTATATTAATTATATATGAAGGGTGTATCTCTAAGTTATTATATGGATTGACAAAAGATTATTAAAATAATGCTTACAACCATTTTTAACAATTTTATAACAAAACCTGAATAATTCTCCTTAAAATACAATAATTACGTGTAACTTAAGTATTTCATTTTCACCATAATTAATTATACTTGAAGTAACTTAAGCTTACAAAATTCCAACAAATTAAAAGGGAAAAATAAATCTTGATATATAGAGAATAAATATTAAAATTAATTAAAATATGGTTAGTAATCTTGACATATAGAGAATAATCTTTGACTTTTTAAAATATGGTTCTAATCTTAGGATTATCATAGTTTTGTTTTTAATAATTTGAAATTTAATAAATTTAATTCAAAATTTTAATTAAATTATGTTATACCTATTACTCAATAGTGATTATATAATTTAGTATCTTAGATTCTTACCGTTACTACTCAAGAACTTAGTTAAACAATAAATAACTAACAAATGTTTAATATGAATTGCAATAACGTAACTCACCCTATTAGCGTAACTTAGGTAGCAAAGTTAATTAGTAATGAGGTATGAAAAAGTTAATTACTTTCCTAAATAGCCGCATAGAATAATTTTGGTACAATTAGTAATATTTTTAAGTTTATGTTTCTTAATGTGTAACGAAAACCAATCTCAAATAAAAATAAATATGAATCGAAATTGATGGAAGATGAAATCTAAAACTTATTGATCTTCTTTATATTTACTAATAAGGTAAGGAATATAAATAAAAATATTAATTTACTTAAATATTATTTTATAATTAATAAAATATTAAAATAAGGAATATTTTTTTATATTTTTATCTCGTAAATTTAAAAATATAATCAATACTAAGAGGGTACGGAAACAATCAATTGGAATAATACTTAAATTCGTACAATCTTTATTTTTTAACCATATTTTTAAGAATTAAGAATTCGAATAAAAATGATCTATTTTTAATTTTTTTTTTTTGGTAAACATACATTAAAAACACACAAATTAAATTCAAGGATGAGTGAGAAAAATAAAAATTATGGATAGTTTGTGGAGTATTTAAGTCTACCTTTTTTAAGATAAATTAAATTTAAAAAAAAATATTAAATGCACGTAATTTATTGCCAAATTTGCACTCATAATTTGATATGTCAGCTAACATAATTTTTATAAAAAATTAATAATTGTATCTTTTAAAATTATCTAAGTACGTGAATTCACTAATAAATTCAAATTAGAATATAAATAGTTGATTTATAGTATTATGATAGTTAGGAGTGATAATTTACTTAAATTAAAAATTTCTATTTTATATACTGAATTCCAATTAAATTGAAAGGATAAAATTTATAATCAAATAAAATTTGTATAGACGAATATATTTAGATTTAATTTGAATTAATATATTTTATAATATATTAAAATCTGATTAGGTTAAATTAATATTAAATTATAAATAAATTAATATTTTATTTTATAATATATTATATTTAAATATTATTATAACATAATTACGTTAAATTATTATTTTAATTTAAAAATATAAATGTTAAATCTTTAAAACGATTAGATATATTTTTTATTTTGTTAGTTACGAAGATAAATAATAAATTCTACTATAATTGTATTACTTTGAAATTTTTACGTAAATATCATATTATATTTGTAAAAAAAATATTTTATTTAAATTTAAATTAATTATATTATTAAATTAGGTTTGGGTCGAAATTTTTAAAAAATTATATTAAATTTAAATTAATTAAAAATAAATGATTTTTTTTTACTGTAAATATATAACCGTCATGAAATAGCATCATTTGTCTAGCTAGAAACACCTGGATTTGTCTACGTCAACAGCTTTGTTAGTACGATACATCATGAATGTCATTTTTCTGTTTGAAAAGACTTGTAACTAACAGTTGCATAAAAGTTTAAGCAAGCCAAAAATACCATGACCTTATCCTTCTCGTGAGGCAAATATGGACATGGAAAATATGGCCTTATCATTATTGATAATTTTTTAGAAAAATCATGAAAAAAAATTGATTATGTAACTCCTCCTATTATATCTTGTATTTATAATTTAAAAGTTTAAACTATTATTTTAAAAAATAGTTCAAATTTTATATTAATATTATACTTTTTTATTTATATTTTTATTGTAGGCTAATAGTTAACCTTTTTATTTTATTTTTTTAATAACATTAATTTATAATCATGATAAATTAAAATCAATAAATATAAATTAATATAAATAATTTATTACGTTATTACATCTTAATTTTTAAAATTTATAACATATAGAAGAAAAAAAATTAAATTTTTCAATCTCTAAAAACATAATGGTGTAATAAATTATATAATGTATCATGTGAATGGATATTATTATATATAAACTTATGAATTAGTTATTTTTTTTCTTCTCTTTTTTCTATTGTTTGTCATATATATCTCACTATTTTTCTCATCTTGGGTAGAATCTAACAATACTAGTTGAAAGTCATGGTTTATTTTATTTTATTTTTGTTGTAGATAATTACTAAAATGAAAACCATTCACTAATTAATAGTTCTTAATGTCTTTAGATTCATAGTTTATATTTATAATTTTAGGAATATATATGTATTATAATTTATACATAACAAGATTCATGTGCATATATAAAAGGGTGAAAAACAAACTGTGCTGATCAATGTATATTTGTATGTGTTTATGCGTGCATTTCTCTCTAAATTTCAAGCTTTAGCTAATATTGAGCATTATGAAAGGATCTGTTCCAAGAAATTGCTTAAACAATGATATTTGTACGTGATTATAATTATATCATTTGTTTATAATGTTATATTACTTTTCACTGTTATATTATCAAGATAGTTATACTTCAAAATACATAATTATATTGATATTAATTATAACTATTCTAAAAGGTATGAATTTGTATGTTCATTATGAAAATACTGTAATTGATATTTATAATCTGATTTTTTTAACTCCTAAAAAAATATGTATCACAAACTTATTAGTAACTTTTTATTCTAAATTATTAATTATGCATTCGATTTATCATATTATTTCTAAATTTTTATGTTTTTAATAAAAAAATATTTTCATAAATAATAAACATAACGACTTAGTTACGAGTTAAAACTATAATTTTAAATGAGTTCATTTTAATTATTTAATTACTCATTTATATATATGTTTTTTTAATTTTTTAATTAAAATTAATCATTTGAAACAATAAATAATGAACATAATAATTTAATTAAGAATTAAAAAATATAATTTTAAAAGATTTTAATTAAAAATATTTAATCACCATTTTATAATTTTCTTTTTTTAAAATTAAAAGTTATAATTATATATAATAATTTTGGTAATACTTTTTCAAAACTTTAATACTTTTAAATAAAATTAATTGTTTTTACAATAATAAATAAGAAACATAATGACTTAATTATAAATTTAAAACTATAATTTCAAAATATTGCATATAATTATTTTGATTAAATTTTTTCAAAAATTTAATGTTATTAATTAAAATTATTCTTTTTAAAATAATAAATAACAAATATAATAGCTTAAGTAGGAATTAAAAACTAAAATTTGAGTATTATTTAATCACTCTTTCGTAATTTTCTTTTTTATAAAAATAAACAATTTATAGATTATATATAATTATTTTTGTCATGGTTATTCAAAACTTTAATGCTTTTAATTAAAATTAATTTTTTATGAAATAAAATATAAGCAATAAGACTTAGTTAAATATTAAAAACAAGAACTCCTGAACATTTCAATTTATATTATTGAATTACGATTTCATAACTTTCTTTTATAAAAAATTAAAATAGTTACATATAGTAGATAATTTGGAGAAAACATGTTATAGTTACAGACTATGGAACTCACTTAAAGTTGTGAGATCAAACATGCACTGAGTAGTGCATCAATATGTATGCATTAATTCACGTGGATAGATGAATCACAACAAGATAAAAATGCACTAAAGGTAGGTATTATAAGAGAGTCGTTATTTCATCCAAGTTTGTTATTAGGGATGAACTCCTTTAAGTTATCTTTCATGAATGTGTTATATTTGATGTTATGTTTGTATAAGTTGTGCTATGTTTTTTTCACAAAAATTTAAAATATTGGAGTTTGTACGTCATGTTATGTTCATATTAATACTCTCGTATGCATAACATGAAATATGTATTGTTTTACTTACTGTATTGTCATTCCTAACATGTACGTTTAAATAAGATTTGATATTTTAATAATATTTTTATTAAATAAAAGATATTATTTAAACTCGTATTATTAAACTAGTAACAAATGTCATTTTAACCCTAAATTGTATTTACCACGTGATGGTACTTGCATATCACGAGCATACATGCTATTAAGAATAAATAAGTGTGTTTCATTTTTAAGTCAATTGCATTAACGTATATTTCTCTATTCTAAACTTAAACTAAAAATATAAAATCAAATATAATAATAACAATATTCTTTTCATTCAATAATAATAATAATAATAATTATTATTATTATTATTATTATTATGGATAGTTCTATTTTCATAATAAGTTTTACTAATGTAAAAATAATATTTTTATTTTTTAAAACTTTAAAGAATTAAATTATTAGAAAATATTTAATTATTATGAAATTAATATTTTATGCTATGAAAGTATCAATAAGCATTATTATTATTCTCAATCCAATTATCAACTCCAAAAACGTTGTAAAATAAGAATAAAAACAAAAACAATTTATAGAACAAGTCTAATTTGGTATATTAAATAGAAAAATATATTGTAAGAAACTACCGATAGTATGCAAGTGTGTCACAAATTATAAATGAATGTTTCAATTTACATTCGAACTAAATTTTGAAACGATAGACTCCAAGACATTCATGAAACAATATTATATATATATATATATATATATATTATATGTCATTCAAATAAAAATAAATAAATAAATTCCATTTAAACATATGAAAGAAAAGCATAATAGAAATTAAAATCTAAATTTTAAAATACAACAAAAATTATGCTGAAATGTCATGTAATAGATTTTATAAGCTTTTAAGGACAAAACCATATAAAGTTTGAAATACATGTTCTTAAAGATCTTGTTATTTTTAATATTATGCATAAACATCGTGAAAAAAGTAAAGTAAATTTTACCATATATCAACTAATATGTTAATAAGATGCAATAATATAACACTAAAATGATAATCTATAATAATATAACTCAAACATGAGTAATTGACACAATTATTTTAAATATAGTTGTTTTTGAGTATCTCTCACCAACTTGATACTATTATAGTGTAAATTTTTATCCAAAAGAAAGAAACTAAACACTAGATGTCTCATAATTATTTAATTTAAGTGGTTGAGTCACGTACTTATTGCATTTGATATAAAATGTCCCATAATTTTTATTAAAAAATTATAATAATTCCATTATTATGTATAAATTTGGACTTAAGTCTTGTAGTTTTTAAACGAGCACTTATAGTCTCATTGTTTATGAAAGTTAGTCATTATAAATATTCATTTTTAATTTTTTTAATGAATTATAGGTGTTTGTTTTAATAAACTATAAGATTAAAAGTATTTAATTTTCATAATAAAAAAATTGATAATGACTAACTCATAAATATAAGATTAAAATATCTAATAATTATGGGACTAATATACACATTTAAAAAAATTATGGGACTTTCGGCACCTTTTGTCCTAAAAAAAATACATTTAGAACTTTTCAAGTTGATGTAAAATTTGTGTTTGATTATAACAATTTGGATGCTAGATAGAAATTATTTAAAGTAATATTCTTAAAACTCACAATAATCAAAATAACACATTTATATTAATTTAAAATAGTATGGAATAGTATTAGATATACTATTTTTATTATTATAAATTTTATAACTACAAATTTTGTAGTTTTTTTTTAATTTTTTTTGACATACCTCGTTGTAATATTTAATTAATGAATGAAAGTTACCATTTTATATGAAAGGAAAAAAAACAAAAAAAGATACGGTTAGTTACTTGCAAATTTTGTGAGATACATTCAATATATAAATTTTTTTAAAATTTAATTAAGTTAATATCTTTTAAAATTTTATTTTAAAATAAAATATTTGTTTAAATAATCACCCAATAAATATACCTGTTAGTGAATGTAACTTATAATTTTCAAAAAAGAAAAAGAAAATCAGTACTCACCCCAAGATAAATAACAACTAGTAATTATGTTTTAGAATATCAAATTTGATTCATTATTTAGGGTGTATATAGTAACAAGTAAATAAAATGAGTCATTTTCATTCACATATTTGATTTTTTAAAATAAGATGAAAACGAAATAAGTACTATAAATTTGAGAATGATTCTTATTGGTTGTTTTCTTACTTCATCTTAGTATTAATTTATAAATATATGCCTTATTTTAATATTTTATTTTTTATTATATATTTTTCATTATTATTTTATTTTTAAAATAAAATTTAAATAGATTAATATTTTTATTTTGATTACTTACTGTTATTAATAAATATTTAATTTATTTTTATTCACATCCTATTTGATTCCTATAATATAAAAGCGCCCTTAGTTTGTTCCAAAAAAAAGTTGTAATGCTCTGTTCTAATACATAATATGCTATTATTCATTTTGTGCCTAGAATAATCATGTATTTGCGATCTTCTACCCAAAATATCTCAAATTATTTAAAATAAAATACGTATTTATGAGTTATTATAATTCTATTTTCTCAATTAACATGAGATTATACGATTTATAATGTCTTGTTAAAACTCTAGGATACTCTAGGGATCGATAATATTATATTTTTGATTGAGTAATGCTATGATATTATCTATAACACAACACTTTAATAAATAGTATGATATTGTTCACTTTTGATTATGATATCATCAATATTTTAAGCTCGAATAAGATCAAATAAGGTAAGGTAGAATATGTTATGCAATATCATGTTATTTTAAAAAAGATTGTAATGATTTATAAAATAAATTTTATTTTAAATAATATGAGGTATTCTAGGTGAAAAAATAACAGTAAAAACATAAAAATCTACGCTTAAAATGGATAATATCATACCATAATTTATAACAGTGTTGTATTAATTTTATCATTATTATCTATTTTTCTATGATAAAATCAAACTTTTGAAAAAAGAATTTGCATGCAATTTTATAACTAGAGAGCTTTTAATTGTTTTGTATAAATACCTTATTAAGTTAAAGTTAATTTATCTTGATTCAGTCTCAAACATGAAGTAGAAAAATATAGCAAATTATATTTTAAATAATAATTCTATAATAAGATCATAATAACATAAAAAAAGTTGACACATATAAATTTTTTAATGGCTAATAATTATGCATTTTATTCATTTCACATTTTTTAACCATATATTTCAAAAAAAGAGTTAATGGGGGTATGAACATCTAAATTAAATTTTTTATACAATTTTTTAAATTTTATTTAATAGGTATTCTACGTTAATGAAAAAATATAATGGGTTGGTAAGAAACATAGTTATTTAACATTAAAAAAAAATGTGTTAATTTTTTATAGAAGACAGAAAATATCTATACTAAATTCTTCCAATTTTTGGTCAAATCCAAAAATACCCTCAATGAAAATCATCTTTAAGCCAGCTACTCTGCCAACAAATTACTTTGTCACAACTCACAACCCTCCTATTCACTCTTCTTCTTTATGAAGAAATCGATGCACAAACCATCTATCTTTTTCATTATTCCGTTTGTAACTTACTATATATATATATATATATATATATATATATATATATATGATGTGATATATAAGCACCAGCTAAGACATATATTTCAAAGCTGTAGATTTCACTTCGCATCCAACGGTACATATAGAGAGAATAATAATGAGAATTAAGAAGGCATGGAGGTTCTCAGATTTCAGATGGAAATGGCTGGAATTTCAAACGACCATCGTAGACGACGTCGTTTGCATGATACTTTCAGCAGTTGAGGCCATTGTTCTCGTGTCCACGCTCTGTTTCTTCTACCTCTGTTGTGGTTGCCACTTTTGATTTGATTCTCGTGATTTTTACTTAGCTTGATAATTGATTCCTCATTTTACTCAATTAAACGCTCTGATATGTTAGTTTTACTGATTTATTTTTATTTTGGTAGCATTATTTTTGCTATATGTAAAAACACATAAATTTTAAATTTATATGATATTATTATTTTTTATTCTAAAAATATTAATTTTCTTTACTTTTCTTTTCATTTTTCATTTATTTACTTTGAGATTATTGGAAAGCTGTGATTGAGCATATAAAATGAGAATTGTATGCAACTAGTTTATCTAGCTTCTTCTCTCTCTCTCTTGGGTCTTAATTGTTAACGCTCCAACTTGTGTTAAAAGATTTACTATATTAAATTTAATTGTGATAAATAAGGACATGTTTAATTTCTTTCTTTCTAAGTTTCAAGCTAGGTTTGTTTTTTGTTATTTTGTTACTTCAATGGTGCGTTCGATAGTACTTCATTTAAGTTTTAGACTCGACATGTGTAAACATTGTTTTATCTTCCAAGTTATTATTATGGATCCTTGATGTATTTCTAAAGATATCCCACCTCCTTTGCACAAGAAAGAATTGAATGAACCTAAAAATACACATATACGTACGCACTAAAATAACATGACAACTTGAGATAAGCTTGATTAGTTTAACATGGTATATGCTACCTATCAACCTGGTTCACCGAACGAGTAATTGACAGTAACGTAAACATTTAATTTTCATCACTAGTATAGGAAAAGAGTGAAGAAATCAATATTTGAAGAAATAATCAGAAGAGAAAATTAATGTTTTCTGAGTATATTTTCTTAATTTGTATCGGATATTTACATTGTTTATATAGACAAATATCAATTACTATTTCACCAACCACAATGATTGAATTGCATGGTTTACAGTTGATTGGTAGGCGCCGTGTATATTGGAAAAAATGTTTGGCGTCGGTGCAGTGTTTGTTGAATTGTGTTGTAGTGTTTGTTGAATTGTGTTGCAATGTTTGTTGAATTCAACACTCCCCCTCAAGTTGGTGCATAGATGTCTTTCGTACGATTTGGTAAAACTTACGTGAATACTCGATATGAGACTACTTTTAGTAAGGATGTTAGCGATTGATCTTACTAGCTTAATTTTTTGGCAATTCTAATGAATTTTCTTCTAACTTTTCCTTAATAAAGCGGGTCGACTTGACATGTTTTGTCTGATCGCGTTGAAGCGGATTATGAGCAATATCACGTCTTTCTTTATTGTCACAAAATAACTTAATTGATTAACTTTAGAAGGATATCCCGAATCTTTCAAAAGAGATTGTAACCACTGAGCCTCGCAGTCTTGCCGTACCTACTGTATTCACTCTGTGACGAGCGATGTGACAATGACATGTTGTTTTCTTATACTCCAAGTATTCTGAGTTTCCCTGCAAAGTGAAGTAACTTTGATGTAGATCGCTATCATTTATTGATCCGAAGCGATCGATGTCGGTATATACATTCTTTGGAAGCTACTAAGTTTTTAGTAAGCAATACGCATTTTCCAGGCAGGACTTTAAATACCTCGAAATCTGAATAGCTGCATTCATATGTTGTTATTCTCGAGGGATTATGCATAAATTGGCTAACAATACTTAAAGCATAAGCGAAGAATCACGGTCTTGTGTGTGCCAAATACATCAACCTTAAACCGTGAGCGAGCTTTGGTAGCTTTCTTTATTTGTTGGAACTTGATCAACAATCTTGATCATGCTTTAATCCAGCCCTCTTGGTGTATTATTTGGTTGACATCGAAGCGTCACAAGCATACCAGGTTTCTTTTAATAAATCTAAAGGCATACTTTCTTTGAGATAAGAAGATTCCTTCTTTTGATCAAGAAACCTCGATCGAAAAATATTTTAAGGAACAGGTCTTTCATTTCAAATTCCTTGGACAAATAACTTTGGAGAGAGCTTTCCTTTCTTGAAGATCATTTCTGTTACTATCGTATCATCAGCGTATACTGATAAGTCTGGGTGATCTTTACCATACCATTTTTTGAGAAATAAAGTATGAAGTACGAATTGCTTCTTGTAGCGAATGCCTTCGTTGATTTTGTGAACCTACCGAACCGTACTCTTGGGGATTGTTTCAATCCATTACAATGATTTTTTAATTTACACACCTTTTCATCATGGATTTTGGATTTCTTGATTCCTGGTGGTAAATCCATGTAGACTTCTTCAATTAAATCTCTGTATAGAAAGGCATTTTTTTACATCAATGATATAATGGCCAATCTAAATTTGCGACTAGAGATACGAGACTAGAACAATGTTAATTTTGGCCTACGGTAGCGCAAATGTTTACGTATAGTCGATCACGTATATGCAGTGTATCCTTTTGCCACCAATCTTGCTTTATAGCGTTAAATCATACCATCGCTTGATACTTTCTTGAAAAAATCCATCGACGTCAACCAATTTTCTTTGTTGGTGGAATGATCGACAAGTTTCAAGTCTATTTATTTCTAAGGATCTTAGTTAACTTCATTCGCCTTGCATCTTTCCATTTTGGGTCGATTAAAGCTTCTGCCTTTGTTAGGAATAGATCGTGATAATTGATTCATAAATGATACATTTGATTTTAATGACGATGTTTAGACATATAGTTACTCGTGGGATATTTGACTTTACTAGAAATCTCAGTTAAATACATGGCTTTAGGAATACCTACTGTTGGGCGTGATGGAAGTATTTTTAATTTGTTCAATAGTTGGAACATTCTTAGCAAAGCGATTGGTTAGGTATATCGGCGACTTGTGGAGAAGGAAACTTCGCACTCGGCTTTGTGGTAGTAAGGAACTTGCTTGATGATCTTGAAGTTGATGAGGACTTGATTCCATTTCACTTGAGTCTTTTCTATATTGAGAGTTATGACCGTGAATTCAAGTTATTTGTATTTTCCTCGCGTATAATTTGTCTTTCTTAATGAAAACAATTTATATGTAAAGGTATAATTTGAGCATGGTTGTACTCCACCAAATTCGGTGTAGATGAGAAATACATTGTATCTTCGCGAAAAATAACATCCGTGGTGGTAATCATTTGTTTTGTAGGAGGATGATAACATCGATACCCTTTTTGTTGTATGGCATATCCCTTAAAAACACAACGTATTGCTCGTGGATCCAACTTGCTACGTTGTTGT
The DNA here is from genome assembly GCA_033030585.1 of Hippophae rhamnoides. Classification (NCBI taxonomy): domain Eukaryota; kingdom Viridiplantae; phylum Streptophyta; class Magnoliopsida; order Rosales; family Elaeagnaceae; genus Hippophae; species Hippophae rhamnoides. The sequence continues at coordinate 34,143,321 of CM065433.1, forward strand.
TTATGTAGGTGTACAAATGTCGTACAACCAAAAGGCATGAGAAGGTAAATTGGGAACAACTTGGTGCGACAATTGCTTGAGTGATGGCTTGTAGTGGTGTTTGGAAGTTAATGGGAATGGAAGATACCCGATTGATCAAATATACGGCGAGTAATTGCTTCCCAAATAAGATAATGACATATTAGCTTCGATCAATGAGAGGCACTCAGACAAAACTTCCAGACAAGTGTCGATTTTTTCTTTCTGACTCCGTTTTGTTGAGGTGTATCGGCCACGAAGTAGTTTGATGAATAATCCCTTATGTTTTAGGATATTCTTGAAGCTCGGAACTTTTATATTCTCATAATTGTCACTTACGTAGAACTTGAATCTGTGTTTTATATTGAGTATGAACCATTTTATGAAATTTTCTAAATAATACGTTTACCTGCTCTTTTAGATTTCATTAAGCAGTCTGATCGTTCTCTTAAAATCATCGATAAATGTAACAAACCAACGTGATCCTCCCCAAAGTAGAGACTTTGGAAGGACCCAATACATCATAATGTATAACCGTAAGCGAAAATGGACTTTATTTAAGGTTACGAAATGGGAACGTGACTTTTTGCTAGTTCCACCATATCGCATTTTAAAGTAGAAAGATCGAAACTAAAAAATAAACTTGGAAATAATTTCTTTAAATATCCAAAGAAGCATGACCCGATCTCACATGCCATAGCCATATATTTGATTCATCCTTTTTAGATCCGATTACTTTACCAATGCATGATTTGTTGAATCCAAGTCCAAATAATACAGGTTTCATTGCACTAACGCCCACGACGATCGTTTGCTTTGTTTGAATGTCCTTGAACACACGAAAGTCGAGCCAAAAAATAACAAAACAAGATAAAGCGGTGGTTATTTGAGAAATAGATATAAGGTTATACTCTAAGAGAGCAACTAGTGCGAGTCTAAATTCGAGTACTAGTGAGAGGCAAAGATCTTTCCCCCGATAGTGAGGTTGTGTTACCGTTAGCGGTGCGAAGCGGTTTGTGTGAGGATGGTTTTGAGATTTTTCTAGAATCGAATGTCGTATGATGAGTTACTTTTGAATCAATTATCCATGTATTGTTAAAAACGGGAGAAAAAGTTTTAAGTATCTTACCAACATTTCTTTGAGGAGTTTGCAACGCTGATCTTTTGTTGTTTCGGCAATTGTGGCGATGTAGACATCATGTCGTGGATTTTTCTTCGAGAGTCGCGGTTGTGATCCCTTGGATCGGGATATCCGAGTTCAAAACATCGTTCTTTAGTAAGACCACTGATGACAATGGGTAAATTTAAATGATGATTTATCAATCACCCTTCGTTAACTGGCGATTGGAAAAGAAGCGATATTTAGAAAATCATGGCCGAGCGTCAGTATCTCGGATTTTTCCTTGATGAGATTTGACGTGCTGCTACCTCCCCGTCGAATCAAGGAATAACAACCTTAAATGCAGGATAGTTTCTTTTACATAAAATTTCTCCGTGAACACCTTTCGAATTCATCATCTAATCCAGCAAGAAAAATATGTATCCTTAGTCTTTCAACAGACTCTTGATATGATATTAGATCATTAGGATCATTAGGATCATTAGGATCATTAGTGATTTTGCATTTTGTCTGGAAGTAAATGCTTTTGCCAAAGCACCCTAAATTTCAAGAGCAGTAGGTATGCGTAAATATCGCTTCATGATTTCTGGACTCATTGACATAAGGATCCATCTCTTCACTTTTTGATTTTCTGCATACCACTTGTTATAATTGTTTGATGTTTTTTCTGGTTGAAAATTTTTGTCATGAATATAAGAGAGTTTTTCTCTCTCTACAATATGCATTTCCATTATTTGAGACCAAACATCATAATTAGTCTCAGTAAGAACAATTCTAGCATTAAACACACCTTGAGAGCAGTTATGCAACAGGTGGAGTTGATTGCTCGTAGGTAATGAAATTATACCTCTGTCGTGATATTATGGTAAGCAACTAGAAAATGGTGTAATAATTTTAGAGCCGATTTTTTTTTTTTCTTTTTTCTTTTTTTTTAAAAAATGCGGCTAATAGGATAAAAACCCTGAAAACCGAGGTAAAAATTGGTTTAAAAACATGAAAAAGCGGGCCAGGACCGGTTTTAGAAATCGAGCAAGGAAAAAAAACCGAGGTTCGAGACCTTTAAAGGATCGAGCGGCCAAAAATGGGAAAAGCGCTGGCAAGCGAGTGTTCGAGGCAAGACCGGTTGAACCAGCACTGGTGAGCCGATGCGGGCCGGTTACGCCACTCGACGGCTACGGCTTGTGCGAACCGCGCAAGAGCGAGCCGCGCAAAGCAGTAGGCCAGATGGCACGTCATCGTCTTTAACCTCCGAGGACGGGCGCGTGAAGGCGCGTGGAGCACGTAAAAATGTTTCTTTCAACCCGAGAGGCGCGTGGGGGCACGTGTTGCACTTTGCTACTATTTTTACCAAAATGTTCACTGAGTGTGTTTAGAATAATGGTAAAATTAGTAGGGACAAATACCGCTTGAAAATGATGTTTGTAATTAATATTTGTAAGGGTGTTTGAATGAGATTTTTTAACGAGAAGAAATATTTTCGAGAGAAAGAAATCTCTGTTTTAGAGAAGAAGAGTTTCAAATTTGTATAGAAAACAGCGCAGCTGCGATACTGTGAAGAAATCAATATTTGAAGAAATAATCAGAAGAGAAAATCAATGTTTTCTGAGTATATTTTCTTAATTTGTATCGGATATTTACATTGTTTATATAGACAAATATCAATTACTATTTTACCAACCACCATGATTGAATTGTATGGTTTACAGCTGCTTGGTAGGCGCCGTGTATATTGGAAAAAAATGTTTGGCGTTGGTGCAGCGTTTGTTGAATTGTGTTGCAGTGTTTGTTGAATTCAACAAAGAGTTGATAGGAAATGCATAAAAACTTCAGCAACCCATATTCACGTAAAAGATGTACTCCAGCATGAAATGCAGTTGGATAGAGCAATCAGATAGACCAACCAAGTAGAGCAGTCAAATAGAACAATCGGATAAACTAGTTGGGTAGAGCAACAAGATAGAACTTCGAGATAGACCAACTAGGCAAACCATCTTTTTCTACCAAACATCAACTAGCATTTAGATTTTGCAAACTATATTTTCTTTGCTCACCTTAAAGGACACCCACGACTAGTGCAATCAAGTTAGAATAGCAGCGATGATGATGTTGTTGATTATAAGACAGATGTCCATAATTATAATAGTTAGATAGGCATTGCTCTAGGAAAGAAGAAATTCACACATGAATGAAGTTTAAGCCTTAATAGGATAGGTTGAACTTAGAAGGATACATTCTCTAGATTGCCACCCATAAGGTTGTGTTTTCTAAAATGTTGCGATGTTTATAATGCCTTTACTTAGGCTACATGAAACTCGATGGATTGTCATTTGTCAAGTCGCATCATCTAGACAAGCTATCTCATAGGTCGTACCACCTAGCTTTTTATCCTCCAAATTATGGATCTAAGTTGTAGGCATTCAGACCGTACTTAATAGGATATATATGTTGCTTTTCGAGCAACAATGTCTAAAAGTATCATCTCTAGAATGTGTGTTCTAGGCTACTTCCATCCAAGCTATGCCAAACTAGAAGTAACTTCTTGCTATGACTTCAAGAAATGTGATCAACATTACATCCAAAACACAACTTGCCATTAAACTTGTTAATTGAGGAATTTATGATAAGGGTCATCCATCCCTTAATTTCTCCAAGTTAAGTTCTAAAGAAATGATTGATCAATTCTATTAGAAATAAACTAGTGATTACATGATGGATACTAAACTATTAAGCTTCATTTCTCTATGGATATACATTGCTTATTATCATAAAAAATGATAAAGGTACTTTATCAAGTTATATCTATGATCCAGAAACACTCATTTTATAAGCATTAATAATAATTATCTTCAATTTAGTGTCCTTGACTTTCAAAGTTATAAAGAATTAAAGAACCCTCGTATTCACTCATCCAACTACCCTTAAATAGGAAAGTGAAATATAAAAACAAATGTGTGCTAATCTTATAAGCATTAGCAATAAATATTATCTTCACTTTAGTATCTTTACATTCAAACTTATAAAGAATTAAAGAATCTTGTTGCTCAGATCCAACTATCCTTAAGTGTGGTATAACTTCACCTATAATAAGTTCACAAGTAAAAGTGAAATATAGAAGCAAGTATTTGCTCCACAAAAGTGAAGTATCATATATAGTTATTTTGATCAAAATTTTTATAAATTTTAATATTTTTAATTAAAATTGATTATTTGTAAAATAATAAATAAATGATATAATCACTTAATTAAAAAAAAAGAAAAAAGAATTTCAAAAGTCTTAATTTTGATTATTTAATTATAATTTATTAATTTTGTTTATAAAATTAAAATAATTAGAAATTATATATAGTTATTTTGAAATACATTTAATGATTCCAACTTAACACTAATAATTATTATATACTTAATTATTTTTTTATTTTCTCAAATTGTTGTGAGGTTATATATTAATTTTTTTATCCAACAATATTTGATATAATTCAAATATGTAATTTAAAAATATAGAGAGAAATTTATTTGATGATATGAAATTATAAAAATACGTTAAAAAATAATATAGATAGATTTAAGTCCAATTTTTATAAGATAATTGGCATTTGAGTATAATATATTTGTTGTTATAAATTCATACTTATTTAGTTTTAGATTAATAACGAGCTTGATTGATTTAGTTATCTAAAAAAATTAATCTTTAAATTTATAAAAACAAAGCATACTAATAAAGTGTAATTAGATAGTATTTATTATTAAATATTATAAATGTTGTTAATTTAATTTAAATGATATTTAATTATATAAAATTAAAAATAAAATGATATATTATATTTTTTAATAGTAAAAATATTTAATGTAGATATAATATATATTATTTTTGTAATTATAAATTTTAGTTTTTTTTAAAAGAAAGAAGAAAAACTCTCATTTCCTTACAAACAACGTCGTTTCGTATTACAACCTCACCATCTTCTGCTCTTCCTCAGGCCTCTGTTCTCAAGGCTCAAGTAAACCACCAATCCGGTTCGAATAATGGAAGTTCGATCAATCCTTATGTGAAGGTCTAGCCCAAGGACCATCAAAAGCTCCGAAAACAATAAACAATGGCGTCATCATCAACAGCACTTCAATTATCTCCACTCTCCTCTTCAAGCCCAACATCATCATCTTCCCCTCTTCACCGACTCAAATCCTCAACCACCTTCTCACCCAAAGCCTCCACGGCCACTGCAACGACATCGTCCCCATTAGAATCTTTTGCAAATGATCCAATCTTCTCAGCTTTTCTCTCCTCAGACTTCTCTTCCACTTCCTTCTCCTCCGCTGCTCTCTCCTCCGGCTCACCAGCCTCCACAGCCGAGAAACTCCACAACGCCATTCGCCTCCTCGAGTCTCAACTCCGTTCCGAAGTCCTGTCTCGCCACGACGAACTCCTTAACCAACTCTCCTCTCTCCAGCACGCCGATCACACTCTATCTACCGTCCGATCTGCTGTCTCTTCACTTCAATCGTCTCTTCGCCGCATCCGATCCGAGCTCTCTGATCCGCTTAATTCCATTCAAACTCAGACTACTCAGCTCTCGAATCTTCACCGTACGACCGAGCTCCTCCAACACTCGGTCCGAGCTCTACGAATCTCTAAAAAGCTTCGAGATCTTGTTACTGATTCTGACCCTGAAAAGATTGATCTAGCCAAGGCGGCTCAATTTCATTCGGAGATTTTGTCTCTGTACGATGAGTATGATCTTGTTGGTATTGATGTTGTTGATGAGGAGATCAATTGGGTTAAGGAAACTGGGGACATGTTAAGAAGGGAAGCTATGAAAGTTTTGGATAGAGGTATGGAGGGTCTGAATCAAGCAGAGGTTGGGACTGGTTTGCAGGTTTTCTATAATTTGGGTGAATTGAGAGCTACTGTGGAGCAGATGGTGAATAAGTATAAGGTAATGGGAGTGAAGAGTGTGAGTGCTGCATTGGATATGAAGGCGATTTCAGGGTCTGGAAGAGGCAGTGGGTTTGGGCCGGGAGGGATTAGGAGTAGCGGGACGCCACAGATTGGAGGAGGGGCGAAGGCCAGAGAAGCCCTGTGGCAGAGAATGGGAAGCTGTATGGATCAATTGCATTCAGTTGTGGTTGCTGTTTGGCACTTACAGAGGGTATTGTCCAAGAAGCGTGATCCTTTCACGCATGTGCTGCTACTTGAAGAGGTTATTCAGGTGAGTGAGATTTAAATTCCTCTGGAAAATTTGGCTTGATCTGTGTAGCTGGGACTTTTTTTAGTTTCAGTTTATACCTATTCTATCCCTGTTTGGTTGCCTAGAAATTGGTTGGAAATAAGAACTAAGTGAGACTTATAAAACATTAATTAAGCTTCTTGGATATTCTTTGTGTGGGCTTCAGAGTGATACTTGTTATTTCAAGAAGTCTTAAACTTCCTGTTACTAATTAAAAGTTTTGTAATGGAGAAAGTTATAATTCCATTGTGGCGGAATGCATTAAGTACAAACGTTCGGTATGAAAGGTTGGCTATGAGCAATATCTTGGAGAAAGGTCTAAAAGAATCTGTGGCTCATAGAGGAAGATTTGTTGTAAAGTTAGCATGTTATGAAATACATACTCATGGAGTCAAGCATACTGGTTGGTCATGGAGGGAAGATGAATTGGGATTTTTAGTGGGTTTATTGGAGTTATCTTTAAAACAAATGTTTGCTTTTACAACATATCAAGTCAATTCAAAAATCAGAGTTCACAACCTCCTGGGACTAGCTTTTAGGAAAAAGTAGTGCGATTAATGTTCCATAACATAGTATTACTGTATTAGAGCCAAAGCCACTGGATTGAAACCCTGATAAGTCATTTCTTCTCCATTTTGTTGAAAGTTTCATGTTTTGGGCCAGAAACTAGTTGTGATGTCTCAAATTGCATATTGTAGCCATGAATTAGAAGTTTATAAATGTCATTAGTTCTGTCAGAGGGACTTGTGAAAGTTTAGACATTTTATCTCTATGTATCTACATTGTGTTTTCCTTGATGTGGACTGATTCATCTATGCTTGATTTTCATTTCAATTATAATTATTTCATTTGGGTTCTGAAATGAGAGAGCAAATATCCTTGTGCAGATTAATTAGTTTTCAGTGTCATATAGTGAATTACTCAAGTAACTTCGTAAGTTGATTGTGGATTTGGTGCCTCAAAAATGATATAGTTGTGATCATGCTTGATTTATGATGCTTTTTCCACGTTATCAAACTGCTTCTGTTAGAAGTCTTATAGCAGTCATTTGACTTTTCATTCTGGCGATTCTATTTGAAAATTGTTCGTTGCTTTCAAATTGCTTTCATTACCTTAACTGTTTGCTCAGGAAGGTGATGTGGTGTTGACGAATCGACTATGGGATGCCCTTGTGAAGGCTTTTGCCAGTCAAATGAAGTCTGCTTTTACTGCTTCGAGTTTTGTCAAAGAGATTTTCACTATGGGATACCCAAAACTCATTTCTATGATAGAAAATCTTCTTGAAAGAATTTCACGCGACACTGATGTTAAAGGGGTTTTTCCTGCCATTAGTTCAGAGGCAAAAGAACAAATGGTTGCAGCTGTTGAAATATTCCAGACAGCATTTTTGGCTCTCTGCTTGAGTCGCCTTTCAGATCTTGTCAATTCTATATTTCCCGTATCCAGCCGTGGAAGTGTTCCTTCTAAAGAACAAATATTGAAAGTCATGTCAAGAATTCAGGAAGAGATTGAAGCTGTACAATTGGATGGACGCCTGACTCTTCTTGTGTTGCGTGAAATTGGCAAGGTTCTGCTCCTCCTATCTGAACGAGCTGAATACCAGGTAATTTTTCTGTTGACTTAGGAAGAATCAATTTTTTCTTTTATATTCAGATTACTTTAGTTCTAATGACTAGGACAATCAAGGCTAAATTTAAGGCCCCAATAATGGATTGCATTAAAGTCATCCACCTATTCCTTCCATTCCATAGCTGTTATTGATAACTCCTTTGCATTCCTATTATTCTTAAACCATAGTGTGTATGTTCATATGATTATGTGGAAAGAACACGGATAACTATAGTTAGATTCTTCATGCTGACCCTTTTACCGTGAGAAATGAATATTAAATAAATCCTGTTCATATTTTATTTTGGTAGATATCTACTGGTCCTGAAGCACGCCAAGTCAATGGTCCTGTCACTCCTGCTCAACTCAAGAACTTCATGTTGTGTCAACATCTTCAAGAAATCCATGCACGCATATCATCCATGATTACAGGATTGCCATCCATTGCTGCAGATCTATTGTCTCCATCATTGGGCGTGATATATGGAGTTGCCTGTGACTCGGTGACATCCTTATTCCAAGCCATGCTTGACCGTCTTGAATCTTGCATATTGCAAATTCATGAACAGAATTTTGGTACGCTTGGAATGGATGCTGCAATGGACAACAATTCATCATCATACATGGAAGAATTACAGAAGTGCATTCTTCACTTCCGTAGTGAATTCCTTTTGAGGCTTATGCCTTCAACAAATACTGCCACTTCTGGGGCTGAAACCATATGCACTAGGCTTGTTAGGAACATGGCTTCAAGGGTTCTAATATTCTTTATCAGGCATGCTTCTCTAGTGAGACCCCTTTCGGAGTCAGGCAAGCTGAGAATGGCTAGGGACATGGCTGAATTGGAATTAGCTGTGGGTCAAAATCTATTTCCTGTAGAACAACTTGGTGCACCATACCGTGCCCTAAGAGCATTTCGTCCACTTATCTTCTTGGAAACATCTCAATTGGCAACATCTCCTCTTCTTCAAGACCTTCCACTAAGTGTCATCCTCCACCATCTTTACTCCAGAGGTCCCGACGAATTGCAGTCACCACTTCAGCGTAATAAACTTACACCTCTGCAATATTCATTGTGGTTAGATTCCCAGGGCGAGGATCAGATCTGGAAAGGTATCAAAGCAACTTTGGATGATTATGCTTCTAAAGTAAAGGCTAGAGGAGACAAGGAATTTAGTCCCGTGTATCCTCTTATGTTTCGATTAGGGTCATCGTTGACAGAAAATGCTCCTGCATCTCAAAAGCCTTGATGACTAACATACTTTACTGTAAAGTAATTATCAAAGTGGCCTGCGAATTTCAGGTTTTCTCAGTCTTCTTATAGGAAGTTGATTCCGTAAAGATGAGTGGATTTTGGCAAACTTTGTGCCGGCCCTATTGGCAGCTTTGAGGTACAACCCTTTGTTTTCTTTGTTATTGTGATTCCTTTTGCAGCTGAACTTACATCTTATCTTATTAGGTTATAGATTCATTCGAGAAAATGCTTGTTATTTCAAGAAATTGCTTATGTCAAATTCCATGGGGAAATGACCGATCAATGCTACCTGATGAAAGCATGTCTTATATTTTCTGCTTTAAAACATTTTTGATTTTGGTGTCCGTTGTGTCTTCTTTTTGCGATTCCTGATTTAGTTTAATATAAATTAGATACAAAAAACAATTTTGTACATCTCTTTCTCATAATAATTATAAATTTTCAATTTTTTTTTAAATATTTCTCCACATAACTATGTGGTAATTTGGTGGACTGAAGTAAGTTTTACTTGTGTCATGTTTTATTAACAGACATTTCAAATAAGGTGCCACCCACCAGCCAATCTCTTCTCATTCTTTGTCAGATAATAAGACTTCGAACTAAATAGCATTAGATTTTGAAGAGGCTTTGAATAGCCGTGCTAGTTCTTTACCTTAAAGAGGAATAAAATAGGCTAGCAAATATAGTTACCAGCAGAATATTATGAGAAAACGGATCATATTGTAAGAAATAAGCTATTGTTGCTTCACCCTTGAAACTTGGCAGCAGAGCTTTGTTCACTATGAGAAAACGAAAAAAAGCTTGGTGTACATGTACACCATAACTATTGAAATCAACAAACAAATGTTTTTGGGGAGAGATGGTAATTTGACCTGACTCGTTGAATAAATGATTTGTTCGTGTCATATTGGAGCAGGATGGATTGGGGCATAAATGTGACTGGCATTATCCAATTCATTATGAATGGTTTGAGATAAAAAAAATGCCTGTTTAGGTCATCATTTGGTACCCACATCTTTTTTCGCTATTAATACTTTCTTTTAGGTTAATCATTTAATTAATTATAATATTTAGTAATGTGTTACCTTTGTGGTTAAAGATATTCTACAATTTACATACATGTTACATTTGTTTTCAAAATTATTTACTATATATGCTAGTTACAAATCATTTAGTAGATATTTTAGATTTTAAATTTTTTATAGATAAAACTGTGATCGGTATTGTTTATAATATATATTATTAATTATAAATATTCTTGAATTAATTTTTTATTAAGGTTTTTTAAATTTATTAATTTTATCATTAAAATTCTACGGTCATGATATATATTTTTTAAACTAAGAAGGCTTGGGGAGAATATTTTATAATTGTTTTTTGAAATTTTACCTAAAGATTATTCAAAATTAGTACTATAGATAATGATGTCAATGAATTTTTTTATAAGCATCGTGATTTTAGTAATAATATTTTTGTTTAATTAATTTAATTTTTATTAATTAATATTATTCAAATAATTATAACTAATATTTTTAATTACGTAATATGTTGGTGATTGGGGTTGAGTCAAGTTAACTTAAGCTTAAAACTTTGGGTTCAGGTTAAGCTAAGACCATGTATATTATGGTCGAGTTGGATCATATTTTTCAAATTAAATGCAAGTCTTATCTTAGCTCTAAAATATTGGCTTAGATTCGAGTTTGATTTTTTAAAACTTTGAATTGATTTAAGTTAATTCTCAAATTTAAATTATGTGAAAAAATTATAAAACAATAACATAATATCACGTAGAGCAATGTTTAGCCCATAATTTACCTGGACTATTCTTGTGAGTCCTATGGTGAACAAAAAGATGTACCTTACGGCAAATAATATGGGTGTTTTGTATTGTATCGAAACCTCCCATATGGTAGCAATCCAACTAAAGATTTTGATTCCATTGGGACAACTATGATCATAGTAGTTGCGATGAAGTAGGCACGAGTATATCATATTCTTTTTATTATTATAATGATATATCATATTTAAATATACATATACTTTATAAAATTTAAATTTAATTCATATTTTGGGTAGGTTTCTAATATAAATGTTTAGCCTTAAGTTTAATCTTTAAATTATTCAGGTAGGGCCAGGGCATGACTTATTTGGGTCTAATTGGGTTTCGAGTCGGATCAAATCAGGTTATTTGGGTTTTGGTTGGGTTGGTTTAAATTTACATCCCTAGTTGATGATAAGACCTCTCTTTCTGTTTAAGTCATTTTCAATTACATAAAATATAAAATTGCCTTTTTATTTAAAAAATACAAAAATAAATAAATAAGTTAATGGGTTAGGATTTTGATACGAGAATATTACTTGAATAACCTAAAATGTTTAGGTTTATATTGCCTAGTGGTTTAATTTAGTTGGGTTTGGGTTTGACTTGAACTAAACTGTGGCAATCTCTATTTCTTGGGGGCAACAAAGTAATCGTTGAAAAGTAAGGCTTAACTCTCTATAAAAGAGCTTTCAAAATTGTATTATTTTCTTTATATGTTCATTACAATTGTATAGCTATATATAAGGAGATTGACTATTTGAATTACTAATTAAATTAATGATTTCTTGATTTACTCTTTAAATTAATGATTCTTTGATTTACTCTTTAAATTAAGGATTTTTTTATTTACTCCTTGAATTACTCCTTGAATTAAGGATTAACATCCAATACTCCTCCTCAAGTTGGATTCACAAGGTTTATGGATCCAAGCTTAGATAGAAGTTGTTGAAATTGATGAGAAGCCAAGGACTTGATGAAGATGTTAGCTAGTTGGTTGAAGATTCTTGTATAATGTGTTTGAATTACATGTGATTGAACTTGTTCATGAATGTAATTACAAGCAACTTCAATGTGTTTCGTCCTCTCGTGAAACATTGGGTTTGATGTTATATGCATGACTGCCTGATTATCACAAAATAAGGATATATGAATAGTTGTAAGAATACCTAAATCACACAAAAGACCTTTGAGTCATATCAACTCACACGCAGTTGAAGCCATTGCATGATACTCAACTTCGACACTTTCGATGACAGTTTTCTTCTTACTCTTCCATGTGATCAAGTTTCCACCAAAAAATATACAGTAGCCAATGGTGGACTTACGATCGATTGCGTTCCCTTCCCAATCAGTATCGCAATACCTCATGATTTGTGTGTTGTCATTCTTCTTCATAATGATACCATAACCCATTGATCCTTTTAAGTAGCGTAAGATCCTTTTAAAAAGGGTCAAATGCTCAAGTGTCGGGAAGTGCATGAATTGGCTCACAATACTTACAGAATATGTGATCTCAGGTATGGTTATTGTTAGGTAGAACAACTTATCAACCAGTCGTTGATAATAACTTATATCCGTGAGTGGCGTGTCCTTCAAGTTAGGTTTGAGCTTGCTATCATTAGGGGTAATGATTGGTTTAACATTACTTATGTTAGATTCCTTGAGTAAATCTCCTTTGTTTAAGAAATAGTCTCTCGTGTGAAATTGCCATTTCTATACCAAGAAAGTACTTCAAAATCCCAAGGTCTTTAATCGCAAAAACCTTTGTCTGAGGGACTGTTTGAGGTTGAAAATCTCGTCAGCATTATCACCTGTAATTATCAGATCATCTACATAGATCAGCACAACCAATTTGCCCATAGATCTTGTGCGAACAAATAGTGAGGAATCGACATTGTTTCTTTTGAAACCAATACTAGTTAGAATTGAGCTTAGCTTGGTATACCAAGCTCGTGGGGACTGTTTCAGATCATAAATGTATTTGCACAATTTGCACACTAAATCCAGTTCATTTCTTGGAGGATGCCTGAGTGGCAATTTCATATAGACTTCTTCTTTGAGATCAATGTGTAAGAATGCATTCTTCAAGTTCATTTGGTATATGGACCACCCCTTGTTTACATCTAAGGATAGTAGCACTCTCACCGTGTTCATTTTGGCAACATGTGCAAATGTTTTTTTGTAATCCACCTCGAATGTTTAAGTGAATCCTCGAGCCACCAATCTTGCTTGATGCCTCTCAACTGATCCATTTGACTTGAATTTGAACTTATAAATCCATTTGCAACCCACGACTTTCTTTCCTTTTGGAAGTTTGGTGATGCTCTAAGTGTTGTGTTGATCAAGGGCTTTAAGTTCTTCTTGCATGACTTCCTTTCACACCTCTTGGCTGTTGGCCTTATGGAAGTTTTGAGGCTCATTGTAACTCGATATGGTGCTGAGGAATGTAGCATGGGCTAGTGTACTCTCTTGTACAACACACAATTAGAGATGAGATGTGTAGGTTTGTAGGTGACAAAGTCTTGAAGTCTTGTGGGAGGTTGCCTAACACGCATTGGATTACGTCGTGAAGCAGGAGTTGTCTCACACTCGTTCATAGCATGTACCATATTGTGAGGATCATCTTGATTGTCACCATTTTCATGCAGTGTACCATCAAGACGAGACCCTTCATTGCTACTTTTATTGAGAGATGCATCAATGTTGATATGGTTAGGATCTTGTTGTTGTGGAGCCTCAAGTTCGATTCTTGGTAGTGGGAACACATCCAATATGTCATCCCTTTGACTTGTGATTTCATGTAACTTGTTGAAAAAATGGTTAGTTTCATAAAGTCAAACATCTTTGGACACAACCGATCTCCTAAGTTGGGGATTATAACACTTATATCCCTTTTGTGTAGATGAATAACCAAGAAAAATACATTTAACAGTTCTACGATCCAATTTATCTCGGTGGTAAGATTGAATGTGTACAAAACAAATGTAGCCAAAGATTTTAAGGTATGAGGTTAATTTTTCTTCCTTTCAAGACCTTTAGGGGAGACTTAAAATCCAAGATTCGGCTATGTAATTTATTGATCATGTAAGCAGTTGTCATAACCCATTGGGACCAAAATCTCTTTAGTACATTCATTTGTAGCATTAGTGTTCTAGTTTTTTCAAGTAAGTCACAATTTTTGTGTTTGACTACGCCATTTTGTTGAGGTGTACCAACATAACTTGTTTGATGCATGATGCCATGAGTGTTCGAATATTGTTTCATGATATGAGACATGTATTCGGTGCCATTGTTAGACCTTAAGGTTTAAATTTTAGAGGAGAAATGACTTTTAACAAAGTTATAAAAGTCCTTAAATACTTTCATAACTTCATTTTAGATTTTAGGAGATACAACCATGTAACTCGAGAGAAATCATCAACAAAAATCACAAAATACTTATAACCATCAAAAGATTCACTAGTTGGTCCCCAACCATCTGAATGAATTAGTTCAAAACACTTACTAGCCTTGGATAAGGAAAAGTTAAAAGATAATCCAGTGGCCTTAGACAAGTGACAAATTTCATATGAAATTGCATCATTCCATAAGTTTGAAAATAAAGTTGACAAAATGGGTAAAAAAAGGTGAATTAAATGTTGATGCCACAATTGATTATCTTGGATGTGGTTGAACTTGGCTTGAAATCCTCTGGGATTGCTCTTAGATATGTAATAGAGATCATCTAAATAAAACCCTTCACTAATCATCTCTTTGGTGGCACAATCTTGAAAAATGACATTATAAGGAGAAAATATGGTTAAGTAATTCAAGATATTTGTGATTTTTTCCACAAACATAAGTTGGAAGGGAAATGAAGATACATATAAAATTGCTGACTCAATTTCATTTAATATTAATTTTATTTTCTCATTTCCTAAAACCTTTACATTCTCACCATTTTTAATTGAAACTTGAGAAAGATTTGCTAATTTTTCAAACTTATGAGACTTTGACACATGGTTGGTCATATGATATGTGACACCCAAATCTATAACCCAAAAATCATGCAACATATTTATT
This sequence comes from Hippophae rhamnoides, assembly GCA_033030585.1. Taxonomy (NCBI): domain Eukaryota; kingdom Viridiplantae; phylum Streptophyta; class Magnoliopsida; order Rosales; family Elaeagnaceae; genus Hippophae; species Hippophae rhamnoides. The sequence goes on from CM065433.1 coordinate 34,158,431, forward strand.
TTAAGAGCATTTTTAAAGGCTTTCATGATATCTTGCATATCCTCTTGTGGTATGAGTTTTGTATCTGTTAAGAAACTTGCAAACTTTCCTAACAATGCCATCGAGTTTCCTTATTCTATGATGTCTACATGGTCAATTCCAGTCCCTCCTATCTTGCCTTGAAGATATAACATAAACTCATTCATGAGTTCAGTTGGATTTGCTGTGAAGATTTTAAATAGATCAGACCCATTAGAGGTGGAGGCAGATGCATGATTTACACGGTGTGTAGTACGGTTCACCCTCTATAAACCTTTGTTGTCTTTCATGAAATCAAGCTTTAATTATGGATGTAAAATTTAGCATGTATCCTTAACATGGCCCGTAGAGTTGCAGTGTTAACACTTTAAGTTCGGATGTTTCCTTTTGTACTTACTCTCATTGGTTAGATAGGCCTTTGCCTCATGTACATTAGTCATTGTATCCATGTTTATGACTTTCCTCCTTCTTCACGTTGAATTGTCACACATACACTGGTGAAGGAAGAAAGTTCAGTGTTCATAAGTATGTGGCATCATAGATCTTCATATGTTGAATCGAGATTGGAGAGGAGTTGAAATATCTTGTCTTCTTTTGCTCTCTTTTGTAGCAGAGCTACATCAGTTGTATGAGGATGATATATTTTCAACTCATTCCATATGCTTTTCATGCTCCCTAAGAGTTGTACAAAAGGCTTGCCGTCTTGTTACAGATCGAAGATGTCCTTTAATTGAAAAACTCGTACAATATTGTTTTGATTGTCATACATTTCCTTGACTGTCTCCTATAACTGGTATGAGGATTCAAAGTAATTGAATATTTTAACTAATTTATGTTCAATGGAATTCAGGAGCCACGACTTAACCAACTGATCCTTGTTAAGCGAGGATTCATAGGTTGGTGAGGAAACATCATATACTTTGATGCTTTCATTTATGAACCCTAACTTAGATCTTCCACCTAGAACCAGAGACATTGTTCTCGACAAAATTAAGTAATTAAACTCATTCAATAAGACTGGACTTAATCTTTGATTTGGGTTGACATTCACCCCATGTATATTTATGAAAGAAAACACCGATGAATTTTTAGTTTCTGATTTTAACGGCTTGTCTTTACCCATTTTGAAGAGTGAAGGCGTGCCCAGATAGTAATAAAGTATAAGCAAGTTAATTTTCTTATTTTGATACCATAATGAAAAATAAGACATAATTTTAAAACAAAGAGCTCTCAAAATTGTATTATTTTCTTCATATGATTATTACAATTATAGAGGTATATATAAAGAGTTTGACTCATTAAATTAAGGATTCATTGAATTACTTTTTAAATTAATTTTTTTTATTTATTCTTTAAATTAATGTAATTGATTTAACTAATATCTAATACTAATCTGATTAGGAAAATTGTGTTTTTATACATAATATTTGATATACACTAATGTACGACTTTTTAGGTAATCGGTGGTGAATATTTACTACTCATTTGCGTGGGTTTAATATTTGTTGAGTATCTATATTTTATCAAAAAATTTAATTGTACTTGTAAAATATTTTATTTTAATATCCATAACATTGAAATGTTCCTATTTATTATGTATATTTTTTAAAAAGTTATACTTTGATACTTTTTAACATTAAGGGACAAAAAAAACTATTCTGATACTTTTTAGATAGGTATGAAATAGAAATTTGTCATCCTTATCTTTCTTTTTTCTCTACTTTTTAGTGCCCTTACCCTGTCTAACAATTAGAACATTCATATTTTCCTTTACTTTCCTGATGAATATTCATATTTATTGCATCATCTTTCCCATTTTCTCAAAATATTTGCTAATCTTCATTCTAAAAAGACGAAAGAGGGTGAAAAAAATAAATGGAGCTGAGTATCAGAGTCCGAATTCTATGTCGAAGAAGCGGAAACAACAGACTGAGGTTAAAATTTTCAGGAGATCAGGAAAAACACCAACAAAAAAAAAGGAGGTCTTTCTTTTTTTTCAGGAAGATAATGGTGGCAAAGTTAAATTTTACCCAGCTTAAAAAGTTAATTACTAATTTTTTGTTAGTTACTGTTTAAAAATAACAAAGTATTTTGAAAATATATGGATATTAAATAAATTTTTTTATATCATTCATATTAATTTTTGTTTAAAGCATGATTAATATGTAATTTTTTTTTAAAAGATATGGTTAATTTTTTAAAACATTTAAACACATGATGTTGATATAGATGGATACTTTTTAACGTTTCCTATAATATATAGTAGAGTAATAACAGCTCGATCTGTTTTTTCTAGTAATAATGTTTAGAACTCATAGCAATTATAAGGGTAAATTAAAGGAATGTTTGACATTCTACTCAAAGTTTAAATAGTTAGTTTTTTAATAAGATATTAAAATTGAGTGTTATGTGTATATAATAACTCTAATTATTAAATTATAAATATTTAATTTATATGTTGTATAAAATTAACACATAAATTTATAAAAACATCATTCTTTCAACTGTATAAATTTTTTAAAAAATATATTTTTCAACAATTTCTAACAAAAACTTACTTAGTTCTTTCAAACATGCAAAAAATTTCTTAAATTTATAAAATAAGCAATTGCACTTGAGTTATTGATATATTACAATATCTTCCATTAAATATTTTAATTTTATCAAATTTTCTTGCAAATATGTCTTTTAAAAAGTATGAAAAGCCAATTAGAAGAGATGTGATTGTTATTTTTTAATTTTAAATAATCTTTTTGTTATTTTAATAAAGTCAAAGGGTGGTATTTATAATTAAACTATAATACAAGTAAAAGTAATAAGGTAATGCTAAAATCAACTTTAAAAAATGAATTGTATTATTCTGAGGCCTTCATGTAATATATTCAGCAAATCATCTCAACAGGTCTAATAGGAACTTGGATTAGAATTTTAATTATCTTTTTTTTTAAAAAAATAAAATGAAAGAAGAATAAAACATCGTTTCCTTCTTTGATGTTCCTTATATCATTGAGTTACTGCCATTTATTTATTTTTTTTCTCAATTATGTTTTAGTACTACTATATACTCACTTTTGTAAAGAAAATGAAAAAATAAAATAAAAAAATTAAGTTCGTGTGGGTCGATACTAACTAAAATGATACATGTTTTGATATATTTTAATATCAAATCAGATAAGTTAATGATATGTAAGATGTGCAACCATTTATATCTCTAATTCTGATGAAGATGTTAATTCTAATTATGTTAGTAATATACCCATATGAATTTATCTAAACATTACATGACTCTTTTTTTTCTTACTACAGACAAGTTATTCAAATATATATATATTCATTAATGCAAACAAAAAAACAAGAATATAGGATATATAAAAGTAAAACTTTTATATAGTTCTCTGTATTTTTTTCCCCATTAGATAGTCCTTTGTAAAGTAAAACAAAACTTTATTGATACATCTGCCAATTAAAAGAAACGAAAATCTATTATCTTACGGGAAAGGTAAAAAAGCTCTCAAAATATTGTGTTTCTCTCATAATTATCATGTATATTTCATATTATTTATGTTCTGTTTCTATACAAGAGTTGAGATATATGTATACAAAGAAAACAAAAATTAAACAATAATCATAATTCTTACACATTTATGTTTTTACTTCACTAATATTATTGTTCCTGGCTTCCATGTTTTACTCCACCGAGCGTATCGGTGTCATTACATTTGTTGCATGCACCACAACACACACTAACACTCCTCCTCAAGTTGGTGCATATGTGTCTCTTATGCCCAACTTGTCAAATGAGTTGTAGAAGTTCCTTGCAGACACCGATTTTGTGAGTATATCAGCCAATTGATCTTCTAATTTAACAAATGGAAGCTTAATAATCTTTTCTTCAAGATTTTGTTTGATGAAGTTTCGATCCACTTCAACGTACTTCGTGCGATCATGTTGAACTGGATTGTGAGAGATGGTAATGGCTGCTATGTTATCACAAAATAAGTTCATTTCAGAGTTAGGAGCAACACCAATCTCAGTTAGAAGTTTTTTCAACCAAAGGAGCTCACATATTCTCTTGACCATTCCTCGAAATTCAGCTTCAGCACTGGATAAGGAAACTACATTTTGCTTCTTTCTCCTCCATGTAACAAGGTTTCCCCCCACAAAAGTAAAGTACCCAGCAGTAGATTTCCTATCCGTCATATTCCCTGCCCAGTCTGAATCTATATATCCAAGGACTTCCAATTGACCATTCTTTGAAAACATAAGTCCTTTCCTAGGGGAGGATTTTAAGTAATGGATTATTCGCATGACCGCATCCATATGGTCTTCACTGGGCAAATGCATGACCGACTCACGACACTCACAAGATAAGCAATATCGTGCCGTATGAGATAAATATACGAGTTTACCTACTAACCGTTGATATCTCTATTTATCTCGCCGGTACTCGATCCACATATTCTCCGAGTTTATGATTTTGAACCATTGGAATATCGATAGGTTTACAATCTAGTAGTCCCGCCTGCTAGTAGGTCCGCAGTATATTTCCTTCTGGGAAAGACATATGCCTTGTTTTGATCTTGTTACCTCAATACCTAAGAAGTATTTGAGCCCTCCCAAGTTCTTCATTTCAAACTCATTTCGACAATTGTTCTTAAAGCTTAGAGATTTCTTCTTTATCATCCCCTGTAACGATCATGTCGTCTACATGTACTATAAGTGTTATATCTTCCCCGATCGATGTTTTAGGAAAAGAGTATGATCGCAGTTGCTTGTTGGAACCCATATTTCTTCATTGCCGAACTCAACCTCGCCAAACCACGCCGAGAGGTGATTGTTTTACCATACAATGCTCGTTGTAATCTACATGCGCTTTCTTTTCTTGATGTAACAAGATATCCTAAAGTGGGATATCCATGTAAATCTCTTCTTCAAGCGTCACCACGAAGGAAGGCATTCTTCACGTCAAGTCGGGTGCAATGGCCAATCTAAATTTGTCATGAGAGATAACAAAACTCTCACAATTTTTAGTTTAGCCACAAGTGAGAAGGTTTCTTGATAATCTATCCCATGTTTCTGTGTATACCCTTTTGCTACAAGCCTCGCCTTGTATCGATCAACTAACCCATCTGCTTTATATTTAATGGAGAAAATCCACTTGCATCCTACCATCTTTCCTCGAGGCAGCCTCGCTAACACCCATGTGTTATTCTTCTACAATGCCTCAAATTCCTCTTTTATAGCGAGCCCATTTTGGATCGTATAAGGCTTCTTCAATGCTACTCGGAATTTGACACGAGGAGAGGTGTTTGTGCAAATGCTCGATAGGTTCCATAACCTTTGGAGTAGATACACAATTTGCTATTGGATACTGGGTTGTCGTTCTTATAACTGCTTTCTCGGGGAGTATCGATTTGGAGGTTTACCTTGATTGCTCCAAAAAGGTAAACATAACCAAATGTATGTATCTATAGCATTAGTTTGTAAAGGTGTGATAGGATAGCTTACTCCCGCGAGTGTTCTCAAGACGCAGGATCAACGGGTAGAGAAGGAGTGGGCACATCAACCACTTCATCTTCCTCAAGATTCAATTACTACTTCGGCTTCGGTTCTTGGAAGTTCAAGCTCTGGGTTAGACATCGGCTCTCCATATTATTGGCACTATCCGAGTATGTTGGACTAGTGTCTAATATTTCAACAATAAGCCAATTTCGTTCTTCACCATAACTCTCTCCCGAAGAGTGTAATTGGATACCGGTGATGGGAAAACCATTCGATTCGAGGAAAGTGACATCCACGGTAGTATAGATTCTTTTAGTAATTGGATCATAATATCGGTAACCCTTTTTTGTACACATACCCCAAGAATACACATCGGATAAAGACATGGATCCAACTTAGTTCGTTGATTTTTACGGAGGTGGAAAAAAGCAACACATCCAAAAATTCGAAAGTGAAGCATCAAAATAGTAGGCAAGGGAAGATGATCGATAACACCTTTAATGGAGTCCGAAATTGTAAGGTTTTTGCATACGATTCAAGAGATACAACAGTAGTAATAAGATCACTCCGCCTTTTAGTAGGCATATGTGCATCGATTAGTAAGGCCCGAGCCGTTTCTAAAATATGCCGATTCTTCCTCTCTCACATTCCCCATTCTGTCAGGGGTTTGTGAACACGAGGTTTCACGGAGAATACCATGGTTTTCCAAGTATGTCCTAATTGTTGATTAACATACTCCCTCCATTATCGGACCTAAGTATCTTCATTTTTTCGAGAAATCATTGTGTCCGAACCATGGTGTGAAACAGTGAAATGTAGCAAATACTTCATCTTTATGTTCGAGAAAGGTAAAGCCATGTCATTCGTGGTACAATCATCAACAAAAATAACAAACCAACGATGACCCGATGGACGAATGACCAGGAAGGTCCCTAAACATCGGAATGTACCAAAGCAAAAGTGAGTCATACTTTTATTCACGTCATATGATAAGACGCCCTATGACTTTTGCTAGGATACAAGTATCACATTTGAAATCAATGTGTGATATTTGAAAATAAACTCGGGGAGTAGATACTTTAAATACCCTAATGATGGATGCCCAAATCTACGATGACATAGCCAAATCTGCTGCCTCGTTACCAAAGTGTGTTACATGGATTGGCTCTTCCCGAACCGAGGTCATCCACATAATATAGCTCATCTCCTAAGTACCACGCCCAATCTCCTCGTGAGTAATATCCCGTAGAAGGCAAAAAGTAGAATACATCAATACTACGCTTAAGATCTGAAGTGATCTGACTTACAGACATCAACCGGTTTGAAACAGAAGGTACAAGGAAAGTATTAGATAATGATAATGAAGGATATAAGGTCAGCACGACTCAGAATCGATAAGTGACTCGTTGGCATTGTGCAACACGACTCCGTCTTGGCTGGGATGTATGGGAGAGATCTTTTGGGACAAATGTCATGTGATTTGTAGCTCCAGAGTCCAGAATCCAATCCTCATTATCACTACGAGTAGAGATGTGAAATGCTTTACTTGAAATACCTGGATCCTGGAAAGATTTGGCCTGAGGAGTAAGGGATAGTGAAGGCATTATTGGTAGCCATAGCTGCCCGCCCAAAGGTCCCGTTTCTTCCGTGCTTGAAGATCATTCCACCATTCTCGATACCCACGTGGAGTTTGAAGGCCACGGGTGTGTTTAGAGTTTCCGCAATGGCCACATTTCATGTCAAGAGATGTCGATTTCCCGAGGATTTCTCTTTACGCCCAAAGAGGTTCCTATTTTTCGGTGGCATCGATTATGGTGTCCTCGACCCCTTTAAAAGCCATAACCTCTGGGTTTCCTATCTATACCCCATGATCATCACGGTCACTGAGACTTCTTCCCTACGTACGAATCCACAGGCTTGTTCCATCAGTAGTGAATAGTTTGATTCAAGCACATCACTTCGAGTTTTTTCGAGTCCGTCATCGCGAAGGTATACACTCGATCTTCCCCGTACGATGGAGTTTTATTTTTTCTATGTCATTTGCACACTCCATTGGATTAGACGAGTAAATCAATTTCTCGCCACAACCTCATGTCATTGTAGTATTTTTCAATGGATCCTCCCACCTGCTTCATACGAGTAGCAGATCATACACTTGAGACGTGTCTGTCCCATCATAAAAGGTGGTAGCAGCAGAATTCCAAACTTGTTTCGCAGTTGGGGATCCAATAAAATTTGCAATCAAGAAGGGGTCCATCGAATTGATCAACCATCCTTTAACAATGGCATTTTCACAAGGCCATCTCCCGAATGAGGGTCACGTTTCAAAGAGCCGAGGAAAATCCCCATTAATATATCCCAGTTTGTCTTTGCCAGAGATATACATCTCCACCACCTGGGACCACAAGGCATAGTTGGATCCTCCCAACTTGATACTAATGGGGGAAATCGACGCTTCAGTTAGCAGAGGTTGTGAGACGGTCTGAGCTCTGGTTAGAACTTCCGTCATTTTCGTCGTCAAATATTCCAATATGAAATTGGTGATTAAATCTCTAGATTCTACCATGAAATCTAAAAAAAAATTTCTTCCGTTTTTCCTTTTTTTTTTACACTTCGTACACTATATATAGAAAAATTTCGTAACCCTAAACCTCCTTTTTCATATTCGCGTAGCTTTTTTTTTCAAATTCGCGTAGCTTCTTCTTCTTCCTCAGCGCAACTTCTTCTTCTTCCTCAGCACAACTTATTCTTCTTCCTTAGTGCAACTTCTTCTTCCTCAGCGCAGCTTCTTATTCCTCAATGCAGCTTCTTCTACTGCGTTCCTTAACGTAGCTTCTTTTACTGCGTTCCTCAACGCAGCTTCTTCTACTGCGTTCCTCAACACAAATTCTTCTACTGCGTTCCTCAATGCAGCTTCTTCTATTGTGGCTTCACGCAGCCTCTGTGCAATTCCTTCTCATTCCACACAGTATGGTTACCCACAACTGCAAGGAGACAAACCACAAAAATATATGTCATTACAGAGAGAAACCGCGATAATTCCACACCAAAGAGCAATCCGCCTTGTTATCGTTGTGTTCTTTTTCTTTTCGTACAAGAAATCGACGGTGGAACCGGCCACACCGCGAGGCAACCAGCGTTGAGCCAACCAATTAGACCGTGCGGTTTCAACGATGGAAGTAAGTCGAACGACACATGGGATCGAACTAGTGTCGAGAAAACTATAGACCAAAATGGCCACCCTAGAAATCAGATTCAGAGGGTAAGTGTAAACCAGAAATCAGAAATGAGCAGAGCAGGAAACATAAATCTGCAGCAAAAAAACCGAAATCAGCAGCTACAATCAATAGGTAGTTCCATTAGTCAGCAATAACTTGCTCTGATACCATATCAAAATATTGTGTTTCTCTGATAATTATCATGTATATTTCATATTATTTTTGTTCTGTTTCTATACAAGAGTTGAGATATATGTATACAAAGAAAATAAAAATTAAACAATAACTATAATTCCTGCACATCTATGTTTTATGGCTCTACTAATATTATTGTCTGTTCCATGTTTTACTCCACTGAGCATTGGTTGCCACTGTTGCAGCATGCACTACAACACACACTAACAAAAGCTTCATATATATTTTATCATTTTGATGTTAAAGTTTTACCTATTAATACATAGAAAATTGTTTAGTTTCAAAGCCCAACCAAATTTTAGGAATGATAATTTATGTAATGTTTTGATTAATCGAATTGATTTCAAATCAAAAAAATATAAATCGAATACTAATTGTATTAAATTTGGATTAAATTTAAATTAATTTAAATAATTTTAAAAAAAATTGAACTAAGTTCAAGATAGTATGTTAATTTGAAATTAAATTAAAAATATTATTATACATATCTAAAATATTATGAATAATATTATGACTTAAAATTATTAAAAATCAAAATATGATATAAATTGTTTTGAACTTTAATATTTGAACAAGATTTAATAAGATTTAATAAGATTTTAATGTGTATTTTTTTGTTATTGATTAATTATTATAACATTATTTCTCTTATTTTGTTATTTCATGAATGATTTTTTTACAAATAAGTTTTAATATCATTAAAAATATTTTTTGATAAATAAGTTTTAATATCATTAAAAATATTTTTTGATTTATAAAGAAAAGTCAAATTAAAAAAGATGTAACTAATAATTCAAATTAGTTTAAGCAAAATCGTTTGTATTTTATATATATTTTGAATTATCTTTATTGATTCAAATTAAATTCTATTTATACTAAGATTATATCCATTTAAGTAAGATAAACTCAAACTTATCAAACCTGCAAAAATTATCTTCTCAAACTCTAACGGTGAAGTCATGAAAAATCCCTTTACACAAATTAAATTAAGATAAATAGATTAATAAATTAATATTATTTTTATTAATTGCAAAAGCATAAATTTTTAGGAATGGAATTTTATTTTTTAATTAATATATATTTTTTATGTTTAAAAATATGATATATATATATATATATATATATTATCACGTAAAAAATATTATTTTAATGAATTAGAAATAAAAAAAATAATTTATATAATTTTTTAACAAAAATGAAAATTCATTAAAATGTATTAAAATAAAAATCGTGAAGAAGAGATTTAAAGTTTTTCATACGAGCATTTTTATTTCAATATGTCAATCATGAATGTCAGGATAATGTCAAATTATTAGAACATTTATGAATAGTAACAGCGTGCACTCAATGCCCTTCTACCTCATATCAATACAAAATATCTAATTATATTATATTAAACTCAACCTGAAACTGTCTTCTTGAATTGACCAACATCTCCATCACTCACGTAAAACACAAACGTTAGCATCTTCTTAAATGGTTTATCCTTCAGATTGAAAGATATACAAAGAAAGAAAGAGTATGATTGATTAGAATTTAATACATGGATACTTAATTTCGTAAAATTATATTTAAATAATAAATAATATTATTAATAAATATAGTAGAATATGTATAATTATATTTAAAAAAATATAATAAAAAATTATCATGTTACGATGATATATAAAAATATTTCTTAATTTATTATGATAATTTAAAAATTTAAAATTTAAAATTTAAAAATTGGGTAGAACCAATATCATTTTCAGCATCTTTATGTCTTGTGATTTGTACTGTTTCTCACAGCCCTCAAAACTTATCTACTTTATTGAATTTTCATATATATAAACCCTTAAAATCCTCCTCCGAAGAAACCAAGGCAAGGAAGTTAATTCCAAAGTGCCAGTTGTACTAACAAAAACAATGGGGAAGAAAATTAGTCACAAAATATCTAAAGATGAGAAGAAGAACAACAACAACAATAAGGACTTTCATAGTTGTATAAAAGTTCTAAAGCCCAAAGTATACATAACTGACAACTCCAACTTCAAAAGACTTGTACATGAGCTAACTGGAAATAGAAACTCAAATACTACTTTTTCTCCACCTTCTACAGAAACCCAAGTGGTTATTGAGAAAGTAGTACCTGTTATAGATCTTGAGGATCAAAGAGAAAGTGTATATACCAGTAGTAGTAGTAGTACTACTAGAGAGGTTTCAATAGATGCTTCTATTGAAATATTACCAGATCATTATGAGTTACTATGCAACCAAGTATTTTGTAGTGATGAAGATTTTGTACAAGTTTGTGAGCAGATATGTAGTTTTGATGATACAAATTTACAAGAGAGAGTAATTGGAACCCAAGATATGGACCTGTTAGCTAATTGTGGGGATTATCTTGAGTCATGGCTTTTGGAAAGCAATCAATACAATCCTAATTTCTACAATGGTTGTATTCAGAAAGAAGATGTTAGTATATATGATTATGAGCCTTCTTGGCTTCTGTAAAATGTTTTTGTCGTATACTGTCTCTGTCTGCTATATATTATTGATTTATTTCTAGCTTCCTGTTTATATATTACAGATTATCAGAAGAAAACTATGTAATATTTTTTCTTTCTTTCTTTCTATTTGTATGTATTCTTTTGTATAGATATCTATTTGATTATCATTTTAATTAACATGTGTGTAATCTTTGAAAAAGTTTATATATAATATTAGACTTTTTTGGGGTTTAACAAATATGCACATTTCATTTCAGCCCTACGTTGTGATATTTTTGGAAGTCGAACTATTTCTTGACTCTTATTCAAATTTAACAAACGTTGGTTGATCATATATTTTATTATAATTATATGATTTAGAGTATTATTTTTTATTTGATTATTTTAAATTCTATATTTGAAATTAAGATAGATTTATTCATTAAAAAAAATCAATTCAATACATTTATTGTATCTTACAAATATTAAAAAATATTGATTAATGATAACCTAAGTTTATATGTTGGTTAATTCCTCTCACCATCCCTTTTCACTGAATTGATTCAACGATTTGGTCCAAACCAATCAATAATTTGTCATCAACACCTACTTTCGAATCTTAAAATCTGCAGTTAAATTTTCCCTTTCAAATCAACATGAAACTTAAATGTAAATTTATTTGCTAATTAATAATAATTATTTTATATATGTTTGATATTAAATAAATAACACACATACGATCTAATAAATGTAGGTACCTTACCATAGGATAGTAAGATTATAAGATTAGTTTAACAATAGCTTGGGCTCGACGGACTTGGTAAGGCGTACAATTCAATTGATCAGAGTAATTTGATATCTAACTGTGAGGTCTTAGATGTCAAGACCTAGTGAAATTGTAAGATTTTGACATGATCACGGTTCTCCCTCTTTATGAGCAGCTCGAGAAATTTACCTAGGAATCCAGAGCAATCTACATATAACGAACTTCCATTATCTGTATGTAACGACCTAATAATGTAACGCTTATGACTATCTGTTTTCTGCTTAAATCGTATGCAATTTTATCACATATGTAACCGTGTATCCAGATCGCATAATACGCGCCTTGTCACATTGGATGTTATATATATATACCACTTAAATGAGGAGAATACATGATCCAATTCAGTTATCTAAACTTCTACTTCTCACTACAAATCACTAAAATCTTGAACACTTGAAATTTTCTCCAAACAATTTGCATCTACCATGGAGCCTCAAATCTTTCTAGTCCGTAGTTAGCATTTGAGACTTGATCATATACTAAGAGAATTAACTTATGTTTTGATTTGCACGCTGCTAAATGGATTGTACACCTATGATCGATGAACAGATAGACGACCTCATCCCATTGGCTCAAGAATTCGAACTTAACGATAGAGCATTTCTTTCTTCACCCTTCAGGTCGTTGACAAATTGTGATTTAGTAACTGCTTCAGCTAGCGAAACCGAGTTTCGACCCTTTGCGATGTGGATCCGTCCACACGAGCCACGCGACCTTTAGGTGCTTCCCCAAATTGTAGTTCGGACAACCCTCAGTTCGAAAGAGATGTAATGATAAAAGGACTTGAAAAACAAGTAACAAAACTGCAACAAGCCTTCATAGAATGCTAAAATGAGAACAACAAGTTAAGATCTCGGTTAGAACAAAACGTGTGTTCAGACACAGGGAGTTCATTCTACACACCCAGTAGTCCCCAAATAGTACGTCAACCCTCTAGAAGAGAATGTATATCTTGTGTCCATGACCCTTATCGACACATGGATATTGAGCAACATCCCCAAATAGTTCCTTTCCCTCATTTCATTGTGGGGACCTCCCAAGTAAATCCTCCCACTTATGAACCTACAATTAAACTAATTCATCCTTATAACTTGAGCGACGAATTGGACACAAAATTAAAGGAGATGGAAGAAAAAATGTGGACGAGAGTTAATGATAGGCTCAAAGGGCAGGAAAAGTCAAAGCCGTGGGGTGATATAAAAAATGTTTGCAATCAGTTATCTACATCGCCTTTCTCAGATTTCATTGAGTTGATGTTGCCTCCACTAAAGTTTAATGCCCCAAAATGTCCCACGTATAAAGGAACCAAAGATCCGGTGGCACATGTTCTTCAATTCAAAATGGCCATGGCAACAATGAGCATATCCGAAGACAATTGGGAATCAATGTACTACAAACTATTTGCAGCCACCTTCCAAGACTCGGCCCAACAGTGGTTCATGAAGTTTCCCCTAAGAGAATTGTTACCTTTGATGCTCTGGTCAAAGCATTCGTTACTAATTACGCCTTTAATAAACCAATCAAGAAAGAGTCTCACCACTTGTTCTCAATAGTCCAAGAGAAAGATGAGACAATCGAAGCTTACATGTGGAGGTTCAAAACGAAGAAGATGAAGATTAATCAATGCTCTGATTTCATAGCCATCGAAGCCTTTCGAAAGGGAATTAAGCGTGATAATGGTCTCTTTATATAATTGACAAAAACTACACCACGCTCCCTAGAGGCAATTTATGAGGAAACTCAAAAATTTGTTAACGTGGAAAGGGAAATGAAATCAAGCAAACGGTTGGTCAACAGAAACCCGAGTAGGTCCAACCCTATTAAGAGAAAAGAAACAAAAGGATTGTCGAGGATAAATGTCCCAATTTTCCCCACTTCAAACCCACCCTAAGGCCGAGAGGTAACTCGGAGACTTGGGGCCATGCCTTATCTCCCTTTCAAGGACCGCCTCTACGCGTCACATTAACCAAAGTAGTGCATCGAATGAAACGTTTCAACAACATCAATTGGCCATCCATCATGAAAGCTTCGCTTAGAAACCCCAATAAGTATTGGAAATTCCATAGAGACATAGGGCATTGGACCTAAGATTTCCTCCATCTGAAGTGGGAGATTGAGCACCTCCTTTCAGAAGGACACCTAAGAGACATCATTGACAAAACCAAGAATCCTCAGGAAGAGGCTCAGAGAGACAACCCTGATCAAAGGATCAGAGAGCCAACCAACCCAATCTACGAGGAGATCTTTATCCCGAGTCAATGAAGGGGACATGGGTTCCAAGAGAGGGTATATGAGAGTTAGATCCTGAACATTGGTGGTGTCAATCAGGTCTTCTAAGTCAACATACGAGTATCCATGCCTACAAAAAAAATAACATCAATAACTTTATCATAAGCACAAGCTTAAAATTTACCTCGTATTCAGAGGATAACCTTGATATTTGTTTGAATAATCTCACCGTACCCCAGACTTTTTCAAACAGGCCACAATTAGGATGTCACTATAACTTTCACACAAAGTGTTATGTAATTCTATTCTTCTTATTTTTTCTTTACCACCAACATCCAATTTGCGTATGAGCTCGCTAGCCCAATGTTGCAAAGTGTTAAAGTGATGGTCTAAGTATATCGTACAGTAAAATCCACCTCATCTACCCAAATGTCCCTATTGATGTAAAAATACTTGTCTTTCCAACCAGAGCTGTTATCGAGGAGTTTAAGATGCAACCCATGGCTGATGACACATGATATATACACATTCCCTTTATCTAAGCCATTCTTTATTAAACAATATAAACACCTCAATGCATCACTAGTAAGGTCTATTCCATGCTCCCTGGTGACCACTGAAAGACTTAAAAGGGTTTGTGCATCCGTTTGGGTTTATTTATGCAAAAATTATGTCAAAGGTACTTAAATCAAGAGCCACCAATTTAGGAAAGGGGCAACAAAGACCTATCTTAAAGGCCACTAGATGAATTACCCACCACTTCGGTGAAGGATAATCAGCGTCACATAAGTGGGGAGGTACTGGAATTATACCAATGCGATTGGGAAGATTGTATGTTTGCCTTATTTCCTCCAAGTCCTTTAATGTTAGGACACTGGGCATCTTTTCTATTTGATGTTTGTCTTTAGTCCTATGGGTTGGCTCACTCTTATTTTCCCTTTTCTTTTTAGAATGAGGCATTTTTGTAGATGCTGACATAGGAATCCTAATAACTGGATCCCGTGAAGACGAGGCAAACACCACTTTGGATCTCGAGGAGGTAGGAAGAGCAAGAATGCCTTCCTTAATAGTCCTCGAGATAGGCTTTTTGTCATTACTCCATATCATCTCAGGCCATTTGGTTTGTAACAACCCAGATGGTACACGACTTGACATGGGAAATACATTTTTGGATGGATCCCCTTTTGAAGATCTATCCACTTCTTTTCCCTTAGAAGACATAGAAAAGATAAAAAGATACAAATAATTACCTAAACAATGAGAAGATTGTTTAAGTCAAACACTCCCAAAACAACAACGACCTTATCCCCAGTAAAGGTCGTTATGTGAAATGGCTACCAAGTAATTTTTAAAACGATCCGATCGGAAAAGAAATGATGTCTGAGTAATTAACTTATGGGGTGAAATTCTCTAAAGGTAAATTTATTAAGTTAAAACAGGTAGAGTAAGAGTAAATTTCTCCCCTATTTATAAAGGAAAAACGAGAAGCTAAAGGTCTCAACCAGAATAAAATTAATTAAAAGAATACTATATGTAATTAAAAACCCTTGTGGCTAGATGTTTTATCGTCTATGTGGCCATTATATACTTGAATACATTGAATCGATTAATGCGATTTATTTAAAATAAAATAGGCAATGAGATATTTATTCCTTTGACTTCTCAAAGTCAAGAGAATAAGAGAGTTAATGTTTGATATTAAATAAGTAACAAACATATGATCTAATAAGTGAGGTAACTCGCTAGGGGATAACAAAGTTATAGGATTGGCTTAACAATGGCTTGGGCCCGATGAGCTTGGTAAGGCGCACAATTTAATTAACCAGAGTATCTCGGTATCCAACTACGAGGTCTTAGATGTCAAGACCTAGTGAAATTGTGAGATCCTGATATGATCACGGTCCTTCCTCTCCATAAGTGACCGGAGAAATTTACCTAGAAATCCAGAGCGACCTACATATAACAAATTTCCATTATCTGTAACAACATAACAATGTAACACTTATGACGAACTATTTTCTACTTAAATTAGTTCGTATGCAATTTTATCACATATGTAACTGTGTATCCAGGTCACATAATACACGCCTTGTCACATTGGATGTTATATATATATACATACACACACACTCCTTAAATGAAGTAAATACAAGATCCAATTCAATTATCTAAACTTCTATTTCTCATTACAAATCACTAAAATCTTGAACACTTAAAATTCTCTCCAAACAATATATATATTTAAATATTAATTTATTATATTTATATATATTATTATTATAATAAATTAAAATTATTTATTTATATTTATTAAAAAAATATTATTTTTTTTCATATTTTTAAGATTTTTTAAAAATATTTATAAATTTTTTATGATTTTTATTTAAACTTCTTATCAAACGCAATCTAATTCCTAAATCACCACGCGTAAATTAGATGAATTATCACATCTCACTTTTTACATAAATATTGAATCACCTTTAGGCCTCTTCCTTTATGTTGGGTGAAGCTTGATTTTAGCGTGATAATTTTATCTCAATACAAAAATAAATCATTTTTTTAATATAAATATAAAATAATTCATTATAAAATATAAAAATTATTAAAATTATTAAAATTATAAACTTCTTATCAAACCCAATCTAATTCCTAAATCACCATTTGTCAATTAGATGAATTATCACATCTCACTTTTTACATTAAGTGTCAAATAAATGTTGAATCCTCTTGAGGCCTCTTCCTTTGCACTAGGTGAAGCGTGATTTTTGCGTGACAATTTTATCTCAATACTAAAACAAATCAATTTTTAATATAAATATAAAATAATTCATTATAAA
This sequence comes from Hippophae rhamnoides, assembly GCA_033030585.1. Taxonomy (NCBI): domain Eukaryota; kingdom Viridiplantae; phylum Streptophyta; class Magnoliopsida; order Rosales; family Elaeagnaceae; genus Hippophae; species Hippophae rhamnoides. The sequence goes on from CM065433.1 coordinate 34,175,724, forward strand.
ATATAAAAATTATTAATTTTAATTTTTGTACGAATTTATTTGATTATTTAATTATAAATTATTTAAATGTATAATAAAATAATCAAATTAATTCATCATTAATCAATATAATTGATTAGATAAGTAATCGTCTGATCAATTTAAATAATTAGTAATAAATTACTTGAAATAAAAATTAATACTCAAGATAATTAATGAGGACATGTATGTTTAAACTTGATTCAATTTGCTTCTTGAAATTAAATGCTTTTGAAATGTTAAATTTATAGAGTTTATTGTAAGTTGTCTATTATAAATAGTTTAGATTAAGAACCCGTTTAATTCAACGAATATGCAAAAAAATGTTGAGACTTTTACATTTATTAATTTCTCAAAGTTAGTATAATAAAAGAATATGATATTAAGATATATTTTTATTGATTATAACCGATAATGGTGGAGAATGATCATGCAATCGTTATATTATTTGTATATTTACCTCATGTTTGGTTGATTGAAATGAAATGAAATCAAATATAATTTTATGTGTGTTTGGGTTGAAAAGTGAGAATAAAATATAATCGATTCCTAATTCCTTCTCATCCCTTAATGAATCATGATTTTATTTCAATCTCAAATTTTTTTCCAATTTCACTCAAACCCAAATATAACCCTAAGTCCTAAACACTAAACCCTAAGCATTAAATCTTAAACCCGAAATCCTATTTAGAAAAATAATAATTTTAACCCTAAATCTTAACCCACAAATATAACCTAAAATTTTAAATCTCAAATCCCAAAATCGTAAAACTTATTTAGAAAAATAATAATTTTAACCCTAAATCTTAACCCACAAATATAACCTAAAATTTTAAATCTCAAATCCCAAAATCGTAAAACTTATTTAGAAAAATAATAATTTTAACCTTAAATCTTAACTCATAAATAAAATCCTAAAACCGAAGCCTTAAACCCAAAACCCTAAATCCTAAAATCATAAACCCTATTAAAAAAAATAATTTTAACCCTAAACCCTAAACCTCAAATCCTAAATCCCAAAACCATAAACCCTATTTAGAAAAATAATAATTTTAACCCTAAATCTTAACCCACAAATATAACCCTAAACTCTAAACCCTTAACACCAAATCCCCAAATCCCAAAATCCCAAATCCCAAACCTCAAAACCCTAAACCTTATTTAGAAAAATAATAATTTTAATAATATATTTTATTTCTAAGTAATGATTATTTAAAAAAATAATGATTTTAATAATGTATTTTGTTAATTAAATAATATTATTTAAACTTTACATAATATTGGTATTAAGGTAATATATAACATTTTTTTATTCCATTCTAGTTATAAACCAATAACTTTAATATTGATTCCTTCTTTCATTTCAGTAGTCAAACCAAACAAAACTGTTTTTTTTTCATTCTCATTTCGATTCTGATTCTGATTCTGATTCCGATTCCATTTCGTAAACCAAATAACACCTTATTGTAATCTTTAGATTTTATTTTTATCTTATTAATATTTAGTTGTTAGATTTGACTTGTACCTTAAAAAAACCAAAAACTCTCTTTTACCGATTTTAATTTACTTAAAAGCTAGTAATTATGAGTACATGTTGTTAGCAATTTTTGTAGATATAACCCTTGTTTTGAAATTACTTATCACTTGTAAAATTTAATCAAACATATTTTCATGTTTTCAACAGTGTCACTGGTCTTTAATGTACTTAGCCAAATAATGAGTCGTCAAAGGGCTAAATTTACTTTCTTGCTTGTCAGAATGCCATCTCAAAGGATTGTTTTCAAGGAAGAGAACTTGTCCTTGTAGAAAGGCCTTGTCATCTTATCAATTTGAGATCAGCTTTCAAATGCAAGTAGCAGTAAAAAAATGAGCAAGTTTATTTAAGTGAGGCTATTGTTTAACAAGAAACAGAAACAACCCAACAACATAAAAGTTGAAACCAACAAACAAATCTATACAAAGCAAAGCAGAAGCATTAAAATGCAGTAAGTATTGAACTATATTTATGTGGAAATGGAAAACGAGTTATTAACAATTACTAAAAAACATGAAAGCAATATTGCTATCTAGGCATTGTCTGAGTGCGCGGTGGAGCTGGAAGACTATGTAAAGATTTCAGCTGTCTGCTCATGAGCTTGCTATTATGAAGAGCAAGTTGAAGTTCCAAATCATCAGACCACCATTGCTCCAATCCATGAGCCTCGAGAAACTTCTGGTTTCCCTTAGACATCACAAACAGTTTCGCTGCAACTAGACCATTTCTAGGAGGAGCCACATTCTCTTTGCTATCACTTTTATCACTCTTCCCTTCTGTTCCATCTGGGTCTGTATAAGAACAACAAATGTAGTCACTGTTGTTAACATACAAATGAGGTACCCATTTTCCCAAAGGTACACCAGAGTTCTTAAACCCATATAAGTTTGGTACCCAACTCTTCAATCCTAAGCCAATGTTTTCTCCCTCTTCATTGTTGACCTGAGCTTCACTGCCTAAAGGAAGCATAGATTTAAGCCTCTTCCAAACAAATTCAGCCTTTTCTCCAATGTTTCTTAAACTCATAGCTATTGAAACAGAAGGAGGATTAAACAAATGGGTCTCCACATATATCCCTTCTTTGGCTAATGTTTTTCCCACTTGGAGAACAAAACCAGCTCCTAATGAATGACCAGCAATACAAACATTACTACTCCCATAGCTTTCAGCAACTGACTTTAATGTCTCCAAAGCTACTCTAAACCTTACAGAGCCTTTCAAGCTTTCCCAAGTAAAGAAACGGAGGTCATCTTCGATATCCCTACGAAATGTTTGGCTTTTTAGTAATGTTCCTCTAAGGGCTAATACAGCTCTTGGTGCACCACTTGGTCTGATGAGTACTAAATCAGCAAGTGCTGAAGATCTATCCCATTCTAGTATTGCACCAAATATGGATCCATCTCTTTCATCAATTAAGGTTTTTGACAGTTTGTACTTGAAGGGTATCCACCATTTTGGAGCAAGAGCATTTTGTTCAGTTCTGCTCTCTTGTCTGTCAAGCTCAAGTAAATATACTGCTTGTATTAAGCAAGCAATCACTGTCCTTTTGTAGTTACCGTCTTTCCTGCAATAAAAATATAAAAAGAAAAATAATTAGCTATTCACTTTTTTGCAATATTGTTGATCCTGTATCAGGAAGAGATCCAAAAGGGATGAAAGTTTTATATGGTATTTTAAACTTTTATAAAGGTACATATTAGTACATACACCATTAAAAACTTACTTTAGTGAGGAGTACTAGTGGTCTTTCTTTGAAAAAAAATTTAAAAAATATGAAATGGAATACAAGTTAGAATTAACAATAACAAGATAATAAGTTTACCATTTAAAAAAAAAAATATTTATTAATGTTTTATATTGGTCATATTAGTACATACACCATTAAAAACTTACTTTAGTGAGGAGTACTAGTGGTCTTTCTTTGAAAAAAGAATTTAAAATATATGAAATGGAATACAAGTTAGAATTAACAATAACAAGATAATGAGTTTACCATTTAAAAAAAAATTATTTATTAATGTTTTATATTGGTCAAACTTGATAGAATTTATCTTTTTATATTAATTTTGTAATAAATTATATTCTTTTTCAAAAGACAATAACTTCTGATGTATTCTAAAAAATTTAGTATTTTTATGTAATTTTCCTAAAGTTAAGGTAATATTCTGTATCCAACCCCGATCTAAAAGGAACTAACTTGTGTTTAATGAAGGATGGTAATCAATTTGATACTGAAGGATAGATCCATTTGGGGCGTCAATTAATCACCTTACCAATTGAAGAATTACCAAATATAAATCTCAAACATAACCTAGAATGATTAATGGCAATCTAGTTTAACCTATCACAACATGAGTTAAAACACAGTTAAATAAATAATCTTTGTTATTCGAAAACTATTGGGCTTTGATAGATCTCAACAGATCCATAATACCACGGAACATGAATAAGGAAACTCTTGAAACAAAGAAACACCTGAATCAGAAATCTAAACGTTAATAGCTCATCTGATCTGAGTATTTCAATATATCATTTCCTAATCCGTTTTATATTGAATTTGAAACAAACCCAGGTAATGAGGTAATAAATACTCTTGTTTACTTAGTCTAAGATGCAATTCGTAATATCTCCGCCTATCAAAACTATCTACTTAGTTAGAAACCCATTATGCTAAAATTTCATAAATGGTTCAAGTTATTCTAATTTCGCATGTTATGAAACTATCAGAAAAAATTAAAATTTTTGGATGGCACAATTTTTGTAGTTATATAAAGTGTAAAAGACCCTAAAATGGATCAATATTCAAGAACTTGGAAAAATAAAAAAAATCATAGGAATTGAGAAGATGGGTACAGACCAACTGGAATTTATAAGATCTCTCCAATTGGGAGAAGAGACATTACGAGGTCCAGACACATGAAATGCGTCAGGATGAGCTTGATCTTCTCCTCCTGCTACTTCCTTGATTATCTCTTCGGTAACTCGATTCGCCATTAACTCAGCAACGTAGACTGCTCTTTTTTTCCTCTCTTCCTTTTCAATTTCTTAGCATGTTATAGAGAGAAAAAGAAAGAGAGACTGTGACTTTGTTCAAAAGATACGGATTTCGTTGTGTGAATCCTTTTACTTGGTATCTGATTCGACGAAGCTGATGAGATTTGACAGTTGCAATTAATAAAAATATTAGTTTGAAACGCCTGGTTTTGTTGGCCTCTAACGGTCACATTTCTCTCTCATGATCTATGGGATATGAACATTTGTTATTAAAAAAAATAAAAAACCTGACATGACCATATTATCCTTAATAAGAAGCCTGTTTTTTTTAATTATTTTATACCGTGTTTGATCGAAGTGAACAAAAATAAATTAGAATTAATTCATTTTATTTATGTGTTTAATTAGACTAAAAATTTAATCAAGAATAGAATGAAATTGTTCCTGAAAGAAGAAGGAATTCCATTAAGAATCATGATTCTTTTTCCATCTCAATTTATTTTTCTAATTTTACCACACCTTAAATATGATCCTAAACTCAAATCTCAAATCTTAAATTCTAAAAACAAAAACACAAAACCCCAAATCATAAATCATAAATCCCAAAAACCAAAACCCTAAATCCCAAATCCATAAACCTTAAAACACAAATCTCAAATTTTAAAATCCTAAACACTAAATCATAAATCCTAAATCACATGTCCTACAACTCTAAACCTTATTTAAAAAAATAATAATTTTAACCCTAAATCTAAACCCACAAATATAACGCTAAATCTTAAATCTCAAACATTAAAACCCTAAACCTTATTTAGAAAAATAATAATTTTAACAATATATTTTCTTTTTAAATAATAATTATTTAGAAAAATAATAATTTCAATAATGTATTTTGTCTGACGAAAAAATAATAATTAAATGATATTATTTACACTTTACTGAATATATATTAAGATAATTTACAATTTTTTCCATTTCATTGCAGTTACAAACCAAACATTATAATACTGATTTCTTTTTTGATTTCGTTGGTTAAACCAAACAACATTGATTTCTTTCCATTCCGATTTCGACTCTATTTTGTGAACCAAATGTCACCTAAAAGTATTTCTCTCATTTTTATGGGACATATTCACTCGACATGTTTCATTTTTAATTAATAAAAATATATATTTTTATATTATATAAAATATATGTGATTATGTTTTAAATATACTTTAAATATTTTTTTTATATAATGTGAAATGAATTAAAAATAAAATTCATCTATCAGTAAATAAACATATTATGTTATGCAAATATTTATCTTTCTATATCCTTACTTTATAATTTATCATACATCTCCTCTAAAAATCTTTAATGAAACATATTGGGATTCAAGAGAGAAATGAAAGATATTTTAAATATTCTTTTTTTAAAATTTTTTAATAAACCTTTTTATATTTTATTATAAAGAAAAATTTATAAAAAGTTACCTTAATAAATATCTAAAAATAATATTTATATGATAAAAATATAAAAACATATGTAATAATAAATATATAATATTTTTATATTAAATAACTTTGATAAAATAAACTAAAATAAATTATAAGATTTTATATAAATTATAATTTTTAAAATTTTTAAAACTAATTAAAGTAAATATAGTTTAAATAATTTTTATAAAATAATAAATTATTGTTATTTTATGAGAATAAATACATATCTTAAAAATAAAATATATAATATATAATATAAATTTTAATTTTAATTTTAATATAATATATAAAATTATACATCTATTAAAATAAGATATATAATTTTAAAAAATTAACACATAATTCAATCTCATTCTTACCCTTCTCACCCAACTCTCTCTACCTTGTATATAAAATACGAATTTTCATTTCAATCTCTCATTTGCACGTTCACATTCAAACCGTTTGATTCTTTCACCCTCTTTTTTTTTCTTTTACTTTTTCCCCCCCTTTAATACGGTGATTTTGAGTCAAAACTTGCTTGTTAAAAGAATATCATTGCAAAAAATACAAACTTTTTCAGGTTTATAGAGTGATGGCAGCTCCGGTAAACTTACCATTAATTCGTGACGAGCTTGCGGAGCTATTTAGGGAAAGAGATGAAGATTTTAGCATGCCGTTGGGTAAAAATTTAAACAAGGTTAGTGGCAGGTTTCTTATAGTTTCTGAAAATTAAGAGAAATATTAAAAGGCAAGCTTTACTTGAATCTTAAATATCTCAGAGAAATGACTCAGTTTTCTTTGACATAATTGGAGAATTTATAATTTTCCCACCTCTTATAATATTAGGGGATGTTATTGCAACTGGTTATGTACAGCTTTTCCCATGAAAGTGTATAGCGTCTTAGCTTCTTGGAAGAAGAATTAGACTTTTAGCAAAGATTTTTTTTTTTGTAATGTAGTAATTGAGTATGGTTATATATATATATATATATATATATATATATATTTCTCTTTCTTTTATTTCATAATATATATTAATCGAGTCATCATAATTTTTTTTTATTTTTTTCTTCCTGCTTTAATGTGTCACTCTAGGTGAGAGTTGGATCCCAACGTCACATTATTCTTTTGTTATTAAGTTGTTTTGAAACGAAAGTTTGTGTTAAAAAGTGTATATTATTAATAGCTGTTCCGTTATATAAATAAATAAATATAATAATTTTTTTTAATAATATATAATAATTTAAATTAATTATATTTTAAATTTAATAAAAATAAAATAAAATAAAAAGATATATTTATCTAACTTAAAATTAACATTGAAAATAATTGGTATGAAAATAAACTCTCTTACTATTATTAGAGTTCATATCAAATAAACTACAAGAAGAATGGTGGTAATTACCTTATATAGAACATACTTTTTTATTATATGCCCATTTTCCCAGTTGTATTATTGTACATATTAATTAATATGTTAATATTAGATTGAATGTTAGTATCATTTACTAAGAAAAAACTAACTATATTATAAATAGATTATACATTTATAAAGTTATAATAAAATGTATTTTTTTTTATTTTAGACTTTCATGTGTTTTTCTTTAATTTAAATCGTGAAATTATTTGTGCTTTAAATTAAAAGAAAAGAAAATTTCAAATTATTTACCAAATTATTTGTGCTTTATTGTTTCTCTCAATAATATAAGAAACAATATTGGTATACGAATTAAACTATTGTGTGCACGAGGATTTTCATCTAGTATTTTCATCTAGTAGGGTAACTAATATTTTCATCTAGCGGGGGATTTAGTATTTTCATCTAGTAGGGTAACATATATAAAATAAAAAAATAATATTAATTATATTTTAGTTATTATTTATTTTTAATTGAGAAAAGATATATATATATATATATATATATATATATATATATATATATATATATATATATATATATATATATATATACATTTAAATAAAAGTACGTTAAAATTATTGCATTTTGTTGGTATATTAAGTATTAAAAATTCAAAATTTAAAATTTAAATACATACAGTTCTATTTTTTACATTAATTTATAAATAATTTCAAAAATACTACACTTAAAAATTTATTTGTCAATACAAAATAAAAAATAATATTAGTTACTTTTCATTTATTATTTATCTTTAATTGAAAAAAGATATTATATATATAATTTTAATAAAAATATGTTAAAACTATTGAGTTTTATTGATATATTGAATATTAAAAGTTTAAAATTTAAAATTCTATTGAAATATAATTATTTTTGTTACATTAATTTATATATAATTTTATAAATACTACACCTAAAAATTTATTTGTCAAAAATTAAGGTGAGAGACGTGCCCTTCCTCCCATTATATACATCCGCCCTAATGTTAGTGTTCGTTTATATGGTAAGTTAAGAACGTGTGAGGTTGACGTAATTATGAGACTAGTTGTATCATAAAATAATAATCGGTCCATGCATAAGCTGTGAATAAAAGTTATTAATATTAGATTTAAATAAGTAAACAAATTATTTATATTATACCAACAATAAAATACAATATAACATTTTTCAAAAACCACTTATAATTTGAAATGTTTCTTCGAATATCTCACGTTCTATTATAGTTACTTTTCATTTCACTGGGCCCACCTTTTTCATTTGGTTATTGATATACTACAATTTGTTAAAGATTCTGAGTTACTCTTTGTTCAACATCATCACTGTTTAGATCTCTTGATTCATCTGAATTTGGTTGGAGTTGAATAGTATTCTCCCCTATCTTTTGTTGCAATTTGTCTTGAAATTCTCATGAGTCTAGCATCGCCTCTTTCTTTGAGGACCATTAAAAAGATGATTCATCGAACACTGCATCTCGTGAAGTGTAGTATCTTTAACTCGTTGGATCACAACGTTTTCACCCCTTTGTCTGGCTGTTATATCTCACAAAGATACATCTGATAGTTTTCTTGTCAAACTTGCTCCGTAAATGATCGAAAAAAATACATAGCATACACAACCAAATGCTGAAAAGTAGCTAACAGTAGGTTTCATGTTCTACATTTCTCAAAGGGTGAAACAAATCCTAACCTCGGTTGAGGAAGTATGTTGATTACAAAGGTTGTAGTCCTAATTGCTTCATCCCAAAACCTACCAGGTACATTCTTTTCATATAGCATACTTCAACATATTTCTATAAGATGTCGATTCTTTCTCTCCACTACACCATTTTATTATGACGTGTTGGCACAAGTGTGTTGATGATGTATCGGCATTCCCTTAGGTATTGAGAGAAATCACTTAAGTTATATTCTTCGTTGTTGGTTGTGCACAAGCAACAAATTTTCTTTTCTACTCTCCTTCAGTTGACTCTCTGAACTCTTTAAACTTTGAGAATGTGTCAGAATTTTCTTTCATAAAGAAAACCCACACATATATTGAGAAGTCATTAATGAATGTTACCATGTATCGCATATCGTCAATTGATGGTTTCTTAACGGGCCCGAATACATCAGAGTGAACTAACTCCAATGGTTCTTCTGCTTTAAACTTTAATTCCTTGTATGACAATTGGTAAGCTTTACCATATTGGCATCTTGCACAGACTGTGTTTGTTCGCACATCTAGTTGAGGAAGCCCTTTAAGTATCAACTTCTTCACCATCACAGTTAGCTTCGAATAGCTAACATGACCTAACTGTATATGCTATAGAACTGTTGTCTCATTTTTTCTTGTCTCGTCTACATATGTAGATTATACCGACATCATGTAGAATGATTCCAATCGTTGCCCTTCCATTTTTGGTGTTTTTGAGATTTTAAGATCACGATAAACCTTCACATCTCAGGGACCGAACAAGACAAAGTGGCCTAATAATGTCAATTGAGCCACAAATAGCAAGTTTTTCTTCATTCCTGGGACATGATAAACATCTTGAAGTGGGAATTGATTAGAATTATATAGAGGCATAACTATCGTCTTACTGATGAGAGCTATCAATAACCTTGAGTTGTCGGTTGTCACCACTACACGACCTCCCTTATACTCAGACATGCTTTGTAACTTCAGTTTATCACCCGTCATATTATTTGAGCAGCCCAAATCTACAATCTAGTCATTCTTGTAGTTAATCTGTTCTGGTGTTGTTATCATGAGAGCTAATTCTTCTTCCTCTGTAACGAATAATGCTTCGGCATCCCAACCTTCTTCGTTATTTTCCTTAGAATTGGACGTAGCAGTATTACTTTCAATAGGATTTTTCTTGGTCCAACAATATTTTGCCATATGACCCATCTTCTTGTAGTTGTAACACTCACCATCAAATCTTCTACTATTACCACGATTCTTTGAAGTTCCCCTTGGACAAAAGCCTCATTTTCCTTGAGAAATTTTCCCTTTGTCACCATCCTTTTTAGATCTATTATAATTGTACTGCTTGAAAATGCATGGTGTAGAGCGCTTCTTCCTTACCCTTCATCGAGACTCCTCCCATTTATTTAACCATAGCTTCTTGACCAGCTATCAAGTTCTCAAGCTCAACAAGAGATCGTTATGTTGGCCATCCTTGTATAATGGTAACAAACCCTCAATATTCAGGTCTCAAACCATTAATAATTATTCTCTTTATCCTGGTTTTCCCTATAGTAGATTTATGATCTAACTCTAAAATTTTGCGATATATTGCCTTTACCTTGTGAAAGTACTGAAAAATTGTCATGTCGCCTTACACCATCGATAGTAGCTTGTGTTGGTTTTCCTCTTGGTTTGGAGGAGCCCAAGTGAAGCTCATGTGGCTTAAAAGCCATAGAGTAAGAAGGGACAATTGTGTCATTTCATTGCTTCATTAATAAACTCATTTAGGGTTTTCGGTGAGTGAAAATCAACAGAGAGAAAAACGAGAGCAGCAAAGCAGCAACTGCAACAGAAAAACTCAGAGCAGTTTTTCAGTTTCTCCTTCTCTAGCAAGTCTTCATCAAGTGCTCCGATGGAAGGTCTTTTGTGTTCCGATTGAGCTGAAATTTTGCAGGAAGGTTCACGACTCAAGACTCTTTAATCTGTACAGTGGGATTTAGATTTGGCTCACCGGTTTGGGAAATTCTTGGCCGTGAGCAGTGGCTACGAAATTGGGTTAGATATTTCCATTTTTCTTGAAATAATTGTTAGTTTCCAAGAAGTGTATTCTTGATGATGTTGTTGATTATTTGCCTCTAGTTTTACCTAGAGATAACTATTGTATAATTGTTTCTTGATAGTGAAAGTTTTGGAGAGGAGTGCCGTGGTTGTTTCCTTTCTACACCAGGAATGTTTTCCACGTAAATTGCTTGTGTTGATTTTGTGAATGTTTTTTTCATTTTGAGCTCTATTTATTTGTTTCCTAAAAGATTTACACAAAGAAGGAGAATATGTTTAATTCTGCTGTTTAGAGCTTGATTAAGTTTGTATTAAAATTGTGATTCTCCTAACATAGTGGTATCAAGGCTATGGTTATTATTGTTGAATTTCTTGTGTTGAATAATGGAAGAAAATTTGAGTAGAATGATTACTTTGAATGGTTATAATTATCACACTTGGAAAGGAAAAATGGAAGATCTCTTTTATGTTAAATAATTTCGTTTACTGGTATTTGCCTCTAAGAAGCCAGAAAAGTTATATGAAGAAGTTTGTGGGTATATAAGGTAGTGGGTAGATGATAATGTTTTGAATCATATTAGTGGAGAAATACATGCATGGTCACTATGGAATAAACTTGAAGAGTTGTATGCTCGAAAAATAGGAAATAATAAAATATTTCTTATAAAGCTGTTGATGGCTTTAAGGTACCAAGATGAAACTTCGTTGAAAAATCACCTGAATACGTTCCAAGGAATAATCAATCAGTTAGCTGGAATGGGTATCAAGTTTGATGATGAGATTCAGGGGTTGTGTTTACTGGGTACGTTGTCAGACTCTTGAGAAACATTTCGAATGTAATTAAGTAACTCAGCTCCAAATGGTGTAATCAACATAGATCTGGCTAAGAGTAGTGTTTTGAATGAAGAAATGAGAAAAAAATCATATGGGTCTTCTCAACAGTCAGAGATTTTGGTTACAGAAAGAAGAGAGAGGAGTGAAAGCAGAGGTTTGAAGAGCAAAGAAAAAGGAAGAAGCAAGTCCAACGGGTTTTCTAATGTTGAGTGTCATCACTGTGGCATGAAAGGGCACATTAAGAAATATTGTAGACAGTTGAAGTAGGATAACAAGAAGAAAGACAAAGAACAAGAAGGTGATGTTGGTAAGGAAAACGATCGAGTTGTCATTGCTAGTTCAAAAGACTTTATCGTTGTTTATGATGAAGATGTTGTCAATGTTGCATGTCATGATATCAGTTGGGTTATTGATAGTGAAGCCTCCATTCATGCTACGTCTCGAGAGGACTTCTTTACATCCTATACAGTAAGTGACTTTGGGACAGTGAAGTTGGGTAATGATGGCTTGGTTAAAGTCATTGGTATTGAAGATGTGTGTTTGGAGATGAATAATGACATGAGGCTACTTCTTAGAAGGGTAAAACATATTCCTGAAATTCGTTTGAACTTGATCTCTACAAGTAAACTTGATGATGAAGGATATTGCAATACCTTTAGTAATGATCAATGGAAACTTACTAAAGGTGCTATAGTTGTTGCTCGTGGGAACAAGCATTCTAGTTTGTATATACTGTAGGCAAGACTCTTCAAAGGCATTATTAATGTTGTGACAGATGACATTATAGTAGAATTGTGGCATAAGAGATTTGCTCACATGAGTGAGAAAGGCTTGGCAATATTGACTAAAAAGAATCTTCTTTTTGGAATGAATTATGTTTGTTTGAGAAGATGTACTCATTGTTTAGTAGGGAAGCAAAATAGAGTTTCTTTCAAGAGTTCCCCTCCTTCAAGAAAACAATACATACTTGATTTGGTACATTCAGATGTGTATGGTCCTATGAAGACAAAAACTTTGGGTGGTGCCAGTTATTTTGTGACCTTCATAGATGATTGTTCAAGAAATTTATGGGTGTACACTTTGAAGAGAAAAGATCAAGTATTAGATGTGTTTAAACAGTTTCAAGCCTTAGTTGAGAGACAAATTGGGAAGAAATTATGGTGCATTAGAACAGATAATGTGGGAGAGTATTCAGGTCCTTTTGATGAGTATTGTAGGCATTAGGGCATTCGACATCAAAAGACACCTCCCAAGACTCCTCAATTGAATGGGTTGGCCGAGAGAATGAACATGATATTGGTTGAAAGAGTAAGATGTCTTCTTTCGCAGGCTCAGTTGCCAAGATCTTTCTGGGGTGAGGCTTTGAATACAATTGTACATGTTCTTAATCTCACACCATGTGTTCCTCTTCAATTTGATGTGCCAAATAGAGTTTAGACTGGAAAAGATGTTTCTTATGATCATCTTTGCATTTTTGGTTGCAAGGCATTTGTGCATATACCAAAATATGAAAGATCTAAGCTCGATGGGAAGACATGACAGTGTATCTTTGTTGGTTATGGTCTGGATGAATTTGGCTACAGATTTTATGATCCAGTTGAGAAGAAACTGGTTATAAGTTGTGATGTTATGTTTTTAGAAGATCAAACTATACAAGATGTTGAGAAGATAGAAAAATGAGTCCATCAGTATAGCGATGATTTAATTGATCTAGATCTGGTTCCTTTATTAGTACAGATGGAACAAAATGTTCAAGATGACCAACAAGGTTTAGATGATGCAGATATGCAAGCTGAAACAAATCACCAGACTACTTATCAATTGCCAGAACCAGAAATTCCACCCAGGAAGTCTACCAAAGATCGACGTCCTTCCACACAGTATGATATAGATGAGTATGTGCTATTGACAGATGAGGGAGAACCTCAATGTTATGTAGAAGCGATGAAAGATGGAAACTGAGCACATTGGGTTGGTGCTATGAAAGATGAGATGCAGTCACTGTATGATAATCACACGTTTGAGTTGGTAAAGTTGCCTAAGGGTAAGAGAGCTTTGAAGAAAAAATGGGTCTATAGGGTAAGCAAGAAGAACACAATTCACAACGATGTTACAAAGCTAGATTGGTCATCAAGGGATTCAGTCAGAGAAAAGGTATTGATTTTGATGATATTTTCTCTCATGTTGTGAAGATGTCTTCCATACGTGTTGTTCTAGTTCTAGCAGCAAGCTTGGATTTAGAAATTGAGCAAATGGATGTGAAAACTGCCTTTCTTCATGGTGAGTTGGAGGAAGAGATTTATATGGAGCAACCAGAAGGTTTTGAGATTAAAGGAAAAGAGGATTATGTATACCGATTAAAGAAAATACTCTATGGGTTGAAGCAAGCACCTAAACAATGGTATAAGAAGTTTGAGTCAGTTATGGGGGAGCATGGTTACAAGAAGACTACTTCTGATCATTGTGTTTTTATGTAGAAATTATCTCATGATGATTTTATCATTTTATTGCTCTATGTTGATGACATGTTGATTGTTCGTAGAAATTCTTCAAGGATTGATAATTTGAAGAAGCAGTTACGTAAGTCCTTTGCCATGAAGGACTTAGGGCCAGCAAAACAAATTCTTGGTATTCAAATTTTTCAAGACAAGAAAAGAAAGAAGTTGTACATGTCACAGGAACGGTACATCAACAAGGTACTTGAAAGGTTTCATATGGATAAAGCAAAAGTGGTTTCTTCTCATTTATCTAATCACTTTAAGTTTAGATCGAGTCAAGGCCCTTCAACAGATAAAGAGAAGGAAGATATGGAAAAGGTTCCATATGCCTCAACAGTAGGAAGCTTAATGTATGCAATGGTGTGTACGAGGCTAGACATAGCTCATGTAGTTGGAGTTGTTAGTCGTTTTCTTTCGAATATAGGAAGAGAGCATTGGGATGCAGTAAAGTGGATTATGAGATATCTTCGAGGTACTTCCAAGTTAACACTTAATTTTGGAAGTGGAAAACCAGTGTTAGTTGGATACACTGATTCAAATTTGGCAAGAGATGAAGATTCTTGTAAGTCTACTTCAGGTTATCTAATTACTTTCTCTAGGGGAGCAGTTTCTTGGCAATCAAGATTGCAAAAGTGTGTTACACTTTCTACAGTAGAGGTGGAGTTTATTGCAGCAACAAAAGACTGTAAGGAGTTGTTGTGGAGGAAACAGTTCTTGAGGGAACTTGGTTTCAAGCAGCAGAAATATGTGTTATTCTACGATAATCATAGTTTTATTCACCTAGCGAAGAACTCGACGTTTCACTCAAGATCAAATCATATTAATGTGAGGTATCATTGGATAAGGGATACTCTTAACAATAAGTTACTTGAACTTGAGAAAATCCATACTGATGAGAATGGATCTGACATGTTGACAAAAGCAATGTCAAGAGAAAAACTTGAAGTTTGTTGTTCAATTGTCGGGATGGCGGATCCCTCTATCTAATCGAAAAGGGGGGAGATTTGTTCAAGCTCAACAAGAGATCGTTATGTTGGCCATCCTTGTATAATGGTAACAAACCCTCAATATTCAGGTCTCAAAGAGAATAGTTATCCATGGTTTTCCCTATAGTAGCTTTACGATCTAACTCTAAAATTTTGCGATATATTGACTTCACCATGTGAAAGTATTGGAAAATTGTCATGTCGCGTTACACCATCGATAGCAGCTCGCTCTCGAGAAGTTGCGGTCTTGTATCATTCCTCTTTAAAAAGATTGTGACAAAGTGTCTCATGCTTCCTTCGGTGTTTTGGCATCCCGAACGTGCTCCAATATATCTTTTTCAACTATTGTCTTTAAAACAAACATCGTTTTTCCTACTTTAATTTTCCACTTTCACAAGATGTCTTTTGCTTCCTCCATTACTGGTTGTGTAACTTCACAACTACCACCAACCTTCCACGAGTCTTAACCTTGTAGGTAAGACTCTATACATGTTACCCATGTGTTGTAGTTTTTGTTGTTGAACTTTTTAATTCCTCTAATTACCTGAAGGTTACCCATCGTGCGGGTTAGGATTCGACTATCTCGAACAAGCTTGACTAACAAAATTAGTACTAAACTTCTCATGACTCAAGATAGCTCCACCAAGAACAATCATTGACCATCCCACTCTGATATTAATTGTTAAGAAATATAGAGTACTCAACTCTAAATTTACTAATATTTGATCCAAACAAGTAAAACAAATTATTGGTATTATACTTATAATAAAAGACACTATAACACTTTTTAAATATGATCTTACAATTTGAAAATAAATATAAACACACAAAAAGAATGCTCATAACTCTTACTTAAACTAATAATACAAAAACATATTTTTTAAAGGAAGCATAACCCAAATAGAAAATAGATTATTTATAGTACTCACCATGCAATATATACCACACATTATTACCACATTCTATACAATACAAAAAATCTATTTTCTATATTCTTATAGAATATTATTTTAAAAAAAATTCTTCGATATTCCGAGAAGCTTCCATTTTATTGTACTTACATAGAATAGATTTGACTTTTATTTTTATTGAATTTTGTAACGAGATGTGGTTCATCTTCAACACCATACATGTATATATATCTTTTGTTGAGCACATTGTTCATTTTTATCCTTGTTTTTTTTTTTCGTGTCTATTTAAGAGAGTAGGTATAGAAAAATAAAATTTTTATTAAAAGCATAAATGAGGTTCAATATCATGAAAATATGAAAGAAAAATTCAAATCTGTATGATGTGTAATTTGGTATTAACTGTAAATACAGAGACATTCACAATGCTCTCCTTGAAATTGCATTTGCTTCTTATCTTTTGCAAATTTGTTCATTAGTTACAGAAGAGGGAGCCAAAAAACTTCACTCACAATCCTAAACACATACTTCAAGCTGTGGGTTTATTTCAAGAATAATCTCCCACACACACACACACACACAAAAAAACAGAGAGAGAGAGAGAGAGAGGGGAGAGAGGAGAATAAAATAAGCAAACTAATAATTGTCTGTTATAAGAACAAATCATTTGTCTGCTTCTCTACTTTAAAATCCTATTTCTGTTAGTAAAATAATTAATTAGTCCAGTGGCTTTCTCAACAAGATTGTGTCACCATTTCTTTTTGGTTTTCTGTTGAAGAAGATATTTGATCAATAGTAGGCCTAATAGATTCATTATTACCCAAAATCACTCCTTGTTTCCGTATGTACTCCCATTTGTCTTGAAGCAGGTAAAAGAAACACATTAAACAGACTTGAACACTGAAAGTTGTAGTCCAAATCCATATCTTCTTTGTTGTCTTCTCATGGTAGGCTCGTAAACCTGTATATATGTTTAACACTCCTAATAAGGATACTATAGTTCCATGCGTCCAATGCACAAAATACCATATACTCCTTGCTTTGGATCCTCTGTTAGATAATGGAAAAAGATTTAGTATTATTCAAATTTCTTTTCTATTTAAAATAAATATAAGAATAGTTATTTATATGATTTTACCTTTAATTTATATTTAAAAAATTATATATTTTTAATTTTACATTTAAAAAAAAACATATATTTTAACTATCTCATTCGCGCGTTTCTAAGACCTAATTGAGAATTCTTGCAATTTCAAGACCCTTTCTAAATTATTCACGAGCAAAATAGCATGTATTTTTTTCGTATAAGAAGCATATATCTTTTCAACATATACCTATATCATTATTGGGGTTTGAAATATCACTAATATCTTAATTTTATTTTTTTATCTTTATTTTTCACACCATATCTTAATGGTATTCGTATTTAAAAAAAATATTAATTTAATATAAATTTTTATTTTATTGTGAATTTTTAATACATATATTTTTTGTGTTTTTTGACCCCTTAAACAATAATAACATTTTTATAATATTTTTGACTCATTTAACTTTTCTGTTTTACATTTTTAATAAGTCAAAAAATATTAAAATATTTATTTAAAAATTCAAAAATAACGAGAGAAAAAAACTATTAATGTTCATGAAAAAAATAGACAAAAATGACAAAGTTTCTTTCATTAAAAATAATAACATGTGATGTAAAAATCACTAAAAAGGTTTACAAATAACAAGAATTTTCAAGTGGGGGCATAAAAAGCCAAATAAGCCTATTTTTGACTGTTGGACTAACAGGTAAAAAGGGAAATAAAGTCAAAAATATCTTTTTTTTTTTAAGAAAATGTACATTTACCTATGAGGTCTAGAGAACCCCATAAGAGCTTGTAGCCAAATTAGCCCATATAGGGCAACCCCAATCCTTTGATGGTTATTGTTAAAAGAGTTGTTGAAGCTTTTCAAGGATAATATTGCTCCTGTTGTTGCAAAAATTAGAGCTATTATCTGTATAACAAAAATAACTTATTCATCAGATAAATAAATTAAAAAGTTCATGTTTGAAAGAAGATAATTGTATATCATTACTTGTATTAAACCCTAAACTGATCTAATCCCTAATGATTTTAACTTATGATTTGTAAATAACTAAGCAGATGGAAGAGTTAGTTAATTACTATCATAACTAACTGTATTCACAAACATGTGAGTTTTAAAATGGCCTTAAGCTTAATCCATTATTACAAACAGTAAGCAAATCACCTTTTCTTGCTCTCTAAGCATATTCACAATTCATGATAAACTCCTTGAACAACCAAACATGGCAGCTCATATTTAACTTTTTTTTTTCATTTTAATAGTATTGTAGCAATCAGTTTGTTCATATTTCTCCTTCACCATCATTAAAAGTTAAAAGAGTAGGGTATCATCTACTACCCTTAATGATCATAGATAGTTTATGGCATAATTGGTGTATTTTGAGAATCTGTAAAGATAATATTTGTCACGTGAAAAAATAATAATAAATAAAGTCTGTTACATTTTAAGTAAATTAATGATTGAATTATATCAATATTCCCAATTTAATTTGTGTTAGTTTTATTTTTCATAATCTTTAATTCTACGCCAGCAGGGTTAAATGTTTGTGTGGAAATTGAATTTCTACACTAGAGTGTGAAAATTATAGTCATCCATGAACTTGGGTTATTTTTCCTTTTTACTGAATTCTTTACATCAAACTATACATTGTCAAATTCACTTGAGTCAAAAATCTTCCTGAATTTTACCCAAATTTATACCCTATTTTGAGTGATTTTTACACTTTTTAATTAGGTTGTAGAACCACATCATGTTTTAGTGGTTTTTTTTATGGTAATTGACGTATTTCGGACATATGATATGAAGCAGGAGTGAAAAGTCTTATCTAACAAACCACCACGTACAAGATGAAGTACACAAAATGTTTTAGTTAAACCAATGAACTCACCTGAGAAATAGCATGGACATAAAAGAGAATCTTGAGCCTTCTTCCACATTTCTCTCTGTTTGACATTCTAATAACAAGAATCCCAACAGGCATAAAGAACCCCATTGAAGCCCAAAGCAATAACCCATGAAGCTTAATTTCAAATAACAGTTTTTGACTGAGCTGTAAACATTAACTGAAAATATCAGGTACAAGAACATAAACATCATCAACAAACCAAACCGTAAGTCCATAACTAAACTGAATTCTAAAATTTTTTGTGAATGTGAAAGGCAGTGTGAATAGAAATCCTTGAATATCTGAATTATGTATGTTTACCTTACGAATATTCTGATCTTTTCTCGGATGATTGCCTTTACTTTTCACATGTTCTCGAGATGAACTGACTAGTGGCAGAACAAAAAACAGAACAACACTTGCTTGAATTAAGAAATAAATCAGTTTCTGCATAATCGCTTCTTACTCTCTTTTCACTATGAATGTAAATTTTAAGAGAATCCCAACAAATTAAAGAGCAAATATTTACTACCCAATTGATTAGCTCTTCCTTTATCACCAACTTTCCTTTGCTTTCTCTGCAGCCACAATTGGTGAAAAGAATGATAAAGAAAGATGCTCCAATTAGTCTTGTATACCTATCGTTCTTTGGGTTTAGATACAAAAAGAAAATGGGGGAGGATTCTATTAAATAGATAAACGGGTATGAGTTGCATGGATGTTGATGGGTTTTAGGTAAAGTGGGGAGTGGGTATTTTATTATTATTTCAACCTTTGTGGGGTTTAATTTGATATTCTTTTTGGGTACATCGTAAAGAAAGTGGAGCCGTACCTCATAGCAATTGGTGCCGTGAGTGTATTAACTCAAAGCAGGATATGAAATATTGTGTATCTCGTTATAGTTTTCAATTGTAAAAATTATCTTCTGCTTCTCACTACTGAGTAATAATAGATGACGTTTTGTTGTATTGTTGAGGGTGTGCTTTTAACGTATTTAGTATTTCTTATCAACCCATAAAAAGTAACAACAAAATCTCACCCAAGGCAAATAGTACCCAAACTTGCAATAAAGAAATTCTTTATTGCTGTAACTGAATAAAGAAATGTTTTATCGTATCCTTTTTTTTATACTATAAATCCCATATATTTTGCGTAAAAACTACACTTTAATTTTATTTTATTTTTTTGAGTTTTTTAATATTAAAATACAATTTTTTTAAAAAAAATTATAAAATTAAAGTCAAATTGAAACCTAAATTAAAACATTAATTTTGTGAAAGTTACGAAACATATAACACTCCTTCCCGATTTTTTTTTAAAAAAGTCCCTAATTCTCTACCACACATATGTTAAAAAAATAATTAATTAACGTATTTTCTAAAATATTTTATTAAGAAAATATATATTTAATAATATTTGTGAAAAAAAATAGGTTTTTTCCTTACTTCATACATTGAATAACAAAATGAGTATACGTAAAAAAGGAAAAAAGATGAAAAAAAATATACGAAAAAATTACTAAGATTTTTTTATTATTTTTTTTTAATTATTTATACTTATTTTTGAATCTTAACAGTCTATTTTACATACGATACATGTGACATGGCTTCACCAGTTATAAGGTAATAACCCTGCCTTAATAGATAGAATAATTTTTTGTTTGACAAGAAAAGTAGCTTAATAATCGTCTTTTTAAGTATGTATGCTAATTATGTGTATTAAAACAAGCTAGCACGTGCTTGGAGCTGATCAGTGATTATACACATTCATGTAACTAACTAATCATAGCTATTATTCATATATCACCTACTCACATCTCTACTTTGAAAGTAATTAATTACTAATTAGATCAATAAAATGTACGTTTAATTTGGCTTAAAATGTTTTGGATATCAATTAATTATGATTAAGATCTGTACATCTGTACTTATGGTATCAAGTGTAATCTATCTCAAACGCTTTCTTTCTTTCTTTCTTATTCTTTTTTTTTTCTTAAATAGAAAAGCTTTTATTTATTTACCATATTGTTTTAGTACCGGACAGAAAAAATAGAAAATAAAATTATAACGAATCAATAATTTAATTCGGTTTGATACCTAGTTTAATTTAATTTGGTTCGTAAAATTCGGTTTGATACCTAGTTTAATTTAATTTGGTTCGTAAAATTTTTAAATTAAGAATAATAATTCAATAATGTTTTCGAGCTAAATATTTAAGAATAGTAAATTTTTATTGTTTTAACTTAAAACAACAAACTAGAATAAATAGTAAACATTTATCGTAATATAAAATAATTTTAATATATATTTTATTGTTTATATTTTAAATTATTATAATCGGACAAAATTAGATTAAAGTGATTTTAATGTTTTAATCTGATCCAATCTGATCCGTATAAATAATTTGATATAATTTATTTAAATTTTATTAAATTCAAATTCGACTTAACTGTATCCAACCATATTATTTTCCTTTGTTGTTGATTATTTATTAGTGCAATACCTTCTCAATATTATTTATGATCTTTCATTCATAACACCAATAAGTGGTTTATAGATATATTTGTAATAAATTATAAATATTGTGTAAATATAAACTTTTTTATATTCTCTTTTCCACCGATTACAGGACACACGTCATAATTAAAAATATTTATAAATTAAGTGTGATGGTGAGTTTGCTTTAACATTCTGTGTGTAAAGATTATTAGTAGCTAATTAAACTTAATATGTAAAAAAGGGAATTGATATCGGTAGAAAACAGGTGGACCAAGAAAGGTTACACATCAAACCGATCGAATAAAGCTGAAATAATAATGAGTGGACATAAGATAGTGCTGTTTGATTTATATGAATTTCATAATGATCACAATTTGGAAGTTCTTCCCTTCATTTTGCTTTTATATAAACTAGTTTTTTTGAACCTAAGATGATTTTAATTTAATAAACATATTGTACTCCTAATTGTTAAATAATAATAATTATTATGGTTATAAATTATTCATTTTATGAATTGAAAGAAGAAAAATAATTTATTTGATAAATATATATTAATATTGATTATTCAACTGTTTTAAATTTTTTATTTTATATAAAAAAATCTTTAAATACGTACAAATTTTTAATTTATTTTTATTATAATTGAAAATTGATGTTAAAATGTTTTATAAAGTAATTTGACTAAATATTTTTAATTAATTTGTTACTTTAATGATAGATAAATATATAATAATTATTATTTTATAATCAATACAATTCAAATAACATAAATCATTTATTACGATATTAATAATAATTATATAATTTTATTTAATAAATAATTTATATATAATATAATAACATATGAATTAATTTGATTAATACTTTCATTATTTAAGAAGTTAATCAAATATGAATAATATTTTTGTTTAAAAATAATATATATTAATTGATTATAAATTTTTTTAATTAATAAGATATATTATATGATTTTGATGTAAAAATTATTAGTTTAATAAAAATACGATATGTTTATAAATGAATTAATCAAAAACTCATTAAATAAATAATCATAACTATATGAATTATAAAACTTAATAGTTAATATAATAAAAATAATTGAATTATAAAAAATAATTATTCATAAAAATGTATTTGTTATATGAATATTTTGATATTTTTGATCATATGAATTGTCATCTTTAATGTAATAATTCATAAAAATATATGGTTTAAAAAATAAAAAAATAGTATTTATTATATAAATATTTTGATATTTATTAGTGTATAAAAACAAAAAAAAAAGTACAAAAATACCAAGTTTTTATAAAAGAATTAAAAAAATATTAATTAAATGAATAATTATAAACTGTAGTAATTATTATCTAAATAAAAATAATTATTTATAAAAAATATATTTGATTTTTAATGGTATAATTTTTTTTATAACTAAAGTTAAAGAAAAAGGTTGATAACTATGTACTCATTCACGCTTAAAAATTTAAATAAAAGTAAAAAAAAAAATTAGGAGAACGACCAACTACTCATTCACACGCTTTTAATTTATAAGTTATGCTTTGAGAGTGAGAGTGATGGAGTCCTCCATGGGTTTTTACCCACCACTTGTTCATTCTAGGAGAACGACGAATAATTTTTGTTTAGAAATAAATGTGGATAATTAAGTTATGGTAGCTATTAGTTTCGTTATTTAAATTCTGGTAGTTTTTTTAATAGTTTAACATAATAATTTTAAAAAAGTAATAAATTAATTTACTAATTTTAAAAAATAATAATTTAATTCATATGGTTAAATATTAAGTTTAAAAAATATTTTTTGAAAAAGAAAGTTTTAATATGAATATTTGATGAAATATTTTATTATAAAAATTAAGATAAAAATGAAAAATATATATATATAAAATTTGTTATTTAAATTTATATTGTTAATTTTTAAAATTAATGTACTAACTTTTTTACTAAAAATATTAGATTTAAGTTTATTAAAAATAATAACATACCCATCAAATCACCCTCTAACTTCTTTTTTTAATATAAGAGTCCTAGTAGTAATATAACAACAAAACTAAAATATAGGAGATTATGCACGATTGTGAAGGGTATATGTCTCTCTTATTAAGAGTTCCCAAAAAACTTCATTCATTGGAACGGGGGGTTGGTAATTTTAAAATATTTTTATTTATTTATCTGTATTTATCTGTATTTTTAATTAAAATATAATAGATATTTTTATTTTTATTATTAATATCTATTTTAATTAAATTTAACGATAATCTTAAAAAATTAATATAATTTAAAGATATTAATTATTATTAAAATTAATTTAAATAAATAGAAATAATCTAAATATATATATTTAATATATTTTAATTAAAAACAAAAATATCAAAATAAATTACTTTAAAAATATCAATACCCATTGTAACAATTCTTTATATTTGCACTTTTTTTTTTTGTTTGTTTGGAAAGACTTTAAGTGGAGGAGTCTAAGTTGAATTTTCCACGGTAATCATTATTTAACATCTTTCAAATCAATATTCGGATAATTAAAATAGATTATTACACTGATTATGTAAAACTTATTGAGATAAACTTGAGGATAAATAGGAGTAATTAATGTGTTTTTGCAACCTTTGACCTCCTTTTCCCAATTTTTCTCGCGGATAAGATATTATGTTGACTTTTAATTAAATAGATTAGACATTTTAGTGGTTATTTTAAAAAAAAATAGTTAATAGCTGATTAACTTATTTTACGATACGAGTATTTCATAGGGGTGTAGAAAATCCGATGTGATCCGCTCTATCTATCAAACTTAATCCAATTCAATTCAGATGAGTTAGGTTGGATTTTAAAGATTAACTGATTAATTCAACTTATAATTTAATTAGCCGATTTTGATTAATTATCAGTTTTATAATCCGTTAAATTCAATCTATTTTATATAAATAAAAAGTTAATTTAAAAAAATATTTTTATGTAATAAAATACTATTTTTTTGATAATTTATTTGATATTTTTAAAAATATTAATATCATTTTTATTCTTTTATAATAAAATGTTGTTTAAATTAAATAGATATTTTAAATAAATGATTAAAAATATTTGATGTAAAACTTTACGTTCTTTTAAAACATCAAACATAATTAATATATATAATTTTTTAATATAATCCGATTAAACTAACACAATTCGAATAATAAATTGGGTTAAATTTAATTAAAATATCTATTAATCAATTTCGGATTAAATAGTTATCAATCCAGATTGGAATATTGAAAAATATGTTTGATCAAGTACTGATGTCCACCCCCCCTGTTTCATGCTTCATACCGAAGAGTTATTTTCTTTCATTTTCTAACTAAACAAACATATATATATATATATACCAAAATTTCAGGGTAAATTGACAAATCATGCAGAGATGAATATATATATATACGATGTAAATTGTAACAGCTAGTTAGTGTTGCCCTAGCTTCAAATGATCATTTCAAGCAATAATAATAGCTACTACGTAGCTAAAAATAATATACTCAAAATTAGGTTGCATTATTTACAAGCAATTGTTTTGAGTTTGGACAAATATATGCTTCAACAGTTTTCATATTATAAATCATTTGTTTACAAGAGCAATGTTCGTATACATATACGTGGATATATGCAGGTTAGGTTAAACTTTCCTAGAGGCACGCGCTATTTAGGTTAAAAAGTTTCGTTAAAGTTGACCTGACCTGGGTTATCCTTGTTTCTTCTTAGTGCTCTTTGATTTATTTGAATTTCATGATCAAAGTTTGGAAGTTCTTCCCTTCTTTTTGCTTTTATATAAATATGCTCTTAGACTGAGAGTAAATAGTTTCCTCTCTGACATTTTGTGTCTGTTTTTACCCACCACTCATTCATTGTAGGATAATTTTTGTTTAGTGATAAATGTGCATAGGTAAGTTATTATGATAGTTATGATACTTATATTTAATAATTTTTTAAATAATTTAGTTTTATTAGTTTTTTTTTTAAAAAGTAACAATTCAATTTAATAGCTAGTTTTAAAAATGAAAGTTTAATTCACATAATGATGAAATACTTTTTTAATATCAAATGAAAAAAATTAAGAAAAATATAAAATTTATCATTTGAATATATGTTTTCATTTTTTAAAAATTAATAGATTAAATTATTATCAAAAATACTAAATTTAAATAATCTATTAAAAAAAATCTAAGGGTACTCATGCAGATTATTTTCCGTGGAAATAAAATTTGTTTTTTTTTTATGAATTTAATTTCCTTCAGCTTTAATTATATATGTTCTTCATTTATGTAGGATTCTTGAGGAGAACGTACTTATCCCATTTATAAGCATTTGTTTTGAGTTTGGGAAAATATTAGCCTACAGTTGCAATTATAAGTTATATATATGTACAAATACGTGCAGGTTATATTTTACATACCACTTTGGGATTTTTTTTTTCCCAAACTTTCTTATCAAACCGGTTTTAGAAATTGCGTTAAAGTTGTCATGGGTTATCATTGTTTCTTATTAGTTTGGTTTAGTTAGAGGTTGTAGTTATATAATAAAAATTCACGACAAATTAAGCTTTTGGATTAATTGTTTAAAATATATATTTTAATATATATATTTAAGTTTCGAAATATATATTTTAATTATCTATATTTTAAGATACAAAATTAAAATCACGTAATCCTTTAAAAGATACGATCAATTCTACGTATCATTTTTTAAGTGTAAATTTAAAATTATGAAAAATAAAATATATCATTTTTTAAATGAATATTAAAAATTATATTTTTAAAATAAAAAAAACATAATAAACAAAAATAACTTACATTTAACATTCCTAACTTTTGTTAAATTAAGAACAAAAAAGTTTTAAAAAAAATGGATAATGTGATAGAAAAAAAATTAACAACACAAAAATTAAATTTTTTTATTTTAAATATATATCGAATATGTTTTTATTTTTCTATTTTTAGTATTTTTTTCCAAATTTTTTTTTATTAATTTTAAAAAATTTAATTTTTTTACTTTTTGGTATTATCTTTTAAAATTTAAAATTTATCCTTTAAAAAGAGTACTATCTAGACCTAATTGTAATTTTATAGCATAACACATTGTTAACTTTACTTTCATAAATTAAATACTTTAATTAATTTTCTTAAAATTTATACATTTTAGTTATTTTATTATTGTAAATTTAGACACTTTATTCATTTCTTTCTAATTTTATTTTTTGAATTATTTTTTAGGTGAAAAAATTTAAGTTGGATTGAAATAATTTTTATTAGTAGAGATCGTTAGATGTTTGAAGAAAAAAATCTCTTAAAAGGTTGAATAAACATAAAAATAATTAAGTTATTAAAATTGGTTTAAAATAACTAAAATATCTAAAAATGTAACATTAAGGTGATTAAAGTGAATTAATTTAAAGTAAAATGATAAATATATTTAATTTTTTAAAATAAAGTGACACCAATATATATTTTTTAATTGAAAGATCCTATATATATATATCATTCAAATAAAAAACTAAAATGTAATTTTTAAATAATTATAAACTTATAAATACCTAAACTCAAATATTAATGTTGAATGTAATGAATAAATCAACGATACTCCTAATTGTAATAAATTATTATAAAATAATTATTAACTAATCAAAATAATTTAATTCATTTTTTAATTTATTATTATATATTATACGATTTATTACTACATAACAAATGATTGAAATAAATAAAGTTTTTGATAAACCAAAGTCTTTGCCGTGAAATGGATGTGGAATCATTTCTTAGCCAGCTGATATTTTGAAGCATAATCAAGTATCTGTCTCGGGAAAAGTTAATATTGATTGATACTTCTTAACAAAACCTGATCTGATGTTTTATTTAAAGAAATACAAATATATTATTAAAACTATATGTATTTATTTTATTTATAATTTTCCATTATCAAATTAATTTTTTATTTAATTACTAAATTTATTTCATTTATATTATTTCGTTAATCTTCATCTAACGATACTACATGTCGATAGTATATTTAAAACAACTAATATAATTAATTGATATATTTATAACAACTCCGATAATAAATAATATATTTAAAATAATAGTTTATTTTAAATATAAACTTAATTATCTGAATTATTTTAAATCTTATAACTTAACTATATAACAAGTGATTATAGATGAAAATATAGCAAAATATCACGATATTTAAGGAATATTATGATAAAACTATACTATGGATATCGAAATGGGGTAGAAATTATTTTCGTCCAAAATATCGATAATATCGTAAAAATATCAGTGAAAGATTGTTGAAAAAAGTGAGTTTTTATAAAATAAATCATACCAATTTATTCATTTTCTCAAATTGTTATTTTACATCACTTAGTAGATGTTTAAATAAAAAAACATTTGTTATTGTGTTTAGGTCCCAATAGTTACCCATTTTTTTGGAAGGGGAGAGAATCTAAACAAATATGATACCACACGCGCACATGCCACTGATCGGTCGTATCGTGTCGAGTCGAGTCCGAGTCTAAGTGAGGTGGCATTTTATTTTTTGAAGCATTTAAAAAAAAATTCATTCAGAAAATAGTCGTTACTTTTTTACTCTGAAAATTATCGTTATTTTTCTTTATTTAGAAAATGATAATTTTTTTTCTTTACTCAGAAAATTACTATTATTTTTTCTTTAGTCAAAAATATCCATTAAATGAATGTTATTCTTCTTTACTCAAAAAATAACTGTTATTCTTCTTTACTCAAAAAATAATTGTTATTCTTCTTTACTAAAAAAATAACTGTTATTTTTCTTTACTCAAAAAAATGACCGTTATTCTTCTTTACTCAGAAAATAACCGTTATTCTTATTTATTCAGAAAATGAATGTTATTCTTCTTTACTCAGAAAATGAATGTTATTCTTCTTTACTCAGAAAATGGCTGTTATTATTCTTTACTCAAAAAATGACTGTTACTTTTCCTTTCATAAAATAGTCATTACTCTTTCCACTCAAACACAACCGTTATTATCATAATGATCACACATTTTCTTAAACCTATAAATAGAGGACCTCGGCTTCCAGTTTTAACATAACAATTGGAAACATCTTTTACTAAGAAAAAGAAGCTCTTAGAAAGAAAAAAAAAAGATTCGAAATTATTTTGAGTTTTCTAAGCAACAAAATTTTATAAGTGTAATATTATAGTCTTCATTAGTTCAGTTAAGTTTTTAGACAGAAAACAAAGATTCTGGGTTATTTTATCCTGAGGACGACGAATTTGTGTTTGCTTACACTAATTTGGACAGAACTGTGAAATGTCTAGTCCGCAACTTAACTCAAACAATAAATTTCAGTATATCGATAACATTGCTCTTACACTACTTTTAACATACTTGTGCCAACAAATATCACAAAGTCGATTTCAATATATAATTTTTGTTATTTTATTAACTGTCATCAAATTTTTTGATAATATCAATAATATCGACAAAAAATATTATTATAATTATAAAATAATATAGGTATAAATGTATTAAATAAATTTTTTTAAATATAATTTGCAGTATATTGCCAAGAATATTCTCACCGATGTGAGTTGTAATGTTCTTTCCCATACAAATAATATAATCATTATGCATTTGTTTCATTTTCATGCTTTGCCTTTTCAACTCAATCCGTTATAACTTATATATTTTCAGCAAATAAAAATTATAGCTTTTATATATGAAAACTCTTGATACTTTTCTACTCATCCTTTATAAATTCAATACGTAATATATATATATATATATTATACACCTTAGCTTTATATATTTATAAACCCCAAAAGCAAAAACAATTAAGGTAAAATCCATATAACTATAAAAACATCTTTATTTATGACATCTAACAATTTAAAACAAAATAATAGAGTAAAAAATCTAACTTGGAGGCATGATCTTTCAATTTTAAAAAACAAAAAATTACACATTATGTAAATATTGTAACCTTATAATATAAAGTGATGGAATTACATGTTTTAAGTATCATTGTTTAAAATTCCAAAACAATTCTTTATAAATAATTAAGATACATAATTTTTTTTAATAATACTTTAAAGTGTAGAAATGTATTGAATTTTTTTTGTGTAAAACTCGAATCAAATGAGAAAAATTTAAAAAAAAATTATCTTATCAAGTTACAATTCGTCAATTAAATACGACACAATGAAAAAAAAGGAGAGCAAAGATAGAAAGATATTCAATATAAAAAAGGATGAAGTATTCCACTTCAATATATTATATTTGTAAAAGAGCCATAACTAACGGCTCCATCTTTGTACAAATATGATGGTGCAAAATAAAAAAAGGATAAAAAGTATGTTCGGATTGATATTCATGAAAAGATGTATCGTTCAATTTCCAAGCTCTTTATTTATAAGAATGTATATTTGAATATGAGGAGAATCAATGAACATCACCAATGAAGAGCCAATTAATTAAGAATCACTCAATGTATCATGGAGCAAGTATGAGCTTATTCACAAGCTATTTAGGCTACTTGAGTAAGAAGTAAAATGAATGACTAAATAAAATAATGATGAGAATCAAGTAGCATCACCAATAGATCCATGACACATTTCAATTAGGTCAATTAATCAAAAATCACTTAATAGGCCATAGAGCAAGTATAAACTTGTTTACAAGCTATTTGGGCTCCTTGAGCATGAAATAAAGTGAATGACCAAATAAATTTTGAAATAGGAAAGTTTCATTGAACAGCTGTCAGTATATTCGTCGTATCTTTTTTCATCCAATATCTTATTGAGGTGAAATAAATTGCGTTACAAATCTAACTCAATGAGCTACAATATTGATAGAGACATATTCAGACTTTTATTAGATCAAAAATGACTTTCAATAAATAAACAAAAATCTTCCAAATAATTACATTTCTTAATTTTATAGTTTATTTGGTAGGTCTAATATTTACTATATTTATAGAATTGTATATTCAATTTTCAACAATAATTTAGAGTTTTGTATTTATGTTTTGTTAGTTATGATTTATGTTATGTTTTAGAGTTTATAAATACCTATGTAAGGTTTTAATTTAAATCAATCAATTTTAAATATAATTTTAATGAGAATGTATCTCTTTAATTCCTTTAAGAATTTTTAATGAACTTATCAAGAGTAATCATGTAGTAGTTAAACTTTACTTATCACTCATATTTCCCTCGTTCTTGAGAGTGGCATTTAAAACATAAGTCTTTGACATTAATATTCTTATCTCTTTATAGATAGTGGGTCTTTATCCTTGTTTTTTTTATCTTAATAATCCGATTTAGAACATCGCTAATGAATAGATCAACATTGATTTCAGGGTCTCACTTCTTTAGATAAAGTTTGTATCATTTGATATCAGAGTAAGACTTTATGTCAAGTTAATTTATCCCTTTATTTTCATTTATTATTGTTGATTTTTGTTTCATTTTCTTATTTTCTTGCTGGCCTAATTTACCAAAAAAAAAACAGAGAAAGCAAGAGAGAGAGAGAGAGAGATAGAATTCTGATGCTATTATTAAAAAAAAAATTGATCATAGTTGAATTAGTACTTACTATCCAAATTTGATTTCAAAAAAGAAAAGGAAAAAAAGAATCATATTTCGAAGAAAAGAAATATCTTTAAATATTCTCAGATATAAATTATTTCTCGCTTAATTTAACTTCAATTACATTATTTGTTCATTTCCTTATTTTTATTATCTTTCCTTCTTCCCTCTAGTTTTTTTCCTTATTTCTTTATGTACATATATTTTCCTTTTTCATCATTATTCATTGTTCTTGATAAATTTTAAAACACAAAAAATTACAAAATAATTTTTTTCTTTTATTCTAATTGTGTGTCTAATTTGTGTGGTTTGGATTGTTGCAAGTTGAATTTTGATTGAGTTTGATTTTGTTCAATAAAGAACCCAAAGAGAAGACTTGAGTGGGGCAATAAATAGAAACGTGAATGACACAAAAGAGAGTATAAATTAAGAGGAGTGTGATTAACAATAAATCTGATCGTTTTGTGTTATAGTTGCTTGTTCTTGTTGTCATATCCTTAGGATGATCCTCAATCAAAAAAGTTGGACTAACTTAATATTTCATCTCAATGCAATGGCATAAGAGATTAATCAGTTACGATAAGCACTTTTGGATTAATTTGAGAAACAAGATTCAACTATGAAAGAATTAAATGAGAGGATCTCCAAAACTAGAAGGCCAACATCGCACATACTTATGGATGACTTTGATGACTAAGAAGGTGACAATAAGTATGAAGAGGACTATGGTTCAATGTAAGGCATGGATAGATTTGTGCCAAGAGGAGGGGGATATGGAAGAGGCTATATGAGGGAACCTAGGTGACAAGAAAAATTTAATAACAACTTGAACAACATCAAGATGAAGATTTCATCTTTTTAAGAAAAAAATGACCTTAAAATTTATATGGAATGAAAGAAAAAAATGAAGTTGGTGTTTGATTACCACAACTATTTCAAATTAAAGAAATGAAATATTGGTTGCAACATAATTTACTGATTATGATATTACTTCATGTGATCAATTAATTTTGAGTAGAAGAATGTATGTCGGAATGCCCATTGACACATGGGAAGAGATTATGGCTATTATGAGAAAGCAGTTCATTCTAAATCACAAGCACCAAGATTTGTTTCAAAATTTAGAAAAGAAACGGTCCAAAAGAGCTCTACCTCAATGAGATGTTTTATTTGAAGACCTTAGTTATCATCAGAATATAATAAACAAGGAGAT
This sequence comes from Hippophae rhamnoides, assembly GCA_033030585.1. Lineage (NCBI taxonomy): Eukaryota > Viridiplantae > Streptophyta > Magnoliopsida > Rosales > Elaeagnaceae > Hippophae > Hippophae rhamnoides. Next base: position 34,208,415 of record CM065433.1, read on the forward strand.
TGATTTATTCTTAAAAAAGAGAATGGGTATATAAAAAAGAGTGAACTAAAAAAATAAATTGAGTTACAAAAAGAATATGTTAACAAAAAAAATGAATCAAAAAAGGAGATGATTGAGAAGAGTGAAACAAAAAGTGGTGAAGAAGAAAAAGAAGTTTCATTTAGTGAGGAAGTATTTGAGAGAAAAAATTGAAAGAAAATAGAGTTAAAAAAAAAGAATTCATTGAAGAAAAGAGTACAAAAGAAGAGTTGAATATAAAAAGAGAATAAAAAAGATTGAACTTGAAATAAAAAATGAAAAAAAGGATAGAAATTCTGATTGTTAAGGAATAAATAGTGAGAAGAAAATGTTGTCCAATTGTTACTGAAAATTTTTATTACACTTTCCAATTTTTCTACTCTTATTTTGCAAGATGTAGATGACATAAAATCAATTGATTTAATTAGTGTTGAAGAACAAAGTGATTTTTTAAACAACCAACATTAAGTTTATATTATAATTAGTCAAGAAAACTCAAGTAAGACAACCATGAGATTAATGAGTCATGAATTTGAATTATTATCCCTAATTCAAACTATTTACAACATTATGGTGAAGATTTAAGGATGAATCTTTTTATGGAAATAGAGGATGATTAGAATCAAGGAGCATCATCAATTAATCCATGGCACATTATAATTGGGTCAGTTAATCAAAAATAACTAAGTGGGATATAAAGTAAGTACGTGTTTATTTACAAGTTATCTGGTCTACTTCTATTTGGATACTTAGGTATAAAGTAAAATGAATGAACAAATAAATTTTGAAATAAAAAATTTTCATTGAACAATTGTCAATATATTTGTCATATCTTTTTCATCCAATATTCAATCGAGGTAAAATTATGTTATAAATCTAACTCAATAACACATAATATTTACAAAGATATGATTATTTTGTGCTTATTTACGAGCTATTTTGACTACTTGGGCATAAAGTCAAATAAATTTTGAAATGGAAAATTTTCATTAAGCGACTGTAAGTATATTTGTCATATCTTTTTCATCTAATATTCAATTGAGAAAAAATTATGTTACAAATATAACTTAATAACCCACAATATTTATAGAGATGTGATTTTCTTAATTCAAACTTTTACTTTGTCAAAAGTGGCTTTCAATAAATGCATAAAAATATGTTAAAGAATTTTTTTTTAGTTTTATAGTTTATTTAGTAGATCTAATATTTAATTTATTTTATTAGATTTTATATTCAATTTTCAATAATAATTTAGAATTTTATATTTATATTTTATTAGTTAGGATTTATATTATATTTTAGAGTCTATAAATACTAATGTAAACTTTTAATTGAAGTCAATTAAATTTGAATATAATTTTAATAAGAGTGTTTCTCTTTAGTTCCATTGAGAACTTTTAACGAACTTATCAAGAGCAATGTTGTGGCTTTCAAACTTGATTTATAACTCATATCTCATTCTGTTTATGAGTCTGGCGTTTAAAATATTATTATTTTACCAAGTTTCCTATCTTATCATAGATAGCGAGTTGTGATCCTCTTTTTCTTTATTTTTACAACATGATTTAGAGTGTTCTTAATGAAGGAATCGACATTGATCTTGAGGTCTCAATTCTTTAAGTGATGTTTGTATTAGAATAGGCTTTTTTTCATCACTATACAAAATAATATTATTAAAATTGAATTAATCTTAAATTTGTTTTATATGGATTTATTATTGGGATAAATCATCCGACCTATACATAACACATTAATAACTATATGAAAAATTATTATTATTTAATATCATGATGCGATTATTGTGTCTTTATTATAGCTTAAGGAATTGAGCTAACTAGAAAAAATTATTTTAATTAAATATTTATATATATTCGTATTGTATGTAGCTTAATGTATTTAAGTTGTGTCATATAACATCTATTTATATTATTAAATAAAGATTTAATTTATATTTCATTATTATCATATGTACAATATGTATATTATATATGTCATAAACATGTTATTTATATTATAAATTGATTAAACTAATGTAATATTGTTCATTTTAATATTTACTAAAATTTTATAAAATATTTCAAAAATTTTACAATAATGTCTTCAATTTCTTTAAATTCTCTTAAAATATCTATTAATATTGATAATATTCTTGATATTTTTATCCATACTTATGACACTATTAGATAGAGACTAATAGAATAATATAGATAAAATAAATATAATAATTAAATAATATAAATAAGATAAAAAAATAATTTAATGATATAAATATAATAATTTAATAATATTTTATAAATTTTATTCGATAAAAAAAATAATACGATAGAGAACAGAAGATTTCATCATGGCCTTGACCTTGATATGTACATTAATGTTATATATACTCATAAATTATACATTTGACTTAAAACATTAATTTATATCGATTTAGATTAATGCAAAAAAAATTAAAAAATTAAAAAATATATAATTATTTATTATTATTTTAAAATCACAATCAATAAATTTATTAAAGAACACAATATTAATTATTTTTAAACTAATAATAATTACTCCAAATCACTAGTAAAAAATTAAGTATATAAGTTAAAAATTAAAATTTCTTTAAAGATATAACGAACTCAAAACTCATTTTCAGTTTATCGTGGGATGAGCTCTTCCAAAGTTTAGGGTCATTTTAACATCATAATCTACTCAATGTTGAATATAAATGGGAACAAATATTTTTGATTAAAAATATCAAAATAATAAATTTGTATCTTTTTAACGTAAAACTAGTGCAAATTTAAGGTTATATCAACCATAAAACGACTCAAAGTTATATATATATATATTAATTTATCTAAAAAAATTAAAAAATTAAGTGAGTAATCGACATAGATTTATGGTTGATTCGACTCAAGTTTTAAACTAACTCTAAGTGAATTGAATAAGATGGAAAAAAAAATGAAAAAATATATTAAAATAATAATAAAATAAAAAGAAGAAATAAGAGAAACAATACAAATATCACATTTTAAAACTTGTAATTATAAAAATAATATCATTTATGTCTAGTTTATATACTTTTATTTTTTTAAATAAAATGTTTAGTATATTATTTCATATTAAATATTATTTAATTAAATATTATTTAAATTAAAATATGATCATTTAAACTAACATTCACATTGATAAGTGACTATCTCATGGATAATACATTCTTTATTATATATATATATATATATATATATATAGTCAACATGATACATATATAATTACATTATAGGTTATAAATATGATTAAAAAAATCAAAAAAAGTAAAATTTGACACTTATATTAATTTTCATGTGGTTGTTTGACATTGAAATAGAATGAATCCATACTAATTTATAATAATAGGTAATAGGTTAATGTCCATATTATTTAATAATATTTAAATATTATTTTTATTATAAATTTTAAGTATATTATTTTATATAATTTTTTAAAAAAAAATTAAAAGACATTTTGAATCGAATTTCACTTAAAATCGATTAGTGTTGATTCTATATAATAACCAACATTACTCGTATTTAGTATCAGTTTTCACATAGAGTCGAACGAATCTTAGCTACAGTTTGACATGTAAACTAATATAAAACTTAATAATAAATTTATTTTATATATATATATATATCACGTGTGTATATATAACTTTCCTAATTTTAAGAAATTATTTATTATTCTTAAAGTATATAATTATTTTATATTTTATATTAATAAAATTAGCATAATTTTTTTTAAAAGAATATCTAATAGAAAAAATCTCATTAATAAAAAATATACTTTAAAAATAATGAATCTTAAAACAAATATCAATTATGTTTTCCCAGTCCAGCTCAATAAAATACTTATATGGAATATGGGCTGGACTTATGTTTTTAGTCCGAACTTTTTAAGACCCAATTCATATAAAAAAATAACTAATTTATTGATAAAATTAGTACTTATTTATTTATTTTTAAACAAACGAATAAAAGTGGTATCCTAGATTATGTGAGTAGGAGGAATATATTATAAATTTATTATAATTATAATTGATATAATAATTTTTTATTTCTTATAATTTTAAGAGCTAGATTATATTATACAATAATATTATAACATAATATTTATGATATATCTCAAATTTAATATACATATTATTTTCTTATTTATAATTTTTCATTGCTAATAATGTGATTATACTCTACAAATCACAAACTTTTATATAACTAATAATATTATGTGATTTTTTTAGTTAAAGTATTTTTTGCATTTTTTATATTAATTTATTATTTGTATTGTTATAATATATTTAAATCAACTATTTTGTTATTTAGCAAAAAAATAAAATCAACTATTTTGTTAACAAAACCAGTTAAATTGATCAAAAAATTTGAAACGTTGATTCATATGCATGTAACACATTATAACAATACAATTAGGAAATTGAAATAAATAATAATAAAGTTCCTAATTGAAAAAATCAGATAAATATTGATAATTGTATGAATGTTTGCTTATATAAATGGAATAATAGTAGAACTAATCCATGGGTTTTCGTTTATAAACTTTACTCTTCTCTTATCCATGATCTTTATTGAGCCCAAATTCTTTTCATATAGGTGATTAAGTAGATGTTTCTCTCACAACTAAATGAGGTTAGAATCTTATTATTAAAATTTGTAAAATTAATGAGGTCATATCTAATTAGATGCTAATTATTTGGGGAAAAAAATATTTTCTTACTCTTTTTTTCAAAATAAAAAATTCTTCTTTTTCCAATTTTTTTTCCTATATTGTTTGGAACCTATTAAAAAACTAGTGATATCAATTTTTCAAATAGGAAAGATCTACGTGGATTTTCCAATTGAAATTAAAAATAAAAATAATAAAATGAAGAATAGTACTGATAAGATCCATGCTTTTATAACACAACCCGAGATAGGAAAATAATATAGTATCATCTACCTCATTTTCAAAACTATATATTTTATTTTAACAAATATATAATATATATTTTTATAAATTTAGTTAAGTTAAAAACTAAAATGAATCCTAATTAAGTTATATTTTATTGTTTTAAAACCCCTATTAATATATTTTATGAAAATTATATATGTTATCCATCCTAAATTTTAAAAATCTAAAATCATATAATTATTTTTCAATTTATTTATATAATTTTGAAGTAATTATGTATTTATTATTAGACACATTTTTTGACTTATATTATAAATATTGATTATTTTTAATTTTTTATTAAATCAAAATTTTATGTTTTTTCCAATTATAAAATATTTATCTTAGCTTTTTTATTTCTTTTATATTTATAATAAAAAATAAATTGCCAAAAAATTTAAAAATTATACTTAAAATATCTATTGGATTCTTGTTCTTTATTTAGGGTCTTATTCATTTATTTGGGATCTCGATGTGTTTATAAAATGATTTTTAAGTGAAGATGTGTGATAAATTTTCTTCTCTATCTTATATATATCAGTATCACGGGTCAGTATATAAAATATGACTGCATTAATAAAATTATTTATTTTGAAAACTTATTTAAATCAAAATAATTTGTTCGGTAACATATTTATTTTTTATCTCCTATTTCATGTTAATATTTGATTTAAAATATTGATATTATTTCTAAAAAATAAGTGATGTTCTATTATTTAAATTTGATAATTATATAATAGTTTTGAATGACAAGAAATAATTGATATTGTTGTATAATTTGTAAACACAATTTATCAAGTTTGATAAGTAGTTAAGGATATTTTAGTATTTATTAATGTATAAAAAACCAAAAAATAACTAATGAGTAGTAAAATACTGACAAGAAATAAAAGATAAAAGAGATATAACTACATTTCAATATTTATTAGTGTATTAGAATATAGAAACTAAAAAAATGAAAAATAATCAAAAAGTACTTAACAACATTAACAAAATAACTATTTATAAAAAAATAAATTTTTTTTAGACATTTTGATATTTATTTGTGTAAAAACAAATATTACAACGTTAGAGCAAAGAAACTAAAGAAGTTAAAAATAAATAAAAATGATACACAATAAAACTAACAAAATAAAAATTTATAAAAATTCTATTTATTTTGAAACATTTTGGTATTTATTTGTGTTAGAAAAGAAAAAAAAAGCTAGTAGAATTGTGAAGGGAAGAAACTAAAAATAATTAAAATAATACACAATAAAACTAACAAAATAAATTTATAAAAATTATATTTATTTTAAGATATTTTGATATTAATTTGCTTTAAAAAAGAAGCTAACATAACGGTAAAAAGAACATTGCAGTGGAGAATAACCAAATAATCGATGTGATTTATATTAGTTATTCTCACTTTTTATATATATTATTAGATAAAGGAAAATTTAAACAAAAAGAAACTAAAAAAAATTATAAAAATAGATATATGATATAGTTATAACCACCTAATTTATTGATAAATATAAATTAATATAAAAAAATAATAGTTTTAGTATCAAATTAGGAACTTCCAAACCAAGGGTGTCTTTTAGAAAGAAAATTCATTAGTGATAAAATATGTATACTACGAGGACAAATGTTAGATCAAATTTATTATAAACTCAAAAAAATTATTAGTTCTTCTGAAATAAAAGCAAGTTATTTGATTAGTAATTTTAAAATGACTTCCATAACAATATGATCTTCACTCAAGAAGATTGTAAGAAAATCAATAAGGATCACAAATGCATTTGTTGTATTAGAGATCGAGAAGATGAAGATGAGTCATCATCTACGTCATCAAAATGATTATTGTCGAAAAACAACAAAGATAAATAAAGATGTAGAACCCATATCTTCAGTTAGTAAATTATGCCAAGGAAATGAAAGATTTAAATTCCAAATTCCAAATTCAAAAGAAGAAAATTAGATGAATTATTAAAGTATGGATAAAACAATGATTTTTTACTATTATAAATAAAGATTTCTTGACATATAAAAGGAATCCTTATTTCTATTCGTTAGACACAGCCTCAAAATATCAACCACTATATTTTAAAAATTATTCATCAAGCAATAATATATCTAGAAACCATGATTGGTTAAAATGGAATGTAATCTTTCTTTTTCTATTTTTTATTAAATCTATTTTGAACATCATACTATGTATGAATATAAAAGCTTCACCATTATTAGAAGGGTATTAAAATTTGAGCAAATTGAGGCATATAAACTATAACAAAAAAACAAACAATGGAAGAAAAGATCGTAGTGGATCCATTAAATTCAAAAATGATAATTATAATTCTAAGTCTTGAGTTAATAAATATTTATGTATGACATTTACAAAATTAATAAAATAAGAAAATGAATACAAAGAAACTAGTTAGTATGAAAATAAACATAAAAAAATTATAAAATTAATATAATATTTCCATAAGAAACTTAAAAGTTTGTCTTTGAATAATAATTTAGAAGTTATGATATATTTAACCATAATTTAGTATCATAGTTAAAGAAAAGAAAAATATATCATTAAAAAAAAGTTAACATTGTTAACTATTTAAAAATATTAGTGATATTAATTCAAAATAAATGAAACCTAATTGAAATAAAATAAAACCTGATGGATGTCATTGATATTTGGATAGAACACAAAAAGGTTAATGATAAATGCCACTGAAAGTGGTGATATGGATCTTGTTTATCTTGTTGTATTTCATATTTGGCAAAAAGTAAGTCTTCTTGTAAGTCACAAAATTGTTTAGTAAGATTTTTATGCTAGTTCAATCAAGATTAAAGTGGGAGTAAAAATATGCATAATCTACATGTCATATTTTATATATTTTGTTGACACAGAGACAACCATTGGAGTTCTTTAGGACGATACAAGCTATAAACCCTTGGTCCGTGATCTTTTTACATCTTATGCACGGTACACCCAATCATCTAGTTTGTTTCAAGCTCTCATTCCCTATGTGGATGAATCTTTCTTGGTTACTCTAAAATGTGTTAGTCAATCTTTGGAGGCTTAAGGCACATCTGGACCTCTAGAGTCACTAAATGGAAATGTAGAATGCAAAATGAGTTGACCTCTATTGTATGGATTAGTGTTAAATAGCTTACTTTTGTATGCCATAGTGGGGGATTTAATGGGTTTGAGACATTGCATTTTCAGGCATGATAAAGTTCACACATTTAAAGCCTAAATTCCTTAATTTCTTCCTCAGTGGTTGGGAGGAGGTTTTTGTTAGTGTGTGTTGTGGTGTATGCTGCAACAGTGGCAGACATCAATGCTCAGTGGAGCAAAACATGGAGAGACAATAATATGAGTGGAGCCATAAAACATGGATGTGTAGGAATTATGGTTATTGTTTAATTTTCGTTTTCCTTGTATACATTTATCTTAACTCTTGTATAGAAACATGACAGATAATATGAAATAGATATGATAATTATCAGAAACACAATATTTGTCATGGTATCAGAGCAAGTTATTGCTTATGGAATTATCAGCTACGCTGATTTTTGTTCTCAGACCATTTGATTCCTGATTTCTGGTTTCTGATTTCTGGTGTGACCATTATGGTTTACACTTACCCTTTGTTTTTTTATCTCTGATTTTTGGTGTGGCAATTCTGGTTTACTCGTGAAACTGTACCAATTCTATTTTCTCGAAGAAACGTGAATCGCAGAGCTGAACAGTGTCGCGCCATAGAAGTGGTTCTGAAAAAAATTCAAAGTAAACGTCTTTTAGGCGAAAGACCCCTTGACGTCACTGTGTACCTTGTTTGTGTGTATAGTTGGCTGGAAGAAAAAAAACAGATCAGTTGTAATATTGAAAAAAAAACGTTTTCGTGTTCTGGAAATCTGAATCGAAATGAACAAAGAAGAAGAAGAAGAAAAGACAGAGAGGACGATCTAGTATCCAAAAATACTTGTTTTCCAGAAGGAAAAAAAATCATTTTGAAAAGAAACAGAATGCAACTCAGACTTTCCAGTTAGAGCTCGCAGGAAAAAATGACGTTGAGGTCGCAGTTTGTAGCTACGTGTGAGCTCATAGCTCGTGGCGATAAACGACGATGAGGTCGCAGTTGTAGCTATGTCCATTGGCTGATGTATGAACTCTCACAGAGATGGAGACAGAGGACCAGGTGGAGGGCTGAAACCGTCTGAACCTCCGACTGCACCATTTCGGTGGATCTAAGAGAAGAGGAAAGCGTTCGACCATCTTTCTGAATTCACGCAGGAAGATTATAAGAAGAAGGGATCCGCTGCGCGAATGGGAAATTAGGGTTACATTTTTTTTACATTTTAGATTTCATGGCAGAATCTAGAGATTTAACCACCAATTTCATATTGGAAGATTTAACGACAAAAATGACGGAAGTTCTAACTAGAGCTCAGATCACCTCACAACCTCCGCTAACTGAAGCGTCGACTACTCCCATTAGTATCAAGTTGGGAGGATCCAACTATGCCTTGTGTTCTCAAGTGGTGGAGATGTATATCTCTGGCAAAGACAAACTGGTATATATTAATGAGGACTTTCCTCAACCTGTTGAAACCGACCCCTCATTTAGGAGATGCCGCACTGAAAATGCCATTGTCAAAGGATGGTTGATCAATTCGATGGACCCCTCCTTGATTGCAAATTTTATTCGATTCCCAACTGCGAAACATGTTTGGGATTCTGCAGCTACCACCTACTATGATGGGACAGACACGTCTCAAGTGTATGATCTTTACCGTCGAGTTACTCGTATGAAACAGGTGGGTGGATCCATTGAAAAATACTACAATGCCCTTCAAGGGTTATGGAGAGAAATTGATTTCCGTTGCCCTAATCCAATGGAGTGTGCAACTGACATACAAAAATACAACTCCATCGTACAGGAAGATCGAGTGTATACCTTTCTGAATAGACTTGATGACAGACTAGATAAAACTCGAAGTGATGTGCTTCAAATCAAACCATTCCTTACTGTGGAACAAGCCTATGGATTCATCCGTAGGGAAGAGGTTCGGCAGACTGTGATGATCACAGGTATAGATATGACACCTGGAGCAGTTATGGCTTTCAAAGGGATCAAGGGACACCATAATCCATTACCATCCAAACCAGGAACCTCTTTGGGTAGCAAGAAATCCACAGGAAATCCACCGTCTATCGACATGAAATGTGGCCATTATGGAAACTCCAAACACACCCGTGAAAACTGCTTCAAACTACATGGGTATCCAGAATGGTGGAATGATCTTCAAACGCGGAAGAAACAGGAAACCACTGGGTAAGCCGCCGTGGCTACCAATAATGCATCACTATCCCTTATTCCTCAGGCCGAATCTTCCCAAGATCCAGGTATTTCAAGTAAAGCATTTCACATCTCTACTCGTAGTGATAATGAGGATTGGATTCTAGACTCTGGAGTTACAGATCATATGACATTTGACCCAAAAGATCTCTCCAATACAACCCAGCCGAGACGGAGCCGTGTTGCCAATGCCAATGGGGTCACTTATCTAGTTACAGTGGCTGGAACAGTGATTTTATCTCTTCATTATCATTATCTAATACATTACTTGTACCTTCTCTTTCAAACAGACTAATGTCTGTAAGTCAAGTCACTTCAGATCTTAATTGTGTAGTATTGATGTATTCTACCTTTTGTCTGCTACAGGATATTCTCACCAAAGAGATCATTGCGCGTGGTACTAAGAGAGGGGGGTTATATTATGTGGATGACCCCAGTTTAGGAAGATCCAATAACATGCAACACACTGTTGGTAACAAGGAACGCCATATTTGGTTATGTCATCGTCGATTTGGGCATCCATCATTTGGGTATTTAAAGCACCTACTCCCTAGTTTATTTTCAAATATCACACACTCAGATTTCAAATGTAATACTTGTATCTTAGCAAAAAGTCATAGGACATCTTATCCTTTGAGCATGAATAGAAGTATGACTCCTTTTGTTTTAGTACATTATGATGTTTGGAGACCTTCCCCAGTCACTACGTCATCGGGTCATCGTTGGTTTGTAATTTTTGTTGATGATTGTACACGAATGACATGGCTTTACCTTCTCAAACATAAAGATGAAGTATTTTCTACGTTTCACTTATTTCACACCATGCTTCAGACACAATTTTCAAAAAAAAATTAAGATCCTTAGGTCTGATAATGGAGGGGAGTATATTAATCAACAATTTCGGACATACTTGGACAACCATGGTATTCTCCATGAAATATCGTGTTCACAAACCACATAACAGAATGGGACTGCGGAGAGGAAGAATAGGCATATTTTAGAAACTGTTCGGGCCTTACTAATTGGTGCACATATTCCTAGTAGATACTAAAGTGATGCTGTTACTACAGGTGTGTATCTATTGAACCGTATGCCCACAAAAACCTTATAATTTCAGACTCCATTAAAGGTGTTATCTGATCATGTTCCCTTGCCTACTATATTGATGCTTCCGCCACGAATTTTTGGATGTGTTACTTTTGTCCACCTCCATGTGCTGTCCGATGTGCTTTGTTGGGGTATGGCGTACAAAAAAAGGGATACCAATGCTACGATCCTATTACTAAAAGAACCTACATTACCATGGATGTCACTTTCCTAGAATCTGAATGTTTTTTTCCATCACCAGTATCCAATTACCCTCTCCAGAGGGAGAGTTATGGTGAAGAACGAAATTGGCTTGAGGTTGAAATATTAGATACTAGTAACAATCCAGCATATTCGGATCATGCCAACAATATGGATGAGCCAGTACCTAGACCCGAACTTGAACTTCTAAGAACTGAATCTGAACTAGTGAATGAATCTCCAGAAGATACAGTGGTTGATGCACCCCTCCACTCTCTAGTACCCAATGATCCTCCTACTGAGAATACTCCTGAGGTAAGTTCCCCTATCACACCTTTACGAACTAATGCTATAGATACATCTATTGGTTATTTTTTACCTTTTAGACACAATCGAGGCAAACCTCCGAATCAATACTCTTTAGACAAAGAGGAACGACAACCCAAGTATCCAATAGCCAATTATGTATCTACTCAAGGGTTATCAGAACCTATCAGGGATTTTGCACAAACACTCTCCTCATGTCAAATTCCAAGCAGCGTTGAAGAAGCCTTATCTGATCCAAATTGGGTTTAAGCTATAAAAGAAGAATTTGAGGCATTGTAGAAGAATAACACATAGGTGTTAAGCAAGTTTCCTCAAGGGAGGAAGATGGTTTCTCCATTAAGTATAAAGCAGATGGGTCATTTGATCGATACAAGGCGAGGCTTGTAGCAAAAGGGTATACACAAAAACATGGTATAGATTATCAAGAAACCTTCTCACCTGTGGCTAAACTAAAAACTGTGAGAGTTTTGTTATCTCTTGCAGCAAATTTAGATTGGATATTGCACCAACTTGACGTGAAGAATGCCTTCCTTCATGGTGACCTTGAAGAAGATATTTTCATGGATATTCCACCAGGATATATTGTTACATCAGGAAAAGAAACTGCATCTAGATTACAACGAGCATTGTATGGACTAAAACAATCACCTCGAGCATGGTTTGGCAGATTTAGTTCAGCAATGATAAAATATGGGTTTCAACAAAGCAACTCTAACCACATTATTTTCCTAAAACATCGATTGGGAAAATAACAGTCCTTATAGTCTATGTAGATGACATAATCATTACAGGGGATGATAAAGAAGAAATCTCTAGGTTTCAAGAACAATTGTCAAATGAGTTTGAAATGAAGGATTTGGGAGGGCTCAAATACTTCTTAGGTATTGAGGTAACAAGATCAAAACAAGGTATATGTCTTTCCCAAAGGAAATATACTCTAGACCTACTTACAGAGGCAGGATTACTACATTGTAAGCCTGTCGATATTCTGATGGTCCAAAATCATAAACTTGGAGAATATGTGGACCAAGTATCAACAGATAAACAGAGATATCAACGGTTAGTAGGTAAACTCATATACTTATCTCATACTCGACTTGATATTGCTTATGTTGTGAGTGTCGTGAGTCAGTTTATGTAATGCCTAAGTGAAGACCATATGGATGCCATCATGCGAATACTCCGTTATTTAAAATCCTCCCATGGGAAAGGACTTATGTTTTCAATGAATGGTCGATTGGAAGTCGTTGGATATACAAATTCAGACTGTGTAGGAAATATAAAGGATAGGAAATCTACTGTTGGGTACTTTATGTTTGTGAGGGGCAATCTTGTTACATGGAGGAGCAAGAAGCAAAAGGTAGTTGCCTTATCTAGTGCTGAAGTTGAATTTCTAGGAATGGTCAAGAGAATATGTGAGCTCCTTTGGTTGAAAAATCTTCTAACTGAGATTGGTGTTACTCCTAACTCTGAAATGAACTTATTTTGTGATAACAAAGCAGCCATTGTCATCTCTCACAATCTAGTTCAACATGATCGCACGAAGCACGTTGAAGTGGATCGGAACTTCATCAAACAGAATCTTGAAGAAAATATTATTTAGCTTCTATTTGTTAAATCAGAAGATCAATTTGTTGATATACTCACAAAATCTATGTCTGCAAAGAACTTCTACAACTCACTTGACAAGTTGGGCATAAGAGACATATATAAGAGACATATATGCACCAACTTGAGGGGGAGTGTTGGTGTGTGTTGTGGTGCATGCTGCAATAGTGGCAGACACCAATGCTCAGTGTAGCAAAACATGAAACAGACAATAATATTAGTAGAGTCATAAAACATAGATGTGTAGGAATTATGATTATTGTTTAATTTTCGTTTTTTTTTGTATACATATATCTTAACTCTTGTATAGAAACAGGACAGATAATATGAAATAGATATGATAATTATCAGAAATATAATATTTGTCAGCTTTGATAGATCTTCATCAAGGTGCTAGTAATTTTCTCGGTTTATGCCAATATTTGTAGGTGCGTGAGAGATAGGAGGGATGGGGTGCACTGGGGTGGATGGTATATCATGTGGCTTTTTGAACAAGGTATAGGCTATAGATGATCTTAGAAGGCTTGCACTTTGGTTTGTGTCGGAGTTTTCTTTTGCTTCTACATATGCTCTGTGAAGTGTCTGTATATCCTTATCCATACCTTTGTGTGTGTTTTTCATGCATTAGCACTTATTTTGTTTCTCTTTTCAGGTGCCATAATCATAAATTCCTGAAGGACTTTTTCCTATCTACTGGGCATCTGCAGGTAAGTTTAAGTCATAATTTGGTTTAATGCATGTAAGCATTTTAACAGTTCTGATAATAACGTGGAGAGAGGAGATCCAAAAGTAGATCGTAATGTCTTGAAGATGAGAATTATAAGGTGATTAAGAGATTTTGTGTAAAATCTGCTTCTTACACGTTATTAGAATTGTGTTCCATTTATGGACCATAAGAAAATTTTCAGCACATTGGTAAAGTAAAATCTCATTCTGTAATTATAGTGTGATATTTTTCTTAAAATTAATAACTTTTTTAATCAATCTTAGTATTTGTAGTTCTGTATCCTACTTCACAGAAGCTAACTTGAATAAACTTAAGTGTTCCTTTATTTCATGATATACCTAGAATATTCTTGTTAATGTCTTTATTAAAAATTCATAAACTCAGTTGGTTTTGTAGGAGGTGGCTTTTCTTCTGTGGAAGGAATCATGGGAACTTATTGAAAAAAATCCTATGGCAAGTAAAGGATCTCCACTTCATGGTCCGCATATAAAAATGATAGAGAAGGCTCGAAATCTCTTTTTAGAAACTAAGGAGCATGCTTTTGAGTCAAAGGCTGCTGAGGAGCATGCAAAATTATTGAGGTCAGAAGTTAATAGGAATTGGTTAATCACCTTTCACTATATTAGCTTCAAATTCAATGCTACTCTCTCTTGTGGTTTTAAGATAGAGCAGTGGTGTAGTGGAACCTAATTAATTATCTTATAATATATGGTTCCAAGTAATCATAGTATTTGGAAGTTATTTAGTGATTATTTTTAATTATTTTGTTTCTAACGTATTCCAACAGGATACAACATGAGTTAGAAGTGACTATGAAGCGAGCAATTTTTGTTGATTCAAGTGTAAGTGATACAATACGGACATGTATTGTGTATGGAAATCATAGAGCTGCAATGAAAGTGAAAACAGAATTCAAGGTATGTAACTCTGTGGGCATATTAGCAAGTCACGTGGCTTGAGGTAATTGTCACCTGTTACTGTTATTCTTGTGTTTGTTGTGATTCCTATTTTTCTGCTCACTTCAGGTTCTGATGGAAAAAGATGAAATTTAATAAAAAATTGATTATTGGGAAATGTGTTTTGTCTTACGTTGATTTTTTACATTATTTTAAAGAGTTATAAATAGTGAAGAGTTGGTTATTGGGATTGGGCCCCAAGAGGCACCCACTTTTGTGAAAGGGGAGAGGACTTAGCCAATGTGATACCACACACGCGCACACGCGCGCCACCGTCGCCGGCCGGGCCGTGCCGAGCCGAGCCTGTGTGTGGTGAGGTGGTATTTTATTTTTTGTTAAAATATTCTTTTAAGGAAAACTTTTCCACTTACAAAAATGATTGTTATATATATATATTTTTTTTTCTTCAGAAAAATAACCGTTATTTTCTTTTATTAAGAATATGGCCGTTAAATGGTCGTTTGTCTTCTTTATTCAGAAAAAGAGTCGTTGCTTGTATTTACTCACAAAAATATCTGTTACTCGTCTTTAATATGAAAATGGACGTTATTCTTCATTACTCAAAATGGCTGTTACACTTTTAATTCCCAGACATTACCGTTTTATTCATAATTGCCACACGGTTTCTAAAACTATAAAAAGAGGACTTCAGCTCTCATTTACAATATAACAATCTTAGCAAACAATTCTCACTACAAACAATTCTCTCTGCAACTCTAAGTTATTTTTTAGTTTTCCGAGCAACAAAATTTTTCAGGTGTAGCATTCCGGTCTTCATCAGTGTAGTGAAGTTCCGAGACAGAGAAAAACAAATTCTGGGCTGTTTTATCCTGGGGACAACGGGCCTATGTTTGCTTGCATAAATTGGGCAGAACCGCGAAACGTCTTAAAGAGAGCGACCTAGTCCGCGACTTAACCCAAGTAGTTCATACCAGATTTTCCGGTAATATTGTTTCAGTACTGTTATTAACAAACTTGTATCAACAATTTTAAGACGTATTTCAATCTGCCATGTCTACTGAAATGTTAACTGCTGATCTAAACAAACCATTCCGTTTTGAGGGACTACACTTTAAAAGATGGAGACAAAAAATGTTATTTTTCTTAACCATGAAAAAAGTTGTTTATGCCCTTACTACCGAAAAACCAATACAATCTACTCCTCCTACTGAAGATGCAACTAAGGATTTAGACACCTGGATGCAAAATGATTTTCTGTGCAAAAATTATATTCTTAATGGTTTAGCTGATGATCTGTATGACTATTATAACTCTGATAAGTCTGCTAAGGAAATTTGGGAAGCACTTCAAAAGAAGTACGACACTGAAGAAGCTGGAACTAAGAAGTATGTTTTCAGTAGATTTTCAGTAGGTACATGAAGTTTCAAATGATTGATGGCAAATCAGTGGAAGCTCAATCACACGAACTGCAGAAGATAGCACACGAAATAACTTCTGAAGGTATGACTTTAGATGAACAATTTCAAGTAGCTATTATTATAGATAAATTACCCCCTGCTTGGAAAGATTTTAAGAATACACTTAGGCATAAAACTAAGGAATTTTCTTTAGAAAGTCTTATAACCCGGTTAAGAATAGAAGAAGAAGCCCGAAAACAAGACCAAAGAGATGAAATACTCGTAGTCTCAAATAATAGTACCAATAAGAAACCCTCATCTACAATTCTGAAACCTAAAGGTAGAAATATGAAAACTCAGAATCGTAATAATGACCAGAACCATAACCACCAAAATAGAAATAGAAACTATCCTCCCCATAATGGACCTCAACCCCCCTTAAGGAATAACACGTTCATGTGTTATAGTTGTAACATACCTGGCCACTTGGCTAGAAACTGCCGGCGAACCTTATCGAAGATCAACTTCTTGCTATGCTATTTGAAGTCAATTTTGTTGGTGGATCCGAGGGGTGGTGGGTGGACACCGGTGCTTCTCGCCATGTTTGCTATGATCGAGACATGTTCAAGTCCTATTCTGATTCTGTAGATAAGAAAGTGCTACTGGGCGACTCCCACTCCACTAAAGTTGCTGGTACTAGTGAGGTGGTATTGAAGTTTACCTCTGGAAAGACTGTCATCTTGAAAGATGTCCTGCATACTCTAGAGATGAGAAAGAACTTGGTTTCAGGCTATCTTCTTAACAAAGTTGGGTTTACTCAAACTATAGGAGCTGATTTATATACTATAACTAAAAATAATATATTTGTTGTAAAAGGGTACGCCACTGATGGCATGTTTAAATTAAACGTTAAAATCAATAAAACCTCATCTTCTGCTTACATGTTGAGTTCTTTTAATATTTGGCATGCTAGACTTTGTTATGTTAATAAACGTATAATCAAGAACATGAGCAGCTTAGAACTAATTCCTAAACTATCTTTAAATGATTTTGAAAAATGTGATTTTTGTAGTCAAGCTAAAATAACCAAAACTTCACATAAATCAGTAGTTAGAGAATCTAAACCTTTAGAATTAATTCATTCTGGTATATGTGAACTTGATGGAAATTTAACAAGAAATGGAAAATGTTATTTTATAACTTTTATAGATGACTGTTCAGATTACACTTGTGTATATCTAATGAAAAATAAAAGTGAAGCGTTTGACATGTTTAAAATATTTATGATTGAGATTGAAAATCAACTTAATAGGAAAATAAAAAGGTTTCGAAGTGATAGAGGCACCGAATATGATTCCAATATCTTCAATGATTTTTATAAAACTCATGGAATCATTCATGAAAAAATTGCACCTTATTCTCCTGAAATGAATGGCAAAGCTGAAAGAAAAAATATAACTTTTACTGAATCAGTTGTTGCAATTTTATTAAATTCTGGTGCTGCTTCCCATTGGTGGGGAGAAATTTTATTAACTATTTGATATGTGTAAATAGAGTGCCTAAATCTACAAATAAAATTTCACCCTATGAAATTTTGAAAAATAAGAAACCTAATTTAACTTATTTTAAAACTTGGGGTTGTTTAGCCTATGTTAGAATCCCTGATCCTAAAAGAAATAAACTTGCTAGTAGAGCTTATGAATGTGTATTCATAGGATACGCTGTGAATAGTAAAGCTTATAAATTCTATGACTTAAAAGATCAGGTAGTTATAGAATCAAATGATGCTGATTTCTATGAACATAGGTTTCCCTTTAAATTTAAGAATAGTGGGGGCTCGTCTTCTAGTAGTTTACCTATAACTAGAACTAGTGAACAAACTGAAGAATTAAACCCTGAAATTAGAAGAAGTAAACGAGCTCGAACCCTTAAGGATTTTGGGTCTGATTTTTATGCTTATACCTTAGAGGAAGATCCCCAAACTATTAAAGAAGCATTATCTTCTTTAGATGCCAACTTATGGGAAGAAGCCATAAATGATGAAATGGACTCACTTGAGTATAATAAGACTTGGCATTTAGTTGACTTACCTCCTGGTTGCAAAACCATTGGATGTAAATGGATACTAAAAAAGAAATTAAAACCCGATGGTACTATTGAAAAATATAAGACCCGTCTTGTAGTTAAAGGATATAGGCAAAGGGAAAATGTAGATTTATTTGATACATTTTCACTAGTTACACGAATAACTTCCATACGTGTACTTTTCTCTCTCGCTACTATCCATGATTTAGTAGTACATCAAATGGATGTTAAAACTGCTTTCTTAAATGGTGATTTAGAAGAAGAAAATTATATGGATCAACCTGAAGGTTTTGTTATCCCAGGTCAAGAAAATAAAGTTTGTAAATTAGATAAATCTCTTTTGTAATTAAAAACAAGCACCTAAGCATTGCCATGAAAAATTTGATAATCTAGTTATCTCACATGGATTCAAAATAAATGAAGTGACAAATGCATTTATTATAAATTAGAAGATAATATTTGCACTATTATATGTTTATATGTGGATGACATGCTTATTTTTGGATCAAATATTTATGTTGTGAATAAAGTGAAAACATTGTTAAGAGCTAATTTTGATATGAAAGATTTCGGAGAAGCGAGTGTAATCCTTGGTATAAAAATAACTAGGTACGAAAAGAAATTTCTACATATCAATCTCATTCACATTGAGAAGATCTTAAAGAAATATAATTACTTTAGCGTAAACACTGCATGTACTCCTTACGATCCTAGTGTAAAGTTGTTCAAGAACACGGGAGATAGTGTTAGACAAATTGAGTATACGAGCATCATACGTAGCTTACGTTACTGCTGCAGTTACCTTAGACAGACATAGCTTATGTTGTGAGACTACTATGTAGGTTTACCGGTAGACCTGAGTATAGAGCATTGGAATCTTTGTTGAAAGAGTTATGAGATACCTTAAGAGAGCTATGAACCTTGGATTACATTATAAAAAGTTTCTGCTATTTTAGAAGGATACTGACGTCTGATTAGAACACTTTTATTAAAAGACTCCAAAGCGACTAGTGGCTATATTTTTAACATAAATTTGGTGTTTGTTTCCTGGAAGTCTAAGAAACAAACAATATTGGCTCAATCTACAATGGAGTGCGAAATGATATGTAGCCATTGCTAGTGAAGAAAGCACTAAGAACTACGATGGTGAGATCCCTTTGTGGGAAGAGCCCAGATACCGGCTATTTTTGATCCACGGCGATAATACCTGGCGGCTATTGTTCGGAAGCAGATTACTACAGCGGCAAGAGCAACGGTGCGTCGTAAGCGTAGTACTTGTTAGAGAATTTCTCTTTACGGGAGGCTGTAAGAGTGGATCATTTACGTTCGATGAAAATTTGGCAAATCTTTTGTGAAAGGATTATCAAGAGAGAAGGTTTTCAAAACCTCAAAGGAATGGGATTAATGCCGCTTAGAATGAAGAGCCAACATGATGGTAACCCAACTTATAGGCGGAGATCCTAAGAAATAAGTTGAAGGGTAATAACAAGTCGTGAAGTGATATGAGATGTATCATGTACTGTTTATCAAATCCCGTTCTATATTGTTGAAAGCATGAAGTCACAGAGCGATAGAAAAGGATGAGTTAATTGTTAAACTCTTAATGAGTTCTATACTCATGTGGAGTGGAGTACATAGCTATAGGAGTACTCTTGATAGACTTCGCTTTATGTGAATGTGGAAGTGTGGCTTCACATGAAAATTTTTGGGCAAAATTTACTAGAGCGTTCACTATCTTGGGATACATGTGCATGGCCGTAAAAGCACGGAGCTTTTTTGAACTACACCTTGGAAAGGTTATGTGTGTGATGATTGTTAGAGATAGAGTTCAAAACTACAAGTTACTCTAGTATATTCTAAAGCATCGACACTATGCAAAGAGTTCAAGTTGATAGACACATTTTTAAACATGCCTGATCTTATAATTGATCGGTTGCTCGATGAAAATTATTTTTATATAAAATTCAAGTGGGGGATTGTTGGAAAAAGATGAAATTTAATAAAAAAAAATTGATTGTTGGGAAATGTGCCTTGTCCCACATTAATTTTTAACATTATTTTAAAGAGGTATAAATAGTGAAGAGTTGGCTATTGAAATTGGGCCCCAAGGGGCACCCACTTTTGTGGAAGGGTAGAGGACCTAGGCAAATGTGATACCATACACGCGCACGCACACGCCGCACTTGTCGCCGTCCGTCCGTCAAATGGCCATTTGTCTTGGCCGTCAGTGCGTGTGCGTGTGTGTGAGGTGAGGTGGTATTTTATGTTTTGGTAAAATATTCTTTTAAGGAAAACTTTTCCACTTACAAAAATGGTTGTTATATATATATATTTTTTCTTCAGAAAAATGACCGTTATTTTCTTTTATTAAGAATATGGCCGTTTGTCTTCTTTTTTCAGAAAAAGAGCCGTTGCTCGTATTTACTCACAAAAATATCCGTTACTCGTCTTTACTCTGAAAATGGTCGTTACTCTTCATTACTCAGAATGGTCGCTACGCTCTTAATTCCCAGACATTACCATTTTATTCATAATTGCCACACGGTTTCTAAAACCTATAAAAAGAGGGCTTCAGCTCTCATTTATAATATAACAATCTCAGCAAACAATTCTCACTACAAACAATTCTCTCTGCAACTCTAAGTTATTTTTTAGTTTTCCGAGCAACAAATTTTTTTAGGTGTAGCATTCCGGTCTTCATCAGTGCAATGAAGTTCCGAGACAGAGAAAAAAAAAGATTCTGGGTTGTTTTATCCTGGGGACGACGAGCATGTGTTTGCTTGCACAAATTAGGCAGAGTCGCGAAATGTCTTAAAGAGAACGACCTAGTCCGCGACTCAACCCAAACAATTCATACGAGGTTTTCCGATAATATTGTTTCAGTACTGTTATTAACAAACTTGTATCAACAGCTTCTTTTAGGTTCCCGAGAAGAGATGGTATTGGCTTAAAGTTTTTGCTTTGGCTACAACTGGGATGCCTTGGAGAAGTTTTCAAAGGAGAGGAGACCCCCAATTGGTAAAACTTATTTGATTTCAGAAAGCAAGATCACTACATTGTTATTTACCCTTGTCCCCAAAAGTACCAAAAAAAGAATGTGGCTTGTTTTTAGCAACAAGGCTTTTATAAAATAGAATTGTGATCTTTTTGCCTGCTTTTAGTGTAATATAAAGCATACACTGATGGAGTCTCACATTGTTAATGTACTTATTTGCTCATGATTACCAGAAGCTTTTACATTTAGCGCTATGAAAAGCCTTTTATGCTATGAGCTTGTGAACATTTTAGGTTTCTAGTTCACATGCCATCAGTGAAGCAGGTCGAAAGGTGTTGGTCCAACTGATGTGGGCTAGCCACAAAGAAAAGGAAGAAAAGAAGAAAAAGGTCAAAAATCTCTCCGTATAATCCGGAGAGAAGGATGAAGTTTTTGGCTTTATAAAGCCTTAGCTTCAATCTCAAATATCATCAGAAGCGGAGAAAACAAAAGAGAGAGAGTTTCTGAGAGAAATTTTGAGAGAGAAATTAAGAGAGCTAATCAGAAGTTTTATCCACAAATTGAAGATATATTTGTTGTATTTTGTGAGAGATCCACTTGAAGGTGAAGTGTGTAATCCCATCTTATTATAGTGGAAGTTTAAGTGGCCTACGGGTCCCACGGTTGTTACTTTCATTTTGAAAGGTTTTTCCACACTAAAATCTTGGTGTCATTTTTATCCTATTTTAATTTGGGAAATTATCCTGGGTGTGTGTGGAATTTATTTCTTTAAAACCTTCCATTTTTTCCAACAAAGTGGTATCAGAGCCAAGTTATTTTAGTAAGAGACTATACACATATATAGTACTATTCATATATACTGTATTGTACTATTCACGGATACTATTCACAGACACTATTCACATAGTACTGTTCGGAAGGTACTATTCATCGATACTATTTGGCAGGTACTATTCATCGTCAAAAGGTATCAAGTTCGACCTAAACCCGGTGTGACCGATTTATTCAAATGGAGGAAAGACAGTAATATGATAAAGTTGACCGCATTTAATTATGCAATTTGAAGTCAAGACGAGGATCTTTATACACAGCACGGCCAAGCCAATTATTACGCCAAGCGGAGAAAGAAGTAATCGATGGAGATATTGAATGGGTCAAGCCTGGGGAACCGAAAAGTGTCGCCTCAAATCGACAATGGATCGACAAAAGCATTTTTCAAAATTTTGCTAATGAACACGATGCTTATGTTCTTTGGCAAAAGTTGAGAAAATGTATGCAAGGACAACCGCACGTAATAAAGCAAATCGATGCGACGATTAGTCAATTTGAAGTATAAAGATGGAAGCACAGACGTAACATACGAGTGAGTTCCAAGGCATCAGATCAACTCAACTCTATGAAGATGACCGTAGATGACGAGCTGCGTTGTCGATGCTTGAGTTCTCTACCAAAAAGTCGGATACTCTAGCTTGTGTCGGCTTAGCAACTCGGCTCCTCGACGGTAAGCTTACCATGGATATGGTAAAAGACGTAGAATGTTAAACGAAGAGTCTCGACGAAAAGATGAAGGATATACTCCGACACTAAAGCGTTTGTCATGCGTAAACAAGGCAAGCAAGAATGGCGTGGAGAAGTAAAAGTAAAAATCCCCGTAACCAAAGTCAACAAAGAGGACGGCCGAAGTCTAGATCAAGGGTATGACGGGCGAAGTGTCATTGGTAAGCTCCGGACACTTCATTCGAGAATGCGGTTGCTAAAGGCGGAACAATCTAGAAATCGTGAAGTAGAAACCCGAACAAATGACACCACAACCTGCCACCGGTTAAGTTGTTATCGTTCGAGATGTCGATTATGTCAATCTTGCATGCAAGACACTACTTGGGTAGTTGACTCTGTGCTTCCTATCATGTCACCTCACGACGGGAATTCTTCTCAACCTACACTCAAGGTGATTTTTTGGACGTGAGAGGATGGGAAATGATGATGCATCAAAAATTGCCCGCATTGGAAATATTTATCTGTAGACTAATCTTGGATGCGATTACTTTTGAAAGATGCGTAGGCATGTTCCCGATATCCGCCTCAATTTAATCTCTACCAAGATGCTTGATGATGATGGATACAATAATTACTTTGGTGAAGGAAAGTGGAAGCTCACCAAAGGCAATCCGGTAATAGCTAAAGGCAAGAAAGATACATCACTCTACATCACAGGCTTTCATGGCAGTAGAGAAGTAAATGCCACAAGCAAAGAAGTCCCTACCGAGCTATGGCATAAGCGACTAGGCCACATGAGTGAAAAAGGTCTCAGAATTATTTCTAAAAATGAGGTCTTGCCAGGAATGAAAGGTACACCCTTGCAAACTTGTGTTGATTGTATTATGGGAAAACAACAAAGAGTGGCAATTCGTAGTGTCGCACGATCTAGAAAGGGAAACATTCTAGGTTTAATACACACGTATGTCAATGAGTTGTAAGTCATTAGGAGGTGCTCACTATTTTGTGACCTTTATTGATGACCATTCAAGAAAAGTATGGACTTTTGCTTTGAAAACTAAAGATCAAGTGCATGAAGTTTTCAAGCAATTCCATGTAAAAGTGGAGAGAGAGATTGGTAGACGTATGAAGTGTGTACGTGCGGATAATGGTGATGAGTATCGTGGACCATTCGAAAAGTACTGTAGAAGTTTTGGCATCAGGCTAGAAAAATCAGTACCAAAGACACCTCAACACAATCTGTCGCAGAGAATGAAATGTAACCACCTGTGAAAGAGTCAGATGTATGCTCTTAAATGAAAAACTGCCAAACACCTTTTGGGGGGAGGCAATGCGGATAGCAATCGATTTAATCAACCTTTCTCCATCAGTTCCACTAAACTACGATGTACCAGAAAGAGTTTAGACGGGGAAGGACGTTTCTCACAAACACTTGAAAGTATTTGGCTGCAGAGCATTTGTTCACATCCCAAGAGATGAGCGGTCCAAGTTGGATGGAAAAGCGAAACAATGTATCTTTATGGGATATGCCCATGAAGAATTTGGCTACAGACTTTGGGATCCTATTAACAAAAGGATTGTCAGAAGTAGAGACGTGGTATTTCTTGAAGACCAAACAATCGAGGATTTTGAGAAATTCGAGAAACCACATTCAGATGAAATTCCAGTTAATCTGGACCCAGTCTCTCCACCAATAAATCCTGATGACGGAGGAGTCACACCAGATACTGATGATGTCAATCCACCAGCTGGCAGTTTAGAACTAGAGCAAGTCTCTAAACAAGTCCAACCAGAAGTACAGACAAGGAGATCTACCCGAGTACGACAACCTAGTCGTATATATTCTCCTAACGAGTATGTGATGCTCACTGAAGGGGGAGAACTAGAGAGTTATGATGAAGCTATCACTAATCAACATGCAGGAAACTACCACATGGAAGAAAAGCTCTCAAGAATAAGTGGGTGTACAGAATCAAAAGTGAAGAAGGTAGCTCGCAACCACGCTATAAAGCAAGATTGGTTGTGAAAGGATTCGAGCAGAAGAAAGGTGTTGACTTCGATGAAATATTCTCACCAGTGGTTAAAATGTCTTCAATCCGAGTTGTTCTTGGTTTGCGCCTAGTCTTAATCCTGAGGTTAAACAACTTGATGTAAAGACCATTCTTACATGTGATCTTGATGAGGAAATCTATAATGGAAATGTCTCGAAGGTTTCCAAGTCAAAAGCAAAGAGAAGTTGGTATGCAAACTAAAGAAAAACTTGTATGGTCTGAAGCAAGCACCAAGGCAGTGGTACAAAAAGTTCGACTCATTCATGGAGAAAAATGAATACGGTAGAACGACGGCTAATCACTGCATCTTCATCAAGAAATTCTCTGATGGTGACTTTATTATTCTTTTGCTTTATGTTGATGATATGTTAATTGTGGGTCAAAATATTGACAAGATTAACAAGTTAAAGAAGGAGTTGAGCAAGTCCTTTGCAATGAAGGACTTAGACCCGCTGCGTATTCTTGGCATTACGATTACCCGCAACAGGCAAAAGCAAAAAGATCCGACTTTCCCAAAAAATGGTACGTTGAAAAAGTTCTTGAAAGATTCAACATGAGCAAAGCTAAACCTCGTTAGTTGTCCACTTGCAAGCCATTTCAAACTTAATACGAGTCAATGTCCCTCAAGGAGTGAGGATAAATCGTAGATGATCAAGCGTGCCTTATGCATCGGCAAATAAGTGGGCCTAATGTACGCCATGGTATACAGACTGCACGTACATTGCACATGCTATCAAGGCCGTTGTGAGCCGATTCCTATCAAATCCTGGAAAGGAACATCGGGCACAAATGGATACTCGTGTATCTCGCAGGAACCTCCGCCATTGCTTATGCTTTGGTAATAATAAACTTGTATTAGAAGGATATACGTATTCGTATATGGTCGGCGACGTAGATACGAGAAAATCACCCATATCCGGATACCTAATAACATTTCGAGTGAGAGTCGTTGTTTCATGGCAATCACGACATAAAAGTGTATTGCCTTAAGTACCACAGAAGCAGAGTACATTGCAATCACTGAAGGTTGTAAGGAGATCCTGTGGATGAAAAATTTCCTACAAGAATTACATCAGAACCAAGAAAACTATGTTCTTTATTGCGACAGTCAGAGTGCAATTCATCTTAGCAAGAACCCAACCTTCCACTCTAGGTCCAAACACATCGACGTAAGGTATCATAGGATTCGTGATGTGTTGGAACATAAACTACTGGAAGTTGAAAAAGGTTCATACTAATGATAACGAGGCAGATATGATGACAAAGACCGTGACTAGAGAAAAACTTGTTATTTGTAGAAAGATTGCAGGTATGGAAGAGCCATGTCCCACATAAGGTGGAGGGGGATATTTGTTGGTCCAACTGATGTGGGCTAGCCACAAAGAAAAAAAAGGAAGAAGAAAAAGGTAAGGAAAGTCTCTGGCGCCGAAAGAAAAGGAAGAAAAGAAGAAAAAGGTCAAAAATCTTTTCGTATAATCCGGAGAGAAGGATGAAGTTTTTGGCTTTATAAAGCCTTAGCTTCAATCTCAAATATCATCAGAAGCGGAGAAAACAAAAGAGAGAGAGTTTCTGAGAGAAATTTTGAGAGAGAAATTAAGATAGCCAATCTGTGAAGTTTTATCCATAAATTGAAGATACATATTTGTTGTATTTTGTGAGAGATCCACCTGAAAGTGAAGTATGTAATCTCATCTTATTATAGTGGAAGTTTAAGTGGCCTACGGATCCCGTAGTTGTTACTTTCATTTTGAAAGGTTTTTCCACGCTAAAATCTTTGTGTCATTTTTATCCTATTTTAATTTGGAAAATTAAACTGGGTGTGTGTGGAATTTATTTCTTTAAAACCTTACATTTTTCCCCACCAAAGGTAGTAGTCAATATACAAATGTTTACTTAAAAGTATAGGATTAAATGTAAATATGGTTGTTTAAAAGGTCATATATTTCCATTAAAAAAAAAAGCAAAGTAATAATCTGCTTAGTATATTGGACCTTCAGTAATAAATATTTTATTCTATGGCCATTTAACTAGAGCCTGGTTAAACTGAGTGCTACTCTTTTTGCGGTTAAATAGGTTTTAAGCCATTTGTTGAAGCATGCATTGAAGCAGATGAAAAGGGGGAAAGCTCTAAAATATATCCCAAAACTCTCTGATTCAAGAGAAAGAGCAGAGGTAAGCTTGATGCTTTGGATACTGTTGTATATTACATATATTCGTACTTATCTGCTTCATGAATAATTTATTTTAGTTGGATAGTTAATGCCTCTTGTGGATCAAGTGTTCTGTGTCATATTTCAGAGTTGTATACTATACACGACGGTAGTTGTATTTAGGGATCCATTCTTTTTCCAGTTTTTTATGCATACAATTTATCATTAAAAAAAATTGATTGCCGGATATACGTGCGTGCAAGTGTCTCTTTAGCGATTAGTGCAGATGTTTGTGGAATTTTGCACATAATATGAGGATCAACTACACTTTTCTTATGCTTTATTTCCTTTATTTTTAAATTTGTACATTTTGATGCTGTTATTTTTTTTTTATAATTTTAACCTATTACTTTTTTTTTATAATTTAATAATTTTATTTTTAAATTTTAATTTTAAGTTGATTTCAAATTTACTAAACATGTAAAAGTTAAAAAGTGAAAAAATTAAATTATAAATCATGAAAATAAAAAATAAAGAGATTTAAGTGTGAAAATTAAAAAATGAAACGATCAAATTAAAAGAAAAATAACGAGGAGACCATATCGTAAAATATAGAAAATATAAGGAATAATGATAAATGAAATCTATGTTTAAAAATAAGTCACTAATGTCATCATGCCTCCCTCCATTCCAAAGGAAACTAACCATATAAGCTCAAACACAGCAGAGAAAATTGTTTTTTAATATCCAAATGGGCTAATGGATTCATTATTGGTGAAGCTCTTACATTAATGACTTTGTTATCATCCGGAGGGGCTCTTGTGGCCTGTACCATCCTCTTATTCAAGTTTTCGCCCCCACTTTGATTTTGTTTTCCATTTTAATGCTTAAACCTTCTTCCATGCGTTCACTGCATGGTGTGTCTTTAATTTTGTACAGGCTTATGCTCGGATTGGCATGACCAAGGAAGCTGATGAGGCTGCTTCTCAAGCTAAAGATGGTGAATTATTGGGTCGCCTAAGATCATCTTTTTAACAGAATGTTGCAGCTTCATCATTATTTGATACACTTCGAGACCGGTTGTCATTTCAAGGAGTTTCATAGTTTACTTTTTTCCTTTATATCTTTTTATTGAGGTTATGTGCATATTTTTCTGTACATACGTAAAAGCAAAACATGTTTTCAGAATAGCTTTTTATTTATTTATTTATTACAGAAAATCAAACTAAAAGTGATGAGTGCTTTTGCACCTACGGTGGTGATGTCTGGTTCCTTCCAGTGCTTTAACATCGTTTTTTCTGTTTATCAGTTTGTCACAATACCAAATGACAACTGACAAATATAATTGTTTACTGTGTAAAAATTAAGGTGAATAGCTGTCGTAATTCTTATTTGGGTATTTCCTTTTTTTATTTTATTCATTTTTTTAATTTTAATTTTTGTTTTAACTACACTTAAATAATATTTTATTCATATACGAAATAATAATATTTTATTGTAAATTTTATTAAAATTTGATTTTTATCCATCAATAACCTCTTCGATAAGAACATCATAATAAAATTTATTTTTTATTCTAAATAACTAATGGTGATTTGATATCTCACGTACAAAAAATTTGCACCATCTACAATATTGACACATCGTATAAAAGTCAACTGTGGGACTTGTAATCTAATATACTTTATGTAAAAGTTTATATTTCTATTGAAAACCATTCTTCAAATTCAGATAAAAAGTACCATTACGAACAGCTTTAAATAAACATTAGCTTTCTACACTCTACTTTTTGTACTGTATTATTTGAATTACTTTGGCACAGGCTTTGCGGGAACTTGATCCTCCATTCTTCATTTCCTAGTAATACACATAAACTAGTCCAACGCAAAGTCATAACATCTAAAAAGTGTTACTTGAGGGGTAAAAGCTAGGGCCCCTTAAGGAAGAAAGTAAATTAAAATCACCACATTTAGGTTTAAATTTTAGCATATTTCACAAAGAAATATGAGTTAAGCAAATTTTTTTATTGTAGAGTTAGGAGGTGTGAAATTTTCACATATCCGTGTGAAAAGGGAAGTTAAATGGTTGCGTGAAAATTTCATAGATTTGTAACATGCTATAAGTGTTAAATTTTGACCCAAATACGTGTGAGCTGTGTAAATGTATATTGAAAAAAGCAAACAGTAAAATAAATAATCATAAAAACATATTATTGTTAAAATCCACCTTTATTAAAAAAGATTGGGGACTAATGCCCCCTTACTAAATGCCCCCTTACTAAATGCCCAATCAACCTATTTATTTATACATTCATTAGAAAGGAAGAAAAAAAAAAGGAAGTCTTTTGCACAAGTACAGGAAGACTTCTCCATTACTACCTTTTCTTAAAAACAAAGACCCAATTTTGATATTAAGAAATCATACAGATGGGAAGAACATGCAATGTTGCTTAGTTTGTCATCTCCAAAGTTGCATACACTGAATTCTCAAATTTACCTTCCCACCTGTAAAGTTTGGTGCAAAAGAAAAAAAAAGTAAATTTCCTTGGTAAGATTAGTTTCTCTGCTACCACATCGTCAAAATAATTGAAGAAATTATAAATTGTTAGAATTGATCAAAAGGACCAACTTACCTGCATTCTTCATTTATTGGAATCTGGAGTTCCAAATCATCATCGAACGGCTTGAATACTAGGTCAATTTTCTTATCATCCACTTGTTCAATTGTTGTTGGATCCCACTGCAAGAATGACATGGAGGGTTGAGAACAACAAGAAGTATCACTGACCATTGATGAGGCAAAGTGTCACAGCAAGTTATATGCTCATACAATATATTTACAGCAAAAAAAGAAAACAAAGAATACCTTAGGAGCATTATCCTTGTCGATTGTGATAGCTCTGATACCCTTTTCATCAAAACAAAACAAGACTTCATTTCAGAGACTAAGCTATGACACGAATATTGTTTTCCCAACACTGGAAAGAATATTAAACAATTCCTTACTGCTACTACATATGAGATCTTGCATTTACCTCATAGACATCATTCGATATTGTTGTTCGCAATATGTTGATTGTTAGTCTGAATTCTTTCTTCAAGCATTCAGGCAATGATTGTTTCCTGCCATCTCGAATCTGAGGAATTATAACTTCATTAACAACCCCCCTGAAATCTAGTTTGAATTTATTACAAGTTTACTCTGATTAACTATTACCGATTTAAGAGTTATTTTCAATCCGGTGGGGGATGATCTTTTCAACCCCTTTAAAACCGCGCCAATCCATCCATTTCCTTCTTTGCTTGCCTCAACCTCCTGAAAAGCAAGAACATATTATTGTATATAGTGTGGCTCTGTCAATACAGGAAGAAACTCTCAGTCAAGGGACAAACTTACAAATGACTTTATAATCTCGGCAACTGTATCCTTACAAAAACAAGAATCAATTGTTGACTGCCTGAAAAGTTAGCGAGGCTTAATAGTGTTAATACTGTGGAGCCTCGGCGACAATGGTCAAGAAAAATAGTAATTATTCTTTTCAAGACATTACTTGTTTAATATACTGTCTTCATCAAGTTGAACTTCCACAGAGAATTCTTCAATTGCAGATTTGACCGCATTTTCATTGCCAGAGTTTAAGCTTAACAGCCGCTTCTCTAGTTCAAGCAATCTCTGATACACAACAGCAGCGTAAGAATAAATGTACGAGTGTGGAAACATATTTGAAAATCAGACAAAGGCATTGTTAAATAGTATAAATAAGTTATTAGGCTCACCTCCCACAAGCTTTAGTTTTTGGGAGAATTGATGCCTAACATTACATGGTATGAGAGAAGCAAAGTTTTTGGGATCGAATCTTATAACAACCTCAAAATCAATTAAAATTCACAAACTTGATGGGCATTGCAAAAAGACAAAGAAATTCATTCTTGAGAAAAGTTAAGTGATTGACATTTGTAAAGATAAAAGTAACCCATATTTGAAGGAGAGTGTTAAAGAGTATAAATAAGTTGTTAGGCCCACCTCTCACAAGTTTGAGTTTTTAAACTAGAGCTTTTGGAAGAAGAATTGGTTCTTAACACTGCTACAGGCATTGCAAAGGAAAAATTTGGCACCATGGTTTATGCAGAGTCTCAATCAATTATGGCTACAGCCACAAATATATAGAACTGCTTACATAGTTTTTTTCCCCTCATTATACAGTGTTACCCAGGTTTTTCCCCTCGTGTTTTTCTCGCTACTTTTTCCCATAAAATTTGAGTTCCAAAGAATCCAAACACAGCCCTAGTTTATGACTGATATATAGAGATTATTTTTTTCTAATTTATAGGAACATATTAAATAGTTTGTAAATGTAATCATCTAAATTTGGGTTAATGATTCAAATCACTGAATTAAAGAAAGAAGAGAAGCATCATTAGACAGAGATTCTCAAACTAACCTCAGAAGGAACAAAGTGAGTGGCCAATCCAGTTGCAACCAATTCCTTTCCATTTAACCTTGCTCCTGTTAAGGCCAAGAATTCCCCTGCACACACATCAATGTTATAAATCTTGTAAAGAAGCCCAAGGAATTTCAATTTATGTTGTTCATATTGTTCTGGGCGGAAGCAATAAATAGCGGTATATGAATATATCAAAGCGATAAAATGAATACACAGAATTTACGTGATTCGGAAATTCGCCTAGGTCCACGGGAGGCAGCAGATATTATTTGAACTGAGTAGGAAATATACGAATACGTATACGTATTTCTCACGAATAATATCTCTCAAGTGTTTTCCCAAACTCACAAGTATTTTCTCTCTTTGAGTTTGCTTATACTCTCTCTGATTTTTTCTAATTTTTGCCTTGTTTTTCAATGCATGAACTCTTCCCTATTTATAGATGAAGAAAGGCTCTCTTTCCTTAAATTGTGCCATAATTTAAGCCTTAAATTAGGTTACCAATTTCCTTAAATTATGTCACTAATTTTCTTAAATCATGCCACAAATCATACCACAAATTAGGCCACTAATTTCCCTAAATTATGCCACTAATTTGTTACTTTTAGAGCCAATATTCAACAATCTCCACCTTGGCGAAAAAGTTCATAACGCTGCCTCCAAATGCGCCCTAGGTGACCTAAGCTCGAGAGATGTTGATCAAGTTCAAGCAGTGTTGAAACTTGATCCCTGTAACCACCTTTGTAAGCATATCCTGCGGGGTTATCTCAGCTCGACTTTCTCGAGTATAACATTCCCTTCATCGACGATTTCTCGAACAAAATGAAATCGAACATCGATGTTTTGGCGCGACCATGATGAACTTGGTTCTTTGCCAAACAAATGGCACCGTCGTCGCAGAAAACCTCCACGTTCTTCTTGAACAATACCCAAATCCTTAGTCAACCCGAGAAGCCATATAGCTTCTTTGAATGCTTCAAGCATGCCCATATACTCGCCTCCGTAGTAGACAAAGCTACAGCTGATCGCAATGTTGATCTCCAACAAACCGGTCCTCCCGCCATTGTGAACACATAACCAAATAGATCAATGCTATCCAGATCTCCAAAGATAGTCGTAATCCACATATCCAACTAGGTGTTTACCTTCGCCCGTCTCTCTCAAACTTCAAACCAATATCCACAAGACTGTATGTACCGTAGAATCCACTTCACCGTCACAATTTTACCCGGACATGCATGTACCGACTCACCATACCAATGGAAATATCGTGTCCTGCAAACCATTTGCATCGTCAAGGCACCAACGGCATTTGCATATGTAACACGTTTCATTTGCTTCTTCTCATCGCGGTGCTGGTGACATTAATGCACTTAACCGAAAGCTGAGGCGAGCAAGGTACTTACCGGTTTGGTTTTTTCATCAATGTCAAACCTTTGTAGTACTTTCTTCAGATACCTTGATCCGTGTCGGACAGACCGTACTTGCGAACCTATCTCTCAGGATTTCCATCCCAAGAATTTTCTTAGCTTCTCCAAGATCTTTCATTTCAAATTCTAACTCAACAGAGCCTTCAATCTATCGATCTCCACCTTGCTCTTAGATGCAATCAACATATCATCAACATATAAGAGCAAATAAACGAAGGTACCGTCTTGAGTTTCCGAAAGTATAAACAATGATCAAACCGACTACGTGTGTACTTTTGCTCTCTCGATGAAGCTATCAAAACGCTTTGTACCATTGTCGCTGATCGCTTCAAACCGTAAATTGACTTGCTTCACCAAGCCCATTCTCCTTCGCCCTGGAATTTTGAAGCCATCCTATTGAAACATGTAGATTTCTTCGTTCAAAGTACCACGGAGAAAAGTCATTTTGACATCGAGTTGAGCTAACTCGAGATCAAATCGTTTCTACCAAAGCCAATAGTATCCGAATAGATGAATGCTTAACAACATGGTGAGAATACCTCATCAGAATATTCTTCTTTCTCGAGCATAGCCTTTTGCTACTGGCTTTGTATCCGATGTTGTCTTTACCAGAAAGACCTTCCTTCTTTGGCATGCACCCATTTGCAACCAATAGTTTTCTTTCCTTTTGGAAGTCGAACCAACTCCCCTGTCCGATTACGATGTGTAGACTTCATCTCTTCATCCATTGCCATTTTCCACTTCATACTATCAACTCTGCACGCTTCTCTCAGAAGTGCGTGGGACATCATCATCAATTACCTGGAAGTGCGAATGCTACCATGTCCGTGTATCCGGTAGGCTTCCTAATCTCCCTTCGGTCGAGTAGTGGCACAGATTCCGCCGTTGATTAATTGGTAGCCGATGGTGAGAGAACCTCCACCTCAACCGATCTCTTCGATCATCAATTTGATCTTCACCACGACGGTGGCACCGGTGCAATTTGTTCCTGGATCTTCCGAGATTCTCAAGCATCATCTTAGAAAGAGTATTTGGACTTTCATTCTCTTCTCCTACGAATTTGTTTGTCTCAACATAACAGACTCGTCGAATGTAACATCTCGCTTAAGACGATCTTCTCGATTCACCACAAAGAAAGTCGAAATCCTTTAACTCCTTCCTTAAAGCCCAAGAAAACAATTTCTTTGCTCTGGGATCCAGCTTTGGATTCACTAACATGAAAATATGTAGACATCTAAATATTCGCAATGAATCATAATCGAGCAGTTGTCCAGACCATACCTCTTAGGAGTTTTTCCATCTAATGCGATCGCAGTGAAGTCTCCTTGACTATATGAGTTGCATATGACAAAGCCTCATTTCAAAAATGCCTTCCTCAATTTGGAATGAGATAGCATACATCGAACTTTCTCAACCAAAGTACGATTCATTCGTTACGCAACTCCATTCCGTGTGGTGTACGAGGAACCGAAAAATGTCCGATTATCCCTTCATCTTGACAAACTTTAAAGAAAGGATCCGATTTATACTCGCCACCATTATCGATCCGAGCTTTTTAATCTTCCCGCTGTAAGTCTCGATCATTTTCTTCCATTTAAGAAAGATATCCAACTTCATCTGTGACTCATGTTGTATATCCGCATATCTAGAGAAATCATCAATAAAAGTCACAAACCAACGTTTACCTCCAAGTGAAGCATTCTTGGAAGGTCCCCAAACATCCGTGTGAATATAATCAAGAGATCCCTTAGTACGATGAACGGCAAGTGTCGAATCCTTGACTCTTGTTTGTTTTCCCATTACACAATGCTCACAGAATCAAACTTTCCAGCCTTGGCACCTTTCAAAAGCACCTTGCTTCATTAAGCCTTACAAAGCCTTTTCACCGACACGCCCTAAGCGCACGTATTGCCACAAAGGTGCGGAAGAATCATTTTCCTTTTCTTCGTAACTACTCGAGACTGCTTCTTCCCGTAACTCGTACACACCCATCTGTGAAATACAAGTTCGCCTTCCGAGTACCTTTCATTGCTACAAATGCACCTCGTACAACTTTCAAGACTCCATTTTCCAATGTTACCTTGTAACCACGGGAGTCTAGAACACCTAAAGAAATAAGGTTTTTCTTTAGGTCGTGAATATACCTTACATTTGTAAGTCGTCTGATTGTACCATCGTGCATCTTTAGTCGTATTGTTCGATCCTTTTGTCGAGCATTGTCGCGTTGCCCATAAGCACAACTCCTCCATCGAGCTCGCTCAAAACTCGAAAACCAATGTCCTGTTTGGACACATATGATAAGAACATCCGTAACCAAGGATCCACTTATCCGAGTAGGTTTTTGATGATGAAACCGAAAAGGCCGATTCTTCATCTTCATCGCCCTCTATGCAACATTTGCATTCGACTTGTCCTTGTTTGGACAATCTTTCTTCCAAAGGCCCTTTCTCGGGCGACAATAGGGCATACTGCCCTTCGCAGGACGTCTTCTCGGATGACTCTCCTCTGGACTTTGATCTAGATTTCCCACATTATTTGATCCGCCGCATTTTTGTTGTTAGTCCTACCTCTACCACCATCAACGCTTCGATATCGAAGTCTCCTCGTGATCACGTTGATCCTTCTTCCTGCTATTTACCAAAGCATTTGAAACATCTACGAACTTAACCTCATCATTTCCATATAACAGTTGTCAGGTTAAACGCTCATAGCTCTCGTGTAATGAATTCAACAACAACAAAGCCTTTATCTTCATCGATAATTTCAACATCTAAATTTTGCAAATCGGCCAAAATTTTATTGAAATTATCTAAGTGCTCAATCATAGTGGGTACCTTTCAGACCGGAAAAGCAGTTTCTTCTTCAAGTAGAAATTGTTTCTCAATACTTTTCGTCATGTATTTGTCCTCTAGTTTCTTCCTCCTGCAGAACTCGCTACATTCTCTTTCATGACAAAGTACTCTGATCTTTTCCTAAGCACGATCATTGTGCCACAAGCTTATTGATTGGACATAATTCCAATCTTCATTTGAATAATCTCCTGCCTGGTTCTCCAAGGCTATATTAGATCCTTCTAACAATAGATCTAATACTTCACATTGCCACATACGCCAAAGTTATCATTGCCGAATTTCTCCACCTCAAACTTTGCGTTGACAACATATTTCTTCGAGTAGAACTTGGTTTTCCATAAATTCTATGGTCAACTTGTTCACCTTCTTCGATCTCTCCTTTATCGCCCATAAAAGTACAAAAATTTTGCACTTACAACTTAAAACAAGAGCTTTTTCCAAATTTTATACCTTATTTGAAAAAACAGAGTCCTAGTTGAATCCTAATGGTCCAATTAGCTAGGAATAGATCCAACTCAGTTGAAAACGGATGAAAAATGCACCAACTCGTCCAAATATCACTAGTGACCGAAGTTGACTCGGTCCAACTCTCGGCGAGTTGACTCATTTGGCAAGAAGACTCAGCTTCGGCGGTGATTCGACTTTCGATTTGAGCGATTCTCTCACCGTTGCGTTCGTCTTGTCGAAAAGCTTCGATTTGATATATAATACCGCTATATTTGGCTCGATACCAATTTGTCATACAAGCAATAAATAGCAGATATGAATATATCAAAGCGATAAAATGAACACACGTAATTTACGTGGTCTCGGCACTCCGCCTAGTCCACAATGGGAGAAGCAAATATTATTTGAATCGAGTAGGAAATATACGTAATACGTATAATTCCTAACTAATAATATCTCTCAAGTGTTTTCCCAAACTCACAAGTATTTTCTCTCTTTGAGTTTTGCTTATACTCTCTCTGATTTTTTCTGATTTTTGCCTTATTCTTCAATGCATGAACTCTTCCCTATTTATAGATGAAGAAAGGCTCCCTTTTCCTAAATTGTGCCATAATTTAAGCCTTAAATTAGGCTACCAATTTTCTTAAATTATGCCACTAATTTCCTTAAATCATGCCACAAATTAGACCACTAATTTCCCTAAATTATGCCACTAATTTATTACTTTTAGAGCCAATATTCAACACATATAAGCATATGCTTACCCAAATACCCAGGGAGACGAGAATGCATATACGAGAAACCACAATCAGTATGAAACCCAATACTTGCTTCTGGTGTGGAAAAGACCTATTTTGGAGCATTCATAAAGAGTTAGTGTGGAACAAAAAAAAAATCAAAAAGTAGGAAACAAAAGAGAAAATAAGAATATAAGAATCTCGCGAGTACGTACAGTTTTTTCTGTAACAACAGAGAACCTCATAGGGATCATTAACGATGCTCCTCCACCCATTGATATTCCATGGGCAAGAGCAACCTGTCAATCATCATCGAATTACTTGTATATATTACTATCATCACCAACACTTCAAAAAGATATTGGAAATGTATGTATCCAAATAGTTTCAAACATTTGTTGACCTACACCACAAGCATTTTTACCAGAGAGTGAAGTTCTATATTACCAAGGTTTTTTTGCAGGTGTGAATGTGGTAGCAGAGCCAATACATTCTGTAGACAACTTCAATGCATGAGTCCTCTGTCAGTTCAAAAATTGACAAGGAACTTCACTCGTTATATGAGGCAAACATATGAAATCATCTATTTTTAAAAAATATATATATTTGTAATCATCTATAGTTTAAGCATAAGGATTTTGAAAATGGGGAAAAAAAATTGAGTGCATTATTTTAATTGACTAAAGATTTGTTCGGCTTCTAGTATCGTATAAAAGCGTTTATGACAACAAAAACACTTCAAGACTAAACATGAAAAAAATTGTCATAAATACTTTTAGGGCTCAGAAAGCATGTTTTGTGCTTGCCGAAAGAAGCACGTTATCTTGAAATCGTTAATGTCAAAAACCACTTTTAATATAAGCATAAGCAAATGAACCCTAAGATAACTTACTAATATTCCTTCCACCATAAAACATTTTTAAATCTCCACCAGCTGAGAAGGCTCTGCCTGCTCCCTATTTAAAATAAAGACAATCTTAAGAGCCAAAGCCAACGAAGACTCCATCTCCAACTATATGATTAAATCTAAAACTCTAACTGTTTAACTGGAAATGACATATATCATCAATCAAACCAAAACTAGAATTGTAGCTGAAATTCATGAAAGCAGAATAAAACAACCTTGATTAAAATAAGTTCCGCTCTTTCATCTTTCTCCCACTTTTCCAAATATTTTGCTAGAAGTGATACCTATTTATGGTGCAAGAAATTAAGATTGAGGACAAAAACATAAACAAATTGCAACAAAATTATGGGCAAAGTCTATTTAGCATACCACTTTTGAGGAGATGACATTCAATTGATGGGGTCGGTTCAATGTGATCAACCTCACATTGTCTATTTCTTCTCCAAGTACAACCTAACAATCAGTTTCAAGGATACAGATATGTTGTGATCAAGAGATATGTGTTTCGTTTGGAACTAATTGCAAGAAAAATCCATTTACAAATGAGAAATACATAACCCAAAATTGCTTAAATCGAAAAGGTAACAGCATAACAACAAATTGTCCCTGAAACTAAAAAGTTGAAGAAAACTACCTCTTCGTTGGAATTCACAACTTCTTGAGCCATTTATATGATCAAAGAACTTAAAGATTTTAACTTAAGTACTGCAAAAAAATCTGATAATTAGAGAATGCCCACAAGTAATGAATGAGAATTTGAATTCGTTAAATACTATCTGCAGTGTATAATTGGGTACAGCATATTTTTTCCTTAATTATTGTAGAATAAAAAAAAGAAAAAAAGAAGATAAATATTTTCGAATCTAAGACCTGGAAACAGGATATCAAAATCTAGTTAACCGAGGATGGATATGAAATTGAAACTTGCATAAAAATGAAGAAAATGGAAACAAAACCATTAAAAAGATAACAGAAGAAAACAAAGTGAAGACTAACAGAGAATTAACATGTAAAAGCTAGAGTTTTAATGAGAGACCTGAGGAAGAAAGCAACTGAAGTGGGTTTTATGAAGAGAATGGAGATGTAGAAAATATATAAAGTGGAAGAAATATTAGTTTAAGTATGGCAACAAACGAACAAAGTCAAGCGGCTTCTTTTATGGTTCTACCTGCCACCTTCAACCGAAGCTTGATTATTTGATTTGAGAAGGGTAGGAACTCTGAAAAAAAAAATAGGTTCGTTATTTTTACCGTAAATTTAATTTTTATCTGATTGATAATCATAAATTTCTATATGTAAAATTAATTATATTTATTTAATTAATTTATATATTAATTAATAATTAACGTTATTAAGAAATTTTAAAAAAAATTATAAATATTTTTTTTCATATTTTTTAATAACTGTGTTGGTACCCAAATAATAACAAATTTCGAAAAAAATTTAAATACATATTTATTTAATTAATTAATATCAATAATAGATATCACTTTTACCGTAATAATACGTAGAGGGTGTAATTCCCACCAAACCCCATCACGCATTTTATCAATCTACTATTCAAGGAGTTTTTTTTTCACAATATTCACGGAAGGGACCCATTTTAGAATCAACGACATGCATTAGCCAATGAAGAAACGACAACTTGACAAAATTACGTAGAACATTTGCCATTTAGTAATTTTGGTAACATTTAAAACATATATCAAAACCATAAAATATAATACAAAATTCGTGTAAATTAAATCATGTTAAAATATCACTTAATTTAATAAAATTTAATTAATAATTATAAATTATTCTACCTAAATAATTTTAATATCCTAATAATACCATATAAAATTATTATTTTTTTAACGCTAAGGGTTTTCTATTTATTTCTGGTCTTTATTTTAGAATTTATCTTCACTTTGTTAATTTTTTATGAGAATAATATTTATAGGAATTATCTAGTTAGTTGTAATAATGAAAATGATAAAACAAAAAATAGGAAATGGAGAAGGAAGATTCATATTTTATAAAATTAGACAAGACAAAAATCGCATTCTTTGTTCTTTGAAATTATATGTCTTATTTAATAAATATAAAAAATTAATTTTTTTATATTTATTTACATTTAAATTCAAATTAATTATAAGTAATGTATTTTATATTTTATATTTCATTTAGTTATATTAATACATCAAGAATTTTTCTTTTATAAAAATTATTTAAATTATTTATTTAACTTTTAAAAATATAAAATCTTAGAATTATTTTATCATTTATTCTTATTATATCAAAATTAATTATATATTTATAAAAAGATTAAGTATATATTGTTAAATATATTTTATAAATAAAATCATAAGAAGATTATATATATATATATATATATATATATATATTAATATAAAATAATTATATATTTATTTTTAAATATATATCATTATTATTCCTTTGGCATAAATATTATTTATTTTTTATTAACTTAAAAATTTATTTTTTTCCGTATAAAATATTTATTATTGGATTATTTTTTCGGAAGATTTCATCATCTTATTTTTCAAGTTAACATTTTTGAACTAAGTTTGGATGGTTTAATTGGATTTAACCATCTATTATTTTTTATATATAAAATAACGTACAAATATATATATACTCAATCATCATTCGTATAGGAGGAAGTAAGAACTCGCTTGATGCATATGTTATTATGATAATTTGTATTTTAAATTATCTAGTTGTAAATTCAATACATTAAAGTGTTGATCTATGAAAAATAATTACTAACGTTTAGTTATATTTGTTATATTATTTTTTAAATAACATATTACATAAGCACCTACTCATATCCATCTACATTGGATGTCATTTAAACCCACATTATTTTAGTACCTTGAGCATGTACAATTGTACAACGAATAAATTGTATTTGTTATATTATTTACTTATATTTTTTAATGTTTATTTTATATAGAAAAAAAATTAATGTAATTTTTTTTTCTATTATGTTTACTTACTTGAAATAAGATATTTTGTAAATGAATTACCTCCGGTAAGAAATGATTTTAATTTACTTGATGAATGAATATTTACAATTTAATTAATACAAAAAATAAAAAAAATTATAATAATTAAAAATAAACATAATTATAGTGAAACTAGTCTTGAATTCTTGTTGCCCCTAGCTTTTGTTGTTGATTGCCTCCAACTAGTGTGTTGGTTGCCTCCAACTGGTTATTGAGTTCTTCAGCATTTTTTTTAAAGTTGAAATATATGTTAATTATTCTTAACTTATTAAGTAAGCTCGAAAACCGTGAAAAACTTAAGAATTTGGTAAAAAAAATTATTAATTGCTTCGATGTAGAGATATGATAAGTCTTGATTATTTCAGCTTGAATCTTTTCTCTCACTAAATGGTAATCAATCTCTATGTGTTTGGTTTGTTCATAAAACACTCGATTTGATGCAATGCGAAGGGTAGTTTGATTGTTGCAATATAACTTGGCCGATTGAGGGTGTTTGATACCCAAACCATTCAAAATGTATCGTAATCAGGTAACTTCGTAACAAGTTGCCACTATAGAACAGTATTCTGCTTCTACACTCGATCAAGAGACTGTGTTTTGCTTCTTAGTCTTCTAAGAAATTAGTAAGTTTCCAAGAAGCATACAATATCTCGTGATTGATGGTTGTGTGTCAGTGCATCTAGCCCAATCTGCATCACAAAAAGTATTTTGTTGTAGTGAACTAGTTGTTGAGAAAAAGAGACCTTGTCTTGGTGTGTTCTTGACATATCGTAGCACTCGTTGAGTTGCTTCCAAATGTGGTTGTCATGATTTGTACATGTATTGATTGAGAATGTACACAACATACACTAATTCAAGTCATATGATGGTCAAGTATATCAATCTCCCAACAAGTATTCAATAGAATGTGGGATCACTGATGAATTCTCATTTAACCTTACTGAGGGATAAATTATATTCTATAGGTGAATTGGCAGGTTTGGCACCAAGATAACCCATGTCCTCCAATATTTCAAGTGCGTATTCGCATTGTGACAGAACAATTCTCTTCTTGGATCGCGAAATTTCTATGCCCAAAAAATACTTTAATTCACTGAGATCTTTTAGCTTGAATTGTCACATGAGATTATTCTTAGTTTCTTCAATGTCTTGTAGATTGTTTCCCGTTATGATTATATTGTCTACATAGACAAGAAGAGTAGAGAAGCAATTACCACGGATTTAGACAAATAATGAGTAATCATACTTGGATTGGTTAAAACCAACTAGCTTAAGTGTTGTTGATAGCTTGGTAAACCATTATCGTGAGGCTTGTTTGAGTCCATACAAATATTTGTGTAGTTTACATACTCATGTTTCCCCCTTTCATCCGAATCTGGGTGGAAGACGCATGTAGACATCTTCGTGGAAATCACCATAGAGAAAGGCATTGTTGATATCGAATTGGCAAAGATGCCAATTTTGAATAGCAGTAACAACAAAAAGGAGACGAACGGTGACAAGTTTGGCTATTAGTGCAAAAGTTTCATGGTAGTCAAAACCTACGATCTAACTGTATCATTTGGCCACTAATTGAGCCTTGTATCGTTCTACAGAACCATCAGGATTATACTTGATTTTGTAGACTCATTTATAACCAAATGGTTTCTTGTTTGGAGGAAGTTGTTTAAGCGTCCAAGTGCCTTTAGTTTCAAAAGCATCTAGTTCTTATTTCATGGCAAGCCGCCATTTTCGATAATTGAAAGCTTCAGCAAAGGTGGTTGGTTCCCTGAGAATGGAAATAGTAGTAGCAAAGGCATGATGTGCAGGTGATAATCGGTCATAGGTAAGTACATGAGATAGGGAATGAGAAGTACCTTTGTTATCGGACGATGGTGATTTAGACAAAGGGAATGACCGAGAAGGAAAGGAAGCTTTCACATGATACTTTTGAAGGTGGCTAGGAATATGAGTGGATTGGCGGATTCTAT
Organism: Hippophae rhamnoides; assembly: GCA_033030585.1. NCBI lineage: Eukaryota > Viridiplantae > Streptophyta > Magnoliopsida > Rosales > Elaeagnaceae > Hippophae > Hippophae rhamnoides. The sequence continues at coordinate 34,251,585 of CM065433.1, forward strand.
ATGTAACTAGTGTTGAAGGAGTCATGTGCGGTGCGAAAGATGATAATGATGTTTCATGAAATGTATCTTGAAGATTAGAGGTGTGTGAGTCAATTGCTAGAAGGAAAAAATGATGTATGATTAAATGATGTATTTGAAATGGTCAATTGACGAATGTTAGACATGTCATCATAAATAGTATTTTTTGATGAAAAGAATAGAGTTAGAGTGTTGACAGCAGAAGTGGAATAAGGAAACACATGTTCATGAAAGATAACATCACGAGACACGAAAGTTTTGCATGTTTTTAGATTGTAGACTCGGTAACCTTTTATCCCAGATGGATACTCAATGAATATGCATCGATGTGATCTAGCATCAAACTTGGTGTGTTGATTATGATGTGCAGATGCAAAGCAAAGAGTACCAAAGACACGAAGATGTTCATACCTAGGAACTTTGTGAAAAAGGATTTCAAATGGTGTTTTACCCATGAGAACAGGTGTTGGAGTACGATTTATGAGGTATGTGACTATAAGAATGGCATCTCCCTAAAATTGTTTAGGGAGGTTGGCTTGGAAGAGCAATGTGCAAGCTACATTGAGAAGGTGACGGTGTTTGCGTTCAACAACACCATTTTATTGAGGGGTAGAGACACAACTAGTGTGATGTAGGATTCCTTTTGTAGAAAATAACTGGGTCGTACAAAATTCTAGTCAATTATCAGATTTAGTGTTTAAGAGATAGACTCATGTGCATCTTGAGTAGGCATCAACAATAGGAAAGAAATAGCGTGCTGCATTATGTGTTGGAATGTGATAGCCACCCCAAATATCAACATGAAACTTTAAAATGTGCTTTTGTATTGATAAAACTTAAAGGAAATGGATTACGAGTTTTCTTAGCTAGTGGACAAATAGAAAAATCGCTAATAGAACAAAAGGGTATATTGATGGAAAGAGAAAATACACACAAACTGTTATCAGATAACTAACCAAGTCGTATATGCTAGAGATAAGGGTTGGTTGGAGCGGTATTTGAAATGGAAAAACATCCAACCCTTTCCATAATATTTAGGTAGTAGAGTCTTAATTTCTCAGTTCTCATCCCAATAGTCTTCCCCGAGCGTTTGTCCTAAAAAAACACATTATTAGTGAAGGTGACATGACAAAATGAAGTTTGAGTGAGTTTGGCTATTGAAATCAAATTTAATTTGAAGAAGGGAACACATAAGACATTATGGAGTATGAAATTATTGGAGAAATGTACGGTGTTGATATATGTAACACGGGTAAATGAATGATCAGGTAAATGCACATGTCGATTAATGACTAGAATGTTGGAGCTCATAAGGCTTTGGAAACATACCATGTCATCAGTTGCCCCTTATATCAAAAATCCAACAGGTTTCTGAATGTAAAACACTCGCATATAAAGTGTTACTAGAAGGAGTAGTCACTTGACTTGTCATGCTACCTAATTTAGCTTGATTTAGAAGTGTAAGGAGCCCATGCTTGCCTGAAAGTTAGTATGATAAGCTTTGGAAGGAAAGCCATAACTTTCATTTCTCTTGTCTTGAATCGCCTTTTTTCTTTCAACACATATTGATGTTATGTCCATTCAAATCGTAGAAATCACATTTGAGGCAATTTTGGTAGCTTTTAGAATTGTGGTCAATATTGTTGCATCGATCGCACTTAAGATGTGAGTTCCTTGGTTGGTAATTCTTGAAAGGATATTGTGGACGACTATCCTTGGCGACAATTGCGGTAGCTTTTTCCATCTTTCCTATTGTTTATGTGGAGACATCTTTCTACTTTTCATCTTGAACAATGAGTGAATATACCTTATTTACTATAGGTAAAGGTTCCATGAGCAAGATTTGTCCTCGTGCTATTATGTAAACTGTGTTAAGCGCCATGAGAAACTTTATGGTTTGTTACTTTTGTTGGTATTCTTGTAGTTCCTTTATGGCGTTTCCTCCACAATGTGGAAGGGGACATAGTGTATCTTGAGTATCCCATAATCTTTCCAACTTGGTGTAGTATTCTTCGATGCTCACCTTTTTGTATGTAGTCATGGATCTCTTGCTCGATTTGAAATAGGTACACGTTGTTGGTGTGTAAAAAACCTTCCTTCAATTCTTCCCATAGCTCATATGCGATATCATTATACATGACACTTTCGGTAATTTTAGACAATATGATATTGAGAATCCATCTTTTGACAAAAATGTTGTAGTGAGTCCATTGTTTGGTTTCTACCTCAGAGTTTGCTAGTGACCTCATGATTGTGCCATCAATAAATCTGTTTTTGTTTTTGGTGGTGAGAGCCATGAGCATCGTATGACTCCAAATATGATAGTTTTTTATGATTTAAGGATTGAGCTACTAAAACCATGCTCGGTTGGTCTGAGTGATGCAAGTATAATGAATGACTAGGATCATCATACCATTTTGGTACAGTGTGGTTGGTATTGGTAGTTTCAGACATGATTGTTGAATGAAAAAATTGAAAACGAGATAATGACTATTTATGGAAAAATAATGAATTAAAATGAGTTGTATTTTATAGGAAATGGATCAAGGATTCCAAAACTGGAAATTTTCGTTCCAAAATCGGTCGAAAAGTGGATGAACCAGCGTCTAGAATAACTAAACCGAATAACAACTGAATCAGCTAACGAAAACCGGCTAAAGATTGAACCGGTTGGAAGACCAAACCGGCTAACGACGTGTCATTTTTTTAGAGAGCAGTTTGAACGGTGAGTCATTTGCGATTTCTTTAAAGAGCATGCGTGTTACTCCAATGAGGCACGTGGGACCCTACAGGGTGCATGGATGGTCGTTTTGGCCAGAAAAAAATTACAAATTGCTCAAAATGTTTTGGAGATTATAATTGAATGAATTTGAAATTGTGAATACGAAGAAAAATTATAATGATTAAAAATAGACATAATTATATTAAAAATAATCTTAGATTCTTGTTATCCATTGAATTTGTTTGCCTCCCTTCTCGAGTTTTTCAAACAACTCTTATATCTTTTAAGATTAATAAAATGAATTCCAGATCTTAAATTAATCAACCCATTATATAATTGTATTATTAATTTTGTTGATTTGGAACTATGACACTAATAAAAGTTTGTAGTGGTTTCCTAAATCTGAAAGCTTTTTGAGGCATATAATGGATATTTTCAATAGTTTTTAGAAGATTGAAGATTGAAATGACACAACCACATGCAATAAAAGAATCCAACGATCAACAAAATCAAAATGTGTCCTCTTGTTTATTTGTTAAATAAAAATGGACAATATATTCTATATTCACAAGGTTACTACATCGAGGTCTAAATTTAAGATATCACGTATTAAAAGATGGGAGATTATTTTCTTATAAAATCAAGAAATTTGCTTAAAAAAATGAACTTGATTAGTCCCAAATGTTATAATAGTACAAATTAGAAGAAACTAAGAGGATAAAAGAATGTGAGACTGGAAGGAAGAAATTTACAAAAATGATACGTAACTGTTAACATTAAAGGGAATTTAAGACCTTTTTTTAAAGTTAAATAGAATGTTTTTGAAGGATAAAAAGTGTATAATTATTAAAAATGAAGGCATTCATTTAGAATTTTAATAATAAGTATATATATATATATATAATTTAGCTACACCCGGAACATTGATCTCCAATTCTAACATTCTTACAATTTTTCCCGAATTCTGATCAATCAACATCGAAAATTTGAGAATCTCTTATAGCCATGAAAATATTAAAGGATTCAGTTGAAATGATGAAAATATGTGAGAGGGAGTAATTACTCATTCAGTATGATTAAGCCATCAAAATTTGAGAATTTGAGAATTTGAGAATCTCTTATAGCCATCAAAATATTAACAGTCGGAAGATTAAAAAATAAAAATGATATTAAATAGTATCTTTTCTTTCTTTTAATTTAATTACATGAGAACCCATTTAAATTCTAAAGAAACCAAAATTAAAGTTATTTAATCATTATATTATAATCTTTCATTAGTAGTATCAGCTGATATAATTAGTCCATACTAAGATCATTTCATTTGGTAGATTCAATATTTTAAATTATGATGAACAAAAATCGTCATTTTCTATTTGAACCTCTCTTATCTTACGGTTTTGCTCTTTTCTTTTTTTTTTATGAGAAATTTACACCGTTAATACTAAAAGGAATTTAAGACTTTTCTTAATTTCCATAGAATGTTTTTGAGGACAAAAAGTGTCTAACTATTATAAATGAGATCACTAATTTAGAATTTTCTTTTTAAATGTCAAACTGGTTGTTTTATAGTAGATAGAAATAATATTATATATCATGTAACTATGATTTGGTGTTTTTTCATACATTAGAATTTGGAGCATAACTTATATTAAGTTAACACTATTATGTTTGAAGAAAATCACTGTAGAATATTTTAATACAAAGAGGTAATTATTCTTATATAATCAAAACATAAAATGTAAATAAAACATAGAATGTAATAAAAAAGCGGACGAAAATTGTAAGTTAGAAATAGTTATTTAATCTACCTTTGGAAGAAGTTTATCTTTTCAATTTTTATGCTTTGTGCATAGGGGAACTGTTGCATGGTTTTCCTTAAAATTAGAATCAAAACATAGAATTAACTCTACGTATGAAACAAATGATAAAAATTGTAAGTTAGAAATATACTTACTATAATCAAAACATATCATGCAAGGGTATCTTGCCTAGAAGTTTATCTCCATATCTAAAAAAAAGGAAGACTTAAATTTTATGGATTTGAGAAATATTGAAAATGTTAAAAATTAACAAAGGAAGAATTGTAATAATTACGTTAGTGTATGAGATGGACGGTATTGCAGGTTGATGTGAAACTATAAATGAAAGATTCTTACAATTTGAGAGCTTCTTGAAACGATTTAAGAAGTAAGTTTCACACAGCAATAATGGTGGGATGTTTTAATCTTTTATGATTAAGAATATGTACGGGGTTAGTAGCATAGTGCACAGCATTAATGAGTGAGGGACAGTAAGTTTCACACAGCAATAATGGTGGGTAGTTTTAATCTTTTATGATTAAGAATATGTAGTGAGTTAGTGGCATAGTTGTCCAAACATTAATTTTAGAAACATTTTGGAGTTTTCATTCTCAATAATCAAACTCGCTTTTAGTGTTGATGTACAACCAACAAAATAAAAGAATCAAGCTTTCATCTTAGAGGGGAAAAAAGAAATGCAGACTCTAGCTTTAGTAGAAAAGCAACAGGGTAAGGTAAGTTAAAGTGATATATGAATCGGGCGGAACAGGTCTCAAACAAAACATACTCGAAATAAATCAATCTCATACATTCATCATACCAAATAAAACAAGACATTATCTAAGAAAAAACTGAAAACACAAGTTCACAGACCAAGGACGTCCAAGTCCCAGCAAAACTGAAAGTAGGTCTAAATTGATTTAAAAACTCCCGAATGACAGAAAAAAACAAAATCAAGTAAACAAGTTGGGCCTTGATGCTTTATATGTGGTCTTCAGCTTCCTGCTTGGGGGCCTGACCTTCTTAAACACCAAGGGGAATTTGATTTTGGAGTTATGGAACTGTTTGGTGCTTTCCCTCTTGCAAAGTTTTGCAGGAATGGTTGCAGTCTTGATGATTTGAATGCATGGAAACCTAACCCTGTGACGAGAAGCCATCTCGGTGTACATTTGTTCTACAGCGCCATTGAGGGTAGTGTCACGGTACTCCTTGTACATGTTATGATAACCGGTTCGGCTTTGATATCGCAGCCATATTCCATAGTTCTTGATTGTGGTTGGATTTTTCTCAAAAATCTGAAAAGTACAAAATATTTATATCAGAAAGTTGGGGGGACAAAAAAAGCTGATCAGTATCTGAAAAAAATATAGAGAACAGAACGGCACACAAAAACAAACATGATGATACTTTCTAAGAAACCATCCTCATATCAGCATATCAAGTACCAAAATTCCACTATCTACAATATTAAGATTATCTATCTGAATATCTATATGTATGTCTACTGCTATTCAATATACCAAGCTAAATTTCCAAAACAAATTAACATGTTAGCAATATTAAAAAATAGGAAAATAACAATGGCATGGATTGCTCTTAACTATTATGATACACTTGCTTTCCATAATAACAAGAAAAACTTGAGAGCAAAGCCTAAGAAAATGTTTCATGTACAATGACCTAACCCAAGACCACCCAAATCCAAATACTTAAGCAGAAATCATATGCATTGTTGCTTGAAGTAAAAGAACACAAAATTACACCAAAGCGAAAGCCTTGGGCTATACTACTGCTGCTAGTCATACTACTCACTATAAGACCTACTTATCATGTAGAACTAAAAGCTTGAACGGAATAAAAATCTTAGGGAGCTTTACATAAACTCATCGAATACTTCTTAAAACAAAAAACAATGCCAGATAGCATCCACCAAAGGTTGCTATAAAATAAATCCAATTTAGTGGTATAAAATGATCGTACAAATCTCCAAGTTGAGTGAGAAGTCTGCAATCAAAAATAGCTCATCTTTGCTTTGTAATAAACTTAGCCGAGAAACCAGGACAAACCTCATTGATGGCCAAAACTTGTCCATTGCTCTTCTTGACTTTCTTCAATTTCCTTAAAAAGTACCTAGAATTCAAAAATAAATAAAGTAATAATTAATAACAGAAGCCATCAAAAAATGACCAAAAGTCAGAACCAAATGCAAATAAATGCCCAACTGCATTTTTTGTCCCTAAAGTTTGGTTTGTATAATGTTTTTTGTCCCTGATGTTTCAAAAGTTGCAATTGCCTCGACCTTAGGTAATTGTAACAAAGTATAAATTTTAGTATTTTCAGTTAGCTGAATTTACTGAAGATTAAAAAAAATGCAGTTTCTGTTAGGAACGTAATTTTTACACTTCAATAAACTTCAGGGACAAAAAAGCGTCACTTAAAAAACACCAATCAGTAAAAATCCCACCTTCTGTGAGCTCAAATAACACCAATCACTAAAAAACCCACTTCTTAAACGATAGAAGCTAAACGATAGGGAGAAAAAAATATAGCTACCCCTAAAAAAAATAAAAAATAAAATGGGCTTTTTCCTTCATTGAAATAAGTTTAATTTGTTTTCAATTAGTTTTACAATGTTACACAATAATCAACTTCTGCAGCCTCAAGCGTTCTCAATTCTTGAGAAATGATCATCAGAAAGCAATAACAGAATACTAAAATATCAAAACTCCTTTTGGTTACAACTTACAAGAACCCACACACACAAAAAAAGATGTAAAGCTTAGACAAGAGAGCATACCAGAACTTGGACTTGGCACGGACTTCATTGGTAGCCCAGAGCTTCATACGGTAGATCTTAGGGTGTTCATCCGCTTCCGTTGGGAGAGCTCTTCCCACAACTTGGTATTGATGAAACTGTTTCCATAAAACAAAAACCATCGTTTTAAAGATCGTATTTTGAGAAAACGAAAATCAAGGAATAACAAGCAAATAAATAATACAAAAAAGCATTACCCTGAAAGTAACCATTTTTGGTAGCTAAGCTGCTGCTGCGTTTACGTTTCTGCAAATGCAAATACGATGCATATGAAGACGAGGAACGCATGTATGTTAGGGTAAACCCTAATATATCGAGTGTCTATTTCAATTGGGCCAAGCCCACTAAAATACAAATTTATAAATTACTATTATACCATGCCTTCTTTTTCCTTTCCTTTTCTTGTAAATGGCATTATAAGTTGAATAAAACTATACAAATATTAATAATTATAATATTTATTTTATTTATATTATCTAATTATTTTCTCTAATTTATTTCATTTATGTTATTATATTGATTTTTTTCTAACAAACACACATGACATAATTAAATAATAAATTTAAAACAACACATTAACCGATATATTTATAACAATTCAAATATAAATTATTTTAAATATAGTATTTATTTATGATGATGTTAGATTAAAATTAATAAAATAGTATAAATACAACAAATATAATATTTGAATAATACAAATGACATAAAAAATAGTTTAATGATATAAATAAAATAATTATAATACTTCAATAATATTTTTGTAAGTTTATGTTATAGGTTTTTTCCTTTTTCTAAGCAAAGCAAAAGTTTTGCTTCATAATTGTTTTTTATTTTACAAAACTTAAAATTAAAAAAAAAGTAGTATTTGAATTACATATTATAATCAAATTTTATATTTTTAATCCTCGATGTCATTTTTAAAAGTATGATGCAAGTATTCTTCTTCTTTTTTAAATAAATATAAAAATGAAATCATATAAATATTCATGTCAATAAAAAAATATTTTCTATAATAAAACTAATTATTAGTTTAAATCCAATTTCATCCTTAAATATAAATCGAGGACTTTGTTACTCTTTTTAGATGTGAGCGCAGTTCGATTTTGGTCGATTTTGACATAAAATATTAACTAAATTAACATATATCGATTTATTAAATCAAAAATCAAAATCAACCTATAAAATATCAGTTAAAAAATATTTAACCAAACTATTATATTGGTTTGATATGTTCAATTTATAATTTAGATTTACTTTTTTTAATGAATTTCAAAAGGTAACTTAGATTTTTTATTAATTATTGTAAATTGTTTTAAAAAATATAATAAGAGAAGAATAATACTAAAATTATATGTTTATAAACATATATGATATATGTACTATAAATATATAAATTAAAAAAATAAATATATGTATTAATAATATATAAACTAGTTTGATTGATTGTTTATTTGTAAACTTTAATCAACTCAATACACGTCATTTTTTGTATTTTCAAAACCGAAACCAACCTATTTAGACTTATAAAATATAAAACTCGATTTGATTCGATTCTATTTAAATTAAATAGGTTACTTTATCGTTTAATATGTCTACCTTTAACTATCCTTATGGAAATGCTCTTTCTCACTTTAGAGGAGAAAAAATGGCAAACCAACATCTAACTAAAAACTTATAATTTCCTCTTATTTCTTAATTTCTTTAATTTCCTTTGCTAGTTCTCACTTTTTTTATTTTTTCCCTCGTCTCAATTTTCTTCTAGTATTTTGTACATTTATTATTTATGTTTGTATATTTGAAGGAAAGAAAAGAAAGAAAACTAGAAAGAGAAGAAATGATATAAATGAGTACAAGTGGCTTATTTTATAATAATATATTGTGGTGTTGTGAACCATTGAACTCTTAGCTAGGGATGAACAAATAATCTCATCAATCCGTTTAAATTTAAAAATTTGATTCGATATGTCGAATTCAAATATGATCGTATTGATTTGATATGTTCAATTTATGATTTAGATTTACTTTTTTTAGTGAATTTCAAAAGGTAACTTAGATTTTTTATTAATTATTGTAAACTTTTTCAAAAAATGATGATAAGAGAAGAATAATATAAGTTGTTTCACCTTCTCAAATGATATAAAAATTTAACTAAAATTATATGTTTATAAACATATATGAAATATGTACTATAAATATATAAATTAAAAAAATAAATGTGTATTGATAGTATATAAACTAGTTTGATTTAGTGTTTATTTGTAAACTTTAAAACTTTAATCAACTCAATACACGTCATTTTTTGTATTTTCAAAACCGAAACCAACCTATTTAGACTTATAAAATATAAAACTAGATTTGATTCGATTCTATTTTAATTAAATAGGTTAATTTATCGTTTAATATGTCTACCTTTAATTATCCTTATAGAAACGCTCTTTCTCACTTTAGAGGAGAAAAAATGGCAAACCAACGTCTAACTAAAAACTTATAATTTTCTCTTATTTCTTAATTTCTTTAATTTCCTTTGCTAGTTCTCACTTTATTTATTTTTTCCCTAAGCTCAATTTTCTTCTATTATTTCATACATTTATTATTTATGTTTGTATATTTGAAGGAAAGAAAAGAAAGAAAACTAGAAAGAGAAGAAAGGATATAAATGAATACAAGTGGCTTATTTTATAATAATATATTGTGATATTGGTAACCATTGAACTCTTACCTAGGTATGAATAAATAATCTCATCAATTCGCTTAAATTTAAAAATTTGATTCGATATGTCGAATTCAAATATGATTATATTGGTTTGGTATATTCAATTTATGGTTTAGATTTACTTTTTTTAGTGAATTTCAAAATATAACTTAATTTTTTTATTAATTATTGTAAACTTTTTTAAAAAAATGATGATAAGAGAAGAATAATATAATTTGTTTCACCTTCTCAAATAATATAAAAATTTAACTAAAATTATATGTTTATAAACATATATGATATATGTATTATAAATATATAAATTAAAAAAATAAATATGTGTATTAATAATATATAAACTAGTTTGATTGAGTGTTTATTTGTAAACTTTAAAACTTTAATCAACTCAATACACGTCATTTTTTGTATTTTCAAAACCGAAACCAACCTATTTAGACTTATAAAATATAAAACTCGATTTGATTCGATTCTATTTTAATTAAATTTAACATGTCTACCTTTAACTATCCTTATGGAAATGCTCTTTCTCACTTTAGAGGAGAAAAAATGACAAACCAACATCTAACTAAAAACTTATAATTTCTTCTTATTTATTAATTTCTTTAATTTCCTTTGCTAGTTCTCACTTTATTTATTTTTTCCCTCAGTTCAATTTTCTTCTATTATTTCATACATTTATTATTTATGTTTGTATATTTGAAGGAAAGAAAAGAAAGAAAACTAGAAAGAGAAGAAAGGATATAAATGAGTACAAGTGGCTTATTTTATAATAATATATTGTGGTATTGGCAACCATTGAACTCTTACCTAGGTATGAATAAATAATCTCATCAATCCGCTTAAATTTAAAAATTTGATTCGATATGTCGAATTCGAATATGATTATATTGGTTTGATATATTCAATTTATGGTTTAGATTTACTTTTTTTTAGTGAATTTCAAAATATAACTTAATTTTTTTATTAATTATTGTAAACTTTTTTAAAAAATGATAATAAGAGAAGAATAATATAAGTTGTTTCACCTTCTCAAATGATATAAAAATTTAACTAAAATTATATATTTATAAACATATATGATATATGTATTATAAATATATAAATTAAAAAAATAAACATGTGTATTAATAATATATAAACTAGTTTGATTGAGTGTTTATTTGTAAACTTTAAAACTTTAATCAACTCAATACACGTCATTTTTTGTATTTTCAAAACCGAAACCAACCTATTTAGACTTATAAAATATAAAACTCGATTTGATTCGATTCTATTTTAATTAAATTTAATATGTCTACCTTTAACTATCCTTATGGAAATGCTCTTTTCTCACTTTAGAGGAGAAAAAATTACAAACCAACATCTAACTAAAAACTTATAATTTCCTCTTATTTCTTAATTTCTTTAATTTCCTTTGCTAGTTCTCACTTTATTTATTTTTCCCCTCGTCTCAATTTTCTTCTAGTATTTCGTACATTTATTATTTATGTTTGTATATTTGAAGGAAAGAAAAGAAAGAAAACTAGAAAGAGAAGAAATGATATAAATGAGTACAAGTGGCTTATTTTATAATAATATATTGTGATATTGGCAACCATTGAACTCTTAGCTAGGGATGAATAAATAATCTCATCAATCTGATTAAATTTAAAATTTAATTTGATATGTCGAATTCGAATATGATTGGATTGATAAATTTTGTAGTGAGATCAAATTCGAATTGAAAATTACAAAATTCATTCGGATTTGGATCGAATTTGGATTGAAAGATTTATAATTCGTTGTATCTTATTTGAACAAAATTAATATTATATTATAAATAAATACATATTTTATTTTATAAAATATTATATTTAAATACATCACATAATTATATTAGCTTATTATTTTAGGTTAAAAATAAATATTAATGTTTACAATAATTTAATAATTATATAGATTTATTTATTTTTATTGTGACTATAAATAATAATATTTGTTACAAAAATATTAATTTAAAATTTCGATTTGTGTATGTCGTGTTTTATATATGATAATAATTTATAAATAAATTTTAATACAAATCTGTATTTATTTAATCTGAAAAATCCAACTTGTTTAGATTCGAATTTGTTCGGATTGATTATATCATCGGATCGAATTTGAACTAAAAATTTTCAAATCCATATGAATCGAATAAGATTCGGATTAATAAAAACAAATAATTTTGATGTGTTGCTAACTACCTCTCTTAGCTACATGGGATTGCGTAGCAAGCTTTTATTAATTTAATTATTTTTTTATTAGATATAGCTTATTTTTTTCATGTTACTAAAACTCATGATATAATTCAATAAAAGAAGTCAACATAAAACAAGAATGGGTACTACTTGTTGGACAATTTGAGCTTAGAAAAAATCTCCCTGTCCCAACTCTCGAGCAGATGGAAGGGTGGGACGAATAAAGAAAGATGTAGGATACAACCTCATAAAGAATTAGGACCATGGTGGGAATAAATGTGGATTTGCTACCCTTCATCACCGATCACTTCACTTAAACGATAAATATCATTTAGTCCTCACAAAATATAATTTCTAATCATTTTTCTTATAAAAAATTATTATAGAAAGATTCTACATATTTTTGAAATATTATTTTATTATTAAAATTAATAATAAAATATTCACTATAAATATCAAAAATCTCTGACTAGCTCATTTTTTATTAAAAAAAGATTAAATAATATATTTTAGAATTTAAAAAATTAAATACATTTCACACAAATAAAAGTACCGCACGACATTTTTCCTAAAATATAAATGTGGTACATGCTTAGAAAGGGGCAGAGTTTATATTAAAAAAAAAAGGTGAGCTCCTTTAGATGCAATCCAATAGATTATGTTTTTTTTTTCTTGTTAAAAATTGATTTCATTCCACACAAAATGTACTAAACTCCAAATTGATTTCATATAACAATCAAATACGAGCCTTTTTAGTTTCAACCGGTTAAAACCAGAATCAGATCTCACATTTCTCATCCATGCCCAACAATCAGAGGAGAAAATTCGGTTATTTAAGATGATGAGATGGAGTGTGGTGAAAGAGAGTGAGCTACTTTTACTTTGTTATAAACCATTTATGTTTTTCTATGCCTAAGGTTCGCCTGCGCTTGTATGTGGTACAAGGTAGTAAGTACTAGAATATAGATGTCAAGGTTACTAGAATAAACCTAGACAATGTCCAAGGCAAAACTCAAATGTCAAGTTACTAGAATGAAGATGTTCAAGTGCCATAGAAAAGAGTAAGATAATTAATCCATATCTATTTTTATATGATCTATAAGCAATTTATCTCAAAAGCTTCCCGAATGATAGAAAAGAACAAAATCAAGTAAACAAGTTGGGCCTTGATGCTTTATATGTGGTCTTCAGCTTCCTGCTTGGGGGCCTGACCTTCTTAAACACCAAGGGGAATTTGATTTTGGAGTTATGGAACTGTTTGGTGCTTTCCCTCTTGCAAAGTTTAGCAGGAATTGTTGCAGTCTTGATTATTTGAATGCATGGAAATCTCACCCTGTGACGAGATGCCATCTCGGTGTACATTTGTTCTACCGCACCGTTGAGAGTAGTATCACGGTACTCCTTGTACATGTTATGATAACCGGTTCGGCTTTGATATCGTAGCCAAATTCCATAGTTCTTGATCGTGGTTGGATTTTTCTCAAAAATCTTTACAAAATATTTATATTAGAACGATGGGGGTAAGCAAAGAAGCATCAGTATCTTAAAAGTGCATGTGAGTAACAGAAGAGCACACAGAAACAGACACGACTTACTTTCTAAGAAATTCATTCTCACTTTCTCACATCAACATACCACAACATACCATAAAACAACGGGTAAACTAACAAATATACCATCGTTCAATCACGAAAATTGTAAACATACCATCTAACTTTATCAAGTGATAAAAATAACACTCGATTATAATTAGTGGTATAAATGTACTACTACATTATTAGTGGTACAAGTACTTAAGTATTGTTTTTGACACTTAATATAACAAATATACCAAATCTACTAATAACATATTAATGGTACAAATACATTATTAATATATTTATATCACTACTAATACTTGAGTGCTATTTTTATTACTTGATAAAATTAAATGGTATGTTTATGATAATTCAGTGGTATGTTTACTTGTTCTACAAAATGACTAGAAAATCTTATAAGCAAAGCCTACAAAAATGTTCCATGTATCCTCTATAACCCAAGACATCATCAAAATACAAACTCTTAAGTACAAATCTTACCCACGTAAAAGAACACATAATTACACCAAAGCTTGGGCTATACTGCTGCTTCCACTCGCACTACTAACTAGAAGATCAACGTACTAAGTACAACTAAAAGATCGAACACAGAATCAACGATAGTAGATCAATACTTTTGTAATACTCATGTTTTGACAAAAGTTTAAAAATTAACCATGTTTTGAAATGGTTAAAACCTAGTAACCATAATGTTTAGTCCTCCTTTTTGAACAATAAATGGCAACGAATAAGGGTACTAAGTTATATAACATGGGTACTAAAAGGGAACTATAATTTTTAAAAATGGAACTTTTAAAGCATTATGGTTACTAAGGAACCATTTCATTGTCAATCTCTGGAACTTTTGTCAAAACAATAGTACAAAAGTACCGAGCCCGGTATCACAATCTTATTGAGCTCTATTTTTAAAACGAAAACTAATAGCAGATAGCACCTAAGAAAGGTTTCCGTCTTCGCTAATATCATCAATAAATCCAATGAGATAGCATAAAAGGATCGTATTAATTTAAAAAGTTAAGTGAAAATTATGCAATTCAAAAATATCTCATCTTTGTAAAATGATGTCGAGAGAAACCAATACAAATACCTCATTAATGGCCAACACTTGCCCATTGCTCTTCTTGACTTTCTTCAATTTCCTTAAAAAGTACCTAGAATTCAGAAAAATAAAGGAAGCCATTAAAAAAATGATCAGAGTCAGAACCAAGTGTAAATTTTTATTCTTTACTTAGATTTACAATGTTATGGAATAACCTCATAATCAAGTGAAGCAGCGTCAAACATTTTCATTCTTAAAACAATAACAAAAGATTAAAATATCAAAACTCAGAACCCGCAGGAGAGCGTACCAGAACTTGGACTTGGCACGGACCTCATTGGTAGCCCAGAGCTTCATGCGGTAGATCTTAGGGTGTTCATCCGCTTCCGTTGGGAGAGCTCTTCCCACCACTTGGTATTGATGAAACTGTTTCCATAAAACAATACCCATCGTTGTAAACTCTTAACCATAGTATTTTGAGAAACAAAAATCATACATTATAAGCAAAAAAAATACACAAACCCGGAAAGTAACCATTGCTGCGTTTAGGTTACTGGGAATATGATGAATGAAGGGGAAGAACGCAGTGTATTAGGGTTTAAACCTAATATGAACGTGCCGTTATTTCAATTTGGGCCAAGCCCATTAAAATACCAATTTTAATCTTATTTTAAGGTACTTTTTTAAATTACTATTGTGTCATGTCATTATTTATTTATCTTTTTGTTCACCGCATTATTAGTTTTATCCTTCTTCCAGAAAAAAAGAAAGAAAAAAAAAGTTCTGTTGCAAAACTCAGAATTTTTCATTCAGAAAAACTCAAGGAATTTTACAAGCAAATAAAAGAGGAAACCATAAAATCCAAAATGTATCGGACCAGCTTCTTGAACCATGGATAATTGCATTGTTCATTAGGAATTATTGGTTGAAATTAGGGATGTTCAAATCACGAAGCAACTTACGGTATTCGGTACAATTTTTCTTAAAATTATAAATTTATATTTTATTAAATATTATATTATAAATAATAACAAAACTAAACTTTTTCTTTTTATTTTTGACTAAAAATTCAAAAATATTAAGTACACACATATTGTTTTTTTAATTTATAACGATTATTTTTTATTAAATTTAATATATTTTAAAACATTTTAAATTTAAAAAAAGTGTAAAAATTTGATTTTTAAAACTATGAACAATAATCAATACATGTTGGATTCTGTAAATTTATATAGATTTTGATTTCAACTTTAAATATAATAGAGAATTTTATTTTTAATTATAAATAATATACAAAATCTCTTTTCATCTTATTCATATTTTTAACAAAGTGATCAATAAATGCATATATTCATATTTTTAATAAAATGTTCAATAAATGCATATATTGAAGGCTCCTTTATGAAAATGACCTTCTCAATCAATATGTATTATTTGTTGAAAGAAAAAATCAAAATGTACTCTTATAAGTAGTGACCATCTTAGGAAGGTAGCCTCACTAATATTTCTTGATGGTTAGAGGAATCTAGTTAAATTATATATTACTTATTTTAACATGTAAAAGGTTGAGAGATTTAAATTTTAATTATAAATGCGTGAATAATATAATTATTAAAAAAAAACTTAATGATATGTATTATTATTAGAAAAAAATAATAACAAAAGAATTCGAGAATTGGGTAAAAAAAAATCATGAGGATGAATACAAGAGAACAACCTGATTAGTTGACTAATTCTTTGTTTTACATGTAGTATTTAGTCCCCAAACCTAACAATGGAACATTAAAAAAAAAAAAGCTGGCAAATTTAGTCCAACAATGACCAATCTTTATTTTAGTCTTTATTCTATGCAGTGAAAGCAAAAAGTACACCTGTTTCAAAAAAAATAATAATAATAACAATTCTAATATCCTAAAACTCACAATTAAAAGAAAAAGGAAAGAAAACCCTAACATTAACCCACTCTCCTCTCAATTCACAAGGAAGGTGTTATTTATTTTGTCATGAATTATAAGTATGTTATTTGAGGTAAATTTAAAATAATAATAATAATAATAATAAAATAACTAAATCAGCTACAATATTTCATGAGATCATCTTTCAGTGATGACCATTAGAGCATAGATAAAAATCATGTTATGCTTTCAAGAAAAAATTTAAACAATTAATACTATTCTTGAACATTTGTTCAAATGAGCTTTATTTTTAAATAAATTGTTCAAATTTGAGTAAAAATTAAGCATCATCAAAAATGAAAAACAGTTTAAAGGGGTAAAAAGAACTGCTTTGCATTTCAAGGTAAATAGATTCTGTTACTGTTTATATAATCATCTGGAGGAAAAAGAAAAGAAAAAAAAAATGAATCTAAAAATTTTGTACCTATAAAAATAAAACAGAAAAGTGCTCCTTCTAAATCACAATACTGTACCAGAAAATTGTTAAGCATCAGCACAGTTCATTGGAGCATAACCCAATCTAGACTTCTTTGTATCATAGAGAACATGAAAATTCTGTTGCTGGTAATTTCCAATTATAGAAAGAGCCGATCTAGGAGTACCCAACATTGCCAAACAAACAACCTCTTGTGGATCAACTTGAATAAAATAGTTCTCAACTGGGAAATTCCATACAGATCCATCTTCAAAGACTATACCAAAATCTGGTAGTTCTATCTTTTCAATTCCAGACACATTGTAACAAAGATCCAAAGGAAAATCTTCTAATACTGCTTTTGCATACCCTTTAACCTTCTTTGCAAATGCCTCCTTAATAATCCCATAAGCTGGATCTGCAAAATAACTTAATGTAGTACCTGAATCAATAATTGTTCCACCACCACCATCTTGTGACAAATTCCAAGTCTCTTTAGGAATGTTCAAAACTTCTCCTCCAACCATAATTGACTTAACTTGAAGATAGTAAAATGTATCAACTGGGTTTTGTTTACCATTTACCAAAGAAGTGAAATTCAGTTTGGGGTTGTTCAAAAGATTATCGTCTTCACCAAATATAAGCTTGCTATTAACACTGCTATTACTATTTCTATCTACAAGACAGTATGAAAATGAATGACCATATAGTGATTGAAGTTGAGAGGAAAAGGAAAGAGGTCCTCTACCAAGTCCTAACAACCCGGCTGCTCCGCGAAATAGGCCTCGATTCCAATGTCCACATCCAAACATTACATTCTTCACTTGCTTGAATTGTGCCTTTCCTGAACTGGTTGTGAGATTTACAGTGAAAGTTTCTAATGCAAAATCCCCTGTTGTGTTAGAGCTATCACCATACCAATAGTAGTACGGACATGATTGATTTTCAGACTTACAAGGCTGAGCAGGATCAGGAGATGAAACTAATTGACATTTAGGGTTGTCACAGCTTATATTTTGAAAAGAAGTTGAATCTTTAGGATCATAATGAGGTCCATTTTGCTCAAAACAATCATAACAAGGTACACATTGGATCCAATTTAGGTCACTACCAGTGTCTAAAATTAAGGAGAAGTGTTTAGGAGGTGTTCCAATAAACACATCCATGAAATATTCTCCAGAACCAAGGCCTACCCCAGATGCCAAAGTAGCCATGAGCTGGCCTGAAAAACCATATCCGTAAGACTCCGGCGACGGCAAGATTGCAGAAGAAACAACTGGCTTATTAGTTTGATTTTCTGATAGCTTCCTCCTGCCTTTTTCTATCCTTGAGATGGTATTTTGATTCTTTTTCTCCACAATTCTTCTATGAAGGGTTTGAATTCTGATTATGTCTCTGATTGTAGAGTTAATCACAGATTTCTTTGGCTTGTTTTTTGTGCTCTTTGATTGGTGCATAAGGTGGAGCTTTAAAGATTTTTGGTTGGGTGTGATTGAGGCAAAAGAACCACCATTTTCTTCCTTTTCTGATTCCAATTGATCAGTTTTCTTTTGAGTAGTTGATAGGGTGCAATCAGTGTTCCCTGTTGAAGAAACGGCATTGAAACTCATATGATTGCGGAATTGTAATCCGGCGAGAGTTGACCCATTTGGATTTAAGTTGTTGTTGTGGTGGTGGAGGTGATTTCCGGCGATAGCTCCAATAACGCCGAAACCCAACACAAGAAGAACTAGAACAAGAGACAACTTATCCATCATTTTAGCAAGCTCTTTCTGTTTGATAATTATAGAGAAAAATTATTAAGAAATTGATGCGAACGAAAAAGTCAGAATTTGCTTTTTCAGTTCCCCAAAACAATTTTTTTTAAAAAAAAAACCAAGAAACAGAACAATCAGTATATATGGAACAAAAAAAAAAGGGAATTTATTGAACAAATATTACTAACATCAATTAAACCCTAAGAAGAAATTGCTTAGAAACACCAGAAAACCAAAACCCAGAAACATAAACTTGGATCAGAGCCCAAGCTAAGATGTATGGTATCTGTGAGTTGGAATTTTTTTAATGAAACTCAACTAGAAAAGTAAAAATACTTTCTTTAGAGAGTTGGGAATGCACATATTTATGATAGATAAACTTAGTAGAAGAAGAAGAGAAGTCATGGGTAACTATGCGTGTCAGAGCTTAGATTAGAATTAGCGTTGAAGACTTTGAATCTACTCTGAATGAAAATAGGGGTTGCTATTCAAACGCGTCTTCAATAAATGAAAGAGAGTGTAATTTTTTCTATTTTTATTTGTTATATGGGCTTATAGCTTTCAAAATATGAGAATAGTTTAGTATAATATTTTACCTGGTCTTCTCGTTGGGTTTCTTCTTCTCTTTCGTGTTGGAAGAACTTTAATTTTAAATAAATAAATTTTAAAGTATAATATTTATAAAAATATAAATAAATTATATGTATATCAATTAAATTTTAATATTTAATATTTCAATCTCTTAAAAAAAATCAATAATTTAAATATATTTTATTAAAATAAATATATATATATATATAATATTTTTAATAAAAAATAAATAATAACTCAAAAATAATTAATATTATTTTTTATGAAAAGATTTTTCTTTTCTTTTTCTTTTTCTTTCTTTCTTTCTTTCTTTCTTTCTTTATTTTCCTTCAACCTCTGTCTCTTTGGTTTACTTTCGTCCTTTTTGGTAAATTCTCTCTGGCTTACTTGCGATTTGATTCTGGTTTTGACTTGGTTTTGGTAATGTTTAAAGAAAAATATTTGCAGTCTCAATTCTCGACTGATACTACGTAATAATCTACTTCTCACTATTTTAATGACCCTTTGATATTACTGGGCTCCACCAAATTAACTACTTTTATGGTGATTCAATTAAATCGCTACGTGTGGTGGATTTGCATAACAGGTTGTAGCATATAACAGTCCTACTTTAAAAGTAATAATAAATAAACATTTATATATTATCAAATTTTAAGATTAATCTTTAAATTTCTTATTTTTATACTATGAAACTTTCAATTATTGATGATTAATTTTAATAAAAATTAACACTTGTGTATATGTAAAAAACCTAAAATACCCCACACTTTATAGTTTTTTCTAAAAACATTACCAAAGCTTTTAAAAGGTTTGGGGTTACTTGTAGGACTCTTTTTCCTCTCTTTCTTCGAGAAACAATATCAATACTTTGTACAAATCAATCATAATTTTATAATTAATAATATTCATAAAGTTTTTTTTAGTTTAATATAAATTATTTAAAATATTAGGTTGATTGTAAAAAAATAGAGGTGTCGAATTCAATGGAGATGGATCTATAAACAGCTTAGGATAAAAGTTTAAGAAAATAGTAATTTTTTGGGTTAGAATTTTTGTTCACCTTCTTCAATTAGTTTCTTAATACTTTTTACAGCAACTATCTTTCTACCTTTGTTTAAAAAATTAATCTCCCTACTTCATATTCTCTGAAAAATTTTATACTAATGGAAATTTTTTTTGCAGAGAAAAATATCTAAAAAGGTGAACTTGAAGAAACAAAGTTGAAAGAAGAATTATTTCTTTTAATACCCTTCAAAGCATTATTCTTAGCTAATTGCAAGCTCTTCTTCGTCAAAATTCTCATTTTCAACCATCAAAGACTGTTTTAGAGAAAGAATAGAATATCACTTAGAAAGTAATAAAAAGAGAAAAAATAAAAAAAATTGAAAAAAATATTTAAGTTTTTTTAGAGAAAATAATGAAAAAGAATTTTTAAATGGGTTCAATAAATATTAACTTATGTTAAAATTAACCATCCATAATATATTTGTAACAAATTAAAAGTTCGATAGTATAAAAATAATAAATGAAAAATTTGTTAATATATTTGTAAACATTCTTAAAACTTGATGGTATAAATGCATTTCTTCAAATTTTTAAAAATAGTAAAAAAATACTATAAATTTAAAAAATAACAAGTATATTTTTATTGTTATTATTTCTTAACTTTTTAAAGGGCTTATTTGTTATAAAATTAATAAAAATTATAAAATTTAATGAAAAATATTATAATAAAATAATAATAGAATAAATATAATTTTTAAATTTTCAAATTTAAACGATACTTTTATAGTTTTATAAAACCTCCAGGATTTTATAATATATATATTTCTCCTTAAAAATACAAATATAGTGCAAATATACAATGTTTTATTAAAATAAGATTGAATTATATTAACTTATTTTTAAATTTTTAATATTTGTTTTATAAGGTTAGTATTAAATTTGTCACTTTTTCTTTAAATAATATTTTTTTATGTTTATTTTATACATTTTTACGATTAAAAAAGTTTAGTATATTATTTTATTTTGAATGTTATCTAATTATATGTCGTTTAAATTAAACTATAACCATTTAGATATATTAAATGTTAAATATTATTTATTTAAAATTCGTTTAATATTATATAAATATTATTTTTATTGTTATAAATTTTGAAGATTTTTTTTAACAATTTCTGGTAAAATAATAATAGAAAATAGGAAGTTTTGACGTTAAGAGAAGGAAATTTATATTTTTATAAAAAAATAATATTGTTAAAATAAATTATTTATTATCGATGGAGTATTGCTTATTATATAAAATACGTGGAAATATCTTTTTCAAAAATTCACCTCAATGTAATCTAAAAATTTGGCAATTTCATTGACCACCGGTCTACCACCTCAGCGTAATCTATACAAACACATTAATTTATTATAATTAATTGGAAGCAATATTAACTAATAATTTTTGTTATTATTATAATTATAAATTATTAATAATAATTACACTAAAATATAATTGATAATTTATATAAAAATATAATAATAATAATAATTGTTGTTGTAATAATTCGTAACAATAACAATAATTTATCTTGAAAATGATAAGTAAATTTATAAAATACATATTTATATTAATTAAGGAGTGTCACGTGATAAATTAAATTTAAAAATAAAAAATTTATTTAATTTTTTAAAAATTACATCGTATCACACCATAATTAAATTGAAGAAAAAATATATACAAATTATATATATTTAGCATTTCTAAGTATAATTACGAAGGTACATTTATCTTCTTACAATTAAGTATATTTTTTCCAATTGAAATTTGACTGTAATTAGGCTGTGAACTTTTCATCCATAAACATATATTTTACGGAAATCACCTAAATGGACTCAAATTTAGCATATTTTAGACGGAGTATGAGTTAAGTAATTTTTTGAAAATATAGTTTGTGTGCGTTGAATGTTCACATATTAATGTAAAAGGAGAAATTAAATAGGTGTATAAATATTTTCGCACACATTTTTTTTATTTTTTTTAATAAGTCAAGAATTCAAGTTATTTCACTAAAATAAATTAAAACAAATTTGCACACAAACTTATAACACATGATAAATGTGTATAAAATTTCCAAAGATAGTAAACACTAAATTATGAATATTATTATAACTAAACCTAATTATAGTGAATTTCCCTTATATGATTAAAACCAGCTTGATCTTAGCTCAAAAAAAAAAAAAAAAGGAAATGAAACCATACAGGGATGTAAATTGATACATGCTAGTAGGAATTCCTACATAAACCTCAGTTTGATACTGAGGGGAATGATTCTGCCGGGAGAGGGTTCGGTTTATGAATGGGTATGGATAGGGACGGTTTTTGATATAATTATCTCCAAATCGAATTATAAAATCTATACCTAAAAACCGTTACGGTTTGTGGATGATTTTTTATCCGCAAGTAACGGTTCGAAACAGTTATGGAAAAAAACCAAAAATATATAATTTAATTTATTAAATATATAATTTAATTAATTAAATATATTTAATTTCAAATACGAACGGGTACAATTTTTAGTATAATTGTAACCGAATCATACCCGTTGTTTCATATTCGATTTTTATTCAAAACCGTCCCTATTCTCGAAATTTATCGGTTAAAAACGGAACCGCCGGTTTGGATAAACAAACCAGTGATTTTTTTGCCCATCCCTAAGTGGGTTGGAGATCACCATTTTTTTAAATTTTACGTGAATTAGATTTATCGATGATTTAGAGACCTTTTCATTTATAAGATATTACTATAAATAAGAAAATTATTTAAGAGTGAATTAGATTTATCGATGATTTAGAGACCTTTTCATATATAAGATATTACTAGAAATAAGAAAATTATTTAAGAGAAGAAGTCAAAAAAATTCTTAAAAATCAAATATTAATAAGCTTAAATACTTAACAAATATAAAACTAAAAAACACTAATAAATTTATAAGAGTTAAACTTATGATTTACACTTCATAAAATCGAAAATTATTTAATAAACAAACTCAATAACTTTTGTAACTAAGAGTAATTAAATCAAACATGAGTCTACACTTAAGCCCAATATTTTTGATAGAAAAAGAAGTTGAAAAAAGACGATAAAAGAAAAGAATGGTCATAAATTTCAAATCATTAAATAAAGAAACAATAGATAATGAATATTTTATCTATAAAAAGGAGAAGTTGTTAGCCTTAATCAAAGAAAAGAAATATGTTTCTAATTTTTATTTCAATAGTGTATCCTCACAAATTATATTTAATAAAGAATCTTAACTATTAACGGCCTTTAGCTACTCATATGGACAATTTCAATGGACTATTGTACCATTTGGACTAAAACACACTTGCAATATTTTAACGATTTATAGACAACATTTTTTCAGGTCATTAGCCAACTGGTGTGGGACATTATGTCTTTAGCACCTGTCACATCTTTTGACATGGTCGATACAATATTTGAGAAGAGTAGGCCAATAATAGCTTTACTTGATGATTTGCTGAGAAAGGGTTTTTCCTCTAGAGTGAGCTCCATATTGTCCCTCGTACAATTTGCTCAAAATTATTTGAGCTTCTAGGGTAGGTAAGCACTTTAGCCATGGTCTGTTATAATTCTTTTGATATAGTTTCCTTTGAATAACAATGTAACTTCTTATTTTTACATGCCTCATCTTTGTTCTTCAGTAGGGTATCGTGAATGAGATATTTCAAGTACGAAGCCAACCAAGATGTATACATTGAGGAGTTGGTGCTCGACTGACTTTGATCCTTACATTTATTCCCCATGATGTTCGGTCCCAATAAACACAATATAGGGATCACCCTTTTCAATTTCGATCTCATCGCGAATGCTATAGTAGCCAAAGAGTATATATGTATGTTTCCCCCTCACGGTATTTATTTGATCTCGAATGTTTCAAAAGGTGCCCTTGATTTTTTCACCTCTTACACATAAAGCTCTTCTTTTCTTCCTTGGTCTCAAATTCATCATTAACTTGGTTTACTAGAAGCTATGAATTGCTATGGATCAACACTCTATTAGCTCCCAAAGTTATCAATTGGCATAAAGCTAGATGGAGTGAATATTGGCGTAAAGTTGCAAGTCGATAACATTATTGGTTTCTTGGAAAGTAATACTAAGACATTTCTCTATTAAGCCTCCAAATGGAGTGAATATCACTATTCCAATCTTTACTTCTCTCGAATTACTTGTCCCATCAACGTATGCTTTCCAAAGATCGAAAATGGGGATAGGCTCTACCATCATAGAAACTAGTACCATAGAATCATGCATGGATGTGGACTCTTAAGTCCATTCAGCTAAAATCAACAAGGGACTACCCTTTGATTACTAACAAAGACTTATAATGTATTTTGAATTCGCTTAACTCAATTAGCTATTTGAGCTAATCTTCTATGTCTTGAGAGAGAGAGAGAGAGAGAGAGACGATGAGAAAGATTCAGGCAATGTGATGGGAGGGTTAAAGAAAGAAAAAGATAGTTATGAAGTAAATTTATGGGAACTTTCTCAGCGACACATGAAAGGAGAGAGGATTCTCTATTATATATATAATATTATTCATCGCTAGCGGTTTAATTAAAATTTGCAAAAATATTTTTAACAATTTGTAGTTTGAGTTCGATTCAATGCGTGGTTTTTGTTTTTGACTTTTTTTGTTTTTTACAACTGTTTCATTGCAATTGATTATTTAACGGATAGGAGATAAACGTAGAAAAATGTCAAAGAAAAGCCCCTAACTCCTTTTTTTTGTTTCTCTCCCTTTGAAAAGGAAAGTCGGTGTATTTTTTATAAAAAAATAATTTTAAACAAAATTACAATAATTATATGTTTGAATGTATGTTTTAAATTCTTTAATATTTAAAATAATAATAAATCATTATTTAATAAAGTGAAAAAAATGCTAATTTTTTATAAAAAAATATATATGATAATTTGATTATTTTTTACAAAGCAATTAAAGAGGAGCAATAAAAAAGGTTCAAAGACATATAATAATATACTCTATATTTTTAATTTACTCCTCCTACTCATTTTCATTAAACCTTATTAGTATTTAATATTAAGTTTAATTATGATAAGCTTGATTTTTATTCCTCATTATTATCTAGTATAACTATTTTTTTAATATTTGTTCATAAATTATATCCATATAATAATTCTTAAAAGACATGAAATTTTATTCCACCATCTTTTTTAAGAATTATTATTTCATTCTCTTCAAATTGTATAAAAATATATTATTCTAAATTTATCCACAAATCTTAAATCTTAAACCCTAAATCTTAAAATCTTAAATATTTTTCCTATTTTTAATTATATGATATTGTGATTAATCAAAAATAAAAATCCACTAACTCGATCATCATCTTCATCATATAAACGAGATATATCAAGTTGCTATAATCGAGTACCTGGTACCTGTATAATACCAAACAATTAAAAATATGTTAAATCAAAAAATTAATAAAGGTAAAAGATTATTTGATATGAGAACTATAAAAAAATTACATTATTGATATTATAAAAATCAATAACATATGTTAAAAATATATGTTAAAAGTAGGGATATCGGTCATATTTTTACTAATGTATTACACACAATGTTCGCTATGAATCATGGTTTAAGTAATATTGCTAGTAATATTTTTAATTACATGTAAATTTTATTTTACTTTAAATTATTTTTATATCTTTTTTAAAAAATTTATATTTAAAATAACTTTAAATTTATACACATTATTTAAATAATGTAGACAAAAATGAAACTATCGGTCACTTTAATTGTTTTGACACAAAAGGAGGTACCATTTGTGGTATTCCCAACAACACGCAATCACGATCAAGTGCTATCAAAAACCTAAAAATGATCCCTGAAGGAGTGCTTTTGTTTCTTGGAACAAGTAAACTATTTTGATCAACGGGAAAATCGGACGAGAATTCCTATTACAAGTATGTCTTTTAGCAATTGGATGTGAATCAAAAGGTCGCAATTTTCTAGCTGTTTCTGCTCCTATTCAAAGCCATGTGATCAAAGGAATATCATATTTTGCGACTTTGAAATGGCATTACAATTTTGTCACATATTTTATTAATATCTATATTAATTACTAAATATTAATTTTTTAGTATTTATTTGGATTGTATTTTAAAAATATACAAATTATTTAAAAGGTATCTATTTGATTAAAAAATAGGTATAAATATAAAATGTTGAATGATAGTTGATAAATGCATTTTATACATATATTAGGTATTAAATTTTTTACATTTTTATTTATTTTATTATTAATAAGTGTTAAAATTGTTTATTTTATAACATTTGAAGAAATATAAATTTTCTAACATTTTTGAGCTTTATTTTTTTGAATTTTTATGATTTTTTTTGAAATTATTTAGATCATGTCAATGAACTTAGGAAAGCATGTAAATGAACTTGGAAAGCTCAACACAACTAGTCTCCTCACACTACCTCCCTACATGCCACTTGTTAGCCAGTCTACGTTGCCACATGGCGCCACTTTGTTTGCCTCGTGTTTTAACTCCTTCCATAATCTCGCAAGTCACACGTGTGTTACACCAGTTGTTCCAAGTATGCCACATCAGGCGTGTGGAGTACACGGCCTCCTCCACGCGTGAATTTCGTATTATGTACGCATTTTGATTATGTTGATTCATTTTTCTCTCTTTGTGATACTTGATATAGTATATCTACATCCATTTTATGCAATCTAACGGTCTCGATTTAATCTAAGTCCAAAAATTTAATTTTTTGCAAATAAATATCCAAACAATGCCATATTAAATAAAAGGAGAAACCAAAAATACAGAAAAATTAAGAAAAAATATATATTTACGTCATTCTTGAAGGAAGATTGATATTTTTATTTCATTTAACTCTAATAATTTATCAAAATCAAATTTTTTTCTCTATGAATTATTTAGTTTATTATTTTTTGAATTTCATGGACAACTAAATGTTTAATATGTGTATAATTTCTAAATCTTAGATTATAATTTAATTAATTTAATATCATCAGTTATTTTATTTTTAACTTTTTAATTCTTAATTCTTAATGTATTTAATTTATATTTAAATATCAAAATTATACATGTATAAATTAGAATGATATACTAGTTTATTTTATAAATATATTTATTATTAGTTTAAGATATTAACTCGTAATTATAAATATTCTTCTTCAAAGTAACACATTGTGACTTTTGTTACAAATATGATTAAATATTTAAGTTAAAGATTATCAATAGATTAAATTTTACATAATTTAGTTATTATTATTTAGATCTTAATGCACACTATTAGAAAATGACTATTTTATGTGTCTTATTATATTATACGTGGGTTTTATTAAATAACCTTGCAAAATTTTAAAAAGGTTAAATTTACATGAGTGATACATTAAAACCCATAAAATTTGGATTAAAAAAAATTATTTGTTCTATCTAATGAAAAATGGTTAAATATCCTTCTTTAAAATATTTTAATATATTAGTTCATTTTTGTATGTTCTTCTCACACACGGAGATTATTATCAACCCCAAATAAACAAACACATCACCTGAACTATACCATCCAACACTTGTGCGATCACTTAGCCACTTTCCTCGCGGTTCTCGTCACTGGAGTTCGCAAACGAATAATATCTCTTTCTGCCTTCCTTCCTTGCTTCTCGTATCCTATTTTAAGGTGATATTTTTAATATTCCATAAAGTTCCTATATCATCTCTTTCATTTTGTTTTTGCTTCAAAAGTTTGAATACCTTTGAATTTCATTATATCTTTGCAATTTGTAGTTATAATACCTTTTTAATAACTTATATGAATAATTTGATTCTTACAAATTGTATTGAATTTACATATTAAGATGTATATATAATTAATTATAAAAATTTAAAATTAGAGAAAGTGGTATGATGCATGGATTTTTTTAATTCACATAGAAATTTGCTTCAATTTTACAATATAATTAATGCAAAATTTTGTATGAATTTTTTGAAAATACACGCAAATTAATATTCGTGGGGGGTTAAAAATACATGCAAAAACTCAATTTATTGATAATAATAATAATTATAGGTTATTTAAGAATTATATTGATTAATAATATTGATCAATTATATGATAAGAAAATATAAAAAAAATTAGATATTCTTAAATTTTTAAAGTTAAAATTTGAGATTTAAGAAATGTTTTTAATTATAAATTTTTATTTATGATATAATTAATTGAATTCTAAGGTGCTGGTGAGGATAGTTACATAATCACTTATTATTTGTTCTAAAAAATGGTATTTTTTTCTATTTTTTTATTTATAAATCTTTAAAATCACTCAAAATCCAATTATCAACTTAAATTAACTAATAAATTAATAATTAGAAATTGAATTATTATCGATCATTTTCGTATTCGACTCCTACTTCAATTATACTATGACACATTTTTAATAAAAGTAAGATTTAATTTTTAACATGTCTTTTTGTACCGTAATTATTTTAGTCCTTTGAAATCTTTATTATTATTATTATTATTTATTTCTTTGAATTAGTATTTAAGTTTAAGATTTAGTGTTTAGAGTTTATGATTTAACTTTAAGATTGTGTTTAATATTTTGTTAAAATTAATTTATGCATTCACCACAAATATATAGCTTAATCCTGAAAGGATAAACAAACAATCAAAATGAATTGCACTAAGATGTCGAATATGTTTTAACGATTAAGTCAATTTTCAAAGAAAAATTTAACTAAAATAATATAAAGAATTAGAGAGATCGTATTTTATAACTATAGTACGAGGTTAGTTATACGGATTGAATTAATATATAAAATCTCAGAAGATCTATTTAAATCTTTTATTATATGATATTATCTAATTAATTTATTAGATAACTATATTATATAATGAATATACGATGGATACGATTTCTATTAAAATTCAAACATATTTATTAATTGTACAGTCTCATCATGCGTCGATAATCTCTTTTTATTAATCAAAGATGACTTTGACCAACCAATTATAACTGTTAAAATTTTCCTCCAACAAGTTTAATGTTTTTGGTTTAGTGCTTGAGTTTAGTTTTTAAAATGTAGTGTCTAGGATTTAAGATTTTATAATTAGTGATTAAAATTAATGTTTGACTTTAGTGTTTAAGATTTAATATTTAGAATTTAGTGAAAAAGAAAAAAAGAAAACTTTATGCTAATAGATAAAGTTGTGAGAATGAGAGAAGATAGAAGGGAAAAAAACGAGAAAGAAAAGGAGAAAATGTGAGATTAATGAAAGAAAATAAAAAATTAAAATTAAAATAACTAAATTATCTTTCATTTTTTTTACATAAAAATGATTTTCGACCAAATCAACATCTTTTTTAGAATATAGATATTTTTAAGATATCATTAAAATTTATGGCAAAAATAATAGTAAATTGAATCTACTCTTCATATTTATTTCTTAGGTTTTGCGTAGGGGTTAAACAAGTAGTAAATAGAATTTGCATCCATATGAGAAATCATATATACATTAAAATATAATATTGAATACTTTTTAGTTTATTAATTATTTTTAATTTATAAAAAGATATTATATATGTCTTATTTTAATAAATATATATATAAATTATTAAATTTGTAATAAGTTATCGAGTATTAAAAACTTAAAATTTAAAATTTAAGTTATATACAGCTGTATTTTGTATATGTAATTTAACTATAATTTTAAAAATATTATATATTAAATTTTATTAGTCAAAAATTAAGATAAACCATGTAATTCTGATTTGAACTTTATGAGTTATTTAGTTTGAACTTTATGATTTGTAGCCAACAATACATGCTCTGTTCACGTAACTTGACAATGAAGTCGTTCAATTTCTCAGTATTAGTCATTCTACGTAGTCAAATAACAAGAACTAATTAATTTGTAATTTGTAATTTGTAATTTGAAATTTGAAATAAAAATTAAGTTGCTGAATGTAGAAAGCAAATTTGGACTAACAAATTTTGGTAAAAGTTGACGCCTAAAAAATGTGGGCATTTGACATGATTCAATAAAAAGCATTCTTCACAGGGAAATCTAAGAAGGCAGAACTACCAAAAATAAAATAAAATAAAACAAATAATAATAATAATAAAATAAATAATAATAATAATAATAATAAAATAAATAATAATAATAATAATAATAATAAATTCCTCACTGTTAATTAGATATTAGTGCAATAATATAAGTTATAATTTATAAGTAGGACTCAATGTAACGTGACTTTAAATCTGGACCAAAATAACATAAGTTAAAATCTTGTAATAGATGTGTGATTTTGTATAAGTAATTTAAAAAAAGAAATCTTGACAACAAGGAATTAAAGTATGGTCGGAACTTTGAGCAGGTTAATTTTGACTTTGATACGCATGAGGAAAGCTACCTATATTTTCTACTAGTCATGTCCATAATAAATACATTAATAAAAATGATTAAAAAAATAAATTTTTAATTTTAAGATATATTTGTTATATAATATTAAATATTTTAATTATATAACTGTAAATCAAGTCATATTATACAGAATTAATATTACAAGATCACGTAGGATTTAATACAAATAGTGAACGTGGAAGTAAATTTAAATAGTATTGGACATTCTTATTAATATATTTGAAATTTTTAATTCTAAAATTATTTTTTAACTTTTTCTTTCTATCTCAATTTTTTTAAATGTAAAAAAAATATAAAAATAAATTAAATATTAATTAAATAAATTTTTATAAGAAAATTGTATAACATAAATTAAATTTTATTTTAATATAAATTTTTTATTATTAAATTTTTTTTGACTATATTATATATGTTATCGGTAACAAATGTATAAAATAATTAAGTTACATTTAGTTCAATATGATTATACTTAATATATTTTACTATGCATAAATATGTTCTTAATTAGACAATTTTAAAAATTGTTAAAAATATTCTCTATAAATTAATTGACATAGAATAAATATATTAAAAAAATGTTTTTTTGTATTCTTAAAATTAGTAATAAATGTAATATGAAAACAACAAAAAACAGTGTGACAAAAATGATACACTTTTTGTTGATATGTTAATGTAAAATTTGCTATTTTAATAATGATCTAATTTCATTTTTGGTATTCTTTTTTAATCTATATTATTAATTGGTATCTTAATTATATCAACGTTTAAAAAATATATCAATTTAATGTAAAATTAAAATTTACATTGAAATAAAAAAAGATAAGAGATTAAAGATAAGGTAAAATGAGTTAAAAAAATATTAAAATATGTATTTAAAGATTAAAAATAAAAAATAAAAAAAAATTGTTTCTATTAAAGGGACATAAAGAGACAAAAATGTTAAAAATAAATTTCATTAAAATTTCATGTATTGATTGATAACATAAAAAATGATACTAAAGTAAAATCTTTTTTAAATATAAATAATATTGAAATATCAATTAATAATAGAAATAAAAAATACTAAAAGTAACAAACCCATTAATGCATCACATAGCCACGACTTTCTTTCTTTTAGTAGTCATCTTTTAAAAATTAAAACACACTCTCAAACCAAAAGCTAGTCAAGGGTTTCTATCAATAATATTAAAAACAATTCAACGAGTAAAATTAAGATACAGAATTAGTGACCGGCACTTTGAAAAGATTTTTAAAAAGTTCTGTCAGTCAATTTTTTCCAACTCTGCATATATCCTCGTTAGATAATGGATCAGTTCAAAGTTCTACAAATTTGATCCACATAGGATATCCTTAAAAGAATGTGATTTTTGTTTTAAGAATTTAAAAATATTTTCTTAATTTAAGAATAAGTTATCAATCGTTTTTAACCTATTTTAGCCCTCCTAATAATAATTTCATAACTTAAAAGGAACACACATATATATCATTAACGATAGAAAAAAAACATTAATCTTAAAATGAAAATATATCTAATAAAATTCCTTTTACTACAACACAATAAGGTTTGAACTAGTCAAAAATCTGATTATGATTTGATTGGATTGCGACAAAAACATAAATTTTTTTCGTATTCTTTCTTACAAATAGGACCCCTTATATACTCATATTCTAAGTTATGTTTCCATCAACTTTCTCTGCTCCTTTGCTATATATTTTTATATTTTTAACTTTTAAAATTTATTTAGTTCTTTACTCAATTTTAAGAAAAAAACATGTTTATGTTTTAGTAATTTCTAGTTTTCAATTCAACAAATTATATAGTGCAATTACTATCACAGTTTTCTCAATTTTAAAATAAACTCTTCAGTTATATAAGGATATTGTTAAGATATTAATTATATTCTTTTTGTAGTTTATATATGTGTATTGTTTCTTTTGTGTCATTCTTGATTTGTTTGTTATCAATTATAATATGTCTCAATGATAGTGAATACAATATAATAATAACGTTGTTATGCTTGTAAAATATTGAATAGGTAAATTATTTTTTTAAAATAATTTGATTTTATTTTTTTCAAGATTTTTATAAAAAATATTATTTGAAAGAATATATTACTCTTAATAACAAACTTAATATGAAAGTTAAAATTAAAATTTAATTACCTAGATTTAATTTGAATTAGTACTCTTTTATTTTAGATTTAATTTTTTAGATATTTAGAGTGAAACTCTATTTCAAAGATTTTTTTTACAAAAAAAATATTATTTGAAAATGTATTTACAACATATTTTCTTAAATAGTTTTAAAACTTGAAAGTTATTTTTTAGATAGTCAAATTCTTAAATTTAATTTGAACATATTTAATAAAATTTAATTAACTGACTTTACTTAAAGTTGTGATTAAATGGTTTGATATTTTATTATAAATAAAGCTAAAATTTAATACTTAATTAATTAATAGACCCCACCTAAAGATATTAGTTAATTAATATTAAACAAAAGAATTTGGACCACGTCTAAGGACACTTTCATACAAAAAAAATTAATAAATATCAATTTATTTATTTAATAACCTCAATAATATAAAAAAACATAATTAATGAATTATTATATCCATATTCTACAATGTTTATGAATGTATTAAATTGCATGAGTATTTGTTGAATCCATACCTATCTTTATATTTATGCATTAGATTAGTTTTTCAAAATTAAATCATCGTGACAAAATGTTTAGATTTAATTTTGTTTTTAAAATTTGAATAATATTTAAAAAGCACACAATATTACTTTCTTGAATCGACTTTGAGAATATACTTATCATTTCTATAATTGATTCATACACTTGCGATAATTAATAAAATTTAAAATTGATAAGTATTCACGAAATCGTTATTATTTCCGATTTCGTTCATCAAGTTTTTGGCGCAGTTGTCGAGAAAGTAATGGTAATTTTTATATCATTATCAAATCTTAAAATTTTTAAGTGATTTAAATATTTTGATTTTTGATTTTTAATTTTAGAATTTAATTTCAAATCAAAAATGAAAAAAATCTAAAAATATATTACATTTGAATATTAATTTCATAAACATAAATTTTTTTTAAAAAATATAAGACAGAATTAAAATTAATATCTGACTTCTTTATCATACACATTAAAAAAATCATAAATAAAAGATATTAGTTTTAAATTCAAATTTGAATCTTTAAAAAAATAAAAATCTAAAATATTTGAATAAATCTTTGTGATTTACTATACATTAAAATAATAAATCTTAAATTTAAATTAACTTAATTTAATTATTAAATTTTAAAAAATTCTAAATAAATAGTAAAATCGAAAAACAAAATTGAAAAATCCGTTCACAGATATTCATGAAAATTTGAATAGTAAAATCTAAAATTTTTAATTTAAAAAAAATAAAAATAATAAGCTATTGTTGTGGATATTGTTCTATGAACAGTAAATCTGGGAACAATAATTTTAAAAAATAACTTTTTTTTTTGAAAAAGTAGTTCAGAGAATGTTTAGTGAAATTTGAACATTAAAATCTAAAAAAATTAATTTATATATAACTATTGTTCTGGATACTGTTTGGTGAATAGTAATACATGGAAATGGTAATTTAAAAAAAAATCAAAAATACATCTTAAACTTGTCTTTAACTAAATTTAAAATTTACAAAATAAAATAAAAATTAACTTTTATTTTAAATTTCATTGTCTAAATAAAAATAATAGTAGAGTTCATCCTGAACCTAGTGTGTTGTGGTACAAATTAAAACCTCACCATGTCTTGTAAAAAAAAACTAGAGTTCATATCGAACTTAGTTTAGTGCGGCATAGAAAAACAAGATCTTTGTTTAGGAGGTTTTGTTCGGCACTTCTTTCTTGTGAATACTCTTAGTTAATATTGATTATGTTATTTAATTTAGAGGTTAAATTTTTGTATAGTTATTTTATTTTTATTTTTAATTGACAAGTGTTTTAAATTTACACTTTAAATAATATATACATGGTAGGAGATCCTTATGAAACTCTCTTACACTATACATAGATAATATTCATCAATTTAAACAACTGTCCATAAAGTTATATTCTAACTATCAGCCTATTTTTTTAGCCAAACACATAACCAAGCCTTAATCATCTACCATAACCAATAAAAATTAGAGAAACCCACTTAGGGAAACTACCATGAAGGAGTTTCCACGACCAGTAATTGGCACGATAATTGCCTATATCCAACTCGGTGAGGCTTCTCAAAATTATGAATTGAAAAATATTTATTTTTCTATGTTTCTCACGCTAACTAATGAAGACTCATTATCTTTCAGTAAGGACTTTTATTCAACAGTCCTTACTTTTCCCCTCGGTGCTCTTATTGAGGATCAACTAAGAATGAGATATTTTCCCTACACCTTGAAGGGTGAAGACTGTTGAATTCAACAAACACTGCAAACACAATTCAACAATCACTGTACCGACGCCAAACATTTTTTCCAATATACACGGCGCCTACCAATCAAGCTGTAAATCATACAATTCAATCATGGTGGTTGGTGAAATAGTAATTAGTATTTGTCTATATAAACAATGTAAATATCCGATACAAATCAAGAAAATATATGAATGAAACGTTTATTTCTTCCTCTGATTATTTCTTCAAACATTGATTTCTTCAAAGACGTGGTTAATGTCACTTCCTCCATATTCCCGGATGTCTTGGGATGAGATCTACAACAAATTCATAAGAAAATCCAACTCCCATCAAAAGACATCATAGTTGAGAACGAAGATTGATACTTTCTCTCAGATGGAAGTAGAGCCTTTCCACAAAGCTTGGGAGAGGTTCAAGCTCTTTCTCACTCAGTTCCCCCATCATAGCTACCCTCTATAGTTGCAAAATCAGTTCTTTTATGATAGACACATGCAAAAATTCCATTTTAGCATTGACAACGTTGTTGAAGGAGTAATGTGAGAGAAGACTACCTTAGAGACTTACAATCTCGTTGAGATGTTGGGTGCTAATTCCCAATAGAAAAGCATCAGAGCGAGATGAGCTGGAATTCATTAAATAGATTCACCAAGAAATCAAAGAAGAACTAAGGAAAAAGAAATAACTTGTAGTGGACCTACAATCAGTAGGATTTCTTGCCCAATCAGCATCAAAGAATGCAAGAAGTACAAAAGGAGACTGAGCTGAGTAGAAAAGGACATGGAAGAAAGTACTATTCAAGTATCGTAGAATGCGCATAATAGCAGCATGATGAGTCAATCGTGGAGCAGACATATACTGGCTCACCTGATGAACAACATAAGAAATGTTTGGACGATCGACTCATTATGCTGTTGTTCTGTGCATTCTATGATACCTGAAGGACACTTTCTTCCATGGCCTTTTCTACTTAGATCAGTGGGATCTCTTGCTCAATCAGCATTAGAGAATGCACGAAGTACAAAAGGAGACTGAGTTGAGTAGAAAAGGCCATGGAAGAGTGTGTCTTTCAAGTATCGTAGAATGCGCAGAACAACAATATAATGAGTCGATCGTCCAAACATTTCTTATGATATTCATCAGGTGAACCAATATCTGTCTAATCCACAATCGACTCATTATGCTGCTGTTCTATGCATTCTATGATACTTGAAGGGCACTCTATTCCATGGCCTTTTCTACTCAGCTCAGTATCCTCTTGTATTTCGTGCATTCTCTGATGTTGATTGGACAACAGATCCCACTGATTTCAGTTCGATTATAGGCTATTGCTTTATTCTTGGTTCTTCTTTGATTTCTAGGCGAAGTAAGAAACAAACTTTCATGGCCCGCTTTAGTACTGAAGTAGAATATCCTGCTCTTGCTGATACCACATATGAGTTCATTTGGCTACGATGGTTTCTTAAGGATTTAGGTGTGTTCACATCCTCTACTACTCTCGTTTATTGTGACAATCACAGTGTCATTCATATTTCTTACAATGATGTCTTCCATGAACGGATTAAACATATAGAGATTGATTGTCACTTTATTCGTTCTCATCTTGCCCATGGTACTCTCAAGTTTTTCCCCGTCTCCTTCAACGATCAACTTGTAGATATCTTCACTAAGACACTTTCTAGGGAACATACTCGTAATTTGGTTGACAACCTCAAGTTGGTCTCATATCCACCTTGAGTTTGAGGGGACTGTTAATATATATCTATTAACATATTAATGTATATCTGTTAATGTATATCATATATGCTAATGTATATCTAGTTTACTTTAGGCATATTTAGTTTACTTGTAAAACACAATATGCAAAAATGGACTACAAAAATAAGGTCTACATGAAAAATGAGTAGGGAAGGGTACAACTACAACTTGCACAACTAAAAAAGCAAGTTTCACTTCTCTCTACACAAGTCATTTCCAGCTTAGAGCAATGTGGGTTGTGTAGCAATCAGGGACATGGTGCTAATGCTTGTTCATTTCAAGTGGAGGCAATTACTAAACATGAGCAGGTCAAAGTATTGGGAGGGTACCAACCAAAACCCATATATAATCCCAATGGAAACACTTATAATCTTAGGTGGAGAAATCATCCTAATTTCTCATGGAGGCAGAACAACCCTTCATTTGACTAGAATTCAAACCAAGAGGGCCAACAATTCCACTAGCAATAGTAACAAAATCTTTCCAGTATGCCAACCTTGGAGGATAAGTTGAATTCTTTTATTCAAGTTAATAAAGACAAACAAATAAAGACAACTCAATGGTTGAACTCTATGGAGGCTTCAATGAAAAAAGTAGAAGTCCAAGTTGAACTGTTGGTAAAGCATTTACAAAAACAAATAAAGACTGACTAAGTTCAACAAAAAACATATAAAATTCAATAATATGAAAACATTGGATCTTTAAATTGTTGGAATCTCCTGTATAACAACTTACTAAAAGACAATAAATTTTAGTCCTGAATGGGAGGTCACCTATTTTGTTATTTCATTTATGTAATCGTATTTATTTTAATAAAAGAGAATTTTTTTAATTGTTCATTTTTTTATTTATGTTCTATAAATTTTTGTATAGTATTTAATTTTCTTTTTTTGTATAATAGTTTTCTTTTACTTTTGAAAGTACTTAGACAAAACTTAGGTCCCATGCATTCTTAAAACTCTAAACTTAGTATTAACATATAAAAAGCAAAAAATCTTTTTAAATGTTATACTTTTTAGTCAACTAGAATCTCTTTAGAAGCTTAACGTTGATAATCAAAAGGAGGAGATTCATTTTCAAGTACGAGAAGTCATGAGAGATGTTGAAGTTAGGTAGAAATTGATGAAGGAATATGTAACACCAATCGTTGGCAATGCTACTTTCGGTATACAATTGGAAAAGGTTGTAAGGAATTATGAATTGAAAAAGATTCATCATTCCCTGTTGCCTTCCTTTTATGGTATCCCTAACGATGACCTTTTAAATTTCATTAGAGATTTCTATGCTATTGTACAAACATTTCCAATGTAGGAAATTGATGAAGACTAGCTTAGGATGAGGTGTTTTCCATACACCCTCAAGGATAAAGCTTGGTCATGGTTCATGACTCTACATTTGGGTTCTTTGACTACTTGGAAGGAAGTCTACGAAAAGTTTATGGATAGATTCTATTCCCATAAAAGAATGTTGACTTGAGGACAAAAATAGCAATATTTTCTCGAATGGATGAAGAGCCATTTCATGAAACTTGAGAAATATTCAAACTTTTTTTTCATTCAATGTCTACACCATAACTTTCTATTACAATTACATAGCCAGTTTTGTTTATATGGATTGATATTACAGAGTCAAAACATGGTTGACAATGCTGTTGGAGGAGCTATAAGAGAAAAGACCACAACGAAAACCTTTGAGCTTTATGAATTGTTGGGTATTAATTCCCAACAAAAGAGTACTAGACGAAGGAGAGCATGAGTGAATAAAATTGGCTTTGGAAATGAAATGGATTTACAACTTGATGAATTGACTAAGCATGTGCAACTTCTCACTACCCATCAATTGTTAAAAATAGAGGTATGTGAAGTCTGTTGTTCAATCGGGCATAATGTTAATAGTTGTTTATATGCTTGTGATTCTAGTGTTAATGCCATGGATAAAGTCAATTCTTTTCAGAGGTATCATCCAAACACCTATAATCACTCTAACCATTCATAGAAACCAAACAATTACCAAGCCTACACCAAATTCCAAACATAAAGCCCAAATGAAATCCACCATTACCTACTAAATCAATATTTTAAGCCAATCTTAAAATATAACTTGAATACTTTTATTCAAGTTAGTTATGACAACCAAAGGATGAACAATAAAAGATTGAGCTATGTAAAGGCTTCGGTGAAAAGGATTGAAGCAAAAGTTGGGCAACTAGTTGAGCAAATGAAAAAAACAAGAACCAAGAAGATTTCCTAGTCAAGCATAATAAGCAAATGATGTAAGAATTATTTGAAGTGGTAAGGTAGTCAATAAAACTTTACCTGAAATTTCTAACGATCTACCTATTAGTTGAGGTAATGAATAAGGTGAAATTTTAGTTTCACAAGAAGGAGATACGAGTGCTAATCTTGACAAACCTTCTGAGAATAACATTGGAGAGTCACTTGACGTTCCCAAAATTCAAAAGATAGTAGAACCACACCAGCTACAAGTATCATTTCTACATCGACCGAAGTAATCCAAACAAGATAAGAAATTTTATGATCTTTTTAAAATGATTTCTAAAGTAAATATTAATTTAACTTTGTTAGAAGTGATCATGAATGTTCCCTCATATGCTAATTTTTTCAAGGAATTGAACACTAAGAAAATAAGGTATGAACTTAATGAACGAGTAGTAGTATCAAATATTTCTAGTGATGTGCTTCAACATCAACTTCCCCCAAAGTTGAAAGACCCTATAAGTTTTATCATAAACATAACTATAAGGGATATGAAGGTGGCTAGAGAAATGCTTGATTTAGGAGCTAGCATAAATCTGATGCCCTACTCTATATTCTTACAATTAGGTTTAGGAGATCTAAAACAAACAGTTATGTCCTTTCAACTCGCGGATAGATCTCTTAAATATCCAAAGGGAATAGTTGAGGATGTGTTAGTATAGGTATACAAACTAATCATACATGTTTATTTTGTAGTTCTAGATATGCAAGAAAATCCAGCCTTGGACAGAGAACACACAATATTTCTTGGTAGACCATTTATGGCAACCACTAAGACTATTATCGATGTCTAAGATGGAAATTTGACAATGATAGTCTTAGGAGAGGCTGTTCATTTCAAAGTCTCCGACTCTTCACCTTTTCCTTTTATTTCTACCATTGATGAAATCTTCAATGTTGATCCTTTGGATGATATTGTCCAAAGTACCTTTCTTCATGATAGAATAAAAGGTAACTAGAAATAGCTCTTATACTTGAAAAGGTAGAATAATATATAGATGAGGAGACTGAAGGGTACCTTGAAATTTTAGATAGTGTTGAACTAATAAGAAATCCTAATACACCCTTAGATATACCTAGTTCCCCATCTAGGAAATAGGCCAATCCATCTGAACTTAAACTAAAAAACTTACCTAAGCATTTAAAATATGTGTTCTTGAGAGAAGGAGAAACTTATCCATTGATAATTTCTTCAACTTTGACTAAAACCCAGAAAAAGAACCCATTAAAGTGCTTAAGAAGTTTTAAAAAGCCATAGGTTGGAGTATCATGGATATAAAAAGCATTAGTCCTACCATGTGTATGCATAATATCAATATGAAAGATGATGCTAAACCCGTAAGAGAGGCCCAAAGAAGGCTAAACCCTATCATGTAAGAGGTGGTTAAGAAAGAAATTCTTAAACTCTTGGAAGTATGAATCATTTATCCTATTGTTGATAATAAATGGGATAGTCCAGTGCATGTGGTACTAAATAAGTCTAGAATAACAGTCGTTAAGAACGATAAAAGTGAACTAGTACCAACAAAGATAATCAATGTATGGAGGGTGTGTATAAACCTCAGGAAACTGAATTTATACACTAAAAAGAATCATTTTCCTCTTCCATCCATTGATCAAATGCTTAAAAGATTAACTAGGCATAAATTTTACTATTTCCTAGATGGGCTTTTTGGATATTATCAAGTACCCATAGCACCTAAAGATTAGGAAAAGATCACCTTTATGTTTCCTTTTGGGACATTTTCTTTTAGAAGAATGTCATTCGGATTATGCAATGTCCATGTCACGTTCCAAAGATGTACGATGTTTATATTCTCGAACATGGTAGAAAAAGTCATTGAAGTTTTCATGGACGATTTATCTATCTTTGGAACTTCATTTGATGATTGCTTATATAAATTGAATTTGGTTTTAGAAAGATGCATTAAATGCAATCTAACCCTTAATTGGAAGAAAATTCATTTTATAGTTCAACAAAGGATTGTGTTGGGACATGTGATTTCAAACAAGGGTATTGAAGTGGATAAGGCTAAAATTGAATTGATTTCCAAACTCTCTCTCTCCCTATATTTGTAAGAGGGATAAGAAGCTTTTTAGGACATGCATGATTTTATAGATGATTTATTAAAAAAAATTCAAAAATAAGTCATCCACTCTGTAACCTGTTGTCAAAAGATGTTTATTTTGACTTTGATGAAAAATGTCTTATCGCCTTTGATACTTTAAAAGAAAAGTTAACAACTACCCCTATTATTATGGTACCAAACTGGTTTCTTCCTTTTGAAATAATGTGTGATGTTTCTGATTATGCAACCAGAGCAGTTTTGGGACAGAGAGTGGAAAAACGTTTGCATGTCATATACTATATGAACAAAGCACTCAATGATGCCAAAATTAATTATTTCACTACTGAAAAAGAATTCTTGGCTATTGTGTTTTCTTTAGACAAATTTAGGTCTTACTTAGTCGGTTTGAAAGTAATTATGCATTATGATCACCTTACTTTGAGATACCAATTAAGTAAACCTAATGCAAAGCCAAGATTAATCAGGTGGGTCTTACTCTTACAGGAATTTGACTTAGAAATCAAAGATAAGAAGGGTAGTGAAAACTTAGTAGCTGACCATTTATTTAGGTT
Source organism: Hippophae rhamnoides (assembly GCA_033030585.1). Taxonomy (NCBI): domain Eukaryota; kingdom Viridiplantae; phylum Streptophyta; class Magnoliopsida; order Rosales; family Elaeagnaceae; genus Hippophae; species Hippophae rhamnoides. The sequence goes on from CM065433.1 coordinate 34,293,849, forward strand.
AATTTTTGACTTCAATTTTCTTGGAGGTGAGAGTAAAGAAGATATAATTAAAACCTTTCTAGATGAACAGTTATTTTCAATAAGTCGAAACCCTTGGTATGTAGATATCGTTAATTATCTGACCACTGGTGTTTTGAGACTCGACATTTCTTCTCAGAAAAAGAGAAGGTTTCTAACTTCTTGCAGGCAATACTTTTGGGATGACCTTTATTTATTCAGAATTGGTCAAGATTAAGTCATCCAGAAGTGTGTGCCTTAAGAAGAACATAAGAGCATTTTGACATTTTGTCATGAAATTCATCGTGGATGCCATTTTAGTGATAAGAAAATTGTCCTAAAGGTATCACAATCTGGATTCTATTGGTCAAATCTTTTCAAAGATGCTAATATATTTTGTGCACAATGTGATAGATGTTAAAGAACAAACAACATAAGCAAAAGAGTTTAAATTCCTTTGACATCTAATTTAGTTGTTGAACTCTTTGATGTATAGGGGATTGACTTTATTGATCATTTTAACTCATCCAATGGTTTCGAATATATCTTGATTGTTATAGATTATGTATCCAAGTGGGTAGAAGTTATACCCACTAAAACCAATGATGCAAAAGTTGTGAAATTCATTAAGGACTCAATATTTAGCAAATTCGAGGCACTTAGAAAAATAATAACTGATAGAGGTATCCATTTTTGCAATAGACTCTTTGATAGAGTATTGAAGAAGTACAATGTTTCATATAGAGTGGCAACTCCTTATCATCCTCAAACTTTCGGTCAAGTGAAAGTAAGTAATAGGAAAATCAAGGGAATTTTGGAACGCACCGTGTGTCCTTCAAAAAAGTATTGGGAAATCAAGTTGAATGAAGCCTTATGGGTATATAGCACAACTTATAAAACACCCATTGGGATGAGTCCTTACTGGTTAATCTTTGGGAAAACATATCACCTTCCCATTGAACTCGAACACAAGGATTACTGGGAAATTAAAGAGCTAAACATGGATTTAGATAAAGTAGGAGAAAAGCGGTTGCTCTAACTTAATGAGTTGGAAGAGATTAAGAACGAGGCCTATGAAAATGAAAAATTATACAAAATGCGTACTAAACGCTATCATAACAAAATGTTAGTTCCTAATTCTTTTCTTCTTGGAATGAAAGTTCTTTTATTTAACTCTCATTTGAGATTGTTTCCAAGAAAATTGAGATCAATATGGGATGGACCTTACACAATTGTCCAGGTTTTTTCACATAGAGTAGTAGAGTTATTGAATCCAAAAATACAAATAACTTTCAAAGTCAATGGGTATCGTGTAAAGCCTTATTTACAAGGAGAAAAAAACATGGCTACATTGATTCCATATTGATAAATTGATCCTTAGCACAATGAAGATGCATCTAATGGAGATGTTAAACCAAGCGATGGATGTGAGACAACCCATCACTGTAATTAATTTTTCTTTTATGCAATTTTATTTAATTAGTTTCTTTTATGTTTGTTTATTTTATTTTAAGCATTAATATAATTAAAGTTATGAGATGTGTTAGAATTTAGAGTATTATACATGTGAGCATAATTATTTCAATTTGATGTTTTTTGCACCTTGTTTTCCATATCAAATGTATTAGTAACTTTTCTATATCTATTCTTACAATTTACATTTCTTAAATATCGAGGACAATGTAGATTCTAGGTTGGAGGTGTATATATAAAAGTTACACATTTTAAACTTTTTTATTCTTAGATAATTTAAATAATTTTCACATGATTTTATTTATTACTTTTATTTGTAATTAATTTGTTTAGTAATTTTTAATTTTTTTAAAGTAATTTTAAAAAATTTCACAAAAATTGATCATGTCTTAGAATTAAAGTTAAACAATGACTAAGTCTTTTTGCACTATTAGATTAAATCTTGAATGTTTAGGAATTTTAAATAATCTATGCTTAAGATTTTAATTATGAAATTTAAAAGAGATTATACGTATGAAATATTTTTTTATTTCATTTATTTATTTTATTTAGTCATTTTACTTTATTTTAAATTTTAGTTAACTTCTTATTTTATTTGTTTTTAGTTTGTTTTCATTTTTGTTAATGTTTGTGGGTTTCATTACTAAAAACCCTCATGAGACTTAAACTTGTCCACTAGAGCAACTTAGGAGTTTAACGACTTTTAACATATGTTAAATACAACAGTGTCAATCCACGGAAGTGATTTAGGTTAGTTTATTTTTTAAATTTTTAGTTTTAATTGCTTCTCTTGTTAAGAGACTAACAAGAAAATGATTGGGGGTTGTGATGAGTGCTTAAAAAATATTAAATATACCATGTTTTAATGTCATTTAATTAATAAAATGGATTTGTATTTGCTTTATTTCTATTATATTTTAGAAAAATCTATTTGTTCAGATTAATGGATATATTGTAGTGTTTTGAAAATATTTTAATGTATTAATATTAAAATAGAGAAAAATACTTGAAGCATGTTTATCACACTTTTTGGAACTTAAATAGATATTATTTATTTGATATTATCCAAAGTGAAGAAAAAAGATAATAAAAAATAGGGAAAACTTTATTGATCAAATAATTATATGTTGCGACATAATGAGGTTTGAACTGGTCAAAAATATGATTGTGATCCAATCGCACTGCGACGAAAACATAAGTTTTTCTCATATTCTTTCCTATAAATAAGACCCTCTAAATAAACAAGAAAAATCATCTTTCAAGTTGCGTTTTTAACAACTTTCTCTTCTCCATTTCTATAGATTTTTATATTTTTAGCTTTTAGAATTTATTTAGTTCTTCCCTCAATTTTGAGAAAGAACATGTTTATGTTTTAGTAGTTTCTAGTTTTCAATTCAACAAATTCTAGAGTGCAATTACTATCGAAGTTTTTCTAATTTTAGAATCAACTCTTCAAAGTTCTGTAAGAATTTTGTTAAAGTATTAATTATATTTCTTTTACGGTCCATATATTTGTGTTGCTTCTTCTATGTCATTCTTGATTTATTTATGATCAAATATAACATGTCTAATTGATAGTAAATATGATATAATAATAACGTTGTTATGCATGTAAAATATTGAATAGTTAAAACATTTTCTTAAAATAAATGGATTTTATTTTTTTTTAAAAGATTTTTATAAAAAATGTTATTTAAAAGAGTACATTACTCTTAATAACAAACTTAATATGATAGTTAAAATTAAGAATTAATTACATAGACTTAATTTGGAGTAGTATTCTTTTATTTTAGATTTAATTATTTAGATATTTAGAGCGAAACTCTATTTCAAAGATTTTTTTACAAAAAGTTATTATTTGAAAATGTATTTACAACATATTTTCTTAAATAATTTTAAAACCTAAAAGTTATTTTTCAGATAGTTAAATTCTTAAGTTTAATTTAAACACCTTGAATAAAGTCTAATTAATTGATTCTATCTAAAGTTGTGATTAAATGATTTGATATTTTCTTATAAAAAAACTAAAATTTAATATTTAATTAATTAATAGACTTAGCCTAAAGATATTAGTTAATTAATATTAAACAAAAGAAAAGAATTTAGATCCCGTTTAAGGACACTTTCATACCAAAAAAAGAAAATTAATAAATATCAATTTATATATTTAATAATCTAAATAATATAAGCAAACATAATTACTGAATTATTATATCCATATTCTCCAATGTTTATGAATGTATTAAATTGCATGAGTATTTGTTGAATCCATACCTATCTTTATATTTATGCATTAGATTAGTTTTTCAAAAACTAAATCATTGTGATAAAATGTTTAGATTTAATTTTGTTTTTAAAATTTAAATAATATTTAAAAAGCACACAATATTATTTTATTGAATCGACTTTGGGAGTATACTTATCATTTCTATAAATGATTCATACATTTACAAGAATTAATAAAATTTAAAATGAATAATTATTCACGAAATCAATATTATCCCCGATTTTGTTCATCATTATACCATATTGTATCTACAATGTATTGATGAATCCAATTTGACTAATCTTATTTAAATATCATCTCAATAATTCCTTTTTAAATGGTACTCATAACATGTATTAATTTAAACATAATATTCCATCATTTTTCTTCATTAAGTTTTCACGATATAAATAATCATGTTTTAATGTTTCTATTATTTTTTTAAAATTTTTCCTTATACTCATTTAAAACAAATAAATTATCCAACTAGCACATCCCACCCCTTCCCATCAAAAACTAAGTTGAACAAGTTGAGATGTATATCTAAAATTAATGAATTGTACCATATGTTAACGAGACATCACATACCGATACAGTAAGGAGGCCAAGCAGAAATTGCTATCAAATGCACTGATTTGCTCCACAAGCCTATTATGATCATTTAACGTTGATGCATTTTGTGTTTAATGACCACAAAATTGTTTGCTACTAGAGCGTCACTTCTGAAGTTACCTTTTGCGTTATAAGAAAGCTCTTATAATGTAAAAATGAGATAAGGATTAGTATTTAGGACCAATACAGAAAATAAATCATAGATGCATGCATAAATAAAAGGGGCTTGAAATAGGCAGATTTATTTTGTATTATAGGGTGTATAAAACAGGCCCATTTATTTTACATGATAATGATAGTTGCTAATTGCTATAAACACCAAGTTTTTCATGCCTGGTTTTTGACACAAGCCCGTGACCATTAAAAGTGCCCCTCATACGAGTGTTGTCCGTCCGAACCAAAATATTTCGGGTTTGCCATCCTCCTAGCACCTAAGTCAAGGATGAAATAAGCCTCTGTCGCTTTAATAGGAATAAGTACACAAGGCATACAATAATTTCGTTGCTACTTCTGCTAAACCTACAAATCGGGTGAAAATGGCTCAAGGAAACAGGAGACATGCCCCTTGATCTTCGGTCCAGTACAATTTCACAAAAGGAAAACCAATGAATGCAATTATTTCAAATAAGATAGCAGGGTTGCTTATGATAGTTTTCTAACATGGCAAAAAAAAATTATTAAATAATGTTTGGTTAACAATAATAAAAATGATAATGAAAATGATTTTAGTTATTTCTATATTTGGTTTGACTTTTAACCTATAATGAAAAAATAAAACATTCCGTATTTTCAATCTCTCACATCTTCAAAATATTCTATTTTCTTTTAACATTTATATAATTATTTATTATTTTTTCTCGTTTTATCTTATTTAAAAGTAAAAGTGATTTTTTTTTAATTTTAATTAATTTATAAATTTATAAATTTTATTTTAATATTATAATTATTTTCATTTTATTCTATGGTTCAAACAAACATGTTAATAGTAATCATGACATTAATGACTAGAAACAATTAACTAATCATGGTCGACTGGTTGATGAACCAGAATGATGCATCAAAACTTGTACTTAAACATTTGTACGGAGAAGAATGAGGGGGCAATATTGAGGTTAAATTCAAACCAGCAGTGACAGGTACAGACAATTAGTACAAGCAAAGAAAGATATTATGAAGCAAACTTATTAACCACCTAATCAATTAAACTATATTTGACAAGTCATGTGAGTCCTACCTGAACATATCCATTTTCACAGAGGCTAAACAGTCTCTGCAGACAAATCCTGCAATCCACATACCATGTTCGCCGGAACAGCTACATCAATCATCTTTGGATACGCAAGTTTCAGATCTGAAAAATATTTGCTTTAAGTTACAGTGGATGACTAAAAAATTTGAAATTGCAATTTGATTATTTTCCTTAAAAATCTTGAAGACGCCAATACATTCTGCTTACTTTGCATGATATTGCAAAATGTTTCCTGCAAAACAAAGTTCAAAGATGATAAAGTGAGATAAGTAATAGAGGAAAAGTGTTCGACAATAAATATTACTTAGCCTTTACCAACATCAGTGAAAGCCTGGCAGTAATGTATCAGATTAAACTAAAACATCAGGCATTTCAGAGGCAGTAGCATGTATTTATTTTTAGTCAGAAGAGGCAGAAATGTTAAAGATCAGGCGGTCTTACACACATTGAGGAAGAGGCTTCGGAGCCTATATTAGTCATATCCTTTAGGATTTGTTGGAAATAATAAACATAAAATATTGTGTTTACTCCTACTAGAGTTTATTGAGTCACTAGGGTTTTGGTGTCGTAGCCTATCTACGAACAAATAATGTATTCTGTTACAAGCAGAAATTTCAGAGAAATAAGGGGAAGAAGAGAAGCTTAGAAACATAAGTAAATTGTATAATATTTCCTGTCCTATTTTTTCCTCTCTTTTGGCCATATATAACTTTATAAGAAATTAAAGGAAAACAAAAGGAGTGTGTGCAAGCAATGTTAAATGTGTGCAGAAAATCATGAGCATCTCCTCCTAACAACCTAGTGGTCCCCCTTCCCATTGTGTAACCACTTTCGGGCCAAGTCACTTGAATTTCAGCACATATCATTTCTCCTCCCTATTAGAATCCTTGTCCTCAAGGATATATTTGAGGTATGATTTGGTAAGATTACAGCATATGCTTTGGACATTGTAGCTGAACCAGCACCTACCTTCGCTTTGACAACTTCAGTTCCAATATTTTGAATCCTGATAGTTAGTTCTTGAACTTTTTTGTCATTGAAACTCACAGCGGTTCTAGTTTTGGATAGCAAGGGAAGAACTGTGATATCAACATGGCCAGTATGTCTGATACGATGAGTATTCTTTTCAATATTTTCCAACATAACATAATTAATGACATGAGACACATCTGGTATATCAATCCCATGTCCTGCAACATCAATTGCAACAAGAACATTGTATCTCTTAATTTGAAATCCTTCAAGCTTAATATCTCTCTGCTCCTGTGATTTTCCATCATGTGGAGTAGTCACACAATAGCCTTCCTTATCCAAATTCTTTGCAACAAAATTTGCATTCCTCTAGTTATTAACAAAAACGATGGCAGTCTTATCACCAAGTTCATGTACCCTATTAAATTTTTGAGAGTCCTTGACCATAATAACATTATGGGTAATTAAATTGGTGGCCTTTTTAACACAAAATCCACACCCAAAGAGAAGCTGAGCCTCATGAGGGTTTTGATACAGAATATTCATATTGCGAGAAAAAATATGCATTCCTCTTGCTTATGTATCACCAGTCTTTCTCATTCCACTAGTATATTTATGACGACATATCAGAACAACATATTTATAATTGTTTCTTAATATGTGGAAGAACACAATAGTTTGTTCTTCTAGTTTATTAGAAGCCAACACCAACAAACCGAATGGTCCCATTGTGTCGCCGGTAGAGGCATCCTTTTGACTGCAAAACAATTGTGGATCAACTAAACTTGTGTCCCTTAACTCTGCATTTTCTTTATTCATTCCATCAAGTGAAACTTCCACATCTGCCTGTGAAGCTGCGATATCAGAAATTTTAGAAATTGATCCAACCTTGAGCTCCTTATCATGAATATTGACCTTTTTGCCATGAAATCTCTCAATTTCTTTGACAGACCACTGTACTAATTGTTTTCCAGATTTACTTAGAAAAACCATTCTAGGAATGGCCTGAAGACCAGCCCATCCTTTAACATAGGCATCTGAATCACTATCTGATTCATTCACCCAACCCCATAGTATCATCCTCCTATTAGCACCATCATAGAAGGTTTTGGAAGCATAAAACTTTCCATAATCATATCTCAGATCTGTACTAACATCAAAGAAGTTGAAATCAGCCACAAATTATTCTATTTTAGTCAGGAACTTCCCAAATAAATAACAGTCACTTTTGTTGTCAAAAAAGTTTGTTCTCAGCATATGTTTGTAAGATTCATCCTGATCAGATGTCTCAACTCCATTTGTGTTACTAGTACTAACAGGAAAGAATTCTACACATTTCCACATTCCAGTTTTTAAACATAAGTGAAGAGGATCCTCAGACCTAGTCCAGTTTATTTTAAGAACTACCAATTTTTGGACTTCACGGCTTAAATAGTCAATTCCAATGTACATAATGACAGATTTAAGAGAATCATAGCTTTCAAAGTACAACCATAGGTTCACAATGATTCCAACACAAGAAAGGTTAAACCCACGATAAGAGCCAACAATACCTTTAGTTTTCTGAGTCTTCCTGTAGACACCAACTAAACATGGAATGGATTTTCTCTTCCTTTCTTTGTAGCCTTTGAATCATTAGCCAAGCGGTAGCTAACATAGTCCTAGGAGTAGACAAGGACAGAGCAAGAGACACCAACAACACCATCTATTAACACATTTTCATTTAACATCCACTCTGCTAGAGTAAAAAAAAACATTATCATAATATTCATCCAATCCACTAAGGACTGTCATCAAATGTTGTTCTTCACTCAAGCCACAGCTAGTTGCATATAACTCATCTGTCAATATTTTAATTTTCACCATATACTCAGTTATGGATAGATTTCCTTTCTTTAAGCTCTAAAATTCCTCTCTAACTTGAATTGCCTTAGCATGTGACTTAGAGGCAAATGATATTTCAAGTTTTAGCCAATATCATAAGTTGTATCAAAACCTAAGATCTGTTTTAGGATTTTATTTGTAACACAAGATATAATCCAACACTCGAGTAAGGCATCTTGCTTCTCCTGGTGTTTATATTTACGATTCAATGAGTTGTTATCAAGAATTTTGAAAGGAGGTTACATATTCATCTAGTTTTAGACTCTGTAGAATTTCTAAAATCTGGTATTTTTAGATTGTATAATTGATGTTATCTAATTTTATAGAAAAAAGCATATTGCGCAAAGTGTATAAACCTCTGTCAACATGACTAGAATTTTCAAAAAAATCATCTACAATTGTAATATGTTTACTAGTGGGTGTGAGTTCATGAGACTGAGTTAGATCCGTAACATTTTTCATTGTTGAATGAATTTAAAAGCTTACTGAGCTTGAATGATATGATACCATGAGAGAATAGTAATTGAAATGGATTACAGTAGAGAAGAAGACGAAAGCATCATGAATGAACAACAAAGAAAAAGAAATGCAGCATGGAAGAAGATGAAGACTGATAGAGAAGAAGTTTGTAATTTTGTATTGATAGTTGTAACTATTCAAAATTAGAGAGAAAAACTAAATACAGTTGTATAATATATGGCAGTTATGCATAGAGAAATAATATTTTTAGTAAATATTTGTTGCTCACACTTAGAAAAATAATATTTGATTAGTAAATATATTTGATTAATTAACATGTGCTATTTGTCTAATTATCAATCCTTATATATTAATTACTTGATTTGCGATATTAGCTGATAAGTCTTTGTTAACTCCAACCGGCACATTTGCTACTAAATCAAATAATGAACAGAAATTCGAATAAATATCAAGTAAATAAATAGAAATTCATTCTGAAATTTCAATTATTTTCCTACATGGTCTCTGCAATCAAAGAAGAACAAGAAAAAAAATTCCTAATTCTCAGTTAAACTAAAATTCAAACCAGAGCGGGTTTTTGGGGATGAGACACGTCGGCGAGCAAGTAAGTGTAAGTGGAGGAGTCCTTCTCGAAGAGCTGACGGAAGAGAAGCTTCTCGTGTAAGCGCAGGTGGCCATTTTTGAGGAACATAATTTGGTATGAAGTGGAAGATGAGCAACGGCTTGCGATGAGAGATTGAACAAATTGAAGGGAGATCGTGGGAGAGAAATGCGGAGGAGACTGATGCCAATCATTTACTTCTACTATTATTTATGTGTAGAAGAATACTAATTATCTAAAGCTACAAACGGTTAAAACTGATCGATAAAAACGATTTGCTCGTGTTGGAATCTCCAATAATTTCATTAAAAAATAGGAAACGAGGAATGGGATCAGTGTCAGCAATAAACCAATAATTCGTGCGCGCCAATTAAGAAACTAGAAAAGGTCATCAAACGTCTCTACCTGCTTGGTGCTTGGTGCTTGGATTAATACGACAGTGTTTTGCAACCTGCAAGAGCAGTACGCTTCGATTTGTTCTCGCGAGTGGAAAAGGGGAGATGATAAACGATGGTTGACTGTGAGTATCACAAGTTTTGTTGACAAAATTGAATTAAAGTGATATCACTATTCAAATTTTTAAAAAATATTTGGTACAAAATTCGAACCGTTTTAAAAGAAGGAAAATATAAAAGGCTATAGTCATAAATTTTATTAGATTTTTAATTTGGATCATTTTCTAAATTACCCTTGAGGTTTGCTATATCTTCAGTTATACCCCTGGGGTTTATAAAATGTCACAAATGCCCTTGTGTTTTAATGGTGTTAATTCTCCATCCATTACTATTTAAATTACTATTCCTTGGCTTTCATACCATTTTTCGAGTATCGATATAATCTTAATCTGGAGTTAAAATTGACATAGATGAAGGTATTTGTGTATTTATTGATGGTAATAAATTATTTAAAAAACTTATTATTTCTTATATAAATCTAATTTTCTTACGTATTCGCTTCTGATTGCATAGTATGTTATGCTATTCTTACGTTATGTTGGTTACTTAATTCTAATCCGATTCTATTAATTGTCTTTTAAAATTAAAAATTACTTTTTCGTTTGTTAAATCTAATAGTTAATTTATGTCATAGTGATTCGATATTAATATTATTTTCTTTCTAAAAATAATTCTATTTTCTGTTTTAAAATGATTATACCTTGTAGTAGCGAATATTTCAACATTCGAGATTCTTAATTAGGCTTAAATTTATAATCATCATACGCAGAATTAATGGGTCACTTGATCTTCCATTATGTTGTATTTCTTTTGTTACACTGTTATCTTATGCAACACAGTTTACACCTCAACACCTTCCTGGTAATGGTAAGCTTCTCGCATCCGTCATGAATGAATGGTGTCCAAAGTTGACTTACTAAGAAGAGTAATAGAACTCCGTTTTATTCAAAATATAATAATTATTACAACTTAAGTGACTAAGAACCTTGAAAGAGTCTTAGCACTTGCTTTCATAATTACTAGGTATTTCATTATTGGATTCTGGATTTCTAGATATAAAAGGTTTTTCCTATTTGAGAGTTTCAAAGTAGAGAGCTCTGGGTTTCTATCCGTTTCTGTGTTTTTGAAATAATAATAAGGGTTCCTTTTATAGAATAAGGAATCCCTGTTTACAAGACTAAATTTATTATTTTACCCTTGCTTTAATAATTCCTCTGCTTTTAATAATTCCTCTGCTTTTAATAATTCATCTACTTTTCCTTGGCATATGCTGCCGACTAAGATGTGGGGTCTATATCTTTATTTCTTCTGTAGTCTTCTGCCGACAGTTGCTTTTCTTAATTTCCTTTGTCATTTTCTCCTAATTGTTCCTTTGATGATGTTGATGATGACGCATCTTCATCTTCTCGATCTTTGATGCAGAGAATGCACTTATGGTCTTTGGTGGCTTTTTTGGCATAGAAGCAAAATACTTTCCTGGTTTCTTGACCAATTTCTAAGTTGTTGCAATTAAAATTGGTTTCATATTTGGTGATTTTTTCACCATCTTGACGAGCCATCTTATTGTGTGAGATGATGATAACTTTCTTGGTAGAATAATTTACTTTAATCTCGATAGAATTGTTGATCTTTACGAGTTCGCAAGTAAATCGACTTAGCATTTGTCCTCTTAATACACGAGTTGCGTTGAATTCCTTTTGGAAGTGCCATGGTTTAGGAACACTCATTTGCGTTGGAAATCCTTTATCTTGATGAAGTGGTAGGGACTAATACTTCTTCCTCATTCAGTCCATTAATGAACTAAAAAATCTAAGATAAACGGGTTTATCACTGCTTTAATTTTTTTTAAAATTCTTAAGTACTCTTTTAAAATTTTTAAAGGAAATAATTTAATTCACTTAAATTAATTCACTGGATATATATTTTCTATTAATCTGCGTAAAATGTCTTATACCGCAAAAATTGGATCGACTCCTTCCAATATATTGAATTTACTACCTGCTGGAAATTCCTTGTTTGTAGTATAGAATTTCATATCTTGATATATTCTTGGGTAGATTTTACGGCTAAATTATAGAGACTTAACCATTGTTGTTTATTGAGATTTACGTATTGGTTTTTCATCTTCGTGACAATAGTGGTTCTAGAAGATGTTTCCTCGAATAATCTTGAATGTTTTGTTATTTTTGATGTCTACGGTGGAGATGTTTCTTTGAATAACATTGGAGGTCTTGCTATTTTTCCAAGGTTTATCGATCTGCTTGGAAATTTGTTGGTTGTTGTTAATCTTATAGAATAATTTCTTACTATCTTCTAGAGTTATTAGTTTTGGTGTTTTGTAGTTGGCATAACTTCCTTCATTTCTACATTGTTGGTGAAGGCTCATGAGTTACTCAGCTAAATCCTATAATAGATTTGCTAGCTTACACGGTTGTTATAAATTCCTGGTTTTGGGCCATTATAGACCCACGTAAACTTTTTTCTTAACTTTTTACTGGCTTTCGTCACTTGATTGGGTTTAGAAGTTTTTGTGAAGCTGTTAGGTTCTTCCTTTTTTAACTTGATTCCTCGTTTGAGATTACGCTTTACGGAATTTGTTTTGAACATTTAAGTTCTTCCTGTTTTTATTCTGTCTCTGTAAGAGATTTCTGGTATATTCGAGTTGTTCTGTAGGATTTTTATCTCCTTTTCTTTTATCTTGATCTTAATATCAGTACATTCCGTTCCATTCTATGATCATAAAATGGTTAGAGGTGCTAATTCTCTGGTAAAAGCATCAGCCAAGCTATTTTTATGTCCTGGAAGATGTTCAACGTCAAAATTGTAATGGTTGATCCATTGTTGCCATCTAATTAGTCTTCCTTTTTTATAATATCCTGCAATATTAGTTCTTAAAAAATAACCAAAATTCTTGTTATTTGTTCTAATAATGAATATAGAACTTATGACATATATTGCAAATTTCTTAATAGATTTTTTAACAACTAAGTATTCTTTTTCATTACTTTGATAATTTAATTAAATCCTTGAAAAGACCGACATGATGTATCTATGAAGATATTCATCTTTGTCATCTCTTTCTTGCTTTAAGGATTGCTCCCGATATTCTTGTAGAAGCATTTGTTTCAATTATCATTTTATCATACGGTCACTAGATGGTATAAAGTTGGTAAATTTTTACTTTTGCTTTTACTACATCCGTATATAGAGTATCTTCTTTCTGTCCATTTCAGACATAATCTTTTTTCAATTTTGCTTTTAATGGTTTTCTCATTTACGCAAGTTTCTTGATATATAGGCTTCTGCGTATGTTAGACATCCTAAAAATCTTTGTAATTGGTTTTTATCTTTTTTAATTCACTAGGAAAACCTTGAATATTATTTAATATATGGGGTTGTAGATTATGTTTTCCATCTTCAATCTCGATCCTAAGTATTTGATTTTTTGTTGAGCAAGTCTTGCTTTCTTTTCAGAGAGTACAATGCCTTCTTTTCTACATTCTTGTAATATATTGATAATATCAAAATAATGTTTATTTAATTCATTCGAAAACGAAATATCATACATGTAAACACTGACAAAATATCTTGTAATTTCTTAAAAATATTATCCATATATCTTTGAAAAATACCTAGAGCTTGTTTTAATCCAAATGGTATTCTTGTCCATTGGAATTGTCCTTGGGACAATGAATTTTGTTAATTTTTGAGATTCTTCATCTAGTCTTATTTGCCAAAATCCACTTTTGCAATCGAAACTTGAGAAGTATTTCTTTCCTTTTATTAATGATAGTAATTCTTCCTTTTTTGGGATGAAGTATCCATCATCAATGGTTTCTTTATTAAGTGCTTTGAAGTTTATTACCATTCTCTTTTGCCTCTTCTTTTCTCGACTTCTTTTCAACCAAAAAATCTTTGGACTAGAGTGAGGTGAATTACTTGGTATTATAACTTTTAATTCCAAAAGTTCTTCAATTTGTTTTCCAAATTCAATCCTGTCTTACGGAGTATAAATCATTGGTTTTACTCTTATGATTTTGTTAGGATCTCTTAATTTTATATTGACTATAGTTTTAGATTTATTTATTTTTTGGATCGAAAGGATTTTCTGAACTAACTGTTTTTAATAATCTTCTAATGCATGTTAAGGCTTTATCTTCCTGTATTTCATTGAGAAAAGAGTTTTGCTTTTCTTCTATATCTAATGAAATATTTTCTAAACAAGGTTTTTGTTTTTGCTGGTCTTTTATCTCACCACGTTTTCGCTTTTTATGTTGTTGCATAAAAGTTGGGTTTGAGACAATTAGAGCTTTTCTTACTTTAGAGACATATATTGTATCTCCTTCTAATGTTATAAGGCTTATTTTGTCAGAATGTTGTGTGAAAGGTTGATATAACTTTAAGAAATTATTTCCTATTAACAAGTCTACACATGTTTCTTGTTGATATATAGTAGGAATATGAAAGTTTTCTCCTCCTATTATTATATCAGTATCTTTTAATACTTGATTGAGTTTTATTGTAGTATTATTAGCAATACTTACAATTAAATCTTTAGTCTTTTTCCGGTTGTCTTACGGAAATACATATCTCTTAGCTACACGTATACTAGCTCACTTGTATCTATATATGCATGTAAATGATAAGTGTTATAACGCTTTAAATTTTAGTCCTACTTTAATGTAAGTACTATTTGGATTTGTAATACTATACAAATCATTCATTTTGAAGAATATTCATGATCTGAATATTCATATTAAATCGATTATTTCTTCTTGAGTTCTTCTAATAGATAAATACTATAAGTATCATCTATATAAGATTCCTCGATTGGTTCTAATTCCATTTTGAAGGCTTCTTCTAAGATTTTTTGCTTTACGTGGAAATTCCTTTTTATGTTGAAGTACTGCTTGGACATTCATTTGCATAATGTCCTTCCTCATTCTGAATCCAACATACTGCATTTTTTTCTTTCCTAAAGGGCAATAATTCTTTTTTTCAGATGGTTTATAAACCTTTCTTCTAAAATATCTTTTCTTATAGTTTTCTTTATTGAATCTCTTTTTATATTTTTGGAAATTTTGTTTTCTAAATTTATATTTTTTAAATCTTTTATATTTTTTATATTTTTGTTTATAAGGTTTTATATTGCATCCATATTTTCCTGGCATTCTAAAATCTCTTTTATCACAACAAATTTTATCATTTCCTCTTATTTGTTTGTATTCTTTTCTCATTTTTGGGAATCAGAGAATCTCATTTCCTTGGTGGTTCTTCTTTTAATCCTTCTAAGGGGTCATATTTATGATCTATTTTTAGATTGTATACATCTTTCCTTAATTCTGAAAATTCTTTATGCATATTTTGTTGTAGTTTATTATAACTATACTCCTTTATTTCCTTTAATAGTTCTCTTTGTATATCTATTATTTCTTGTAAATATTTTGTGTTTGATTCCTGGACTATATCCATTTCCTCTGTTAATAATTGTATAGTTTCAAATAGTGTTGCTTGATTTTTTTCCACACCTACTAGGCTTCCATTTATTTCTAAATTCATATTTTTTATTTTATCCTTAAACATGATTTTTCCCTAATATGCAATCATGAACTAATGCTTTCATTATTTTAACTTCATTTTCTAGTTTTTTAACTTCTTGTTGATTTGAGGTTTCTTCTTCGTGATCTACAAAAGTAAATCTTGGTATGCTATTACTTTTTCTTCCTGTTATTAAGGGTTTTTCTTTAATATCTAATTTCCATTCTTCTGGTATTTCAAAGTTTGTTAGTATTTCTGGTTTTATTATTTGTCCTAATTCTTTAAAAATTTTATCTATTTCTATAAATTCATTTTGTCCATATATTGAACTATTATGACTATTTGTTAAAGAATATGCCACTAGATAATGTATTGAAAATTGATGATTTCCTTCTTTCATTAAATCTCCTCTTTCAAATTCATAAGCTAGACTTAATACTTGGTTTAGATTTTTATCTTGTATATTTATAGCAAATCTAGGATATGCTGTAAATTTTAATTTTTGGTATCCTAAGTTTCTATGGATCATTCCTAATAAAGCATCTTGCATGTTTACTATTCTATTGTCTAATAGAGCTATCTTTATTGGTGTATCTATTCCTTCTCTAAAATGAGCTTTTATTAATATTTGGATTCCTCCTAAATGAATGTATCCAATTTTTTCTTTATCCTTTCGAGGAATTTTTGATAATTTGTTTAATATAGTCTCTTTATTAATTAATGGTATATTATATCTTCCTTTTGCATATGTAATTTTAATGCTCATTTCCTTATTATTAATACCATAATAGATTATATTTTTTTCTAGGAAATATCTTTCTTAATAAAAATGATGGGTCTTTAAATCCATCTCCTTCTTTAAGATTTAATTTTACTTTTTGAATTTCTTCAAATTTCTTTTTACTTATTACCATTTCCTGTGAAAAACATCCTGAAATGTCTTATGTTTCTATATCTAATATTTCTTGGTTTATTTTTTCCGCTTCCATACTTTTTTTTATAACCTTAGGGGTATTTCTGATGAGTGTTAGTTTTAACTTCCGTTATGTTTTCAAGGGTATTTTTGAATTTTTTAAAACCTGAAGGGTATTTCTGAAGATTCTTTAAACCTTAGGGGTACTTTTGATCTTTTTCCTTTTTAATTAAGATAATAATAAAAATAATATGGAAAATAATATATAACAAGAAATACAATTTATATTTTACTAATACAAGGTGAGATAATGACATGAATTATATTTGTGTTAAACCTATCCATTAAGCACTTAGTGTAATGGATTTATAGGTAGTTAGTTATAGATATTTTCTGTTGTAAGAGATTTGTTGTTAACATGTTCACACCTACACGTGCCAAGGTGTTGCCTGCTTTAACATTGTAGTGTGTTCACATGCTAGCAACTTGTCTATATAAGCTAGTATAGATGATGTACTCAACATACATGAAATAATAAACTTCTTTCTAGATTTTCTTTATTTGTTAGTATGGTAGACTATGAATTCTTAGGATTGAATTTTTTTCCTTGTTACCATGGCCAATCATCTAGCTACATATCTAGATGTAGTGAGTTCACCTTCATCAGTTCATCCAATTCTTAATCCGATGAATAGTTCATCTTTCTCAGTTGATCTATTTGCTCAAAACTTCTCTTCTACACCTCCAATTAACATTAATCTCTCTATCAAACTTGATCATACGAACTATCTCATCTTATGTGAGTAGATAGAGAGCCTTATTATTGCTTACAATCTTGAAGAATTCATCGATGGCTCCATCCCATCTCCTTCATGATTTCTTAATCTTGAGCAAATAGTGACAAATCATTGCTATGTTAATTGAAATAGACTCTACAACATGATTAGGATTTGGATATATGCCTCATTTTTTGCATATATGACTACACACATCTCTCGAAAAGGTACTTCCTATGATCAATGAAGATCACTTGAAGACACCTTTGCTTCGATTGCTCAATCAAGAGTTCTTGACTTACGATCTCAGTTGCAAACACTGAAAAAGGAAGGTATTTCAATTCATGATTACATCTACAAAAGCTTGAACTATTTCTAACCATCTCACTACTATTGGAGAACCTATTTCAGATTATGATTTAGCCATGTATGCTCGTGAATGTCTGAGTTATAATTCCTATTACAATCCTTTCGTTACCTCTATCAATATGATGATAGAGAAACCAACATTAAGTGCCTTTCATAGTCAATTGAAAACTTTTGACCGCATGATTGTTTAATAATTAGGAATTTGAAAAAATAGAGTGTATCATGCCAATCTCGATTTGGTCCCTCTCAAAAACCTAAAGTGAACTCCTCTAAACCTGAATCTTGGGATATGTATGGATTTGTGAAAAGTATTTCCACTTCTTCCAATTCTCCTTGTCCTCAAATCACCTTTTTCTGGTTCCTTCAATTCAATAGACTTCCATCCTAAAGAACCTCCTGGTGAACATCATGTTTATCAAATTTGTGAGAAAATTGGTCATAAAGCCTCACTCTGTTTTGTGTTAAGGGATCTTCTTAACAAAACATATAAAGAAGATTTACCTCTTTCATCCAATCCTCCAAATTGTTTTGCCCATGTTGCTACTTATTCCAACTCTACCTCACAGGGCAATTATTGGCTACTTGATAGTAGTGCTAGTCACCAAATGATCTCTAATGATGCTAATGTTCCTCAGTTCGTTCCCTACAATGGTAGTGAAGGTGTTACATTAGGTAATGTACATACTTTACCAATTCATTGCATTGAACATGGGTTTTCAAGTCGTAATCATCATAAATGCTTTCTAGCACTCAAACACATTTTGCATATACCTCATGCTACACATAATCTACTTCCTATACACAAATTATGATCTAACAATAATGTATTTGTGGAACTTCATGCAAATAAGTTTTATGTCAAGGATTCTATCACGAAGAATGTGCTAATACTATGATTACCTAAAATGGGATCTCTACAAGTTCACGGTAATTGTTTCAACCAAATATTTGCCTACTAATGCTAGTACTTTAACTACTTTTGTGGTTCAATGACATTCTAAGCTTAGACATCCTTATTTTGACATTGTTCAACAACTTGCACATAAAAGTTCTATTGATGCTAATAATGTACCAAAGATTGTTTTGTTTTGTGTTTTATGTCAAACTTCTAAGTCTTTTAAACTTACATTTTTCTAATAGAATGGAAAAGAGTTCTCAAGTTTTTGAGTTGATGTTTCTAGATCTTTGGCTTGCATCTATTACATCTTGTAATGGTGATCACTATTTTCTTTCTATTATTGATGATTATTATATATTTAATTAGTTGTTTTTCATTAAATCTAAGTCTCAAACCTTTACTATTTTTCAATCTTTTATTACAATGGTTAAAATTCAGTTTAATGCTATCATTAAAAGTATACAAATTGATGAAAGAGGGAGATTTATTGCACTCCATTTTCTACTTAAATCACACGTCATTCAACATAGACATTCATGTCCACACATCTCCAAAAAAAATAGGGTTGTGGAGTCTCGTCATCAATGCATTGTAGAAAATGGACTAACCTTGTTGCATCAATCAAGCATGCCTTTACAATTTTGGCCGTATAGTATGAGTATTGCAGTATACCTCATCAATCGATTTTCTTCTGTTAAAGATGATTAGTTGTGTGTGTATTAGGTGTCTAACACTAGGTGAATATATTAGTTGTGTATTAGGTGTATATCACCTAAGATTGTCTCTAACTTTGTATATAAATAGGTAGTGTCTTTGAATGGAAATATAAGAGTGAATTTTGAGTTTTACATCTTCCAACCCCTTAAACAATCTGTCTCCCTATGAAATGATATTCCAAAAACCATTTGATTACATATTCCTTAAAAACTTTGGTTCTTAATGTTTTTATTATATTGAGCTTATGCTCATCATAAACTATAACCTAGGTATATTGAGTATGTCTTCATTGGGTATGCATCAAATTACCATGGTTATCTATGCTTAGAAGTTTCTTCTGGTAAAGTTTACATCAGTAGATATATCACATTCAATGAAAATGTCTTCCCTTTTGCAAAATCTATTCCCACTTCATCTCAGTTTTATGATTCTTCTTGTACCCTTCCTATTCCAGTTCACATTCCTTTCCTTCCTACAATTGAACTTGTTTCCACTTCAACTTTTCCCAATCCTTTACCATACCAACCTTCTCCTATCACTTTTATACCCTCACCATGTATATCTTCTTCCCACCCTATCTCTCTTCCACCAATTAATTTTCATCCAATGGTCACTCGAGCCAATGATGGTATTCACAAACCTAAAGCTTTTAACATTCACATTGATATTCTTCCATTTCCCAAAACTTGGAAAATTGCTATCACAGTTCCTGAATGGAAAGACTCGATGTAGAAGGAATATGATGCTCTCTTACAAATGGGACTTAGTCTCTTGTTCCCTTACATACTGGACAATCAACTATTGGATGTAAATGGATATTTAGAATTAAACTTCTTAGCTTATGATTATTTGACAAGTATAAAAGTATATTGGTTGCTTTGTGATACTTACAAGTGGAATGAATTGGCTATTATGAAACTTTATGCCCTTGTGATTAAACCAGCCAACATCTGTGTGGTTCTTGCCTTACTTTGTCCATCAATCAAACCTTGAGACAAGTTGACGTTAACAACACATTCCTCCACATTCCTCCATGGTGACTTAGCTAAGGTTATGTATATGAAATATCCTCATGGTTTAGTGTGCAAGTTAAACAAAGTTTTATACATTTCAAACAAGCACCACATGCTTTGTTTCACAAATTGATCTCCTTCCTTTCCCTTTATGGATTTGTACCTTCCAAGTTAGATGTTAGTTTATTTATTATCATGGATGATTTAGTCATACTATTAGTTCTTTTTTATGTCAATGACATAATCATCACAAATAATCAATCATATCTAATTAACAAGCTGATTTTGGAGTTAGATACTCAATTTTCTTTAAAAAACCTGGGTAGGTTGAACTATTTCCTAGGTGTTGAAGTTCATTATGGTACAAATACACTACATCTCAGCTAGTACAAGTATGCTCGAGATTTGGCTCAACAGTGTGACTTGTATAACAACAAGTCAGTTGACACATCCATGGTGTATGGTAAACCGACCAACAAATATGATGGTATTCTACTTGTCAATCCATCTTAATATGAAAATGTAGTTGGTGTTCTTCAATATGTCACATTTATATGCCTTGAGATCTTCTTTTCTGTCAATAAATTATGCCAATTCATGGGTTGTCCCATTGATCAACACCGGTTACCAATTAAATGACTCATTCATTACATCAATGGCACCACATCTTATGGCTTGTTGCTTACCTAATCTTCAATTTTGACCTCATTGCATTCAATGATACTTACCTAATCTTTTGGAAATGCTCCAAACAAAAAGTTATTTCTCAATCCTCTACTAAGTTTGAATAAAGGGCGTTAACTATTACTATTATTGAAATTTTGTGGCTACAATCACTTCTTTCCGAATTACACATTATCCTTTCTCCTCCATCTTTGGTTTTATGCAACAATTTAAGTGCTAAGAACATATACCACAATTCAATTCTCTATGCTTGCACCAAGCATATTGAATTGGATCATTAATTTGTTTGTGAATTTGTTATCAAAGATGCCTTGGATGTTCAATATGTTCTAACTAATGATCAGCTAGCAGATCTCCTAACCAAGACCCTTAGCACGACTAGGAATAGGCACGGGGACGGGCGGGGATGGTTTTTGATATAACCGTTCCCGAACCGAATTTTAAAACCTATAACCGAAACTGCCCGAAAACCGTTACGGTTCGGGGATGGTTTTTTACCCGCGGGTAACGGTTCGGGACGGTTATGAAAAAACCCCCGAAAAAAACCCAAAATATATATAATTTAATTTATTAAATATATATAATTTATTTATTTATAATTTAATATATAATTTAATTAATTAAATATAATTAATTTTAGACGGTACTGCAGTTTTTAGTATAACCGTAACCGAACCGTAACCGTTGTTTCATATTCGGTTTTTCCCCGAAACCGTTCCCGTCCCCGAAATTTACCGGTTAAAAACCAAACCGTCGGTTCGGATAACCGAATCTGCGGTTTTTTTGCCCATCCCTAAGCACGACTTAATTCTTGGCTCTGTGTAACAAATTTATGGTGACATTACCACCATCTATTCAAGAGAGTGTTAAACTTGTCCTTTATACACCTAGTGTAGTAGATTGATAAGTAGTTAATTGTATATATTTTTGCTTAGTTATTGTAGATATTTTTTATTATACCAGACTTGATGTTAACATGTTCACACCTGTACATGCCACGATATTGTATGCTCTAACATTGTAATGTTTTTACATGCTAGCATATTGTCTATATAAGCTGGTATAAATGATGTACTAAATGAATATGAAATAATAAACTTCTCTCTAAAATTTCTTCATTTTATTCATGTTTTAGTAGATAAAATTATTATATACTTTATTTAATAAATATACAACTTTTTGTATTTTGATTTTTTTTACAAATTTATTATATGGAAAATAAAATTAATCATTAATATTGCATAATATATATTATATTTCACCATTAAATTATGTTTATGTTTTTTCTAAAAGAATTATAATTTTTTTATTACGAGTCATTTAAATTATTTATTTAATTCTACATATTTAAAAATATTTTATTATTTTATAATTTATTTATATTATTTAAAAAACATTTCTAACAATATTTTTTTCAAAATTATTTATTGTAAAATTATTATATACTTATTTTAACATATATTTTATTATCTCTTTATTATATAAATGATTTTTATTTTTTATTTTTTATTTTCTTTTGAAAATGGTTACCATTGACTTTATTTTGTCTTTATAAACAAAAGAATAAAAAAATCAAAAATAATAATTAAAATAATACTTGAATTCCTATTAGAATTAAGTATGAGTAGCGAATTAAGACTGTTTATTTTAAGCAATTTGAATATGATTCGACTCGAATCAAATTTGAAGATTTTTAATCTAAATTTGATCCCGTGATGTAATTAATTTGAATCAATTTGAATTTAATCATATCAAATTTTTCTAGATTGGATAAGGTTAAATTGATGCTAAAATTTATTTATGAATTATTATTATATATAAAACATGATATACACAAATTTTAAATTAATGTATCTCTAAAAAATTATTATTTATAATTAAAACTAAGAATACAAATTATGATTTGCATATTATTAAATTATTTTAAAGATTTAATATTTATTTTTATTTTTAAACTAAAATATTAATTTAATATGATTATTTTATGTATAATATTCAAATATAATACATTATAAAATAAAATATATATTTATTTATAATTTTAATAGTAATTTAATTTGTATCGAATTATAGCGAATTATAAAATTTGTCAATCTAAATCAAATCTAAATTTGGATGGATTGTATATTTTCAAATTCGAATATGATTCGAGTGTAAAATATATCGATCCAATATGATTCATTAAATTTGGATCTAATTTTTCAATTAAAACATATTGATCAAATTATTTACTCATTCCTAATTAGAATGATAGCAAGAATACACTTTGGGTCTTTTTCTTTAAGTAAACAAATATATTTTGAAATTTTTTAAATAACATTTAAGTTTCTCTTTTTATGAAAATATGAATACTTGGGTCTACTTTTTAATATAATTTTTTAATATTAAACAAAAATAGTATATGATTTACACATGATAACTTAAACAATAAATAATTTGTATATGTTTAACAAAAAGTGTTATTATAGGAGAAAGATTCATGGATTCTGCTGGTAAAGTGAAGAAAGGAATAGAAGGAGGATGGAGAAGATACAATCCAAAGAAGAAATTTGTGTGCAATTCATAGTCTATGGAATCAATCGATAATTACTTGAAGAATACTCATTTAGTAAATGGGTCGAAATTGAGGATCCAATTTATATGGCTAATGAGTACCTTGCTTTTGAGATAATCGATAATCTTGAACTCCTCTTGAATTCTTATCGCTTTACACTTTCAAATGACTCTTTTTTTAGCATTAAATTGTTTTCGTTCCAATTGTGGCTTTGAAATCTGAATTTGTTGTTTGTTTTCTATTTCATGGCCATTTGGGACCTACTATTTTGAAAACTAAAATGTTAAAAAAATGAAGTATCATCATTCAGTTTATTTGCTATCACTTAATTGTATTATGATCCATATGTCTATGTTCTTTGATTGCATTTGTTAAATTTGGGGTAGGAATTGATATGTTAAATTTTAGATTATGAAGCTAGTGAAATAATTAAACAAACTAAAGGCACTTATGAAGAAAAGAGAAGCTCGAAGAAGGACAGAAAAAAATTATGTATATTACTTTTACCATTCATTTTTTTATTTACAAATTATAAAATACATGGTTATATAGCCTTTAGATTGTGCTACAATTCATAATGCAATACATAAAGTTGTAGTACAAGTATTCTAACTAATTAACTAGTTGATGTGGCTTTTTCTTCACATGATGATTGTGATATTGTAAGCCTTGCATATGGTTTGCTAACTAATTGCTAACTAACTGGTTGAGGTGGAGTCTTGCACATATATGACATGATCATGCTCAAATCTATCCTTCACACTTTCTTCACTTGAATTTTGCAAATGAGTAGCCTTGCCTTGTTGCACATGCATTTTTATTACTTGTACTGTTGTGCATGCATATTTATGGCTTACTGCTCAAATATATCCTTTAGATCCCTCTTCAAACTCAATTGGATAGGAATAATATTGAGTTTGCGTTGTAAGTGATCAAAAATGGGCTCAACCAAAGCTTTAGTTAAGACGTTTACTATTTGTTCAAGTGTTGAACATGCATATATTTACTTAACATTTTTCACGCATAAAATTCTTGTCAAACTTCATATGTTTCATATGAGCATGTTGTGGGATTAGAGCAAGAGCAACTACACTTAGGTTATTACATTATAGCATATGAACTTGAGAATGAGGCCGATGAAGTTCACCTAAAAGAGATTGGATACAAATAAGTTCAGAGGTTGTATTAGCAAGGCTCCTATATTCAGCTTTTATGCTTGAGTGAGAAATAACATGTCGTTTCTTATATGACCAACACATTGGATTAACTCCTAGAAACACACAGTATTCAATAGTAGACCTACGATCATCTAGGCATTAGGCACAATCTGCATCTGCAAAAGCAGTTAAAGACAATGAGCTGGATTTTTTAAGTAGTAAACCATAACCCGTGGTACCTTGTAAGTAATGTAAGACGTTTTATAACTTTCCAATGGAGATCTTTGGGAGAGAAAATAAACTAACAAACTTTGTTAACTTAATAGGATATATCTGGTTTTGTTAATGTCACGTACTATAAACTACCAACAATGTTCTTGTATGAGGAAATATTAGGAAAATTATCTCCACCATAGGCTAACATATAAGTAGTGGAACACATAGGGGAATGATTATGTTTGTAATGACCCATTCCAGCTTTCTTCAATAGATCATCAACATACTTTTACTGATTAAGAAACAAAGAAGAATTAGCTAAGTCATGAACTACTATTCTAAGAAAATAATGTAAAGAATCGATATTCTTGAGAGAAAACTCTTTATGAAGAGAATGAATGAAACGTTTCAAGGCTTGAGAATTGGACCCAGTTAGGATAACATCGTCTACATAAACCAGAAGAAACATCTGGACATGGCCAATATTGTAGTTAAAAAGTGAAATATCAACCTTACTTTGAACAAATCCAAACCTGTGAAGGGTGCTACTTAGCCTTTCAAACCAAGCCATGGGGACTTGCTTTAGCCCATATAAGGTTTTATTCAAACTACACACATGATTATGATATTGAAAATCAATAAAACCATCTAGTTGGTTCATGAAAACTTCATCCTCTAAGATCCCACACAAAAATGCATTGTTTACATCCATTTATCTTAACTCCTGTCCATAATGAAAAACCAGCGTAAAAATAACTTGAATGGTAGGAAAATTGGTCACAGGACTAAATGTTTCATTGAAATCAAAACCAGCAACCTAATTATACTTTTTTTATCAAACGTGCCTTTAATATTTCAATAGAACCATTCAAGAGCCTTTTAATCTTGAAAACTCTATTATTTTTGATGAATTGTCTACCTTTAGGCCTAGGTACCAAAGTCTAAGTTACATTCTAAAAAAAAATTGCATATTCAACTTGCATTGTTATATATCATTCATGATACTTGAGTGCCTCCTTAATCGATATAGGTTCTTTAATATCATCAAGAAAAGTAGAATAAGCCTTTGGTTTACTTTTACCATCTCTTTGCTTGAATAACCATATAATGAGTATTAATTTGAGAAACATTGGGAGAAAAGATGAGTAATGAGATGGACAATGAAGGAAAAGCATGTGGTAATGTAGTTAAAGACTAATCATTAGAGATAAAAGAAGGTGAAGATCTACAAGGAACGGAAAATTATGTAGATGAATAGGTGAATCTGTAATAGTTGGACTAGCATCAAAAGAAAGAGAATTGTCATAAGAAGACAAAAATAAGGGAAATAGGTAAGCCCAAAGAGTTATACCTATTAGAGAAAAGTAAGCTAGAACAAGCAAGTAAATTTTTTTAAAAATTGACAGGTTTAGTGACAGAAGACAATTGAATTTTACTTGAATAAGAAAATGATTCCTTATCAAAAATAACATTTTTAGACACATACAAATGACTGTCTGGACTTAGGCATTCATAACCCTTGTGAAAAGTAACTATAACCAATGAAGGTACAATGCATAGAATTAAACTCAAACTTGTGAGAATTATATGATGTTAAATGATGATAAAAAAGGCACCCATAAGTTTAAGAATATAATAGTCAGGTTTAGTGCCAAATAGCACTTCAAAAGGACTTTTGTTTTGAAGAATAATATAAGGTAATTTGTTTATAAGAAAGATGGAAATATGTAAAGCCTCATCCCATAAAGTAGCGGGTAAATTTCCTTGAGCAAGAAGTATTAAACCTTTCTCAACTATATGTTTGTGCTTCTTCCCAGCTAAACTATTTTGCTAATGGGTGTAAGGATAACATGCTTGTTTGATAATGCCAAAAGAGACCAAAATAGGAGTAAGAGTTTCATACTCTCCTCCTCCATCACATTGCAAAATTTTAATTCTCTTTTTAACCTAAAGTTCAACTTGACTTTTGAAAAGTAGAAAAACATTAACAACAACACCCTTATCTTTCAAAAAATAAATCCAAAATTGTCTAGAAATTCTATGAAGCTAACAAAACTTTGATAGCCATTGTTAGAGGTAATGGGAGCTGGATCCCATACATTTGTGTGAGCAACCATTAGAGATTTTGTGGCTTTTCCAACGGCCTTAATAAAAGGAAGAGTATAACTCTTGATCATTTAACAGATAAAATAAATAGTATTATCTTGTTGAACATCATTTGAAACAATGTAATCACATTGATTTAAAACCAATGTAACAACCTTAATTACATGATGGCGTAATCTCCTATTCCATAGTAGAATATCAATTTGTATATCAAAGTTATTATGATCTTGAGAAATAACTATGTCTGCACTATTTACAAAACATAATGGCTTATTATGCAAATTTGTTTTATTCTGCATAACACAAGCAAGAGCAGAAATAGGAAAAGTAGAAATTGCCACTTTCTTGTTGTCATGAAGATTAAGAGTAAACTGGTATAGGCCATTCTCACACTCTCCCTAAATTAAGATCTTGCTTGTCTCTTTGTCCATCACAAGATATCGTTATTGATAAAATTCAAAATACACACTGCTATCTTTAGCAAATCTAGATACACATCAAATTCTTTTTTATATGAGGCACATGTAGCATATATTCTAGAAGAAATAACTTGTTTGAAGTGTGACTAGGATAAAAAGCATTAGCTCCAATATGATGAATAAAGAGACTAGATTTATTACCTATATGGAGTTTTTCAAAACATGTGTATTTTGATTTGGTGGCAAGATTTGGAGGATCTAAGGTAATGTGGTGTGCAACTCTTGAATCAGGATACCATGCCACTTCATTAATAGTTTATAGTGTAGCAAGATAAGTAGACGCTTGTTGAACTTGTTGAGACTTATTTTGAGAGGAAAAACCTTGTTGATTTTGAGAAAAATTGGCAAAATGAGGCTAAAAAGCTTTATTGAATATGGATCATTATCTATTAACAAGATGATTAAACTTTCCACACAATTGATAGTAAAAATGACATCTATTATTGCCATAATTATTTCTACCTCTTCCTTTTTCATTATAGTTTTGTCCTTTATCTCGTGAATTTTGTGAAATAAAATTTTGTGAGTCATTAAAGCTTCTTTCTCCAACCACATTATTCATGTTTCCTTTGAACTAATTCTGTGCTTGATTAGCTGTTGGAAATAATGTCTCAATATTAGTACCATTGTGCTTATTCGAACATTTTTTCATCTGTAAACATCATAACTTGTACTTCTTGCACATTTATTGATTCAGTTTTACTAAAAATAGTGGCATGAATCAAATCATAATCCTTATCTATTCCATTTAACAAAGTATGAAGATGATCCTTCTCAGACACCTTATAACCATAGGTTGATAATTACATGATAATATCTTTGATTTTCATATAGTAATATGTGATTGAGAGAGCTCTTTTTCGAATATTGCTCAATTCTGACTTGTATTGGAAATTTTTAGCTCTCAAATGAGAGGCATAAAAAATTCTCTAGAATTGTCAACATTCCAGCATATATTTCACAATCATAAACTTCTTTCATCATCTCTCCTTCTATGCAAGTGATGAGCCAAAATCATATCATCTGATCTTGTCACATCCAATACTTGTACTCTAAGCTAATTCTATCACCCTCAAGTTCCTCGAGTTTAATTTCATTAATATGATTTTGTAAGGAAACCAGATTGTGTTTCATTGTTACACCTTTGTCTTTATCATCTTCATTTGTTTCTTTGCGTTGATCTCAATATAACTTCCATTTTAGACTTTTGAATTATCACAACCTATGCTCTGATACCATGTTAGAAATTATTGAAAAACCAATTCTCCTAAAAGCTTAATCTAATGAGAGGTGGGCTTAACAACTTATTTATACTTGTTAACATTTCCCCTCAATTGTGAGCTATTTTGTCTTTGTAAAAACCTATATATTACTTAAACTTTACTCAAAAGCAACTTTTCTTGTCTTTTTACAAGGTCTATCAAACTTAAGAATTTAATTGATATTAGGGTTATCATAAGGATTTGATCCTAATACCTTATTGCTCTGATACCATATTAAATTTCAGGTCACAAAGTTGATAAAGTGTTTAAACAAACTACAAATACTTAAAAAGAAAAGAAAAAAGCTCGAAAAAGTAGAGAATAAATTTATGTATATTACTTTTATCATTCATTTTTCTATTTATAAACTTTAAAATGCATGACTTATATAGCCTTTAGATTGGACTACAATTCATAATACAATACATAAAGTTGTACTACATGTATTCTAATTAATTAAGTAATGATATAGCTCTTTCTTTACATGATGATTGTGATCTTGTAAACCTTTCACGTTGTTTGCTAACTAACTGCTATGGTGGTATGTCATGATCATGCTCAAGTATATCTTTCACACTTTCTTAACTTGAATTCTACACACGGGTAACCTTGCCTTGATGCGTGTAGCCTTGATGCGCATACACGTTTGTGGCTTGTTGCTCATGTATATCCTTCACAGATAATGCAAAAACCTTTTGAATATTATTCCAACTTTACTTAATAGACATGAAGAGATAGAAAATGAGAGAGATAAGTTATAATGAGAAGATTTATTAAAGACTTTTAGTAAATTTATATAAATTATTTAAAAGTTATTTGGTGTAAATTATGTTGTATTTTTATCTAATATTTAATATTCGTATTAAAAGTGAACAAAAATGTTTCTATTTTCATAAAAATAAGAGCTTATATGTTTTTTTTTGTTAAAAAGATAAAATTACATCTTTTTGTTTAAAAAGAGACTTAGGTGTGTTTTGTTAGTTGATATTAACATAATAAAATTTGTTATTATTACAGTAAAAATACATATGATATTTATTTTACCTATATTGTTAATTATCTCTCAAGGTTACTATTTTTAAATAAAATTATTATTAATGATAAATTACATTTTCTCATTTTTAATATGTGGTAATATCGTGACCAAGATTTTAAGTGGATTCAAATGAAAATAAATTTTGATTCGTTGACAGAAAACGGGGAAAATGTCCCCGCCATGCTCACAAGCTACAACCCCAGTAAAAGCCCAAAATCCCTCACAAAGTCTACAAGGTCACATGGATGAGTGAAGGATATTTCGTGGATTTACAAGAAAAAAATTCTACAACTGGACTGGGCCGTACAGAACAAAAAAACCGACAGTGACTGATGGTGGGAGTAAAAACCCTCAGCGCATGGCAAGAGGTAGCATCCCGCTTCTTTGGATGAAGAAAGCGAGTGATTTGCATTTGCTCAAAACCATAACTACCTCTTTCACTTCCTTAAGCAAAATCACTTTACAGGTACTCTCTCTATCTCTTTCATAATCATAGAGAATCATGAGATGTTATAGTCTTATAGATTTTCATTTGGTGTCCTCTGACAACGATGTAACTTGAAAATCCGAACAGATGGAGAACATATCAGATCGGTACTGTTACGATCCAATTCTTGGATGGAATCCTAAGGTTGAAGAATATTTCTCCAAAGCATATGGGCCTCATCGATTCTCGTGCATTTCCAAAGCTCTAACGTACCTTCTCTCACTGTCTTCTTCATTGTGTTACGATTCTCTTACAGTAGTTTCAGGACATTTTAGCTTTTGTTTTTGTTTTTCATTGGTTCTAATTCGTTTGGTTGCTTGGAGGAGGAGGCCATTTCGTATCACTTTACTTCCCGTTTAGGACCAAGGAAATGTAAACTTTAATGTCCATAATCTGAGGGGAATTTCTGAACCGTGAGGAAGGGAAAATTATAAAATCTAAATGCATAAATATGAATATTTATGGTTTGTTACTATTAGTGTGGAGCTTGTCATAATTTTTTTAAAGTTCTTTGTATGAAAATTCGTTTGATATTAAATTTTTTTTTTTGCTTAGCCGTCCATCTTGCTATTCTTGTGTACGTGTTAACACACTCAAGTCCACGGCTGATGCTGTCATTGACAAGTTGCTGCGAATTTTACAAGAGCAGCGGGCTGAAAATGGTAATGGCCATGTAAACATCAGTGGCAGTTCTGATATAGGCATGAGGCAGAGTAGTTTTACTACCGACACCATTCAATCCCAAAATCTTGATAACTGTGGTGAGGTGGCCTCAGGAAAAGTTGAAAATGTGCCAAATGTGCTCAATGAGAGCTCCCAGAAAGTTCCAATAACAAAATGTCAAATTCCAGGATTAGATTATGTTCTCTTTGTCCGGGGTTCTGGCCCACACACTATTGATTACGGTTATGCAGATGGTAAACCTCCTAAGGAGGTAACCGTTAGTCGGAAATGTGCTGAGGCAGTTCTTCGGGGTGCTCAGGTAGGCCTTTTCCAGAAATTTGATTAATCAATTTAAATTGCTAAAACTTTCTTGTTGGAGTATGGAGATATAGAAGACAGTTTAATATGAACTCAGTTCTTGTTAGCATAGTTCTAAAAACTGCACTAAGGCGGCGCCTTGAGGTGAGACAGTTGATGGGAGCCTTGAGACTAATGCCTCATTTACGTAGTTTGAGGCTTATGCCTTTTGCAGTGAGACATATGCTTTAAGGTTATGTGCCTTGAGGCTTAAACCTCTCTCATGAAACAATAAAGAGACAAATTGTTTTGTTTTTAAGCTAGGTCCAAATTTTTTATAAAAGTCCAATAACCATTAAATGAAAAAAAAAATGAAATAAAAAAGGAAGAAGAAATGAACCAATTGAGCATACTTGGGATGAATTTTTTGGTTTATATTATGTAACAAGAAACTTAAACATAAACACATGAAACTTAAAGCACTCAAAGAAGATGACGATGTTTTGGTACTTGATGATGTGACATCAAATGATGAATGATATACTGGTGATAGACACTTAGAAAATCTTCAACCTTAGGATACAAATGAACTTGATGAACTTTTGGTTGGAGGGAAAGAAGGAACATTACACCAAAAAAGTAAAGGATCTTCTAGAACCAAAAGAAAAAACCCACCAATAAATATTAAGGGTAAAGATAAGTAAAAATGTTGATGAAGATGAATAAGGTATTGGAATTAGATATGATGATGATTCAATGAATGATAAAGCCAGTATTGATGAAGGTGTTTATGAGTGATGGGTGATGGTTTGAATTAGTATACTCAAGGGAAAAGAGGAAAAAACTAACAATGATCAACATACTAAAACATGTTTTAGGTGTTATTTGTGAGTCATTTTGAAATATATTTTGTGACTTTATTTGAATAACTTGTGTTTTAAACGTTTATTTGTATAGTTTGTGACTTTATATCTAAACTATTTATGTTATTATTACATTTTATTATTTGTGTCTTAACTTTTATTGTAGTTTCCCTCTATATAATAGGTTATTACTAGTTTTATCTATTTTTTCTATTTAAGTGAGGCTTCTACCTTATATTGCCTTGCCTCATTTGGGACTCATTTGGGACGAATACTTCGGTAACAATTTTTGCCTTTTGGAACCTTGCTTGTTAGTTCACCTTAGTCTTGTCAGTTTAATATGAGCCCATCTTATTCTTATGGCTGAAACACATGATATATCTCTGACCTTCACTCCATCAAATTGGTCCCTAACCTTTAGAAGTCCAGTTAATATGATAAAATAGATAACTCTATTGTAGATTTTTTTTCCTATCAATAGAAAATGTTAACATCATATTTCTTGCCACATTAGAAGTGGTTTGCTTTCAAACTTTCTTGGTGAACTTTCTTTTTTATCTATACAAGTAGTAGGAATGGCATTGTCGACAATTGGAATTTGGCATTGATGTGGAGTTAAGTGTTCTATATGCCCCTATAATTGGTTTAAGTGGCTTATATAGGTTGAAAAAAAAATATATTTTCAACCTATTCACATCTCAACTAGAGTTATACATTAGACCAAAATGAATAGATAGTTTAAGGTTTGAGACCAAAATGAGTAGGATTTGAAAATTTTAGTGCCAAATAATTTAATTTGAAAGGTTAAGGACTGAATTGATCAAGGGAGTAGGAATCAACATTTTAACTGTAGATAATTGAAATTATGATTAATTGTAAAAATTCTATGATTTTTAATCGAAAATAATTGTAATCAATAAGGTGTGAAACGGGGATAATTATTGCAATACCTAAACTGTGGTCAAACGAAATCGAATATATATTAATATTTTTTTTATATGCATATAATTTCATAGAAAAATACACTTTTAATAATAAAACACACAATATTTGAAATAATTAGATTGAATTTTATTTATTTTTATTTTACTTAAAAATATGTGCTAAATAGTTAAAAAATAAAAAATTAATATTAATATTTTAAATAATATAGCAGAGTAAGTTTTGTGTTAAGATTTAATTTTTAAAATTAAATGTATTTTTGAATAAATGTTAAAAAATAAGAAGCGTGATTAAATAGTGTGAAAATTGTTAGTAACTTATAACTTACGGTTATTACTTGAATATATCCAAAACTAATACAGAATAATTATGGTTATTAGTACTACCATCTCCTTGCCCATTCCTACAAGGGAGTAAAAGTAATTAGATAATTAGCTTACATTTGCATAATGAGCTTACATTCGCTTCTCTTTCTCCCTATTGTAATTGCTTTTTCCTGTTTTTCTGTTTTACTTTTCAAACTATATAGAGTAGGAGATAGAGAAAATTGTTAATGCAATACTTTAACAAGATTTTTTTGGGTATCATATTTCAAGCCTTAGGGATGTAATGGTGACTAGAACTTCCCTTCTTTCTTTCTTTAAAGGTAATTTTTTTGTAGGTATACGTTCCTGGGGTAGTGGCTTGCAGTGCTCATGTTGAAAAAGGGGATCTAATTGCAGTTTCAGTTGCCATTGAGCAGCCTACATCGGATGGTGGCTGGGCCAAAGGTATAACACGAGGAACTGTTCTGCAAGGGATGCCAACAGGTGGAAATTACTTTTATGCTATATGATAAATTTTTATTCTTTTAATCTTTCGCCTGGTTGGTTGCTACATTTGTTCTCCATTCCTGTATTCTTTAATCATGATGCATGTATTGCATGCATCATAAATGTATTTCAGTCTTGACAGTAATATTTGAGTATTGCTTTTATGGTTAGGGTTCTGATATATTGTTTGCATGAGGCAACCATTCAAGTTTTTTTGACCTATTCATTCAATATTGGAGTAACCCTTCCTTTTATCATCTCCTTTTCTTCAGCTAGGATTTTTCTCTATATACTTCTTAATTAATATCATTTCATCTCCTTTTAGACACTAAATTGTCATATATTGGCTCTATTAAAAATGGAAGCAAACCCCCTCCCCCATGATGATGAGATTGATTTTGAAATAATTCCAGTAGAGGTTGAAACCATGAGCTTACAGGTTTATGCAAGGGCATTTCTCTATTTGTTTTTGTTTTCTGGGCCTGTTACAATGCCTTTTCTATACATGTGTGTAGCCTTCAACAATTATATAATTGCAAGGTTGATAGATGTTTCTAATTTGATCATGTAGATCCTTATTATTTTGAGAGAAGTGGCCTATATATTGGCCAAGGAACAGCAATGATGTCAAGGTCTGGAATTTTTCGTGTTTCAGGAGGAGTTGCTGTGGATATGAGCAATAGAATATTTAGGCTTCCTTCTTTTTATGGTATGGTATTGTTTCTTCACAAATTTGAGTGTCTTTGGAATGGTTTTGAGCTTTGGTGATGATGCAAGAAAAAGTTTCCTATTTCTTTCCTAGTATTTATTTATTTAGTTTTAATGATTAGAGTTGTTGCATGCTGGTGTCTTTTAGTAGAAGGTTATCTGCAGTGAATTACGCACTGGTCTATTAACATAAACAATATATTTATGTGTAATTTGAACCAAGAAAAATATATTTTTATGTAATGATAGATAGGGTAAGTGTGCCATTGAGTAGGTTACTTGAATGCTATCATCTCAGGTATAATAAGTTTTCCATTATGCGTAATTGGTTATTGCATCTGAATTGGCATTCTTGGCCAGCCAGATTGTATAGGAGTTGGGTTGTTAAGATGATTTACAGTAAGCAAGAGGGTTGTAACTTTGAATATGATGGTAAAGGAGGATACAGTTTTAAAGCAAATATAACTGTTTAGTTAAACTTAAAATATTACCTATGGTTTGCACCAACCATCTTTACGTGTTGCATGTTTGCTTCATGTGGGCCATCCGAGCTTCTGCTGCAGTTTGCCTTTATAGAATGTAATCTATCGGGACTTTCATGTCACTGTTAAAGCATCTAAACTTTTTTTATTGAACTGCATTATTTTAATGTTGTTTTGTTTCTCTGTGTCAAGTTATAATTGTAATTTGATGGTTTAACTTTTTTTGTTATTTTTTTAGCAATTTTTGTTTCTCAGTTCAGGTTGTTTGAAATATCTGAATAACCCCTTTACTTTCCTTTTTTTGATTGCCAGATGTGCTTGAGGGGGAAATATTTCTTCAAAATTTGCCGAGTATTGTCACTGCTCATGCACTAGGTGCCTTTATATCCTATTAATTATTGGAAACAATCTCATGGGTTATTGCTTTGTGAAATTAAATCATCCGCATGGTTTTCCTTTTTTCTTTTGTGTCGTGAAAGTCATATTTAGGATAGCATGTATTTGTTTACTTTGTTTTGTTTGCATGGAAAGCATTGTCAACATTCTACTGTGGATTGAGTTGTCCTTTGCTTGTATATGTTAGTAGGGTAGACCTTTTTTTCGTATTGTTGTTTATGATATTTGCACTCTTATTGGCTTTATAGATCCTCAAAAAGGTGAGCGAATATTAGACATGTGTGCTGCACCGGGAGGGAAAACAACTGCAATTGCAATTCTTATGAAGGATGAAGGAGAAGTTGTTGCTGTTGATAGATCTCATAATAAGGTATTGCCAAAGCTGGAAATGTGTCTAGTGTCTTCTCTTTTTTTGCTAAGACTCTTGCATCATATGTTCATTAAGCGCACACAAAAATAGTTCAACCTGTGCTGCGTACTTATTTTTTAAAAATGGCTAATTTGATTGCAGTTCTTTGCTCTAAAAATTGAGATGATCAATTATAATTGAAAATGTACGCTTTTATCTGGATTGGTCTTCTCTTATTATGCCCGTGGAAGATATATTTTTTGATCAATCATGTAAATAAACATAAAATAGCGAACTAAACATTTGCGGACCATTGCATTTATATATGTTATGCTGTAGTGTTTATTTTGAATATCCAGTACTTAGCTTCCAGTTTGGAACGCAAATAGTATGTTTGGTATTGTTATGATTTGATGGTTTTGAAGGCAATCATGATTTACTTGCATGCATTCGTTGCAACTGATCTGTTTTTACTTAATTAAATAGCTCTGCGATGTGGTCCATCACAAGGCATCAATTACTCATGAAATACAATAGTTAATTGCTTCTTTAGCATAAATGTTTATTTCTTGAGGCTTCTTTTCATGTTGGTAATGTGGTTCTATTTTTACTCCCCCTCCTCCCAAAGAAATATTAGATGTTGTTCTGCTACTGTTCTTGTATATTATTCAATAATGTAGATTTATTAAATTTTTTACCATCATGTTCACAGGTGCTGGATATCCAGAAATTGGCTGTGGAAATGGGCTTGAGTTGTATAAAAACATTCAAATTAGATGTTCTTAAAGCTGTTCTGCGAAGTAATGAATGCAATGATATGAATGTTCTCTCTTGCAGTCAGGAGGATGACAGTGATGTAACTAAACAAAAGTCAAACTTGAATCTATTACACGTGGAGAAAATTGATTCATTGAGTTCAGAACAACATAGTGCTGATGATGTTGTTAAGACGAGTGGTAGGTAATTCTGTTGATAAGCTTTGATTTTTAACTTTTCTAAACATGTCTGGTGGATAATTTCTCTTGTAGTGAATTGCTTACTGAGTTACTGTCTTATAAACTTATTTGTATTTCTAGAAAATTTCTAATTAAATCAATGTAGTTAGCAATGAAAAAGCGAAGGAGAGAACTTACATTAGCAGAGCCGACATCAGGAAGAATGCAAGAAGAGCACGTAATGGACCAGGAAGAAATCAGTCCACGGGTGGTAGGGTTGAGAACTCAAAAGGTTTTTGTCCTAACAGCTTTGATCGAGTCCTTCTTGATGCACCGTGTTCTGCCCTTGGTTTGAGGCCTCGGCTATTTTCTGGAGAGGTAACAAAATCCATATTTTCTTCTTTTATCTCTAGTCTTCAGTTCCCTGCTCTTTAGATGTTATTTATTTGGACATAATAATGTTTCATTAAACAAAAACTCCTAATCGGATGAAACACAATACTGAGCATTTTTCCGTGATTTGTTTATAGGGAATCTTTCCCCATGGATGTTCCTTTGCATAAATGACTTTAAAAAAAAAACTAGCGAAAGTCTCACTGCTTTTTCGTCATCCTACCACCAACTTCACTTTTTCAAGTTATTGATTGAGCTGTATTGGCTGGATCAATTGCCTTGGCACCCCCACCCCTATGGGCCCCTTTTTGTCCATCTGATTGTGGAAACCAGCTGGAGCAAAACTATTAATATTCGATTCTAGATTTGCTATCTTAATGTTAAACTCTTCAAGTTGCTAATTCAATCTCAGAAGAATCATACAGCAGTAAGGATATTGTCATCAGATTTAATTTATTATTAATACTGATTCCAGATACTAATGGTTTATTATTTGGGAATTAGGATTTTTCTAGAGTTCTATGTGTACATTATTTCCTAGTTGCTTTAGTGTTGGCAGTGGGATTTCAAATACCTCCATACAAATAGGGTTTGATGTAATGGAATTTTTAGATAAGACCAATATTGATGTTTGACTAAAAATGGCCAAGAAACCAACACAAATTCTTTAACTTTTGTTGAAAGTCCTTTTATCGTCCAAATATTAATTCTTATATTTACCTTTGCTTTTGTTTGATTTTTGATGTTTTGACAAGCCCCCTCCCTCCACCCCTTCAAAATTTCCCTTCTAAAACCATTATGTGAGGAACTGATCATTTTTTACTTTCCAGGAAACTATTGAATCCTTGAGAAACCATGCCAAATACCAAAGAAGAATGTTGGATCAGGCTGTTAAGTTAGTTCGTCCAGGTGGAGTACTTGTGTATTCAACGTGAGTTAAGATGCATTTTCTCTTGTCATAGTGTTATCCTGCACGATATCTTGATCAACTTTATAATGTTTCATTAACTTAAAAAGTTTAAAATGGTATTGATCTCCCTGGTCTCTCCTATGATTTTCTTGAGGAAATGTTCTTATGGTTTAAATTTTAGTAAAACATAAGAAATTATGTCCCCTCAACTCCATATCCAGTATGGCTATGGATGCTACTTTGTGCCCTTTCCATCAAAGGGGTGATATGATTGGTGACTGTTTGTAGTATCAACTAATATTTACCAAGTAGTGGTAGTTTTTAAAATATGTAAATCTCAAAACCTCCAATCCCACGTATGCTTCTTGTTTGATTCTTAAAAGAGTTCGTACTGATACACAATCAGGATGAGGAGATGTAAACTCCTTAAAGACTCAACCCCAACTCACAAGAAATAAAATAGTAAATACTTTTACGGTCTATACAACAGAAGTACAAGTAATACAATATAAAAAATTTTGACAACTTATAATAGCAGCATATATTATATATCAAACAGAAAGTAAGTAAACAACAAATGTTTTCTAATCAGATTTTATGTTTTAGTACGAAGAAACATGTACACATAAAACTCAGATTGTATTAGCTCAACAACATATTATGCATGACAAGCGATATAAAGAGGTAAATCCACATAAAAATCGTATCTATGTGGCAACGTCTTCGGGTTGCTTAAGGCAACCATTCAGTGACAAATAATCCACTAAACAATAAAACAGTTATAACTCTGATAGACAGTAAAACCAATATTACCTCTATTAGTTGATACTTCTGTCTGAACTGCCTACTACTGCTCTTACTTGTTGCCTTTGTAACAGCTTGTTTCTACACACGAACCTCAGCTCTCCTCCGCAACCAATACTACCCAATGTGGAGTGATTGGTAACGACTGATCAGTAACAAGGAGTATAACATCTAATAACTTTTAGGGACACATAGTACTCCACAAATCTCAAATCATGTACAGAAAACACAGTCAAATCACATACGCACACAAACTATGATTTGATAGCTAATCTCAATAAATGACCCACACTCAAATGTAAGCCTTCCTAATTATGTGTGTGTGTGCATTATTGATATGCAGTAACCAACTTTACACAGAAGAAGATAGAACACTGAGTAAAGTAAACAGACACCGTGTTTTGTATACATGCAACCAACATATAGATACAGACTGCCATAGGACTTACAATCTCTCCTTTATGCTTTTCGTGTCAAAGTATTGCACAACCAAATACATACTCACACCTACCATGAGATGATAATGAAGATGACCTAAATATGTTAGTTCCGATGAACAAAACATCGACACATTGAAACTTGAAAGACACACCTAAACCAAGTTCATCCATCTTGTGCGTTCCATCCATCTTCAATAAACAATTCATCCAACCTCTGTTACTGTGAAACACGAGGGTCTCAGTACCACTGCATATAGCAAATATGAAGTTCGATGACTTCAATCTACACCTATAACTTGCACAAGCAATGTATAGTCAAACCACATATTATAGTGTTATCCTTACACTAGTACACATCGATAGGCAAAAGCACATGTAAAGTACACAACTCCCTCCTGACTTCATGCAATGCTCCCCCTGAATGCATGCAAGTCAGGCAACAATATATAGTACGATCCTAAACTCACTACTTAGTTGTGCACAAAAACTTCTCCCCCTTTTTGATAGAAAGTTAAACTAATACCATTACGAGGGAGAAGATATGCATAAATGCAATAATCCTAACAATCATACATCACAATACAGAAGATTAAAGCAAATACAATAAAGATCAACTCCTGTAATCATTCAAAAAGTACAAAGAATAACATCGAGACAATAGCAAGGTAAAAGCATGCAAGAAGTAAGAAATTGAATGCATAGACAGACAAAGAGAAGTGTAGACAGAAAAAATCTCCCAAATACGATACATAACACAGAGTCCCACGTCTATACATGCTGTGGGAGGGCATAAGAGGTTTCACAATGTGTTTACAATACATCGACTAGACGTGCGATCAAACACCAATGACATATAAATGTGTCAGCGAATCCCTAAGAATAAGTTGACTAGGAGTCTAAGTATTTTTCAAGTTTACGCATTCCTAGTGATTTAACCATATTTCTCCAATGACACTTAAGCGTATTCAATCCTGCAATCTCATCCTATATTATGCACAAACATATGGAAAGACATCACAATCTATCAAAGAAAACATGTGTCTTACATTTCAATAACAATTACCAAACTATCAACCTCATGCGAGAAACATGCAACAGGAAAGTAGGTAATCACATAAGAAATGTGAAATAGTAGAATGCAAACTATGCATGCAACAAGTCATACTGACAATCATATTTATGTAAAGTTTATGCAAAGTAATGTCAAGAAGAAGGAAGCACCAAATGAACGTAACATCATAACTATAACTTATAAATTGGACAAACAACAGGATGTAAAACAAATGTAGCAAATTGTTCAAGGGATGTAAAGTGGTGTAGAAGAACGAGGATTAAGGACATTGATAGCAAACTGTTCAAAGGAATGGTTGGTATCAAAGAGAACATCGTGTTCATCTCTACCAAACAAAGAAAACATGGAGAACAACGGGCTAATAGAAGAAATATCAGAGTGGATAAGGCCTCTGGAACCAGCAAGGCGAGGCTTGAATGAGGCTAAAGAAAAGGATGAAACATGAATAAGAGGTACAATAGGGCTATAAGAAGCCATAACACCTTGAGCAAAATGTTGAAATTGATACATATCCAAGATATTTTCAAACTTAAAAGGGATAAGAGGAAAATTAGGAAACAGAAAAATGGGAAGAGATAATTAATTACTAATATCATTTTGAGAGAAAATAACTCTACGTCTTCTAAGCACAAAAATGGTAGAGAAATTAGTGGAAGAAACAGGAGGTATGGCAGGACATAAACCAGAAGATCCTTTGAGATTAACCAAAACATTTTATGAAAATATCCACAAGGTTGCAAATCTATAATGCATTCATGTAAGGGTATGGTTAAATTTTTGAGGACATGCACTGTGAGTGATATGCTAAACTTGTATACTCTATATGCTATTAAGATATGCTTACGCGAATCAAGCAAATAGAAATAGACTCAAGTAAAATTAAACTTCATGTGTCCACATTTAGCCTTTCTCTACTAATGTAAGTTCCAACCTAGATGAAATCAATAGGTTTTTCAAAGCTTGTGATAGGTTGAGATATTGGTAGGTGAGAAGTGACTTTTAAGCTTAAATATACCTTTAGTCAACCAAAAATATACACAAAAACAATGAGCTCAAAAATCATAAACAATAAACCTTCAAATTTAGGTTATTTTTTTTTACTTCTCAATTTTCATACATCAACATTCTCAAACTTAGGTTTTTTTTATTTCTTAATTTTCATTCACTGATACCCATCTTTTTCTTTTTTCTTTTTCCTTTAAACACGAGGGTAAAACAGACAATCTCAAATCATATAAGTTCAATAAGAAACATAATTGAAACTCAATTAAAGGTGTGTAAGGTAAGTGGGATTTATCATTTGTACTAAGTTAGTAGGTGTAAAAAAATTAATAGAGAATATAAAGGCTTAAGAGGAAAAACTGAGGATAAGAAAACATTGGTGGCAATAAATGATCAAAATGATTCAAAGGTATCCTAAATCCTTTTTCTATTCAAGCAACACCTAGGATTCACCTTAAGAGACATTAAAGTGGATTTTAGAGTTTGTTAGAGACGTATAAATCATTAAAACAAAAAATCTACACAAACTTTTCAAAATAACTATACAAATTCACAACGTTATTGCTTGTATATAGGAAAAAGTTATTTTTAAATTCAATGCAATAATTTAGTCATACGTACTCTTAGGGAATACACATATCAAAACAAAAATACTTCCATTTAGGTCAAAGGCACTCAACCATAAAACATCAGTGGTCCATCCAAATAGGTTTGTTGTACAAGCAATATGAAAGTTGGACAGAAAAGCTAACAAAATTGTCCCGGGAAGAGAGGAGAAAGAGTGTCATGACAAACACAATGTTTTTGATTTTTGTTAAAGTGGTAAAGATAGATAAATTAACACAAAAGTCACACAAAGAAAGACTACAATCATGAGAGAGAATAAATGAACAGTTCAACCCTATGTAGATCACTCGAAAATAGTGATCAAATAGCATCCTTTCGTGTTAAGTATCTGTGAGTGGCAACTGAATCAGGATAGACTTTGTGTTATTCGAGCATGTGAAGTATATGGTATTTGAGGTTTGGTTGGTTTATTATTTCTAAAAAATCTTGACGAGTTATTCATATAGATCGAACCAGGCAAATTTTTTAAAGCTTACTTATTTGCATTGTGCCTAAGGTGCATAATGTAACATGCTTGGAGATGCTCAGATGAGCTACAGTGGCTACAACCTGTCATAGGAGATGGGGGTGAACGAGGTGGAGAACTTCGAGTAGTGCTTCTCACATATCTAGGACACTGCCCAACAAGTTGACCAGTAGTGCCATAAATAACAAACACGAACAATGGAGTTAGAGGATTTGGGTCCTTGACTCCAAGAAGTAGTATATGGAGGAGAAGAGGAAGAAGTTCTCATATTAATTTTCATACAGGGATGAATAGTTAATTTCTTGCAATGTGTTCTTAAATGCCCAAGTTCATCACAATTGTGACAAGTAGGAATGATAGTAGGTAGAGACAATAGACCATCACTAGAGCGACGAGAAGTGCTAGCCTTAGGTGAAGGGTTTACCTTGTTAGAGGAATCTGGTTGAGGAGACACAACAGACTTAACTTTTGGGTTAATTGTAGCAGACTTCAATTTTGGATCTTAATCATAAGCTTTGACAAATTTAGTAGAAGCCACTTTAAGTGTTGAAACCCCTTCTCTATAGCCAATGCTATGCTGTCACAATAAAACTTGATATTACTGATAATTTCATTTCATTTTTGAATCCATTGTCATTCTGTCGATTGCAATGGAGGAATGTACAAGTTCCTTCTCCCGCATGTTGAGGTTATCTTTTAAAACAATAATCAAGTCTTCCTTTTCCATAAGGAAAGTTTCAAGATGTGTAGTAGAATTATTAAGAATCTCAACTCTCTTGTGTAGTTGATCAACCTTAGCTTCTTTTTCTGTGAGCGAGCAAGAAAGGTAGTCCTTGAAAGATAATCTTCAACTGTTCAACTTGATCTCAAGGGCAATAATTTGTCTTTTTAACAATTCAACTTCATTCTTTTGATCATGAGTTGGTTCAAGATTGACAAAAAGCCGAGTAGCTTTACCAGAAGTAGGAATCTTCAACTGTTTCTCAAGCTTATCATCTCTCTTTTGAATGACCTCACACCTACTTGTGAGATCATGTTCTTAACTGTCAATCGAGGATTTCTTTTCCTCTAGAGTTTTCTTTAACACACAAATCTT
This sequence comes from Hippophae rhamnoides, assembly GCA_033030585.1. NCBI lineage: Eukaryota > Viridiplantae > Streptophyta > Magnoliopsida > Rosales > Elaeagnaceae > Hippophae > Hippophae rhamnoides. The sequence goes on from CM065433.1 coordinate 34,337,300, forward strand.
GCGTTTTTTTTCATCAAGGCTCTCCATAGTTTGATTTTTTATTTTTTTCAGACTTAACTGTCTCCAACAGTAGAGCATTGTAAGAATCAAGCAATTCATCTTGCTCATCTTCATCTTTATCTTCAGAGGCAACAGTCGAAGGATAAGTGACGTTACTTAGGAAACCAAAGCAAGGAAATTAGAGTCATTTACATTATTAGTGCTCAACTGTTTGAAACAGTGACCTTAGCTTTCATCGCACGCTTATTCGTGCTTTTTTGTTTTTAAAAACAATTTGCTGCAATGTGAGCAAGCTTCTTACATTCGAAGCATCTGATTTTGTTCAAGTGCTCTTTGTTTGTTTTTTAGATTCATCATCTAAATCATCATCAACTTATACCGATTTTGAACCTTTAGAGCTCGAATTATCCTTTCTAATACCCTTAGAGGAGGGCTTCTTCTTTTTGAATATTTTTGTGAATCTTTGCTCAAGTAAGGCCATCTCTTTCTCATCAAGATCATATTGACAATCAACATAAGTGGCATTTGTATTAATACTGGGACCATTTCCTTGGGCAGTCTTGAGTGCCCAATTGTTTTCCTTCTCAGAAGGAAGTTGCTCTTGTATTAGCAATAAATAGGAAGTTTAAAAACTTTTAAATCACCAACTAGCTCATTTACATTAAGCTTATTGGGGTTGTACATTGATTCAAGAACAATAACCTTGGCATGGAATCGATGTGGAAGACTGGTAATAATTTTCTCAATCTGCTTTTCTTTGCTGATTGGCCTATCCAAGTTGTATGAACTGTTGGCATTATTAGAGAATCGTGCATAAAACTTGTCAAAAGTCTCGTCTTTTTGCATAATGAACAGCTCAAAGTCTATTTAATTTCAAAATTTTGGATATTTTTACAACAAATGTTCCTTCATGAGGTTTGTTAAGAATGTGCCATGCTTGTTTCACGGTAGTATAACTCTGTATCCTTTTGTACTCATCAGGCGACTAAACCTTTATAATAACATATAAACACTTATTATTCCATTCAGACTTCTTGTTTTCTTTTTTTGTCCACTCTATCATTGGTTTATGAATTACGGTATTACTAGGTAGGGTTTTAATTGGGTAAATCTAGCTATTCTCTACAAGAAGCCACATGCAATTTTTGAGGGACCACAAAAAGGTCTGCATAGTTCAGCCCATTGAAAAGTGGAAGTCTACCTACACTACTTCCTTCTCCTGATTCTATCAGAGATAAGGGTGTGTGTGTGTGAAAAAGCGAGTTAATAAATTCCACATTGGGGCGATTAAACCCAAAAGAGTGCACCTGTTCTGATACCAATTAAAAGAGTTCCCAACCCGATATACAATTAGGATAAGGTGTTACAGATTTTTTAAAGATTCGACCCCAACTTGCAAGAAATACAACAATAAGCATTTTCGTAGTTCACTCAATAAAAATACAAATAATATAATATCAGAAATATAGATAATTTATAAGAGCAGATATTATATATCATACAGAAAGTAAGAAAACAATAAATGCTTTCTAATCAGAGTTTATGTTTTAATATGTAGAAATATACATACATAAAAATCAAATGATATAACGAGATAACTCTACATAGAGACCGTATATATGTGGTGATGTCCTCGGGTTGCTTAAGGTGACCATTTAGCATCAAATAATCTACTAAATAATAAAATAGTTATAACTATGATAGACAATAAAACTATCATTATCTCTATCAGTCGAGACCTCTGTCCGAACTGCTTACAATTGTTCTTACTTGTTGCTTCTGCAACGATTGAGTTCGACACATGAACCTCGATTCTCTTCCACAACCAACACCACCCAATGTGGAGTGATTGGTAACCACTGATCAGTAACAATGAGTGTAAACAACTTACAACCATTAGGGACACATAGTCCTTTACAGATATCAAATCGTGTATGAGAGACAATGAAATCTTGTACGCACACGACTACAATTTGACTAATCTCAATAAATGATCCACACTCAAATGTAAGTTCTCTAAAATGATTTAAGAAATAAATGTAAATCTTAGTATGAGTTTTGTCAGAGTTTGACACTAAAATATTGGGTAAAGAAATGAGAAACCGAGGGTGGGGGGTTTGGGGGTATTTATAGAATTTGGATGACCACTTCGTCGGCCACTTCGTGCAAGCCACCTCGCCTGGTGGTGAGGTGCCAAAAAAAGATTTTTTTGTTTCTAAAAATATGAGTAAATTCCACACCTGCACTCGAAACAAACCAAAAACACGAGCAAAAATTAACTCTCGTGGTATGTGTAAACGTGTTCGCAATCATAGTTCTTCTACCATGTGTGTGTGTATTATTGATCTGCAGTAATTAACCTTACACAGAAAAAGACAAAATACTGAGTAAAATAAATAGGCGTCGTGTTTTATACACGGGAAGCCAACACACAGATATAGAATACAACATGACTTTCTATTTTGTTTTTACTTGGGGTGTACATACATATAACTTAGCAACATGCAATGCATAATTGCTTAAGTTTAATATAGTGGTAGAAAAATAAGAAACTTTTTGAGGCGTATTCTCGATCATCTTTTTGGATGCATGGCTTATGCAATTGCGCTCTCTGCATAAGATCTATAAAGCAATGTGTTTATGTTATTTGCTTTGTCCTTCTGCACATTTCTAAGGTTGAATTGATAGAACTTGATTTTTTTTATAAGAAACAATATATTATATTAATTAAGCAATCATTATAAAAATACAAAGTGGATTAGTAATTCACTTACAAAAAAGGCACCAAATTTTACCAAATAATAACTAATTTCCATCCAAAACAACGATCCAAATTCTAGCTAGGATAAACAAGCTGCCTAATTAAAACTAATAAAAAATTGAGATTAATCTTTTAATTCTTTTGAAGTTAATGCCCAAGAGGATGCTAGAAATAAAACATTCTCTCACAAAAAAGAATATCATTCTCACCATCATAAAAAATTCTCTTATTTCTCTCCATCCATAACACTCAAAGGATTGCTCCCACTTTGTTGTTCCACAAAATCCTTGTCTTTGAAGCCTTATTGCTCCTTCCATAAGAGTAAGGTTTTTAGAAATAAAGATCGACAAAATCCTGTAATAATTCACTGTTTTTTCATATTTTTATGTAGCTTTGACCAAAGAAGATAGGAAACTGGACAATGTAAAAATAAATGATCAATATCTTCCAAGTTGTTTTTACAAAGTACATACCAATTAGAAGAAAAGCAAAACCTGGAAAACTTTAGTTGAATCTGATAATTTGTGTTCACTTTTCCAAGACTAATGACATAGACTTGGGCAAGTCCACATCGAAGACTTGCAAGAAAAACATCTAGATAAATTCGCAGTCCACATCCTTCGATCATTAATATTAGCTCTTATGTTAACTCACAATTAACTCGAGAATTCTACTTCTCAATCATTTAAGTTCCTTCTAAACACGAAGTGCATCATTTGAGTGAGTGCAATCTGTTAATAAAGGCTTGGATATCTAATTGAAAGAGAATTGTCTTTCAATCAAAAATCCTCTTAAAAATGAATTTTAATTCAATCTCCCTACTATGCATCTCAAATTGGAAAAGAATAAAACTGAGTCTTTACAAATTGACTTCCAAGGAGTATAATGCTCTCAGTGCAAATCACAACTTGCATCCCAACTATTATTCTTTAGCCCATAGCTACTTTTTAGAACCTATGTCATTTAGAACCTTTCTCTAAAAGGAACCTCGAAAGTCACTTTCCTAACAGTCTTGTTTCTTTTAATGATGTTACCTATATTTAACCCCCTTTTTTCTTCATCATTTTAATAATCGTCCATATGATCAAGTGACTCTTTCTCCTTTTATTAGTTCTTTCCTATATAAAATCTCATTAATTTTGTTAATCTTTTTATAACTCTCATGTTAATAGTAAGTTAAGAGACTAGATAAAGCAAAATTTATCAAAGTCAATCGTTCCTCTATGGAGAAAAAATCCTCTTACAATGTGTCAATCTTCTAAGGAATGTGCATTTTAACTGTGAATAAATGAAATTGTAGTTATTTATAAAAATCCGACAGTTTTTGCTCGTAAATAACTTAACCGATAAGGTGTGAAGTCGGGATGGTTATGACAATACCGAAAATGTGGTTAATTGAAACCGAACATAAATTAATATTATTATTTTATGTATATATAATTACATAGAAAAATATAATTTTAATAATAAAACACATAATACTTTGTATAATTAGATTAAATTTTACTTAAAAACATGTGCTAAATAGTTAAAAAATGGAAATTAATGTCAATATTTTAAATAATATAGTAAAGTAAGAATTAAGTTAACATTTAATTTTTTTAAACTAAATATATTTTTGAATAAATATTAAAAAGTAGGAAACGTGGTTAAATTTTAGGAAAACTACTACCGGTTTATAACCGATGGTTATTAACCGAATGTACCCGAAACTGATGTGAAGTATAATCGTCTCAGTCTGTTCCTGTGCCCATTTATTTATTTTTCTTTCAAATCTTTCAATAACTGGTGTCCCGAACTTTACAAACTTGTATTGATTGGCTATATATCTGTACTTGCTATTGACTACGTTTCTATTCTATTGTTTCTCATACTAGATGTACAATAAATCCTGGTGAAAATGAGGCATTGGTTCGATATGCTTTGGACACTTATAAGTTTCTCAAATTGGCTCCACAGGTTAGACGATAAATCTAACCTTTTTGCTTTGGTAGAGTAACTGAAGTGGGATTTATTTTACTTAAAGTTTTGCTTATAATTTTTATCTGGTTAGTTTCTTCTGAGAATTTATTGATATGATCTTTTAATTTACATTTTATTTCAGCATCCAAGAATTGGTGGTCCTGGTCTTGTTGGTCAATTTGAATTTCCTGATGGATCTCTTGAGTAAGTTCTTTTCCTCAGTCACGTATTCCTTATTGGACAGAGGTTATGAATATGCTTTATTTCAACCAAGTATTTATGGGCTTTACCATTTATCAGATTTTCAGACATTGTAAAAAGTAAGACATAGGATAAAGTTCTGTTATCACTGACTTGCACAGAAATTTTCGGTACTTCTTGCCTTGCACCCTGATGTAGGGGATACCTTGGTATATGTTTGCCATTCAACGTTCATTTCTAGCCCAACATATGGCTTCCATGTGGCCACGGCTATATAATGTACCTGGCATCGGTAGGAGAATCATTTCTCCTTACTCCCAGATTGCTATGTTTTGCTGCATGTAGATAAGGTTTTAAAATCTAATCATCTCATGCTCTTCATCTGTTTTTGGTGCTTTTGACATGTATTATTAATTCAAAATAATTAAAGTAATTGGGATATCAAATAAACTCTTATTTTCCTATACATGGCTCACAGGGAATGGCTAAGACCTGGAGAGGAGGAACTTGTTCAAAGATTTGATCCCTCGTTTCCACTTGATACCATTGGGTTTTTCATAGCTAAGTTCGTTGTTGGTTTAAAGGACACCTGATGTCCTGGGATTCTGCATCTTTCAAGATTGAAACTGTTTATGATGAAGGATGGCGCATCAGAATGTGATTCTCTCCTTCGAGTATTGTTGTATGTACTTCGACATCATATTTATGGTATTATACCCTTCGTGGAATATTCTCAAAAACAGAAAATCAAGAAGCACTTAAAGAACTCTTCCAACGAGAGAAAGGAAACTTCAGTTTTGTTACTATTGAAAATGTAAAGCTTACAGAACAATACTACAAGCTGCACTATTTATAGTTACAAGAGTTGCAGTACATGACATAGTTAGTTAAAACTGAGTTATTCATTTTAACAAACTGAAGAGTTATAACCCTCTACATCTAGAACCCCACTTCAAAGTAATGGTTGAGGAAGAATCATAAGTTTGGGCCTAAGATGAAAATGAGATGCTAGAGGTTTAGTGAGTGAATCATCCACTTGTTCAGATGTGAAAATATGATTGATTACCCAATCACCCTGAACAACCAAATCATGAATAAAATAATGATCCATTTCAATATGTGCGTGAAACACGGGATTATGAGCTAAAGGCTAAACACTTTCATTGTTTGTGAGCAAAAAATGAGTCAGCTAAACTAATATTCAAATAAGTGAGCAATGATTTTAGCCATATAATTTCAACAAAAGCTCATGTCATGGAACGATATTCACTTTCAATATAACTCAGTAAAACAATCTTTTTTTTACATGATTTTCATGAAATCAAACAATCACCTAAATAAACATAGAAACCTCTAGTGTAAATATCACATCTGGTATTAATAGTGAGGTATTGAAGGGTGTCAACTAGCTTTCTATAGGGAGCTGCATCTCTTTAGAGAACACCGTCAAACTTAAAGTTTTACCAAACACCTTGGGAGTAGTGACACGTTTAGTCTTGCAAACCAAAAGTATCCAATAAATTTATGATATATCTTTGCTGAGATAGAAAAAAAAAAACAGTTTGGAGCATAACCTACTTCAATACCAAGAAAGTAGTGTAAAATGCGTAAATCCTTGAGTGCAAATTGAAGATGAAGTTATGAAATAAGTTTGTCAATAAGAACATTACATGAACCTGTCATCACTATATCATCTACCTAGATTCAAACATAAATATATCAGAGGAAGTGCACTTCACAAACATTGAGCTATCACCTTTATAGTTTACAAAACCCAAACCAAGTAAACAAGAATACATCTTTTGATACCCGACCCTAGGACCTGTTTTAAACCATAAAGAACCTTTTGTAATTTGCAAACTAAATGAAGATTATCAGACTCAAAATCAAGAGGTTGACACATATAAACATCCTCTAATAAGTCTTCATTTAGTGATGCATTATTGACATTAATCTGTCCCATTCTGATATAGTAGTTTTGATTACAGGACTAAATGTCTAAGAGTAATCAACATCAAATTTTTGCAAAAAAAAAACCCTTACTACCAACTTAACTTTGTATTTATCCAAAGCCCCAAAGAACAGAAATTTGACATGAGAGACCTATTTGCAAGTGATTGCAGTATGGCCCTTTGATAAAGGAACTAAAACCCAGGTAGCACTAGCATTGAGGGCATCTATCTTCTTTTGCACGGTTGATTTTCACTTAGACACTTTCGAAAAAGTTTTAAGAATAGTTAAAACTCCACAATTTTCAACTGAAGCAAGTAGCATTTTTGGCTTAAAAATACTAGCTTTTGACCTTGTGAGCATAGAGTATGTGTTAGAAACAAGGGAAGATTGATCAAAAAACAAAGGAAGAGAAGGAAGCAAATAAGAAGAAGAAACAACACCTGAAACAAAAGAAGAAACATCAAGTGGACAAGAAAGGTTATTGTAGATAATAAGCTCATTACAAGAAGTGTAGCTGTTAGGATCCAACAATTGATCAGAATCACTAGCAAAAGAAGGTAAAGAAAAAGATAGAGGCAAAGAAGATGGGAGATGAGTTGCTGAAATAGACTCAAAATCATTAGAAGACACTATTAGCAGATAAAGAATTATGAATAATAAAAGTATCAGAAGAAACAAGAGAGGAGTCACAAGTAATAGGTATATGCTGAATTAATGATGTGATTGAAGTTGAAGAAACAACCTTATCAGTTTGGACAGTAGCCAAAGGGAAACTGAATTCATTAAAAATAACATGCGTTATTTAAGACAGAACCCCAAAAAAGATACATTCTAGGGACCTAGGCTCCAGCTTAGTAGAGTTATAGGCTCTTAAATAAGAAAAAAATTGACAGCCAAATTTTTTAAAAGAGTTGTAATTAGGTTTGCTACCATTTAAAACTTCACAAGAAGTCAAACCAATTAGAATTTTCGTGGGTAACTTATTGAGCAAAAAGCAACCATTTGTATAGCATAAGGCCAAAATTGAATTGGCATATGAGTTGTAGAAAGAAGAACAAGCCCACGTTCTATAATGCGTCTATGCTTACATTCAACAACCTTATTTTGCTTAGAGGTACGAGGGCAAGTTAAACTATGAACAACCTTTTGTTTAATAAGAGCTGCGATCATTGGTTTAAATTCTACCACACCGTCAGTTTGTTAGCTTTAATATTGGCTAAAAATTGCTTCTCAACCATAGTTTTAAAAGCAAGAAAACTGAACTAGTTTGATCCTTTCCTTGAAGTAAAAAAATCAAACCTAGAGTAATCCTCTACTATAGACAAAAAGTATCTATAAGTAATACACGCCTTCAGTGGAGTAGTCCACAAATCAAGATAAAGTACATGAAAAGGGGTAGTAACTCTTTTATGAGAACGAAGAAAGGATAGTTCATGTGATTTAGCTATTTGACAATGTTTGCAAAACTCATTACCACTGATAGAAACAGATTGATCAGAAACATACTTGGTGAGAGCCTCTGTGACAGTTACAAAATAGGCATGACCCAACCTATTATGCCATTGTTGTAAAGAAGTAGAAAGCATAACTGGAGAATTAACAGATTTAAGGACAAAGAATCACCAGCTAAGCCATGCATTTGATACAAACCATGCTCACTTGGCCTTGAAACTTCACCTTTTTGGAAGGAAGATCTTTCACATAGAAACCAGCAGGAGAAAATTCAATTGAGACTTTATTATCATGACAACTTATAAACATAAATGAGATTAGTAGTAACCCTAGGTGCATGCAACATATCTTTTAAAACAGGCACACAATTATCATTAACTTGCGAGCTACCTTAGCCAATGTTAGCAATAGGAGTTTTTGTGCCATTACCTAGCATGATACCTTCAGAGCTTAAATAAGAAGCAGTGGTGGTGAGTTGAGCAACATCTGCTATGACATGATTGTTGGCTCCTGTATCAAGGAGCCTTTAACACCCAGAAGAAGCATCAGAATCTTCACATTGTGTAAGCATAGCACGAGGACCCTTCCCAATGAGTAAATCTCTTAACACAAAACAAGATTGAGCACTATGGTCAATCTTCTCACATACTTGGAAAACAGGATTATTACCAGCACTTTTCCCGAACACATTCTTTGAAAAATTTGCCCCAAAAAAATTAGTATTCTGATTATTAGGAGGAGGTTGTTGCAAGAACTGTTTAAGCCTCCATTTTTGCTGATTAGTATTTGCCTTAGAGCCATCACCATTCTTGGCACCAAAGGACTTACAATGACCACCCTGACTACCATCTCTTGAATCGAAACAAACCACATTTGCATGAAACATGCTTTCTTGAACACTAAACTCTTGTTTCTCAAGCATCCTATTATAACCTTCTAGATAATTGTGAACAGAATTAATAGAAGGTCTGGTTTTAGGCATTTGAATGTTGGAAACAAAATTAGTATACCATGGACCTTAGCCACCCAACATATACAACAACAAGTCTTTTTCTTGAGTTTATTCACCTACAGTTGCTAGATCCCTAGCAATTGTCTTGGCTTTGATGAAATATTAAGAAGTTGTAAGACCCTTCTTACTATGCAATTGCTGTCTCAAATCTATTATCTTCGTCTGAATATCTGCAGAATAGGACTCTTCAAGAGCAACTTATTGCTCCTTCGTTGTCATGCCACTATTAAGGTAGTCCATCATACTAGCTGATACAGATCCATAGATCAAACCTGTGATAATATAATTTAGTTTATTCCAGTTCAGAAACGAAGGATTAGGTGTGCAAGAATTATCAAGAAATTTGGTGGGAATATGAACAGAGCCATTAATTATGCCTTCTGGCCCATACGTAGTAACATATGTCAAGAGTTGATCCTTTCTGATCATGTAGTTATTCTCATCCAATTTTATAGAGAGATTCACATTAATAGGAGGGGAAGACAATAAACTTAGAGCAAGTATATCAATCTAACTTATACCATTGCTATTAACATTTGTTGTCGTAGGAGGAACAAAACCTTGTGGTGGAAAAACACCAACATCAGGAGTACTTTGAGGCGACTGAGACACAGCGTCTCTGTAAGTTTGATTAACGCCATTGTTACCCTTCGAAGCCATTGTTACTGTTAAAGAATTCAAGATCTAGCTAGTAGCAACCAATACATTAATGGGAAACAACCAACAATGTAATGGTGGGGAATTATGTTTATTTTCATTATTGTAAGGAACATGAGTGTTGGTTATTTTCGTGTATAAAATATTTACCTGTAAATTAGTTTATAAACTTATTATCAAGTCTATCAAGAAAAACCGAACAAATGATCGAGTTTTAAATAATCATACTTCAGATACATCTTTTATAATTACGACACATAGGATTGCATTTATACATTTAATAATACATGTTTATTAAATCTAAAATTATTTTTGATACTTAAATAATTTTTTTATGTCTTAATATTTTTAAGTTGTGATTTAAAAATTTTTTTTATTAAAGTTTTGAATGGACATGGAATAACTAACCCTAAAATATAATAAAACTAATGCTAGTCGGTTATCATTATATAAATATATATATACACGTAGGGATAGGGTCAGGGTTAAGCACGCGAGAAGAGAAAAAAAAACAATTAAAGTTGCGGAATCGTTAAATTCTACGAGAAAAACAAGCAATATTAATTCATCAACAGTTCATAAAGGAAAAACATGATTAATTCATCTTGAGATTATAGCAGAGAGAGACTACTGGAAAAGGACAATGTTAATTCATGCTATATAATAACATTATTTGTCTTATATAAGAGAAGCCATCCGGTTAACTATTAGATACGGGGTTTTATCTATAAAAGTCAATTTTTTTACAATAATTTAAAAATGAGTATAAGAAATTTTTTTTAAAAATAAACAAAATCTTACATTAAATTTGAAAGCAAAATTTTTAATCAATTTTATTTAAAAAAAAATATATTAGCTATATTTGAGAAAAAATAATTATTATAAACATAAAAAAATATTAACATCTTATAAATTTATAATTAATTTTAAATACATAAATATTTTTTATCATATTATATATTAAAAAATTTATTTTAAAAAATAAAAAATAATTTATTTTACAATAAAATAAATATAAATTTATACATATATTGAAAATCATATGCTAAATATTTTGATAATTCATAAATAATATAATATATTATTATTATTAATTATAATTATATTTAATAAATAATTATAATATTTAATTATAATTATGATATAAAAAATAATATTCATAAAAATAATTAAATTATTAAAAAAATTATAAAACCTCTATATCTAACTTTTTACAATATACCATACAAACATAACACATTTTATAGTAAAATTTGTGTGAAAATATTATCTAATATAATATTATTATAATTATTATTCTAGTTTTTATAATTTATTTTATAATAATAATTATTATTAATTTTGTAATTATTTTATAATTGATTATTATTATTTTAAGTTAATTTATAATAAAATTTTGATAAGTTATTTGTTATAACAAATTATATATTTATTATTAAATATATTTTTATATTTTATAAATATAAATTATTTTTATTATTTTTTATTCACCCAAAAATTTATTTATTAAAAATTTATAATTTTTATATTCGGCATTTTAAAATTACAAAGGGTAATTAAAATATTTTTTTATCTTGTTTTTAAAATAATAAGAGAAAAAAATGGGGTGGGAATTGAAGGAGGAGAGAGAAAAAAACGAAAAAAAATTGAGATATAATTGAAAGAGGAGAGAGAAAAAAAAAGACTTGTTACTTGATTAAGAGGTTAAAAAGAGTTTTTTTTTAAACTAAATTAACAAATAGCCTCTTTTTAAACTTTTGAATGGAATATGCCCATTATAGACAAAAACCCTTAGATATGAGAATCTAAGATTCATTCAACACTATAGCTCATTGATACAAGGCGAGGAAAAGGAATTGATACCAGCGGCAGTGAAGTTTAAAAAAACAATTAGAGCATAAAGGGGTTGGTTAATACTAAATCGTATATTTATTTGTAAATTTATTTGATATTTTTATCTTTATATAGCCTCATTTTTATTATATTTTTATATGTTTAAATTAAATGATTTTATGTATAGTAATAATTATTTGATTTGATTATTAAAATTCAAAGAGGTTATTTTTTTGAAATTTGTGCTTAATCTTTTTGCTCTAAAATTTGCTACGTTGATTTGATTTAAATGACATATATTTTGAATAATCTATTTATTCAAAATAACCTCTTTGAATAATCATTCCAATAATCCTATTTGTAAATTTAGGATTATTTATTGTTAAATCCGTTCTAGAACACACATGCACTTGTGTTTTTTTGTGCTAACCTTTTTTTTGCAGTTGATTTGTGAACGATCTGATTAACGATGAGCTTATTGGAATGTTAGTTTGGAAACTACTCACACTAATTTTAGAAACAGTGAAAACAGAGCAAGAGCTTGTAAGTATAGTACATTGTGGCAGTATCTTAGGGAGGGTAACATAAGACCGAGTTTGTACTTGAACATTTGATTTTCATAATGGAAAGTTAGGTGGTCCATTGGACCGATAGTTTTCCTCTTAGGTCATGTTTATGGCCTAGGTTGTTTCCACCTAAAAATATCGTGTGTTATTATCTTATTTTCGTCCTTTATTTTTACACACGATTTCATATCTGACCGCTTTGTTTAGGTTATTAAATTATAAATTGGTAAAAATTAAAAATAATCTATTCACCCCTTCTCTAGGTTAATTAGGTTCATATCTTATAAACTTTCAATTATTACATTTTTTCCTTTTTTCTTGTATAAATTAGATTGTAAACATTCGTTTATAGACACAACAAAATCATCTCTTACATAGTATCAGAGCTCAGGAAGTAGTTCCCTGAAAAAACCAACTCCCATAGAAAATTTTCTTCTTCATTCCAAATTTTGTTTCTTTTCAAAACCAATTTCAATTCACAAAACAATTTCAAATTCATCCTATTATAATCTCTAGAAATTTCCGAGCAATATGCAATTTTTTTCAAGCCAATACAATAACCCACGTGACCACTCGCGCCTTGTTTGAGTTCGTTGGCGTTCCATGCCTTAAAACGCACTCGCGCTGAAAAAGATGACTCAAACGACATGTCGTTTAGCCCGCCCTATGAAGAAAACGATGTGTTGTTCATTCCGGTTTGGTCTTCTAGCCGGTTCGATCTTCCATCTGGTTCATTCGTCAGCCGGTTCAATGTTCCAGCCACCGTTTTAGTCACTCCAAATGCCAGTTCACCAACTTTCTGACCGGTTCTTGGGCTGAAATTTCTGGTTCTATAATCCTTGATACATTTCCTATAAAATAAAGCCTATTTTAGTTCATTATTTGTTTCATAAATAATCATTATTGTTTAAAACACACTAAATCTTATCCCATTTTTGAATTTTTCACTCAACAATAATGCTACAAGTACCAATACCAACCTTACTTTACCAAAATGGTATGATGACTCTAGCCATTCATTATATCTACACCACTCAGACCAACCAGGTATGGTTCTAGTGGCTCAATCCTTAAATTACAAAAATTATCATATTTGGAGTCATGCGATGCTTATGGCTTTTATCACCAAAAACAAAGACAGATTTATTGACGACACAATCACAAGGCCATCGATAAACTCTGAGGCAAAAATCAAACAATGGACTCGCTGCAATATTATTGTCAAATGATGGATTCTTAATACCATATTGCCTAAAATTGTGGAAAGTGTCATGTATAATGATACCGTATATGAGCTATGGGAAGAATTGAAGGAACGTTTTTTACACACCAACAACGTGCACCTATTTCAAATTGAGCAAGAGATCTATGGCTGCATACAAGAAGGTGTGAGCATTGGAGAATACTACACCAAGTTGAAAAGTATATGGGATACTCGCGATGCATTATGTCCCCTTCGACACTATGGAGGAATTGCCGGAAGGGAAATACATGAATATCAATAAAAGCACGAACCATAAAGTTCCTCATGAGGCTTAACACGATTTACACATCAGCAAGTGGACAAATCTTGCTTATTGAGCCTTTACCTACAGTAAATAAGGTATATTCACTTATTGTTCAAGATGAAAAGCAGAGAGTTATCTCCACACAAACAATAGGAAGGATGTGAGAAGTTGCCGCACTTGTCATCAGGGATAGTCATCCACAATATCATCACAAGAATTACCCACCAAGGAACTCACATCTCAAGTGCAATCGATGCAACAATATCGGCCACAATTCTGAGAACTGCCGAAATCACCTCAAATGTGATTTCTGTAGTTTCAATGGACATAATTATGAAAACTACCAAAAGTGCCTCAAATTTGATTTCTGTGGTTTCAATGGACATGACATCAACATATGTAAGAAGAAAAGAGCAATTCAAGATAAGAGAAATGCATGTTATGGCTTCCTCTCCAAAGCTTACCATACTAACTTTCAGGAAAGTAGCTTCGACACAAGGACACCATCCCACAACCTTACATCCGCCCAATAACATAAGTGTCTTACACTTCTCAATCATTCCAAATCAGGTAGTATGGAAAGTCAAGTGACTACTTCTTCAGGTAACACATTATGTGCGAATGTTTTCTATTCAGAAACCCGTTGGATTTTTGATACAGGAGCAACCGATCACATTGTTTGTTCCTAAAACCTTATGAGTTCCAGCATTCCAGTCACTAATCGCCATGTGCATTTACTTGATCATTCCCTTGCTCGTGTCACACATATCGGGATTGTACATTTCTCAAATAATTTCATACTCCATAATGTCTTGTGTTTTCCCTCCTTCAAATTAAACTTGGTTTTAGTAGCCAAACTAACTCAAACTACATTTTGTCATGTCACCTTCACTAATAATGTATGCTTTGTTTAGGACAAACGCTCAGGGAAGACGATTGGGATGGGAACTGAGAAAGTAGGACTATACTACCTGACTATTTCAGAAAAGACTGGATGTTTCTCCGTTTCAAATACTACTCCAACTAACCCTCATCTATGGCATCAACGACTTGGTCATTTATCTAATAATAGTTTGTGTGTAATTTCCCTTTCCATCAACACACCCTTTTGTTCCATTAGTGATTATTCTATTTGTCCATTAGCTAAGCAAACTCGTAATCCAGTTCTTTTAATTTCCATCAATACAAAAGCACCTTTTGAACTAATTCATGTTGATATTTGGAGTGGTTATCACATTCCAGCACTTAATGGAGCACATTATTTCCTCACTATTGTTGATGACTACTCAAGATGCACATGGGTCTATCTCTTAAATACTAAATTTGATACACACACATTTCTTACCATCTTTATTAACCTTGTTGAAACACAATTTACATCCAGAGTTAAAATCATTCGTAGTGATAATGGACTAGAATTCTTTATGACCTAGTTGTTTTCTACCAAAGGAATCCTGCATCACACCAGTTGTGTCTCTACCCCTCAACAAAATGGTGTTGCTGAACGCAAACACTGTTATCTTCTCAATGTAGCTCATGCATTGCTCTTCCAAGCCAATCTCCCTAAACAATTCTGGAGAGATGCCATTCTTACAGCTACATACCTCATAAATCGTACTCCAACACTTGTTTTCAAGGGTAAAACACCATTTAAAATCCTTTTTCACAAAGTTCCTAGGTATGAACATCTTCATGTCTTTGGTTCACTTTGCTTTGTGTCTGCACATCATGATCGACCCACCAAGTTTGATGCTAGATCACATCAATGCATATTCATTGGGTATCCATATGGGATAAAAGGTTATTGAGTCTACAATCTGAAAACATGCAAAACTTTAATGTCTCATGATGTTATCTTTCATGAACATGTGTTTCCTTATTCCACTTCCGCTGTCAACACTCCAACTCTATTCACTCCATTAGAAAATACTATTTATGATGACATGCCTAACATTTTCCAATCAACCACTCTAAATACATCACTTCATCATACACCATATATCCTTCCAGCAATTGACTCAAACACTCTTCATCTTCAAGATTCATCTCCTGAAACATCATCATCAACTTCCACACCGCACATGACTTCTCCAACACCAGTCGCACATAGGATCCACCGATCCACTAATGTTCCTAGCTACCTTCATAAGTATCATGTAGAATCTTCCTTGCCTTCTCGGTCCTTCCCTTCGTCTAACTCAACATCGTTCGATAACAAAGGTACTTCTCATTTTCTATCTCATGTACTTACTTATGACTAATTATCACCTACACATCGTGCCTTTGCTACTTCTATTTCCATTCTCGGGGAACCAACCACCTTTGTTGAAGCTTTCAATGATCCAAAATGGCGTCTTTCCATGAAACAATAACTAGATGCTCTCGAAACTAATGGCACTTGGACGCTTCAACAGCTTCCTCCAAACAAGAAACCAATTGGTTGTAAATGGATCTACAAAATCAAGTATAATACTGATGGCTCTGTTGAACGATACAAGGCTTGGTTAGTAGCCAAAGGATATAGCCAGATTGAAGGTTTTGACTACCAAGAAACTTTTGCACTAGTAGCCAAACTTGTCACCGTTCGTCTCCTTCTTGCCATTGCTGCTATTCAAAATTGGCATCCTCCAGAACTCGATGTTAACAATGCCTTTCTCTATGGTGATCTTCATGAAGATGTCTACATGTCTCTTCCCCCCAGGTTCGAAAGAAAGGGAGAAACACGAGTATGTAAACTACACGAATCTTTGTATAGACTCAAACAAGCCTCAAGACAATGGTTCATCAAGCTATCAAAAACACTTAAGCTAGCTGGTTTTAACCAATCCAAGTATGATCACTCACTATTCGTCTAAACCCATGGTAATTCCTTCTCTGCTCTTCTTGTCTATGTAAACGATATAATGGTAATAGGAACAATCTACAAGACATTGAAGAAACTAAGAATCATCTTATATGACAATTCAAGCTAAAGGATCTCGGTGAATTAAAGTATTTTTTGGGCATAGAAGTTTCACGATCTAAGAAGGGAATTTTTATGTCACAACACAATTACGCACTTGAAATATTGGATCACATGGGTTATCTTGGTGCCAAATCTGCCAATTCACCTATGGAACAGAATTTATCCCTCAACAAGGTTGAAAGGGAATTCATCAGTGACCCTACATCCTATTGAAGACTTGTTGGGAGATTAATATACTTGACCATCACACGACCCTACTTAATGTATGCTGTGCATATTCTCAGTCAATATATGGACAAACCACGATAACCACATTTGGAAGCAGCTTAACGAGTGCTACGATATGTCAAGAACACACCAGAATAAGGTCTCTTTTTCTCAACAACTAGTTCATTACAACTAAATGCTTTCTGTGAGGCAGATTGGGCTAGATGCACAAACAAACGACGATCAACAACATGATATTGTATATTTCTTGGAAACTCACTAATTTCTTGGAAGACTAAGATACAAAATATGGTCTCATGATCAAGTGCAGAAGCAGAATACCATTCTATGGAAGTAGCCTGTTGCAAAGTAACCTGGTTACGATACATTTTGGATGATTTGGGTATCAAACACACCTAACCGACCAAGTTATATTACGAAAATCAAGTAGCCCTTCACATTGCATCAAATCCAGTGTTTCATGAATGAACCAAACACATAGAGATTGATTTCCATCTAGTGAGAGAAAAGATTCAAGCTAGAATGATCAAGACTTATCATATCTCTACATGAGAACAACCAACAAATATCTTTACCAAATCCCTAAGTTTTCCATGGTTCTTGAGCTTACTTAGCAAGTTAGGAATAATTAACATATATTCTAACTTGAGGGAGAATGTTAAAGAACTCAAGATCCAGCTGATAGCAACTAATACACCAACTGGAAACAACCAACAATGGAATGGTGGGGAGCAACAAGCTGTCCAAGAACATAGCTTCTCATAATTATGTTTATTTTCATTATTACATTTTTTCTTTTATTATTTGTATAAATTAGATTATAAATGTTTGTTTATAGACACAATAAAATCATCTACTCACAAAAGTTGGGTAAATGGCTTTGATATCATTCACAAAACAGAAAATCAAGAAGAGCACTTAAAGAACTCTTCCAACGAGAGAAAGGAAACTTCAATTTCGTAATTATTGAAAATGTAAAGCTTACAGAACAATACTACTAACTGCACTATTTATAGTTATAAGAGTAAGCTAATGACTAGGGGTGTGCAAAAAATTCGATCATCCGATCAATCCGATCCGATCCAATTCGATGGTCGGATCGGATGAAGATTTTTTCCATTCGTTAAGTACGGATCGGATGGCGGATTTTACCATGATTCATCCGATCCGATCGAAATTAATTATATATATAATTATTAAATTAAATATATATATATATATATATATAATTAATATATATATATTTATTTAATTTTTTAATATTTTTTTAAGTCAAATAATTTTATGTTATGATTTATGTAAAAATTTAAAAATTTTATTTAAAAATAAAAAAATAGAGTTAATTAAATTTATTAGTCGGATTTATAGTATCAATAAATTTAAGAAATTCAGTTTTGTTATTATTGAAAATGTAAAGCTTACATCACAATACTAGTAGCTGAACTATTTATAGTTACAAGAGTAAGCTAATGACCAATAGTAGAAGTACATGACATAGTTAAAACTGAATTATTCAAATTAACAAACTAAAGAGTTATAATCCTCTGCGTACATCTAGAAGAATGTATTACTTGATATGTGAAAGCACATGCGTTTGGTATAACTCAGAGTTAGAAGTCAAGTCATCTGGATAAAATAAGATTAGCTACCTTGAAACAAGCTTTCTCAAATTAGGTAAATGTATTTCATCAAATCATCATGGTATGTTTCTTTTGTTATTCCAATTTTAATTCATAGCATAAACTAGATAATGATGTTGAGCATTTTTGCAACTCCTATCAATGATGGATTAGTTTAGAGAGAGAGAGAGAGAGAGAGAAGATATCAATGAGATGTGAAAGTGAAACACACCATATTTACCAGAGTAAATGGACCCGTTAAATCACATATGAATTTACTTGGTTGTCGTTGAAAATAAATTTTGTTTATTTATAGTTGTTTTTGTCTTATAAACGAAGATGACTTAATTTTGCCAGGAAAATAACTCAAATGATGCGAATATATTTCAAACTCTGAAAACGAGCTCAAATCACACAGGTTACTAAACATGGTCCACTAAATAAAGTTTCCCCAGTCCATTAGAAATAAAATTTCTCAGTTCTCCATCCAATAATAAGAACTTCAGCTTTTGCTTGGGGATATTGGTGGCTCAAGATTATCAGGACATAAGAATGTCAAATATTTGATGTAGATATGAAGGTTTTAAAGATCGGAAGCTAGCATTTAGGCGTTTTACATCCATTGAGGCGAGATGTAAGTCTCAAAATGGTTCGAGGCTTTAGTCTCACTATGAACACTTGTCACAAAATATTATAATAATTAAATCCATAAAAATTTAATAATCAGCAACTAAAATTTGCAATCAAGTAATAAACAACCAGTAGTAGCTTAAAAATTAATTAGTTCATTGTTTAGTATGACATGAACTAAAAACTAAAGGAAAGGCAAGCATTAAAAAAGTCTTAATAAAGAGAGCAAATAAAAGAATTAGGAAATTAAGGATGAACAACATTAACATTATTTTAATATGTAAAATAAGGAAAAAGAAAAGAGACTAAGCAAGAAAAAAAAATAATATTAAAAAAAAGATTTATTAATTAAGGGAATGATTGATTGGTAAGACAATTGTTAGATTTGAAAATCTTTTATTGATTGTGATTTATGATATATTTTAATATTTTTTTATGATCTATGATATATTTTAGTTTTTCTTGTGATCTATTGATATATTTCAATTTTTGCCATGTTTATCAAATTGGGAAGGACACGTTTGAAATTAGCTTTCTTTTAAAACTATAATCGGAGCAATTATGTGTTTCAATTTCTATCATTTTAACTCAATTTCAACAAAAGTTTTGAGGTATAAGTTTTGTAACTCAAGTCTTAGCATAAGGAGATATATGTTAGAGATTGTTATAAAGCTCCTTAATTTAAGGAGTAAATTAAGGAACAAAACATGTAGCAAAACATGGAGCAAAACAAGTACAATTCATGGAACAAAACAATGAGCTTAATTCAAGGAGCAATTTAAGGAACCATTAATTTAAGGAGTAATTCAAGGAGTGAATTTTCCTATAAATAGATGTGTAATTGTAATGAATTA